>OZ007556.1:162299570-163499570 GCA_963931855.1 Philhelius festivus | reverse complement strand
GATATGTATGTATTATAATATAACACTTTTGAAAAAATAGTACTTATTAGTTTCTTACATCTGAAGCACAATATTGAAGCGGATACATGATATCGTGGCCCTTTGACAGAGAACGGAGTATTCTTTAAGGTGATAATTATAAATTATATCATTTTTGTAGCAATATCAAAACTAAATAAAATTGTGAAGTCAACGAAAAAATCATAGACATCGTTATTGGGTCTTATGAGTGATAATATGGCGTTATGTCAAGATTTAGTTGCTGGTCTACAAGGTGTGTATAGCCATATTGTTAAAAATCGATCGGTTCTCACCTTCTTTCGGCATCAGGCAGTTGGTACTGAGATATGATTCCCTCTGGCTCTATAAAACCATTTAATTCTTACCAAAAGATTTCCAAGCTCACTTGAAAAGCTCCGCTTTTATACCATCGATATCTGCAGGTTGAATAAAATTTATCCTAGTGATTCATTCTTCTTAACTGCGAAGTAAACTAAAGTCTAAAGCTTTTAACTCTTTTTTATCATTTTCCAAAATTCCCACTACCATTATTGACATTTATCAAAAAATATCTACACAAACATTTATACATCATAAAAAAACATATGCTAAACATTTTATTGCTTCGCTCCGATTAAAATACACAATAGAGCCATAATTCTACTTCCAAATCTCCAATTACCATCGTGCGACTGAAGTGAGCAATAAGGTTCCGGAGTCAATATTTCCTTAACTTTTTCCCATAGCTCAAAACCTGGTATGATAAATAAAAAAAAATCAAACCCACCCCAACACTTAACTCCCACAGGACAACAAACAAACAATTATTAACACACTCAACGGAGAGCTACTGTAAAGCAATATCCAGGTTATCGCTTCTTAATGATCACCCAAGCCATTCTAAAGAGTGTTGAGCAAAGGCCAGTTCAGACGACAACCAGAAACAGCAACAAACTGCAAACCAAAACCAAAGTGAACCCGAATCGTCGCGGAATACAAAGTTCACGTGTCAAGCTATAAATAACTGGTCGCTCGTTAAATTGACTTTTGTCTAAAATTACGAGCACACTTTCTGAACTAACTTCCCACGGCCCTCTTACTCGATATAGCATAGGTTGGTTAGGTATCTCTATCGAGTCGTGTATCTCTTATTGAGAGGACAGTGACAATGACAATATGCTACATGCAAACCAACCCTCTCCATAAAACTATCTGATGTAGGTAGCACAGAAAAAAATAAAGCGCTATATTGTCTTCCTAGTTTACACAGGGTGAGGCGCGGTGCGATGAACGACGACGACGACGTGGCATGTAACCCCAAGGGTGTAAACAATTTGACATTTGATTTGACTTTTGCGTTTTGCATTGCAACCCTCTTGTAATGTGTTCTATGACGACTTCGGACCGAAAGTTGAATTTTATGAAACGATTTTGTCCGAGTTAGAAATTCAATTCATAAATAAAGTGGTTCACAATATTTATAATTTGGCCGCCTCTCAATCAAGGACTTCGTGTATAAAAGCATCTGTTTCTCCTTGCAACACACGCAGCAGTCCTTGTTTTATTAAAAAATTAGATTCTCTCCAGTTTGCGAAATGAGAAAATTTAACGCCTGCTGTGAATGCATCCGAAGCTGCTGGAAGGATAGCATCCTTCTTCCAAATCGCGAAACCATCTCGCAATCCACCCACATAACTTAATTTCCGGAAAGGACTATACATAGAACTGTGCGTATGTTTGTTTGCTTCGTGCCAAGAGTTTTGCCGCTCTAAGAATCCTCCTTGCCTTTTATGCTCTTCATGCTATTCCTTCATCAAGGAGACATCATTATCACCATCAACGTACATATATAACAGCGGCATCATCATTGCTGTAATCTGTTCCAAGAGAGTAACCATCATCCAGCATTGCCATGTCGCCCTCCTTTTCCATTTGATGGGTGTGTTTTGGAGGGAGGACTTTTGCCTGGTGGCAGGGGTGACTGGTTGTACCTTTTTGGCACCGTATGTTACAATAATGTTCGCCCCAGAGTACGAGTCCTTGTTTTGATGGGGAAAGTGAGGGAGGCTTGGAGTAGGTATTTTAACATTTTTTCGCGGATTAGCGCGTTGGCTTTTATTCCGTTCGTTTCCACTCCGCGTCACTTTTTTAATTATGTTACTCTGACTGAATTTTTGATTTACAAAATAAATGCTTACAGATTGTGAAAAAGATAAAAAGGCTAGGTACTTACTAAAAAATGAAATAAGATACCATGTTGAAAAATAAAATATATTCACGTAGAAAGCTTAAAAGTTTAACTTTGGCCGCCGATCTCAGCAAGTTAGCATTTTTGCAATTAGTTTGTCGCGAGAAAATACTGATTTTCGTCACAAAACTATTTCAAGGGAGCTCTTTCTTTCAACATGAAATGAAAAAATATTTTCAGATTTAGATAATATTTGCTTTATTCAAAATCTCGAAAAAAGGTTGATGATTTTTTATGAAATTATGCCTTCAAATTCATATTCAATAAAATGAAAGACTATATCGCACAAACTTGGTCTCGATTTATTAAAAAAAATGTTCTATCTAAAAAAACTTCGATGTACAAGTTGGGCCATCTAGTGGTTTCTTTTTAGATAATAAGTTAGTTCGACACTGACAGCTGTTTCCCGCTTGACATTTTGACAGAAATACAATAAGAGTCGAAATATTGAAAACTTATCTCCAAAGTAGCCGAAACCGTGCCTTTTTTTGAAAATAAGTTTTAGCCAAAATAACGCAAGTTTATGCAAAAAGTTCGTGAGACTGGTATGCTAGTTGACAATAATCATGGTCCCCGTCTTCCTACTGTGCGCCCAGACGAGAATATGGCTGCTGGTATAGACTCAATTCACTAACATAAAAAAAAAAGTTTATTTAAAGTTCTCAAAACACAATTTTTCTTATTTTATATGTTGACATCTGTCATTAATATGACAGCTTAGGATTGACTAGCTTTGTAGTGCAATTTTGCATTCACAAAGCTAGTTGAATTTTGACTACATAAGTGAATGCGCCCATTGCCGATTCCTAAAATTACCTTATCATTTATGAACTTTCGTATCCAAACTGTCAGTAACAGACAATTAGTCAACGGCCTGATGAAAGCATCGCAGCCCATCGATCAGTGAAATCGAGCATCATTGTGCGTGGTTAGTTCTTGGATGGGGGACCGTTCAATGCCAATGTTGTTCTTTCTTTCTGTGTGTCTCTCTGTTGTAATATCTAAGCCGATGGTCTCAGTTGCCAGAGCTTTCAGATTTCAGTGTCTCTACTTCGTATATTTATCTACGTAGGAGTTTAATGCCAGAAACAGATTGACACAGCAACTTCAACAGCAACTTTAACAGGAACGAAAACTTACAACATTTAAATCAACAATTTTTTTTAGTTTACTTTTTTCCATTCGGAAAACTCCTCGAATGGTGAATTTTACCCATGCCATTAAGCGCATTTTGAAGTCGCCTCCAAAACTCTTGTTGCTGCTCATTAGATTTGGTTACGCCTTCATCATTTCCACCATTTCTCTAAATTGTTTCCAATTAGTTGTCCGTTTTCTAAAAATTTGTTAAATAAACACTTAAACATTCATTATGATGACTTACATTTTTGTGCTTTACATTGTTTATTTTTATTTTTTTTTTTATTTTTTTTTCGTTTAATTAAAAATTCACTTCAGATTCGGCTCGAAATTGGCGCGAATGTAAAATGATAGAAATTGTATGGACTGCGAATGGATTGCAGATACCAGATTAGTTGAACAAAATGTCGGTGATGCAGGGCATGTTACCAACATTCGTTCAACTTTCTTTCCTCGGATTCAGTAATAGTAAAAGTTTGGAAATTAATTGAAACTGTCACTTTACCTCATTCACCGAAATCTTTTATAGGGGTGAACGATTCAATTTAATAGTAACAAATAAGCTGTAAACATTCTAGGAGCCATTTTCGAAAAAATAACATTTTCAAAAACGATTTTTCAACATTTGTATGCTTAGTAATAAATTAATTAGACTGCAACGGCTCATAGAGAACCAGGGCCTAGTGACTTAAACTTATCCCAATGTGCGCATGTTTTCGAAGAGAACAGAGTTATCTCCAATTTTTTTGCCGAATCCAAATGACTTAGAAGAGAAATAATTTTCAGAACAAGAGATTCTCTTTAAAGGATTGGTCACTTCCTCACATAGGCAGTAGCCGTGAAAATTCATTTTTTTATAAGAACCCAAGCCTTAGACGTGGCAGTCCGACACACTGTGTGAAAATCAACGTTCGTCATTGTGCCCAATTTATGTTATCGAACGTACCCAATAAACATACTTACATAATGCAATTTTCAATATGTTTTTTATAAATTGAAAACATTATTTGTGCATTTTAGTAGAATTTTTTGTATATGAACTTTGACTGAACGTTGGATTCACATTCATAGAAATGCACCGAAAACGTCAGAAATTCAAGGTAAAGGAACGAACCTTTTTATTTCAAAAGTTAAATTCTGTTAAAAAAAAACACACAACCGGACTCCGCTAAATAACGTACATTTGTTAGACTTATGTTAAGACAGGGATTTTATCATATTCTTGTGAACAGAGCTTTATACTACTACAGCGCCATCTGTTGGAAATTTGCATATCTAATTTATGGAAGAAACAAAAAGCTTTTTTCCAATGTCAAATGTATTTCCCCTTATTCCAACCATCTAGAACATTCCAAGACAAGAACTTTCGAGAACAACTAATTTGAGTATATAAGGGAGTGTTCACGGTGAGCGAGAGACAGTTGATTTTTGATTACGGAAGTCTGCAAAACTGTGCTTATTGGATTGTGTAAAACAAGTGTGATTTTAATTTGAATAAAGTATTTGAGTTGATTATAAATTGAGATTTATTGTTGTGATTTGGAAAGTAAAAATAAAGAAGAAATATTAGAAAGAGTAATAAGTTTTATTTAACGAACCTAGCAAAAATATTACAATATGTACATCATGGAACAACAATCCTATAACTAACGGGTGATTTTTTAAGAGCTTGAGAACTTTTTTTAAAAAAAAAACGCATAAAATTTGCAAAATCTCATCGATTCTTTATTTGAAACGTTAGATTGGTCCATGACATTTACTTTTTGAAGATAATTTCATTTAAATGTTGACCGCGGCTGCGTCTTAGGTGGTCCATTCGGAAAGTCCAATTTTGGGTAACTTTTTCGAGCATTTCGGCCGGAATAGCCCGAATTTCTTCGGAAATGTTGTCTTCCAAAGCTGGAATAGTTGCTGGCTTATTTGTGTAGACTTTAGACTTGACGTAGCCCCACAAAAAATAGTCTAAAGGCGTCAAATCGCATGATCTTGGTGGCCAACTTACCGGTCCATTCCTTGAGATGAATTGTTCTCCGAAGTTTTCCCTCAAAATGGCCATAGAATCGCGAGCTGTGTGGCATGTAGCGCCATCTTGTTGAAACCACATGTCAACCAAGTTCAGTTCTTCCATTTTTGGCAACAAAAAGTTTGTTAGCATTGAACGATAGCGATCGCCATTCACCGTAACGTTGCGTCCAACAGCATCTTTGAAAAAATACGGTCCAATGATTCCACCAGCGTACAAACCACACCAAACAGTGCATTTTTCGGGATGCATGGGCAGTTCTTGAACGGCTTCTGGTTGCTCTTCACTCCAAATGCGGCAATTTTGCTTATTTACGTAGCCATTCAACCAGAAATGAGCCTCATCGCTGAACAAAATTTGTCGATAAAAAAGCGGATTTTCTGCCAACTTTTCTAGGGCCCATTCACTGAAAATTCGACGTTGTGGCAGATCGTTCGGCTTCAGTTCTTGCACGAGCTGTATTTTATACGGTTTTACACCAAGATCTTTGCGTAAAATCTTCCATGTGGTCGAATAACACAAACCCAATTGCTGCGAACGGCGACGAATCGACATTTCACGGTCTTCAGCAACACTCTCAGAAACAGACGCAATATTCTCTTCTGTACGCACTGTACGCATTCGTGTGGTTGGTTTAATGTCCAATAAAGTAAACTGAGTGCGAAACTTGGTCACAATCGCATTAATTGTTTGCTCACTTGGTCGATTATGTAGACCATAAATCGGACGTAAAGCGCGAAACACATTTCGAACCGAACACTGATTTTGGTAATAAAATTCAATGATTTGCAAGCGTTGCTCGTTAGTAAGTCTATTCATGATGAAATGTCAAAGCATACTGAGCATCTTTCTCTTTGACACCATGTCTGAAATCCCGCGTGATCTGTCAAATACTAATGCATGAAAATCCTAACCTCAAAAAAATCACCCGTTATTTTCTCAGAGCATTAATAGGGGCGTTCACATTCTCAAATTTGTTTGGCAAGCATGGCATGATGAATATTGGTAGGATGAAACACAATAACGTTCACATTCGTTAAACATGCTGCCGGACATCATCACATCTCTTTATTTATCTTGCATTCTGTCAATGTATCCAAGGTAGAAAAATTCCCAGAGAGCGGAGAAGCGGGTGTTGAGTTTCCTGACAGTTTGATAAGTCAAAAGCTGTCCTGGATTTTAGGAAAGCTTGTAAGCGATTGATATCACTCCCATCTTGTAAAATAAAAACCGTCTAATTAAATATAATCGGGAAAAAACTAAATTTTTAAATCGATTGGCATCTTTATTGTTTCAGTTCATGGCTTCACAGATTTGGCATTGTGTGGTTTGACAGATATTTCATTACAAATGCCCGATTGCCCTGAAAATGCATTTTTGAGGGGCGTTAAATAAAGTGCAACCGTCCATCACTAAGGCGAAAGGGATTTGTTTATAACATTGAATGAATCTGCAATTAAATTTGACACCAGTTATTTCTGTCTTTCTTATTTTTGACATATTGGGAAAGAGATGGTGAAATATTCGGAGAATGAAGATATTCATAGTTCTAATGGAAAGTGAGATTTAAATCCATATAGATACCATGGTCGAACTCTTTTTGAGGCGCCTCAAAGCTTCCAATGTAAGCACGATGTAGTATAAGTACGCAATATTCTCAATGTGAACAAGATCTTAAATATCAACTCGGTAATATAACGTGCTATACGGAACGTATACGTTAGACCTACGTTTTTGGTTTACCCTACTGCCGGTATAGATGTTTACACATAAAAAGAGGCCATAGAATAATACGATTGTATTTCCTAATTTGACTGTATTAATAAGCAATAATTATTAACGATGATTTCTTTTGCATATTTTACGAGGTTATTTATACATATAAAAACTATTAAAGTACTCCTCCCTATGAATCACATTTCCAAAATCAAAAAACAATATGTTCTTTGACTTGTCGAGATTTAATTCAATATTTTTTTTTCATTTCACATTAAACATATTCAATGTCGTTGAGTTTTTTTCTCCAGCGGCTATATGAACAAGAAACACATTAATTCGACAGCCAAGGGCGAGCAGGCAGGGAGTTACTTAAACACTCAATAGAAATTCATCCAAAATCCATATCGCGCATCGAAACGAGCAACAAACTGTAGAAACATTGGACAACAACTTCAACGAAATGCAATGGCGATGTCGGCACGTGCAATTCGCGTGTTACATCATTCATACGTCATTAATGGCCACGTGCAGTATTATAGCCGGGGTAAACATGAACAACTAATATTACACTCTGACTCTAGACCTAGAATAATGGATACCCTGAGGAACAGGGTCATGATGGTGCCGTACAGTAAATAACTAAATTGTCGAAAAGCTTTCGGGCATCTTTGTTGTTGTTATACGTCTTAAGAAAAACAATGAGCATAGTGATTGTGTTCAGCGAAGTCGACATGGCAGACAGACAAAGTGAGATGAGGCTGACAGTTGATTTAATGCGTAAGTATCATGATACAAAGGTGAAGGAAATGTGTGTACTTTGGTGACCACTAACACGACCATCGACCAATAATCCACCCACCGTACCATCCATCCCAAGAATACATTTTTTTTGTCAATTGTCAGTTTGTCACATCACAGTGTTGATATAATTGATGGTTTTTGGCTGGAAATGATTTTGTGGGAGGTTATATCACTTAAATTTCATAACGTTTGAACTGTTGATTTGAAACCGGGACGCATTTGTTAATCATAAATCGCGCCAACAAGGGTAAGTGGTGTACTTCTGGCTAAAGGCATAGGTTCATTTTCATCATCAAAAAATCTGAGTAAGAGCTTTTGAAGGATTTCCCAAACTGTTCTCAAACGTTTGGAAGGCATTGACTGTTGTGCCATTTTAAGGTCCTTGAGAACAATTCCAATGGTTGCATGATCTACATAATTTTGTCATTAAATATGCGTTCTTTGACCAGTTCTTTGTTGCTGTTACAGCACTTTAAACTGATTGTAATTTCTATATTCTTAAAACCAAAAAAAATGAAAAACAGTCGACTTTCTGCACAGAAAATGGACCCTTAAAGAAATCTTCACATTGAAGCAAATCCTGAAAAATACCATCGAATTTCAAGTCGAACTCACCAGCCTTTCATCTACGTCAAAGACTGCATTCATGGTCAGGGACTCTATATGGAAATGACTGGGTTCTTGGCACAGTTGTCGTGTAATTAAAAAAAAAAAAGCTGTGCAATATGAATCTATTCTAGAAATGTACAGGGTTTCGGCAAATAAATGCATTACCATGTGACTTCGAAGGCATCAGAGGCTTGAGCATCGTGGCTCCTTTATTCAACAAATATGTCCATCTATTATAGAATATGTATGTACATTATGGTATCTATAATTGAGTCCTTCACGGCGCTTGAATATCAGCGGAACTAGTTGGTTTTGAAGTATAGAAACAAAAGACCAAGTGCATGGTATCAACAAAAAAACAAACGTTAACTTGGACAAAACTTCTTTAGTGATTCCAAAAACTTCGAATAGTAAAGGAGGGTTAATGAGGGAGCGAATGGACAGCTATGCTCCAACCAAGAGACTTGATTCTCAACCCCTAGTTTGGGTTAACAGGAAAGACTGAAGCTCATTTATAAAGACCAGACCATCATGGATGTTAGATCGCTTAGATTAAATAACTGGAAGCAGTGGGTTGGTGATCACAGAATCTTATATATTCCATGGATCGGGTGTCCGAAAAGTACAATCAAGAGACAAAAATTTGGGTTTTGATTCTGTTGGTTCTTAAAGCCAATAGGATAAAATACGCAATTGACGCGTATTCTCCCCCGTCACGTTCCACATTTCGATGTTAACGAGTTAAAAAAAAAGGGTGAGTGCCGGGACTCACGGTTAAGATGTGTAAACATCAACGTTCCTCCGAGTTTCGAATTTTTGTTATTGAACGTTCATATTTATCAAACATACAATGCAATCGAATTAGTTTGTGACTTTTCTAGATATATTCAAACAATCCAATATTTTTTCCCGCAATTTATCCTTTCACTTATACTTAAATCCAAAAACATCTCTATATGGCTGTACATAACGCTTTCCACCAAAACATTTATTTATGTATTTTTTGACCATGCCCTGTAACTATCGCATCGATAGAAATATGGGCGACTAATGCGCCAGTTATACACATGCATACGTAATACGTAGCCATCATTTAAAATTATTATTGACTGTTTAATATTTAATTTCAAGGCACTGTTCACATTAGAATTGAACTTACTCATCACTCATCAGACTTATTTTGACGTGGTAGAATTTCAAAGTAAAGGAACAAACCTATCTATTCCATAATTTAAATATTGTAATAAAAAGAATGCACCATTGGACTCCGCTACGTAACGTAAAGTTTGTTTGACTTTTGTTTAAACTGGGATGTTGTTGAGACAGCATTGCATTTTTACACTTTTATTCAAACAGAGATGTTATCTCATAGAAAATAGACTGTTTTTACACGAATCCGATTTCAATCTCTGTTTCTCTTTTGGCTTCCTTTCAAATGCATGAGTGCTTTTAAACACAGTGATTTTCAATATAAGTCAACTTTTTTCATGCGAAAAGGAGTCATCTCTTCGCACTCCTTACTCTACTCAGTTAAGCGAATTTCACTGAGCGAACCCCAAATATAAATAAAGAAAACCACAAAGAAGAATGAACGATAACTACGCATTTTTCCCAACCTCAGCAATTGCATGTAAACCCGAATATACATTGTTCAAATGCATGACAATCACGCGTGTAAGTAGATGTGGATGTAGGCTTGAAAAAAAAATCAAAATCTTTTGATTTTCCTTCAATCTAGCGTACAGCATAAAAATTTTGTATAAATATGCAAGATTGATGATTGATCATGCATTTATTGGTTCATTTGCGTATAGTACGTTGAAAAGATGAGAAGATGAGAACATAGCATATCATAAGCACTGATAAAAATATTAAAACAGCAAACGAAAATTGTATGATGAAATGAACAGACAAAATAAAACAAATTACTCGTATAAAATTACAAAAATATTAAAGAAATTCGAAAAAAACACAATTTTGTAGAAAAAAAACTCACAAACCTCTTGCAACTTGCAACCTCTTGCCACTCCTCCGTGGTAAAAATAAAAGAATGAAGATTCAAGCTTGATGTGTGTATAGGCAACTTTAACCAGAATTTAGACTTGCACGGGCTTGTCATGCATTTGAACAATGTATATCTGGCTTAACCCCGCCACCACATGTGTACATTACATTATGTCTCTCGCAAACATGTTTACAAATTGCAGAGTGATATCGCATCGTTTGAAAGCAGTCATACTACAATAATATGCTTGTCATGTAGCGAAAATGTCAAACAAAATTTGTTTGTCAAGCCACTAGATGGAGCGTTCACCTTATAAAAATCGAGCCAATCCCTTAACTTTTTCTTTAGGTTTCTGTACTTAATCTTACTTCCTCTGTCAGAGATTTATAAACCGATTGACATCATTCCCACCTTGTTATGTAATGGAAATTGTTAAAGTAAATATAATTGCCACTTAATTTTTTAATCCATTGAAGTCGTAATCATCATCTAGTTCATGGCTTGACAGATGGAGAACGATCTATATTTTAATATAGTGAAAGCTAAAAGTATATTTTGACATAATATAGAATATTTAATTCCAGAATTAAAATATTTATGTGGTATGACATATAAGGGACGAATTAAATTTTGACCTATCGAGAATATTTCATTGCAGATGTCAACTTATTGCCCTGACAACATTTTTCGGTTTTATAAATGTCAACTCTGAAAATGCAAAAGAAATGTTGGGGGATTAAATTAAGTCTAGCCAGCAATGGAAAGTAATAAAATCGAGATTTCAGTACTCAAAGTTTCCAATGTAAGCACGATATCGTAAGTATGCAATATTTCCAATGTAAACAGGGTATTAAATGCAATCGTCGGTAAGGTAGATTGCTACACGGAACGTGTAACCGTAACGGGTTACACGGAACGTATAAGTTTTACCCACGTTTTCGATTCACTCTACCGCCGGGAAAGATGTTTACACATAAAAATGTATGTAGTCTTGCGTTGGTCAGAAAGACAAAAAGCAAATAAAGAGTCTGAAAAGAGACTAGCAAGGTTGTTCGTCTTTTTTGTCGCACCTGTGTGAACCACCCTGCATAGGCCAGCCGGCAGATTCAAAAAAGATTCTTCGCAACTTAAAATTGAAAATTATCGATTGGATTGGAATAGGTCGCAAGAAATTTCTCTTAACTATATATCTACATGCATATACATACATACATATATGTATCTTGTTAAAGTCGTCTAGAACTTTAAAATTTTACATAAGGAGTCTTACAATTGGCGCGGGTAGACTTTTATTTTAATTCTTTTTTCTTAAATTTTATATTCATGTCAAATACAGAATTCGCAGAATTTACTCCCGGTGAGTTAACTCGATCCGTTGATCTTTCGCATCCCCTGTAAAACTGAATTATGAAATTCGCCGGATGAACTACATTGTCGATTTCTAAAATTACCTTATCATTTATGAACTTTCCTATCGATGCGACGCTGTCAGTTACAGACATTAAGTCAACGGCCTAGACTTTGATAATAGCATCGCTATCGATCAATGAAATCAAGCATCGTTGTGCGTGGTTAGTACTTGGATGGTGGACCGCATTTTTTTTTTTTTAGATTTCTGGCTATACCCGGTTGCGTCTTCATGATTTCCACCATTTCTCTAAATTGTTTCCGATTGGTTGTCCGTTTACTATTAAAATTTGTCAAACAAACACTTAAACATTCATTATGATAAGCTTTTGATTTACATTTTTGTGCATTCCATTGTTTATTTTTGTTTTTTTTTTTTTCGTTTAATGAAAGATTTACTTAAATTGGCACGAATGTAAAATGAAAGAAATTGTATATGGACTGCGAATGGATTGCGGATTTAGTAATACCAGATAAGTTGAACAAAATGTCGGTGATGCAGGGCATGTTACCAACATTCGTTCAACTTTCTTTCTTCGGATTCAGTAATAGCAAAAGTTTGGAAATTAATTTAAACTGTCAATTTAGCTCATTCGCCGAATTCTTTAATAGGGGTGATTATTTTATTTTCTTTGAAAAAACAAAACCTCACGAATCATAAAAAAACACAATTTAACTCTATTTCGTGGAAAATGCTAATTTCATATAAGTTACTAAAAGTCACAGCAGCCATTTTGTGATTTTAGGCTTAGTAAAGAGAGTTAAGTATAGTAGAGAGTCAGATGCTAAAATCGATTAAAAGTAGCAAAATCTTCTTTTTAACTTAGTAACTAACTAAAATGGCTTTAGCATTTTACTAAATCGTTTTAAATTTTGCGCCAATGTATTTATTTTTAAAAATAGAAAAAGGGTTGATGGAATTCTGGCGATCAGTCTGCTCTCAGTAGGGTTGAAACGATACCTCCAAGGTATCGAGTACTTATACTTAGGTGAGGTTAGGTTAATGGGCTGACAGTTGATCTTGTTACCGTCACACTTATAGATCAATGTTGATCCGTTGTGATACCCTAAGGATTGTGACTTCCATGTATTAAAACCTATGATAGTAATAATTTTTCTAAGTACATATATTCCACTAAATGGATTTCTGGTTTTGCTGATTCTTGCTGCCAATTTGAAAAATTATTTTTTACATGGTACATAGCGAGCAACCACCCCAAAAAATCCTGTCGATTTTATATTTAAAAAAGAACACATTAACTTCATCTTTGGATTTCAAATTTGTAATGGGTGACGACAAATACCAATTACTTTTGGTAATGGTCTTTCATCTTTTCTCATCCATTTTTAATCACATGTTTCTTGTAATGTCTCCAAAAATCATAATCAAACTCCGATTCGCTCTCAACAGTGCCAAATCTACTTTAACAAAAAAAGTCTTCTGGACACAATTGACGCACTCAAAAGCTGTAAAAAAAAAAAGAAGCTAATTGCATAGAAACTTTGAAGATCAAACAGTTGATTTGAATTATTTTTGAAACACTCTTGGAAAATCTACAAGTATGTACTTCTATTCGATTTTAGTTCTTTTGTTAGATACCTATTTGGTATCGCAACTAAAAGAATTGATTCCAAAAGTAAAGGGTGGTCCAATTATAATTCACGATGTTAATTGTGAGTCACACCTTAACGTCAAGTTTCTTTCCCAGCTTAATTTGACATTTCTTTGTTTCAATATTTGACAAGTTCAACCATGGAGACTTACACAATTGAGCAGCGCGTTAAGATTGTTGAAGCCTTTTATTTTTTCGGTCAGCAAATTTCACCAAACCGGTTCTGTAGGAAATGTAAAAACACCTGTGCATGCTCGCCCACTTCGTTTTGCGGAAAAAATTGCTGTTGTTCGCTATAGTGTGGCAGAAGGGCCGTAAACCTCCACTGTTCGTCGTGCCCAACAATGGAACATCTCACGAACATCACTCGAATTTTGAATAAAGAGTTTCAATTGACTCAAGAGCTGAAGCCTACTGACCATATCAAGCTTCGTCAATATGCCGAATGGCATATGGTGAATGGTGACTTCACAAAGAAAATCATCTTCAGCGACGAGGCACACTTTCACCTTAGTGGATTCGTTAACAAGCTGAATTGCCGCATTTGTGCAAATGAGAATCCATGAGTGATTGTTGAAAAGCCCATGCATCCACAAACAGTGACTGTTTGGTGGGGTTTATGGGCTAGCGGCGTCATCCGGCCGTACTTCTTCGAAAATGAGATCGGCCAAGTATGTAGTTGCTGTGAATAGTGTTCGCTATTGCGAGATGATAACGGACTTCTTGTGGCTAGAAATTGAGTATATGGACCTGGACGATATGTGCTTCCAACAGGATAGTGCCACTTGTCACACAGCCACAGAAACAATGGCTCTTGTTCTTCTATAGATCAGACTCGTACTTGCTGTCCAAAAGTTTGTCCGCTATTTCTTGAACTTACTGGAATCGAGCCGTCATTTATTGAATGATCTTGTCAAATGATGCAAACACCTCTCGACGGAGTCCCTGCTCGTGAGACAAAGCTGCATCTGCGGATTCATCGCCATGCATGGGTTTTTTCTTGCGAATTCTTCTCATTTTGAGTCTTAGCAAAGTCGATTGCGGCTTGGACGAAACGGTTTCTGCTCACACTTATCGACACAAAGTGAGGAAGTTGAATGACTGCATGGCTGTCAGAAGAAGACTGGCTCCCGATTTTGTGTCGGAAGTTTGAGATGAATCCGTCAATTCTTCCAGTATCTCTAGAACTTCCTCAAACTTATTTTTAAGCGTCTTGACAGTTTCATTTCTAGCGCTCCAGCGCGTTTCAGTCACTCGTTTCACTGCTTGACCTGTGACGGCGTTCCACGGAGCAGTTGATGCAGAGTTCCAAAAAACGTCACGGAGTTCACTGATTCAGAAGCAGCGTGTACCCCAGCCAAGTTGCAACGAATTTAGCTTTCGGATTCAGTACTTTAATCCGGGCTTGAACTCCATTGTGGATCCCTGACATTGTGCAGCGTTGTCATAAGCCTGTCCTCTTAAGTTCTGTATGTCCAGTCCGTCTGATGTTATCTTCGCGATTATATCGTTGCTGAGATCTCCTGCTTTTTTTTCTTTTGGTACGAAAAAGTCGATGAAAGATTCTACCACAGCGACCTTTTCTCCTTCGATATGTGCGTATCGCAGAACCTGGCTCATTGGTCTTTGTTTGAATGCGACGGATGATGGTGGATCGAACTTGCTGTCTCAGTAAGTTTATCAATTCATTCTGGGTTTCTGGAGATAGAAACGAAACTGGGACTCTTGCTCTCAGCTTTATCTTTGTTAGATGTTCCATTAGAAGAGAGTAATATTTAGCTAGGAGGTGCACTAACTCCAGAAAGTTCCCTCGGTTTCAAGTATCATCTCCTCGATTTCCTCTGAAGGCCAGATTCTGTTTGGCTAAGAACTGGATAATATTCAACAACCGGTACAATACATCCCTCCACTTCTTCTCCACACTTTCGAAAACTTCTTGTTATTTCCGATCGATGGTTGCTTTACGGTTCAGGCAAACTTCCAACTCCTTCCATTTCAAGAAGCTCTGCTCACGTTCCAGGCTGTTCTCATGGTCTCCGATTCTTGGATTTAGCTTCCACCATTTGTTGAATCCTTCTTCAGATGCGAAGTTCGAGCCGAAATTACCAAACATCTTGCAACAGAAACAATACAAAGGTTACTTCAAAGGCGAGTAAGGCCGTAAGAGTGCATTCCGTTACTGTCGCGCGACTCGCGAAACTAAAACGGAACGTTCCGAAACTCTCGCGAAACTGAAAGGGAGCGTTCCGAAACATATGATATGCGAGACCGCTGCGCTGGCGGCGCTGGTGGTTACCTACTGTACATACTTTATACCTATATGTACGTGGTCAAAAGTCTGCCCGTTTGCAGCGACCCCGCCAGCAGTCTCGCACACATATGTATGTTTCGGAACGCTCCCTTTCAGTTTCGCGAGAGTTTTAGAACGTTCCGTTTCAGTTTCGTAAGTCGTGCGACAATCTTGCGAAATCTTTTCCAGTAATCGCTGATTTCATATCCTCTTACTGTAAGCCTCTAATATCCCAGTTTAAGAAATTTGTGTTTAGAACATATAACGAAAAGTAATCAGAAGAAAAACACCTTCTGTCGAACTGGGCTAAATAATTCGAAATTGGTAGGTATGAAGAAAAACCTGTGCACCGAAAGTAACAAAAAAATTGTCTATGATCGAAAATAACTATGTTAAAAGATCAGAAGGTTATACAATTACTTTGAGAAAATTACATGTTTCGTACAATTCCTCCAAATCGATAGCAATGATAAAGTTAAGTTTTATTTATCTTTTTACATAGGGAAATGAATTCTCTTCAATGACATCTCAAAACATTTAATTAATTTTCTTCAGCACCTTAAGATTTCCCATTCCTCAGGGAATATCTTTGTGCTTTAATGTTTCTTATGTTTTCACACTTCTTCGTCATTATTACACCTCCCGGACATTCTTCTGTTCTATCTCGAAAATTACTTATTCGTGTTTCGTGTTCCTTTCACACTTAATTAAAACTGAAATGCAGAACAATGGAATGAAAATATGAAATGCTTCCATACGCATATTACCCCCTGCCCCTGGAGCCTTCTCTCAGCCAGAAACAGCCTGTTCATTTCAATGCAAATTAAAAAAAAAAGAAGACATAATATCCAACGACAAGAAGTTGATCTTAAAATTAATTAAGCACTCACATTCGCTCAAATTCGCACACTATAGTTTCATCGCTAGACTACAAAATAGAGATTCCTTCCATTGCTATGTAAGAGTTGTATGGGGTCGGGGTTGGTTGGAGAGGGAGAAGGTTGGAATCACCACTTAACAATCCCCCTATCAGACACCCGCATAAGGCTTGGCTCGAGGGAGCTAGCTTGGGCTTCATTCATTTGAATTTCAAAATGGGGGGTTTGAGGCCCTCGAACAAATAAGCTCCCCCATATAAAGTGCGAGAGTGAGCAGTAGTAGTAGGTGTAGCTACACCAAGTGATCCCCTTCCTCTTCGGTCGCGCACCATGCTATGTGCCGTACCTATACCGAAAAGCCCAACGAGAGCTCGCCGATGAAAACGACGAAACGGTAATATCCTTGTGTTTGGTGGAAGGAAAAAGGAAGTGGATAATACATCCGTCCTTGTTGCTTCGTGTCACCCATCATCATTGAAGCCCAGCTATATCCCAGCCATCATCCACCGTTAACCAAACCTTCCGCCCGACGGCGACGCACCGCACCGCGCATCGCCACCATCAACCAGCAACCCCAACCGACCAAAGCCCCCTGGTTTCAACCAGGATAGTCGTCATCGTTCCGTTAACTACTGTTTGGGACTTAAAGGCATAAATAGCTCTATACAGAGAGAGCACCACACCCAATTGTATTCCATAACGGGAGCAGAATACAAAAGCCACCATCCCCTGGTTCTGTACACCCCCAATCGCTGAAGTAGTGGTGAGACAATAAATTTCGGGAAAATTTCCTCCCCATGTACATGTGTGTGCGCATTTAACCCTCAAGTAAGCCACACCTTGGCTCGTCTCTGATTGGCAGAGAATCGGAAGGGCGCTTAGACTGCGGATTATATCAGTTTTGGGAAGGAAGAAAGCAGCAGGAATCAAAACAACATTCCGCACCCTCTCTAATGTCTGGTGGTGCTTCCACTTTGAGGGTAGAATTATTTTGAATTGCGCTACACCCTCACCCAAGTCCACCCCTATTGAATTCGCGTTCGGCACCAGCACAGGAGTTACGAGAGAGGATGTCATTTGTGGGATTCCCGGTAAAGGATTCAATTGTAAAGCTACCGTGCCACAGATCGGTTGTTGTTATCGTGCGAATAACGTATAAGAAAATACAACGGAGGTTTTTGAAAAATTGAGTCAGTGATTTGAGAGAATATTTTCTTCAACCAAAAAACCCTTTTCACACTGTTGACCAGCCAAGCCAACCGACCGACCGACCGGCAGACCAAATAACCGAGAGAGTGGAGCTGCTGTCACTCTGTCAAAAACGGAGAGCGAGAGAACAACAAACATACATGCTGAAGGAGCACTCTGCAGGATATCCCATATAATACAAATAAAAGTTGTGCCCGGAAGTGAAGGTGTCCGGTAACGGTAACCGGTTCCGATCGTCGCTTTTCCCGTTCCTTTTCCTGTTCCGCCATTGTCGCCGCTGCCGTCGTTGCCGCCGTCGCTATACAACCAACCATATACGCCAAGGACAACCACGACGCTTTTTTCACTGTTGCGTTTGTTTGTGCGAGAGTCCGTGACAAAAGTGTGACAATATTTTATATTAAACAATAACAACAAATATACAGTTTTAGACATTTATATATACACACATTTAAATACTCATGTGCGTCGTCTAGGAAAAAAGGATATTTTATTGATTTGTGACTAATTGTTGTTGGTGTTGACAATTTAGTTTGTTTTTTTTTGTTTTCTATTAAATTGTTTTGGTGTTTTGATACATTTTTTTGTTGGTGTTGTCGTTGATTGTGACATAAATAAATAAATAAATAATGGGAACTGTGATATCAATAGGGTGATAAACGTGGCATTTTTGAAATAAAATTCGAACAAGTGTTAAACCGCATTGAATCGATAAATTTGCCAACAACGAGACAAACACAAACGAACAGAAAAAAAAACTATTTTCAAAAGGAACTTTTGTTTCACGATGCTTGATATTAAAACTTCAGCTGATTATTTGTCTCGCTCGGCAGGAAGTTTTAGCAACTTTTCAATGTTGTTCGCAGGTAAGTTACATAACAATCTGATAAAACATACAAACTGTTTTAAGGGATTTTATTTTATGATTAGAAGTCAAAAGTTATCTATCGGAGTTGGAAGTCAAGAGAGAGATTTGTTTTTCATTGAACCTTTCATTGAACATTTTTGACCTTGGAATGCCTAAGTTGTTGGTCCACACCTTAACTGATGGTCAAGTTAGTTTTCTTAATATTACGATCTCTTTCTTCGGATTTAACTGAGATCTCATAATGTACCTATGTAGGTTGAGAGACGCAAGCATAGCTATTTGTGATGATGTCTTAGTAACTGTCCATTCGAACATATAAAAATCGATATTTGATCGAATTCTGAACTACTGGCTGCTGTCACTCTATTCTATATGCTGTTTTTCGTACCTGTACGGTGTTTCTATAAAGTCCAGAAAATGAATTCAAAACTAAATTTTTCTGTTTTTAATTTCTCCCGGATTTTAACAACCATTTGCCACAGTTTCGTTAAGTAAAAAGAGATCTTTCAGGAAATTTCGAGCTCAATTTTTTCAAGGTCTTCAAATATAAACAATCATTCCCATTGGAAATTGTATAGAATTTCTGTTAAAAAGTCACAGAATTTTGTATTTTAATTCAGCTAAAAGTCGGTATAACCAAATTTCAGCTTGTTCGAAAGTAACAAACCTTACAAAATATAGGGTACTTTACTATTTTTTGAAATTTCAATAGGGATTCACTTTTAATTTAATTTAAATTAAACCAAAAAATTGCTACCTACCATATTGTCGTGTTTTCTGCCCATTTATTTCTATTCGAAGATATTGAAGATAAATTGCTTGGAACTTAGTACTCGCCCATTCCCCTTCAGAATATCGAGCTAATATCTTTATTAAAATCGTAAATCAGTTTGTTCTTCAATCTATACAACTTAATCAATAAAACATTCTTTTAGACACATTTTCCAACTTCAGTACTTTCGATGCAGAGAATGATTGTTGAGTTCTATTGACAAAAAAAGAGAAATAAGACATGTAATCAAAGAGAAAGCTTGTGGTGATATAGAAAAACGGAACATTTTTATGGGAAGTGGAGATATTAAATATTTTAATCAAAAGTTTAAACTGTGGCGTTAATGATAGAATATAATAATAATATAATGATGAAATATAATATCTGCTTCGTCCCCGTCTAAAATTATTCATTGTGTTTCACCACGCTTTCATATAGTTGCAGCTTTACAGCTCTTATAGAATATGAACCATTGCTGGACTTTATTTTTCAATTATGTCCCAAGAAAAAAGTCGAATGATATTAAATCCCACAATTTTGTCATTGTTTCACGAGTTATGTATATATGGCAGGTGGCGCAAAATAATCGGTCATGTACATAGCACCAAGTTCAGAAAACTAAGGTTTATAAATCAACGTTTGGAAATGCTATCCATTTTCATACTAAATCGGTCGCATCAGCAGCATTTTCAAAATGTGTCCCAATTAATGACACACCGCTATCGCCAGCCTTAAATCAATTCAAACGGTCACTTGCTGTGAATAGAGAGGCTGTTTCATTATTACTCTTGGGTTTTTGGACACAGTTTGTTTATTAACGTACCCCAGAAATGGGAAAAAAGCCTCATCACTCAGAATAGTTTTGTGTGAAAAACATGATTTTGTTCATTTATTTCTAGCTAGAGAAGAAAAAGCAGCGGGCCTAAATGACTTCGTTGATGGGACATTTATATCATCAGATTTATGGTTTTTTATTTTCACAACTTGCCCTCTTCCAGTCAAATATGATTTAAGCAACATTAAAAACGGAGAGGTCATACCAAAAGAAGAGATGTCGTGAATAAGACTTTTGTGATTAACTCTATCGAAAGCTTTTGAAAAATCAGTAAAAACAATATCAGTTTGAAATTCGTTGTTGTCGATTTTGCCCGCAACAAAACCATGCTGAAAAAACTGATATTTTGTCTTGTATTATAGTTCTCTTACACACTATTTTTTACTTTTTTTTTAAATAGGTTAGGTATAGCTTCTTACAGATTGGTCTATAATTTGTTTTTTTCCTGTTTGGAAGCAGATTTGATATTTGAAGATGAAAACGAAATCTTCCATCAATTTAAGAAATAACCTTTAGATAGAGATAAATTGAAGATTTGCGTTAGCGGCTGGGCTAAAGCAATTGCAATTTTTTTAGGAATATAGGTGGAATATTGTCTGGACGTTCACTTTGTTTAGATCTAAGCATAATAATAAAGTTTCTTCAGTCTCAGACTTTTGTCCATGTGTTATGGCTTTATTAGCAAGAGCAAATATTTCTATTAAATATGGAATATAACTTCGTTCAACTGGTTGCCTCAGATAGCTTTGCAGTAGCGCATTCTGTCACTCCAATTCTGCAGGACCTTGTTAATGGGTTTAGCCTTAAATGCTTGAATCGTTTCCGGATTTATGGCATAACATCGGTTCTTCAGGATTCCCCACAAAAAAAAAGTCCAAAGGGGTCAAATCGCAGCTCCGAGGCGGCCAATTGAAATCGCCGAGACGGCTGATAACACGATTTGGGAATTTGGTGCGCAAAAGATCGATTGTGGCATGTGCTGTGTGGCATAGCGCACCATCCTGCATAAAACCGATGTTGTCCAAATCCATGTCAGCAATTTCAGTAAAAAAAAAAATCGGCTCTTGAAGGCCCACCGTTGACCGAAACGTTGTTCCCAGCCTCATTTTCAAAGAAAAATGGTCCAATGATGCCACCACTCCACAATCAGCACCAATCTGTGAAAGCATTGCCTTCTGGACAATAACGTGCGGGTTTTCCGAGCCCTAGATGCGGCAATATCTTCAGAAAAGATTTTTTTTCGCCATAAATTGTTGTCCAATTCAAGCTGCGCTAAGGCCCAAACTGCAAAGCGATAACGAAGCGGTTGGTCCGGCGACTTCAATTGCTGAGTCAATTGGAAATTGTAAACGAATAATCCGAGATCTTTGTGCAGATTTCTCCTCGGGCTAGTGCGGATGAAATATTGAGCAGTTGAAATCGATGGCGAGTTCATACCGTACGAGGACGGAAACTATGATGTTGACCACTAGCATGCCAGTCTAATGAACTTTTTCCACAAACTTGCGTACAGCAGGCGCGGTGGGTGGTTCCTTTTGGCCAAAAATTCTTTTCAAAAAACGCTTGGGCTTCACAGCACTCACATTGGAAATTAATTTTCAATATTTCCCACCGTTGTTTCCTTATGTACTCCTATCTTTTGAAAGAAAGATTTTGAGACAGTTACTTGTTCTTATTATATTTACATCCAAGTTAAATACAATTATAATATCTTAATGTTTTTCTTGCAGATTCATCATATAAATCATCGTGGGGATCACATACTTCATCTCAATCACAAGGTAAGTTGGTAGCGTTAATCACAGTTTTTGCAAAACCATTTTTAAAAGATATTGCTAGAAAAAACTCTAAGTGAGAAGTCTTTTTAATACTTAATTTGTGTGTACAATCAAATTGACGAGGAATATTTTAGGAGTGTTCAAAATTTAAAACTGGTAAAGAATTTATACTTCAATACCAAACTTTGCAAACTGTATACATTTTCCTACAGTTTTGGCATATTAATTATACAAACAAATTTTATTTAATAAATACTTTTAACCTATCAATCTTTTCAGAAATATTTCTTTTGTTAATAATGTAATCAAATTAAAATAAGATAAAAAGAAAATATATATTACAAGCCATAACCTTAAGGTGCGACTTACCCCTTTTCAATTCGAATTGTAAAGAAAATCATTTTGTCTTCAAGAAGGTCAAACCTTGGGGCAATACAATTGTATTTACCACAAAAAAAAAAACTGTTGATCTTTGGATGTTTTCATTAAAATTAAACTTGATTCTTTTAGCAAACACACAAAATAACACTATGGCTAAATTAATGTTTGTCATTGAGAAATCTATGCATCTAGTTTTTGTTTATTAATTAACTGATTAATAAACAAAATTTAAGTATAGATGATCCGCTCTATTCCAATGACCTTTTAACATAAATAATAAACAAATCATCTGAAAGAGTAAATTTATAATACCAGCTATAATTCTTAGAACAACAGCTGTTTCTCATATCTTTATTAATGACAATTTTAGAACTGTTTTCTGTTATTATTTTTATAATTTTGAATGAAAATTATGCTCAATTTTTCATTTTTCGTTGCATTGACAATGACATTCAGAACCACTCGTAGCTATAGAAGTAATTTGTTGATACTCGTATTACTCGTAACATAATCTAGAAACCCTGCCTTTTGAATTGTATTGTTTGTTGATTTGAGAGCCATTAAGAAGTTGGAATTATCTAAGCCCAAACACATTTTGGTGTAATTTGGCCTTTAAGTGATGGTAAATTCAAACTGAGGAAATTATGTTAATGGAGTTGATTCATGAAGTGATAACTATATATGTAAATATATAACGGGTGATTTTTTTGAGGTTAGGATTTTCATGCATTAGTATTTGACAGATCACGCGGGATTTCAGACATGGTGTCAAAGAGAAAGATGCTCAGTATGCTTTGACATTTCATCATGAATAGACTTACTGATGCCACAACGTCGAATTTTCAGTGAATGGGCCCTAGAAAAGTTGGCAGAAAATCCGCTTTTTTATCGACAAATTTTGTTCAGCGATGAGGCTAATTTCTGGTTGAATGGCTACGTAAATAAGCAAAATTGCCGCATTTGGAGTGAAGAGCAACCAGAAGCCGTTCAAGAACTGCCCATGCATCCCGAAAAATGCACTGTTTGGTGTGGTTTGTACGCTGGTGGAATCATTGGACCGTATTTTTTCAAAGATGCTGTTGGACGCAACGTTACGGTGAATGGCGATCGCTATCGTTCAATGCTAACAAACTTTTTGTTGCCAAAAATGGAAGAACTGAACTTGGTTGACATGTGGTTTCAACAAGATGGCGCTACATGCCACACAGCTCGCGATTCTATGGCCATTTTGAGGGAAAACTTCGGAGAACAATTCATCTCAAGGAATGGACCGGTAAGTTGGCCACCAAGATCATGCGATTTGACGCCTTTAGACTATTTTTTGTGGGGCTACGTCAAGTCTAAAGTCTACACAAATAAGCCAGCAACTATTCCAGCTTTGGAAGACAACATTTCCGAAGAAATTCGGGCTATTCCGGCCGAAATGCTCGAAAAAGTTACCCAAAATTGGACTTTCCGAATGGACCACCTAAAACGCAGCCGCGGTCAACATTTAAATGAAATTATCTTCAAAAAGTAAATGTCATGGACCAATCTAACGTTTCAAATAAAGAATCGATGAGATTTTGCAAATTTTATGCGTTTTTTTTTTTTAAAAAAGTTCTCAAGCTCTTAAAAAATCACCCGTTATTTCTCACACTCGTTACAAAAGTTGAAATTTAAAAAGTAAATTTTACGTCATCTATTGTGATCTACTGTCAGAAAATTTAATGAATTTGGAATTTATGATGATGTGGAAGAAATTTATAATGGGTGTTTCAATTAGAGCGAGTAGATTGTGACGGCCATGTTGTTTTGGTGACGTCTGTCAAATCTGTTGTTTTTTATTCAGTTAATGATGCCAAATTACCAATGTCAAGTTATACGATTGAAAAGTACGTCAAAATGATAAAGCTTTATTATTAATAGTGTGTGTGTTCGTTAGTGCAAAGTCAACTCTTCAGCGTTTGGTGGCTTAATTTGAGAGGACTGATTCGGTAATCAATCAGTCAACATTCGCAAGTCAAAATAACTCAAGATCTGGCGAGAATATCGCCGCTGTCACTGAAAGTGTACTGCAGAAGCTGATTCCTCGCAGTCGATTTCTATCTTTGCGGCGCACAAGAACTTGGCTTTTCGCACACTTCAACTTACCGAATTTTGCGTCCGGACTTGGTCATTGGTTGGTACTTTTTTGAAAATGGTGTTGGCGAGACGATCGCCATCAATAAATACATAGCTTTGGTTCTTATGTTATAGATATGAATTTAAAGATGCATGAATAATCTACATGGTAATATCCTTTACTTTAAATGAAAAATTCAAAATGGGTGCCATAGCATCCAACTGCTAACTACACGTCAAATTAGCAAGCCCTAGCAAAATCGTAATTCTGTAATTTTATACCAAGATTCATTCAACGAAATTAGAATAATTCTAACACTGCTAACAATTTTTTGTCGGAAATTCCGTACAAAATTCTAAAGCAAATGTCAAACTCCTTCGAATTCAGAAAATTTCGTTCTCTATCAAATTTGTTTGTGAGTAGTGAAAGTGAAGAAATGTTTCTATTAAAATTTAATCAATTTATCGTTAATATTTTATTGAATATCTTGTAAAACTCTAGAGTGCGTTTTATATTCCACGTTGATAATTTTTTCAATAACTTTTAAATGAAATTCAATTTTATAATTTATATTTTCTTAGTTGATTATAGGTATTTCGGTAAAATGGTCTCCTCTGACCGTTGCGCAAAGTTCTTTTAAAAATATTTTGAATAACAATTTCGCAGACTTTTGTTATAATTTCAACAATTTCGTTTTTAATGTTGTTCTTGATATTCAGCCACATCGCTGTTTTAAATACTCTTTAAGTCTGTCAAATGCCAACTAACGAATTTCATTCACACCAAAATGGAAACCAAATAAAATCGACATGGAACATAAAACGTGCCCTGTACTATAGTTTAATTTTTTTTGCACGACAAATAATCTAAAAACTTGTAACACGAGCTGCCTTACAGTTACAGAAACTCCTGTAGCTTATGGAGACTTTTTTTTTACTTATGTACCTTATATTAAATATTATGTGAAATTCGGAAATGTTGAGAGATATAATTGGCATCACTGGCATCCGATTCTACTTTCATATATAGTACAAATTTAAAGTAGACTTGGAAATAACTACCGAGTAGAATCGAGTTTAATAGTTGGGCCCCAGTTCATCTTTGTCAAAAATATAGATAAATGATCCCAGATTGTACAGATGTATAAAATTATTTGATTGGTAATTTAACAAAAAAAAAAAAACACAATTTTTCTACCAAGGTTTCTTTAAATTTAAGAACACTCCCTCCTTGTTCCAAATATTAGTATGCATATCCGATTTGTTCCTCACCATACTTTTTGCAAAACTCCTCAAAGCTCAAAAATGTCTTTAATCAGTCATGTCAAAATTAAAAAGGTTCCCGTAATAATCGAGAAGAAAAGTGTCGATACAAATACTTCAAAGGCTTAACAGAAAGCGTGAAAGAAAGTTTTCTGCTCGTGCATAATATATTTTAAACAATAAAACATTTCTCTATAATTTTAATTTTTTGCGTTTTATATTTCTGAAATCGCAACAGACAACACAAACTCACAATTTGAAACTTCCAAATTTAAAAGATGACAGTTAATATGCCAAAATAAATTTAAAAATGTCTTTTATTGACCTTTAAACGCGGTGGATGGCGTTTAAGTTAAGAGGCCTTTAAGTAACGTTACTTAAATGTGAAAATTGATTAAAGATATAAGTGTTTGGAGGTACTCGTATTTTAAAGTAAAGCACACCCTTTTAATTTTGTTTATAGATTCGGCTGTACTTATTTTCATTTTGAGCTTTCATTTACATAATTAGGGTTGATTTTATTTCAACTTACAGACTATCGTAAATATAAAAAGTTGGAAGATCTATATACTATATTTAGACACTCTTTGAAAAACTTGTTAATATTTCTAACTCCTTATAGTCAAACCACTTCCGTATTGTGAATCATGTGGGTTCTATTGGATGGCATTTTTTTGTTTCCATTATATTTGAATCCAAAACCCGAAAACTAATCGATTTAATAAATATTTATTTATAATAATTTTTCTGTACGAAAAAACCAGCTTAGATATTTTAAGTTAAACGTTTTCTTCATTAACAGACCCACCTGCTGGTGGCTGTTGTCATTATAATCTAATAACTAATACTCGTAGCTTAAACACATTTAAAAGTGTCGACCTTAGAATTCAAATGGAGGTAGTAAATAACATGGTTTCAATTTTGTTTCCATTAATTTTCAAATTCATTCTAATTTATTACATGTTGGCCATATTTTGATGGTTTTATATATTTCTTACAGATAAAGGTATATTAGATGATTAACTTGTAGGTTTAAGTCAGTGATGCTGTTACGTTCTTGTCTAGCTTTTAAGATTTGTTTATTTTTTCATACATTCCACTTTGAAAGTGTTAAGATTTTTTGATAACGTTTGTTGTAAAATTTTAAGTTAACTGCTTATTTAGGATAGTTTTGGAATCAAATTAGGTACCTGCTTACATTTACGCATTCTTAGAGTATTTTTCAACAAGAAAAGGTTTAATTTTTGTGTTTTTTTTGTTAAAATTTAATCGAAATTGAAAATGAAAAAAATCTTTTAAAAGTTTCAAACATAAAATGCACTATTAATGAGAAAACATTTATGTACAGAAAAGAGGTATTTTACTAATATATAATTCCCACTGGTGTCACAATTAATTCAGACCTTCGGAATTGATAGATTCAACCTTTGTTCAGCCAAGTTTGATTTAAATCGTTAAAATTGTTTTCGGGAAAATTTGAAAAAAATTCTTCGTTATTCAAATGTAGAATCTAAAAAAATATATATACCATTCCAATCAAAGTTTTTATTTCCAGCAAATAAGAAAATTCATAATCTTATTCAAATTCAACGAGATTTTCACTACATTTTCAGTAAATTATGACATTACAGAAATGTACAATTGAGAAAACAAAAATACCTATCGTTAAAGCTTAATCCTCCCCTAATGTTACTACCCATCATGAGTGATTCTTGCATTAAGGAAACCGAATAGCTTTCAGTTCTTGGTCTGTGCAATCTGCATCACAGATCACCTTGTGTGGATTGATCACATTAAATTCAGGGATTCTTTCTTTAGGCGCACTACACGAATGTGGAATGCTTTACCCGACTCTATATTTCCCTTCCATTATAATATTTAGACACTCGATACCGATGTGCATCAGTATCCATCCTCTCCAATTTTCCTAAAACTCTCAAGCACCGCCGCAATCTTTCCTGTTTTTCACTATTTTACCGTTATTTGTATTATACCATGTTTCAGCGCAATAGCCAGTTGCATTCCGCCCCTTAAGCAATTTAACTCCCTTCAGTCCAACTTCACACGTACTCTAAAATACAGAGATTCTTTTTTCAGCCGAACTACACGAAAGTGTATCGGTTCCTCATTTTTAACCCTTCCTTGTTTTCCTAACGCTCGTACTGTGATAATCATTTTAAGGATAGTAATGTCCCCTTGAGTGTGTTCTTATTATAAAAAAAACAACTATACTAACACTATACTAATTATGGCAAACATTTTAACAAAATTGCTTCTGAAAAGTATAAAGAAATTAATAGAAGTTTCATCGTTCGAAAAATAGACCATAACTTTGGATTTTGAAATAAATAATCCACGGTAGATCAAGACCATCGAGTTAGGAATTTTGTGGAGAAGGAACAACTTTACTAATAGATGTTGCGCAAGCTTTTGCGGCTTAGCATTTGGATTTTCCCAGGCAGCACTAAGAAATACTGAAATCACATTGTAATCCTCCGACTTTTCACTCGAAGAAAAACATTTGTAATGTTAAAATAATGCGCGATATAAGCTTATCTACTTAGTTCTAATGCAGATGTTCTAAGTTAACTTTCATTGAAATCCTTAGGGAAATCAACTTTGTAACAAATTGTGTAAGATCGCCCTAATGTTTTTTAAATTTAAGTAATTTTGTCTATAGTAAATAACCGACTTGTTTTTTTTATCTTAAAATCAAAAATTGCCTATAGAATAATTTAAATAATTCTTAACCGATACGAAAGCATTTCAATATAGTGATCGGGTAAATTTTACTTAGGATATATAAAGATAGAGTCCTAGAGTAGAAGATTTAAAGAAAAAAAACAATCAGCATTGTGAAAAATATTTGGTAGTTAATAATAATTTTCTTGGAGAAGCTAACAAAAAGTATTCATTTGTGAACAATAACATTGTCCTAGGTTTAAGGTAGGCTCACCTTATACCTTATGTACAATTTAACATTTAAAGAAGATTGGAGAAATAATCAGATAATAAGCTAAGGTTTGGATAACAGATTCACCGATAAAGATTTTATGTTGTACATTTCTCGGAACAGAACAAGGTCTTCTTACAAATGTACATAGCCATTAGACGATCTAACTCGTTTTTAAGATTCAATATCCTCACTCATCGGCAATTTATTTATAAATAAAACAAATAATATACCTACGGCCGAAATGACTGCCCTGAAGAGCACTTTAAACAATGTAGATCGCTCATTTCTATAAGAAGACTATAACATCTATTTTATAAATAAGCCGGAAAAGTATTTTGGTTAGATCTTGGTCTAACACATACGTTTTTATAGCAAACCAGTCTATTTTCCCTACTAGGACATACTTAAATTATGTAAGGCCTGCACAGACTTATTCTCATATACAATAAAATCCACACATTGCGTTTACTCAGTATGAGCCTTGCCAAGTGTCTTTATGATGTAACATAGCTTTTTCTCTGACTACGGAACGATAAAGAGTATTCGGAATTAAAGACAACTTAAAGCCGGTGTACCACAAGAAAGTGTTTTAGGACCAGCTCTGTATTTATTATATGCTTAAAATATTCGTGTGCACAGCAATGATATCATGAAAACCATCCCAGATGATTCTGCAATATTGGCGCTTAATAAATTCGTTTTGTGTGTTAGTTAAACAAAACTTTAGATAAAGTACATGATATTCAACGGAAAAATGGGGTATCAAACTAAATGAGAGAAACTCAAATCATATATCCATCCAAGCTGAAATGAAAAGAGTGATGAATTAAATTTGAAATATAGAAAAATCTACTGGCGTTGGGGAACAACTCAGATTTATCTTTCTAGAATAAAACAATGACATAATAGTCAAGTGTTGAAACCCCTTCAAATGTACGGCATACAACTATTGGGCTTTATAAAGAAAACAAATGCTAAAACCAGTCAGAAATTCAAAATCAAAAATTCCAAACCCTATAGGTTAAAAAACATCACGCGACAGTCTAAATAATTTCAAAATAGTCAAACAACAAAAATGGTTCTTATTATAAAGTAAAATTGCATTACAGCGTTACTGAAAGAGTTATTGATGATACTCGCCCAGCTGTGCAAGAAAATTACTCTCTTGGACCTTCTGATTCAGTTGCACGCAATATTCTCTGCCACGAACAGTCTTCATAGTTTATTTTCTAAATTATCGTTTCTTTCTGTAAGAAGAGGGATACCACAGGGGTCTATTGTCGGATCAGTGTTATTTTTCCCTTTCATTTATGATTTACCATAGGTCTTAAAATTCTTCAACTATCATTTATTTTACTTTCACTCGAATTCTATTGAAGCGGCAGTGAATAAAGCAACAAATCGGACCACGATTTACTATCAGAAGTAAGCTAGTTTCGTGAGACGCAGCTGTCATTAAACCTCAATAAAACTAAATATATACCCAACGGTAGCTATCTACCAAAACCTGAAGAGCTTCCATCAATTTTTGTTAGTAAGATTCACGAATCAAAACGATAATTTTGACAGGATTCTGGATCATTTTTACCAATGCTTAGAAACTTTAATTTTACATGGATAGGTACCATGTAAAATGACATCTCTTAAAAGCTTTGGTAAAGATTCATATCTTAAGATATCCTTGGAGCATTTTCAAAATGTTTTTTTTTTCAAAAAACGCGGCTACACCGCACTCATTTTAGAAAGAAGTTGTCAATATTTCCCAACGTTGTTCAAGCGTAAAGCGGCTCATTTCGTTCCGCGGAGGTATGATACTGACTTTCTGTCAAGATTTCGAGCGATAAACTACTGTCAGCGTCAAAATAAGCTATGGTTTAAAAAGTAACCACAAGATCCTGTACATATACTATGTACAGAATTTCTCCCTTAAAGTCATAGTTGTTGTCATATATTTACATACACGAATCTTATGAGTCAATCTTCTGAAGTATGTTGTTTGTTTGGTTTTTGATATTCAAATACTCGTAACTCGTTAATTCATGTTTAAATATCCATTCGTGTCATTGTTAATATTCATTGAGCTGTGAATTGTATAAAATATCCCGAGCTACTCGTATCTTTCGAATAAGCATTCTACCCAACCTCACTACTGCACCCTGCAAAAGTATAAGGTTGAAATACAGCGACTCAAATCATGGAATCAATGGCTGAATGATGCACATGAGAATAATACGAACTATCAAGAACTAGTTCCTTATCTTCAGAAAGAGGCTAAGTTATGAAAACTCAAAGGTTTGTCAAAAACTTGCAGTGTCATAGGAATTCTATCATATTTTCCGAACTTTTCAATCAGTTGAAAAACTTGAACAGAACTCTAAAAAGAGCATCATTACACTCGAAAAGCTACAAAAAGGGCAAGCACAACAAAAATATATCCTCAGGCGAAAAATCAAAATCAGTGAAAAATCAAAGAACGAAAACATTATTTTCCAAACTGGCAAAAAGCTACCCCTTTTCAGGATCAGAGTTTCGAAAAAATTAAGGGTGCTAGGGTGTGTTGCTACTCGTATACACTACAACAAAACGTGTTAGCCGCCCTCAGGGAGTTTTCACTTTGCCACGCAGCAGTTCTGTCCTCACTTTTTGAACTAAGCGAAGCTATGACAAGAACTTTCCCGTACTAGTTGGTGATGTCACAAAAAGTTTCCCTCTTAACAAAAGTTCGAAATAAAATATAAAAGACCAAAACAGGGATAGAGATAGAGAGATGTGGTTGCTGCTTTCATCATTGTCTCTTATATATGATTCCCAACCAACCAATTTGGTGAATGGAAACAGTGAACTTTATTTTCCACACTGAAAAGTCAAAAAAAAAAAAAATCTCAAATGAAAACTCTCCAAAGAATCGTTCAGCATGAATGCATCTTTACTCATGTTTGGCTTTTTGTTCGCCTTTCACTCGACTGGAGCACCACAAAGGACCCGCTCACATTCACTCCTGACACTCTGACACTCACAAACGCACAGGGATGCTATACAAACTGCATGAAGCCAACACCATCCATCCACTAAGAGTATAATGATTTTATCGAACCCCGGGGGGTGTAATTTGTAGCACCAACCAAACCAACTTTTGGGTGAAAAATTTTAAATTGAATGTCCTGGAGCATTGTTTTGGTTCCTTTGTAATCACACACAATCTATTTATACAAAATAGCCTTGAGGTGTTTTTTCGTTTCTGCTGTTATTTTTTTTTTGTGAAAGACTTTTCTTTCGGTTGGGTGTTCTTTGTTTTGCTGCAAGGCTAGTTAGGTAATCAAAACTTCAAAACTTCATTTTTTACTATTGTTTAATGACATTCGTTTGTTTGTGGTTTTGATTGCGAGATAGAAAGATCAAATTATTAATTTATAAACTCTTTCTGTTTTAAAGTGCTTAATGAATTTTGTTTTAATTTTTAGGATATAGCTCAAATGGATTGAGTTGTGTTGGTGTTAACAAATCAACGCTGGATCCTCACACGCATTTAAGGCAGCCCGGTAAGTAGTTCATTTATTTCTTAGCTACTTATAGTTTTGAAAGGAAGGGCTTAACAATTTTTGTAAATTTTACTTAACTGTCAATCTATAAATTTAAAAAAAATATTGAAATCGTGCCGCTGCTTATTTTGAGTGGTGTACTGAGGCCTCATTTCAAGCAGTTTTCTTTTAATGGAATCAAGACCCATTTACTGATTTGAATGTTTAAATAAAGAATGGGCCAAATACATGTTTCTTTTTAAAAATGCTGTAAAATGAACAAAATTCAATTTTTTCCATGTATTATGGCTTTATTACTTAGAACAAACATTCCCATTAAATATAGAACACAATGTCTTTCAAGCGGATGGTCGTGCGCCTTTAATTGCTGAATCAATCGGACCTTATAAGCGAATAATCTGAAATCTTTGTGTGCAGAATTCTCCTCAGGCTAGTACGTGACTGTTGAGCTGTTGAGATCGATGGCGAGTTGATGTTCGTGAATTGAGTCTCACACTCACGCCTACAGCAGCCACATTCTCGTCTGTGCGCACCGTATGACGACGGGGAACATGAGTGTTGTCCACTAGCTTTAACAGTCTCACGAACTTTTTGAACAAGCTTGCGTCATTTCGGCTAAAACTTTTTTTCAAAAAACGCACTGCTCGGGCTACTTTGGAAATAAGTTTTCAATATTTCCCAACGCTGTTCAAGCGTAAAGCGACTCAATTTATCTCTGTCAAGATTTCGAGCGGGAAACGGCTGTCAGTGTCAAAATAATCTATTATTTAAAAAGAAACCACTAGATGGCCCATCCTTTATAGTATATTTCGTTTTAATTGTCACCTGTAAGTCCTGAAAATCGCTCTTTTCGTTAGCAGAAGCAAAATCTTAATTTTTTAGGTCAACGGCCTAGGCTTTGATGAAAGCATCGCTTCCCATCGGTCAGCAAAATCAAGCATCATTGTGCGTGGTTAGTACTTGGATGGCGGACCGTTCAGTACCAACCATGTGCTATTGACATGTGTTTTTTCTTCTGTTGTTCTTTCCTTCCTTACCAGTGCTTTCAGTGTCTCTACTTCGTAGATTTATCTCCGGAATGGTGTAAAATGTATTGTAATGTGATGTAACTTCCTAGCAATTTCTGCAATTTTTTAATAAATTGGAAAACCCCTGTCATCTTCTAACCAGCACCAGATTACTTCAACTGAATGAATGAATTCGTTCGATATTTCAAATCACCTAGTTATTAGCTATCGATAGTTTAATTCGTTCGTAATTAACAAACGGACGTTTTATATTCGATGTTACTTTTAATCTTTATTTAAACGTTCTGCTTTTATGCTTTCTTGTCTTTAAAAAAATAAGACAATATACATACCTTTCCAACTTTAAGAGGAAGAACACCTCTTGAAAATAATTTCGGCTACACACAATCACAATTACTATACAGAGAGTCGGGCTTAAGACAGTAACTTTCAAATAATAAATGCGTTTTAGTGGCGGTTTATCTTTAAGTCCTGGATTTTCAAAATTTAAATAGTAAGGCAAAGTCTCTGCTAAGTGACATAAGTGACTAAATTAACAAATAAAGGGGGCTTAGCGAAGGATGAGAATATTGTCAATTTTTATTTATCTGTCTATACTAGAAAAATATAATTTGTCATTTAAGCTCCACTGCTTTTACGTTCCTTGCGATATTATTCATAATTTTATATTACCTGCAATCGAAACAAACCACAAGTTAGAAAGAGGCACATCAATCGATAATTAATTTAGGTAGACATAGGATATATGCAAATAAGGGAATTGTAGTAGATTTACGATAAACGTCACTTTATGATTCGGCGAACATTTCTATTTTTGTTTAAGTAAAAGAATAAGTCGGGACTTAACTCCTATTCCATGGCTAAGTAAAATAAGTGTTTTTTTGTTTATTAATTGTTTTAATAATTTTCAAACCATTTGTGTCAATAATTTCTTTGAAGAAAAATGCTTTGAACTTTTAGGAACAATAAAATACAAATTCCAGCCCGTTAAGAACTATTGCCATATACCTTCCTCTTTTTGTCTACTTTGACACACCCCTTACGAATAATTTTTCCATGAGCGATAAAATTCAAATTTATTTGATTGTTTTTCATATTTCATTACAGCTTTGAAAATAATTATATTTCTTTATTTGAATCGAAAAAATTCAAATTAAATTGCATTAGTTTTTCAACGATTGTTTAAAGAGGAAAAATACAATTCTTAAACTTATACACATTTTAAACATCGAATAGACCTATTAAAAACTTCAGCCTTCAAAACTCAATTAGACAGCTCACCCTTGCACTTAACACAGACATACTCGTACTTAGGATACGCAAATATCCCAACTCCACTTAAAACCCCTTAAAAGCGGTGAAATGAAACTGAAACTGTCGCAAATCGATCTTAAATTTGCCACTTCAAACCGCTTAAAGCAGAGTTATTCAATGCGAAATAAGGATAAACAAAAGCTAACAATAGGTCCAAACGAATAGTGAAGGGTTTGTTTTTAAGCCTCTTTAGAAAATCTATACGCGTGGCACACAGAATTCAAAACCACTGTGGATAGGTTGCTATTTATTTCAAATTCCCTTTCGAATGTTTGTCAACTTGAATTGTATTCCGAAAAACCAGAAAGTGTTTCCATTTCTCGAATTCAACAAAACTCCAAAATAACAAAATAAAGTTGGGAATGAGATTGTTTGAACAATGAACAAATCAGCCGTTTGTAACCTTTTAAAGTGTAAAGTTTGAAACGGTCCGAGAAGAATGCCTATAAACTGTGTAAATAAAATAAGCAAAAAAAAAAACAGGAGGAAAAAATAATCCTTAATAATAAACTCAAGAACGGCATGCATCAGGAGAGAAGCGTGTAAGTGAGAGTATACCTATGCGAAAGCATTATAGCAACTTCAAGTGTCCTCAGCAAACAAATGTACTTTAAATGCATTTATGCATTAATTCCATTCCAGACTCCTTGCGAGTGCTGGCTGGTTGTTTAGAGGTACACTCGTCCTCGTGGACACATTTGCAAACAACCCCTTTTCTTTATGGAGGACCACTCACTAAAACCACGATGCTATATACGAAGAACGGAGGTAACACCACCTACACATCACCAAAACAACAACCATCCTACCACCTGGATATGATGGAAGGGAAATGCAAATATCCTTTTTCTATTTTTTTCTGATATAAAGGACTAAATGAACCAGAAGGATTTAGATTGAAATGGTACTCTTCGTATTTGCGCAAATTTAAACAAAACTGGACACACATTCTATTAGGAGCAGGATAAAAGTTTATTTAGTTGTTTGCACTTAGCATTCAATCAAGATGTAACTTCGTATTTTGTCCAGGAAGGGACCAAAGGATTTAAGGAAGAAAGAAAAATATGGATTTGTCGGCAGTTTAAGTGCGAGGGTGTCCGATAAGGGAATATTTATTTTATTATTAAAGAAATCAACCGAGAGAATCAGAATAGTAATAAAAGCTTAGAAACGTATTCAATATTTGTATAAGGATTCACAGATTGCGTTAAATATGTCGATTCTGAGATCTTAAACAAACAAAGGAAAGTCTTTTGGACCGAAAAATAGGCAGAATAACTAACCATAGGTAGATTCAATACATAATCTTTTAGTCGAGCAGTAGTTGGTTCTTCCTCAAACTTATTAATGTTTGACAAAAAAAGTTGGAATAAATAAAATGTTTCAGCATCAAGGCCAGATTAAAACGATAGATCCGATGCCAATACAATTTTGAATTTAGATTTCTTTGATATAATATACGATAAGACTTTTAAAGTCTTCTAACTCCGAGTAATTTTAAAAATTCTGACGAAGTTTGTTATTTCACTTTGATAAATTAACCAAACCTTTTTTTGCTAATTGGGCACTAGGTTTGGTCTGCTATTGATGGAAATTAAAGTGGAATTGAGAAATGGTAAAACAACTCGTGGTTCTCAAATTCCAAAAAAGTTGGTAGTATTTATTACATCATGATATGTGTATTAAACAAATACATTTCAATGAACACCTCCTGAAATAAGATAATATGCATGGCTTTTGAGCTATTAAGAGGGGTCCCAGGTTCAACATACTCGTAGCTAATATCTACCAACAATCAAAATAAAATGCACGACTGGGTCGCACGAACTTGCTCCTATGTAATAGACTAGGAATTTTAAAAACGAATGTTATTAGAGAAAACTGTTCATAAGGATAAAATGAATTTTTTAAATTCTTTTAGTAGTAAGAGATAAAAACAGAATGCTATGCAAATATGAATTTATGCAAGAACAAAATATATAAGTCGTTGTAGTGGTTCCTTAAAAAAATAAGCTTTTATGTACAAAATTTTTAAAACATTTTTAAGACAAAATTTTGGTACGCCAACCTTAAGTTTTTATTATTGTACGAATAAAAGTCTTATTTCCAAAAAAAATACTAAGCCGTTCTTGAGATACCGAATTTTTCAAAAAAAAAAATGACTTTTGAAAAAATATTTTTTCTTAAGTTTTTAAATGCAATGTTTTTTAAAGTTTTTAGGAGCTTCTTTATAAAAAAATTTCATTAAAATCCGTTATGTCGATAATGAGAAATTCAAAATTCGAAAAAATCGTTCTATGGTAGGTACAGTCAGTAATATCTAGATTAAATTTTTTTTATTAAATTATAGATCGTAAAGATTAATCAAAAGAAATAAAAGTTTAGCAAAATTCTCGGAACCTTTTTCGAGAAAAATACGATTTTCGAAAACCATTTTTTAAAATTTGTATGGAAGGTACCGTTAGTTTTAGATAAAACAAAATTTTTTTTCTCAAATCTTGTAGATTATATTAAGAAACTTTTATTTGTCAAGTTTGAAAAAAATCGAGCATGGGGTTTTCGAAATATTGAGTTTAAAAAAAAAAAAATTTGAATTTTTTTTTTAAATCCAAAAAATAAAAAATTGAAAATTTGAATATGTACCTAATAATATTCAAACTTTGGAGAAGCTTTGGCATAAAAAAATTATTTAAATCGGCTGTACCGTTTTCGAGAAAATCAAAAACAAAAAAAAATGGACCCAGGGGGGCTATCAAAAATAACAATTTTTTGTAAATTTTTTTTCAACCATTAAGCCTAGTACTCACCTAGCGTGAAATGAAAAATAAATACGTTCCAAATTACACGCGAAGAATAAAAATGAAAATAGAAAAAACTTTTCCACGTGAATTTTTGATACTCACTTTGAATGAAAAAAAATGACAATTATTTTTAAACTGATTCGTTCTTTCTGTTCATAAATTTTCAATTTTTTGTTTTGGAACAAAATATTCAAATCAACTGACAAATGTCACAGTTTTCCACGTTGCCTTAAACTTTTTCCTGATGGTTGTACATTGAGAAATGAAAATCATAGCGTGGAAAAAGTTGTGGAACATATTTGTTTTTCCAATCCACATTTTAGTACTCACCTCTCGTAGCGGATTTCATGCCAGTGAACCAGCAGTCACTTTTATATGAAATTTTCATTTTCACTTGAACTGAGTACTAGGCTTTAGCTAGTTTTAACCAAATGAAATTTTTCAATTTTTTTTTAAATTCTGTGGGACAGTTTTTGAGAAAAAAAAAATATTTATAAAATTTCGAAAAGAAATATGTTATATGTATGGCAGGTTCCGTTATTTTTGGTCTTAAAAAAAAAACAGAAAAAAACGTCCGTGGGAAAAAAATTAAAACCCATATCTACCAAGTTTGAAGAAAATCGGCCGAGCCGTTTAGGCTGTAGTCGAACCGACAGACAGACAGACAGACTGACAGACAGAATTGCGAGACCCACTTTTTTGGTCTTCGCTATCATCATAATGTCAACTTTGGTCAAAATCTCGAGTTCGATTTTTTTCCGAATGCATAACTTGCCTTATAGTACCTATAAGTCGCACAAGTAAAAAATTTCAGAGGTACTGTCTCTTGTGAGGAAGTGAGAAATCTGCTAAGAGTATGTACTGTAGTGAAAAGAGCTTATCATCTTTACCATTCGAATTGGTCAGTCACAGATTTTGTTTTATGAATTTTCAAAAATGTCAATCTAGAAAAATAAGGTTTTATATACTATATATTAATAAAACAAATTGCACGACTGGGATAACACGTACTTGTTCTTTTTTCAAGTAGCTTCGGATCTCAAAATTTTAGTTATAAGAGAAAAATGTTTAAAAGTTTGAAATTTTGCTTAAAATTTTAAAACAACTCCTAAAATTCCTTGTCATTTGATAATGTCTGATTTCTTGAATGTATAAGTGTAAATTACCAATAATAAATCTTAAAAAGCGTACTTATTTTTTATTATTTAATAAATATTTTTTTTATTCTTTAATTCTTTTTGTGAAATAAACTTTTTGAATGTATAAGCTCTTCAAAATTGTAAAAAATATTTTCTATTCCAATTTAAAAAAAAAAAATTGTTAGGATTGAAAATTGAAAATGTTTTTGAAGTTTTTTCCTTATAAATTGAACACCATAAGACTTTCAGGCCTTATACAAAACTTCAATTTTTAAATTTGATTAAATAATGACTTACTTATATACGAGAGGTGCGCACTTAAGGGGTTATGACCACCCCTAAAATGACTGACCACAGTGTGAGCGTTTAGTAAAGTTTGTAGAGGAGAGATGCACAGCACATCGGTGTTGAATGCCTGAATATTGCAATGGGAGGGAAATATTTGGCCAGGTAAGCTAAATAAAGATTCTCGAAATTTAACAAAACGTCCAAAATTGTGCTTAAGAGTATACAAATGGGCATTTCCTGAAGCGCGAGTATTACGGTTGAATTATCTTAGAAGTGGAATGCATCTAGAAATTTTACTTTCCATCTAATGACGAAAAGCCATGAAGGTGAATTTGTTTGGGTTTAAAATTATCTGAAATTTTCGTTAAACTTTGCTATAACAAATTAGTAAATTTAGATTTGAAGGGCAAAAACTTGAAAGTAGATGTTCTTGAAATTTCAAAATGCAAATAACAACGATGCTTTGATGTACCTTCTACTGGATGTGCAAACTTCACAAACTTAATTTCAATTTACTTTCCACATTATGGTTAGCTAGATTTCTATCGCATTATGAGTCCAAATATTTTTGTTTGCCATCGTGTGAACACTTTATTAAGAGATTAAATCCATTTCGTTCATTCACGCTTTGCACGGTTGTTGTTATCTCGAACTAAGAAGTGAACTAATTTTTCGCGAATAACAAACATGCTCTTGATTTTTGAAATGAAAATTCAGCTCTGCAATTTTGTATTCGTCAAGATATTTTCCAATATTGTACGGGACAAGTTTTGCATTTGTAAAAAAATGGAATTCGAGATTTTGTACCAAACTTGACATTACGTTGATAGCGAACACAAAAAAGTGGTACCCGTAATTCTGTCCGTTTTTCTGTATGTCTGTAAGTCTACCTACAACCTAAGCCCCGCTAGTGATTTTCCTCAAACTAGGTAGTTAATAAGGATCTTCGGTGATTTCCTAGAGGAGAAATTAAATTTTTAGCTCAAAAACTAATGGTAGATACCTGCCATACAGCCGTTATGCAAAATTGTTTTTACCTCGAAAACGGCTATAATCATTGTGTAAAAATTATGTGTACTAATCAAAAAAAATTGAGTCGAAATTATATTGACGGTAGTTGTCATAGAACGGATTTTTCTTGCTTGATTTTCGACTTTCTCAATAACAGCTCTACCGATTTCAATCAAAATTTCCTTACTTACTTAAATACATAAAATATGAAAAATAGTATTTCTGTGCAATTCGTTCTTGTCAAAAATTATTAATGCTGTTTTTTTCGATAAAATTAAAAGTAAGAATGTTATTTGCGGAAATCGAATGGAACTTTGAATTAAGCTGCAACCATCAGAAGGCAGACGTTCGAAAATTGGAAATATGGCAAAAATTATTCTTCGTCAATGAAATACTGAATACTCCTTGCAATGTGAATGTGTGGATGCAGTGCTTTACTACTAAGCTATAGGAATATTGGTTCAAGCTCCACTCTATGTAGCATTATTTTATAAATAACCCCCGTTCTAACTGAGAGCCGTGAAATTATGGTCTTAGAGGCGTATATTCAAGATTTGTGTTTATATTCTTGTTAACAGGTATAACTCGATTATTTTTTCAATTGAGGTATAAAATATCTTTTCAAATAACTTAAAAAAATTAAATACATATGTGTACAAGTTAATAAAAATAAAATAACTGCTGTTCTTTTCCATTAAATAAGACAGCTGTAGATTTAAAGTTCAAAACAAAACAAAGTTAATTTATTCCCATTTATATTTTTTTTTCAGATCCATATCAAATGTTCGGCCCGACCAGCAGCAGACTGGCAAGTTCTGGTGAGTAATCTCTTTAAGAGTCACTCTTTATAATCTCCCCATATTGTCTTCTATAAAAATAAACATACCTTACAGCTCAGGTGCAAAGATAGCAATCATCAACTTTAAGGCACGTGCCCCATCAATTCTACTACTCAAAAGTCAGTCAAGCACTAGCGGTGCCTGACGTATTCATAGCGTCTTGTCTAGAGATAATGTATTCATCTCGATGGTGGGTGGACAAAACCAACCAACCCTAACTCTTCACCTACCTACACCGTTCCCCTTCCACATTATCATCAATATAGTATTATACCAACCCTTACGGTGTTAACTGATTTAAATTCATTGTGTTATCATATCATTTTTTCATTGTAACCCGGACCGCTTACAAATTCAACCCCAACCCATATACCGACGGTGAATTGCTGCAAAAAAACCCGTTTCAGGTTAAGAGTGCGTGAACACTGATTTTATCACTTAATTCATTGTATAACATTATAGATCGTTACATACCGCTTTTCAAATCAAGGTTTGGGGTATTTTTTATTTTTTGACACGCTCCGGCTCTGAATTATCCAAAACTCCACGAACCATAGTAAGCTGGTAGCGAAAAAAAAGAAAGCACCACAAGCCGAAAAACACAACTGGAACACCTTTCAATTTGGGCATATAAATTATTTCGTGCGCGAAAAACTGTACACGGTTAGTAGGATTGTCAGACGAAGACCTTTTCCTTATACTTCCGCCATGTTGCGTGTTTCAAAGGGTGTGCCAGCAAAGTGGTAATTTTTATTTTTTCAGCAAATAAAAAATCCAAGTCAGGTTTATTTTGGTTTAACACTCTCATTCTGTGTATATCGACACGTGATCAATGTTAACAATTGACGCACAATTTTGACTTGAGACCTCGACCATATCGGGAAGGGGTTGAAAAGCGATACATCATTTTCATTAGTTTTCTGATGGAAGAAAACAGGGCCAATAAAGTCAAAATATAAATACCTACCACTAGGTATGAAATTATAACCTTTAAGGAGCGTGATGTTAGACTTATACGTACTTACTTTGTGAGAAAATTTTGTGGGAAGTGTGCGTGGGTGTGGTGCCGCGCACATATTGAATACAAATGTGCTGCTCTTTTTTTTATTGTGTGTCGAAAATTTCTGGGAAGGGTTGGATAATAATGTGTTTAACATGACTTGCCCTATGACAAGTTAAATAATTTTATGAGAAATAAATAGAATAAAGGTGTAGGTATTGACAATTAGAATTGATTGGTGTTTAATTTGTACAAGAGTTTCCTAATTCATGTTATATGTATATGTAAATTGGTGAAAATAGTGTGTTTTTTTTAATTTATCTTTACGTAAACTGCATTTTTGTTGGTTCTGCGAAAAATTCGTTCTCTAAATGAAAGTGTATCTAATCACTTTTTTACATATTTTTGAAACGACATATTTCATGCTTTTATGAACCCTGTATACCTATATAAAAATGTGTTGTTACTTCATACTGCATCTATTGATTGACTAATGAGTAGGAATTTTAGTCTCGATTGGATATAATTCACATTGGATTTTTCTCAAAAAACGTGTAGGGGAAGGTGGCCTAAAATGGAACCCCCTAAAAAAATGTGTCATATCTCGCAAAAAAGTGTCATTTAAACTTAAATATTATAATCTTTTCAATGCTAAATCAATAACGCTTACATTGTTTTGCTTTACGAGATTAAAAAGTTTCAAAAAGTATTTAAAGTATTTAATTTTCAAAAACTCTTCAAATTCCAACGATTAAAATTGTTCTGGTAAAATGTCATACTGGTATGCCATTTTACCCTTGCAAGTAAACCAAAAACCATTTTGCATTTAATTTAAACTTTATTTTAAGCAAATCATAGTTTAAAGTAAAATAAACATAAACAATACTCAACAAAAAAAAAAAATAAAAACAACAATTCATTTAAAACAACTTCAATTAAAACAAAATAACGAAAAGTAGAAATTATAATAATACTCAATTATTGCAAATATCACAAAAATGTTCTTTTTTTGGACGGCATTTAGGGCTTTTGTTAATGCATTATCAGACCAGGCCTCTCTGTACATCGTTTATATTTTCCAACCATTTTCACTATAAAGAAAATGAAAATGTTAGGGTTAGTATAAAATGGCACACTGTGCCATTTTAGGCGAGTGCTTAGTAGGCCATTTTGCCCATTTAGGGTTCTTTTATTTAAGTTTTTATTCCGAACACACTGAAATGTTATAGGCCAACTAATTTCAGTAAATTAATAAGAAATACTTAATACTTAGGTACATGCATTTACCGTTTTCTCCAAAATTGAATGTTTTTTTACATATATTTTTTTGTCAACAAACTTTTTACAACATTTTATTGGTTCTACTTTTGTAGATGGCTAGAGACAGTTTGACCTGTAAAATTTCAAACAATAGCTTGAAGCTGCTAATATTTCGGTTATATCAGTGATGCCAGATAAACTAAAGAATTGTGTTACCAAAACCTTCTAATTCTGTTCGGTTCTACAATTTCTAGCAAGGGGGCCATTTTACCTTGGTGGGCCATTTCAGGCCATCTTCCCCTATGTAAGATGAGCTGAATTTATCAAAAATTACTTATTGACATAAGGCCCTCAATAGTCAACTGATGAGTCCAATTGAAATTGCCCGGACGAAATATCATTTTTTTTGGATTAAAGACCATGAAAAGCCCTCACCTTTTCTCTAGTTTATAGTAAGAGCTTTACATAACCGATAAGGGTATTCTTTATTGTTCAGTGGCTGAATTCTGATGTCGTAGTAATTTAAAAAATAAAAGAAAATTTTCTCGGCCTTGCAAAAAAAAATAATTTCGAATTGGTATTGTTTGTTTTTGTTTTCTTTTTTTAATTATTTTTTTTTAATTTGCTTTTCATCAATACAATTTTTGTTCTCGTTTTTCTTTTTGAGTTTTCTAAACACCTCCATAAGCCCCTCCAAGATTTGAATTTCTTGAGTAAGGTTTAGCACGCTTTTTATTAATACAATTATAGGACAATTTTTTGCTAACTTTCATATTCAAAAACTTGATGTAGGCTCTTAGACAATTACTGATGATAGGCTGTTTAGGGTTCTGTATACGAGCCGCTGTTGCTGTAAAGCACATCACCTAGATTAGAGTGTTTGAATGTCGCTGTAATTTTGTGTTTTTATAGAATACCCCAACTAGAGCTTAGTTGGAAATCATTGTTCATATAATAGCTTCAAATACATTAATTTCAAGTTGTACTTATTCTATATTTATTTCTCATTCAACGGAAGGTCAGTTTAAAAAAAAAATCCTTTTACAGGTTTTTTTTCTTTTTTTATATAAAAAATGACGGTACCTACTATATAATTTACAATTTACAACTTAAAGTTGTTTTCAACTCTCTAAAAGATATAAAATTGTTACTCGTATTTTACCCGAAAATAATGTTGCCTAGAATACAAATCATAAGAAATTCTTTAAAAAATGTATCTCCCTGGAAAATGGCTCATAAAATTTTGATAACATTTTTTCTGTATCCCTTGATTTTTTCGATCAATACTACCCTTTTCCCCAAGTTTTTTTTTTTTTTTTGTTTTTTACTTTCTCGTTATCGACACATGTCCGTAGCTAGGGGAGGGTATTAGGGGGCAATGCCTTAGCTTAAAACCTCTAATGCCCTACCTTAAAAAAATCAACTATCGTATCGTAATGCCACTGATTCAAAAACTGGTTTTCCAAAACAAGAAAAATCCATTTCACATATATCCAACCTATGGCGATGTGTCAGGTCAAATTAAATACGTTAAAGATGGAATTGTCAATGAGTCGTTGCTGACAGTTACTACTACTGAAAATTTTGATGCAGCCAATTTTACAGAATTAACATTAAATAACGTTGACCACTCTTGTATGCTAAGCCAATGCTATGTTGGTGCAAGTGCAATGAGTGGGAAAGTTTTGGGATTTGGACCGAAAAATCCCTTACGTCCACTGCTTTAACCATCGCTTGCATTTGGTAATCATTAGGGTTGTCTCGGAAATGACTTCATTCGTTGGAACAGAGTTGATCAGGACACTTCACTTATTCATTCATTTTGACGACTTTGGATGAAATTAGAAATAACAGATTTAAGGGTGATGACGTCACCAAGAGTGTGGACATTAAAAAAGTGATGCTTAATTTTGAATTCCGAATGGCCTTGATTGTGGCCAAAAAAATATTATTTATGCTCCAGCCTGCAGGCGCAGCTTTACAATCCCGAAGCGCAGGATTGAAAGACGTGATAACAATCACTAAGCTCACCCAAAATAAAATAAGGAAACTTAGATCAGAAATGTATCATCAAATTTTGGAAGAAGCAAAGTCTATGACAAGCGGCGATTCCGAAAATACGACTCATACCCAAAAGAGACAAATCAAATCGGATGGATGGCTACTTGGGATATAGCCTTCCTGTTCCTCTGCGAGACAAAATATAGAACCTTAGAACGTTCAGTCATTTAAGTCTGAGCATTTCGAAACGTTGGACACACTAATTGCTAAATTACAAACGAGATTTTCGGACAACGACAATCTACTAAATTCAGTAACGAGTATAGATGAGTTGGATGTAGACAAAATGGTACCGTTGAAAAGCTTAAGTAAGTGTGAGAAAACAAAACTATTTGTAAAATGTACAGTTTCACCAAGGCACTTTGAAAGCCAATAAACGAACCAAAACAGATAAATTTTACAGGTCAACAAACCTTAAAACTCTTAGCAAAAACCCATTTAATTGCAATTTGGTGCAACTGGCCATAAGTTACTGCAAGAAAATCAAATCTTTTTGATTGCTCCTCTTTATATGACAATAAATAAATACAGTAGAATCCCGATTATCCGGATCAAATAAAACCAGGGGTATTCCGTATAACCGAAAATCCGGATAACCGACTTCAAAGCAAATCAAACAATATTTAAATATTAATAATTTTTTATTAGGTAATGGGTTTTACTTATATAAAATGATATATAAAAACGATAGATAGATGAATTACATAATACCTATGTAAATTAAAATTTTGGTTCGAAATAACTTGTTATTGATCTTTGACGTAAAGAATCACATCTTTTCATTGCGGCCAAGTCCCTGATGCGCTTTAGTTGTAACAACTGTATGGGATCCGATTCGTCCTATATTTCAAACCACTTAAAAACAACATCTAGAAAAATTTCTGTGTTCATCCACGTTTTTTGTGTCTGGATTTGAATCTTGCTAACTATCCACAGCTCGCCTTGAAAGAAGTATCACCACCAAGTTTTTGATTAAAATTCAATGCTTTTTCACATAACAGGAGTCCAGATATGGGCTGGCCGCATGCTCTCTTTTGTAAGAACCAAGTAAAAACTGCATTCTCCAGAATTTCATTTTGAGATTTTTTCATGACTTTACGTTGCGAGCTTCCATCTTCTTGCTCAAGCGCGCAGGTGAATTTCATTATGGAATCAGAATTCTTTTTAATGTCTAATATCGACTTTAAGAGACAACACTACTCTTTTTAGCTTGGACATTTTAAAATTCCAACACAAAACGTAAATAAAAATAAGACAATAGACCGAGAAGGCGCTAAGAAGGCCACCTTCAAAACGTCTTGGACCTCGATATTTGCTATCAGGGCACTTAGCTGTTCATTTTGAAGTTATGGCAAATTTTGTATCCAATTTTTTTAGAATTTGGAAAGAACTGCATACTTGATGCACTATAATGCACTATTGCGCCCACTAGAGTATGCAAGACGTTCACATTCATAAATAACTATGTATAAGAGGCCTATCTAATTATGCTAATTATTTTTTTGTTATCAATCACATCCAAAAGTTGCTGTGGGCTCTCGGTCCACATGTCTCGCTGCGCCGTCAAAACATTTTTAAATTGATAATTAGAGCCGAGACGAATGATTCCGGATAATCGGATGTTCGGATAATCGATGTTCGGATAATCGGGATTCTACTGTACATACTTTAAAATTTGTCATAACAAAAATCCTAAGACCCATTTGCTGAACAGGAACATAAATATTTATTTTCAACTTCAACGCTTATGTCTCAGAAAAGTTTTTAATGAAGATTAAACTTATAAAACTTTAATTTTCGATTAAGCAAACCGGTCTAAGTCATTTTTGCTGCAAAAATGAAATGCGTTAAAATTGATTTTTTAGGTCTTAGAAATCCATCAAGGAAAGAGGCTACTGTGGTAAAAACTTTTTAAGTCACCCTAAAGAATAAAAAGGAGAACACAATTGATGTTTTGTAAAAGCGAGAAACGTTCAAAGTTACATTATGAACTTTTTGCATCTGTGGCGTCCATAGGATGTACCACTGCTGTGTGAATCTACGTTACGACTTTGACTGCAATCAATAAGCCTCAGAGGCTATCAATGAGTCATGAAAGAAAGGCAGGCATTTCTGGCCTTTGAAAAGAAACGAACCAAGTCCGTTGATCTGAATGAAGTCCTTCATATTTTTAATATATGGCGAATGAAAGAATTCAGTTATTTTAATAAAAGAACTTTGTATTGTTATCTATGTAGGTATACTGAATATAATATGTTAAGAGAAATAATAATATTAAGTTTGATACCTCAGAAACGGATTTTTGGAATTTAACTTTCATTCGCAAAATAAAAAAAAGTTAAAAGTGGACTCTTGAACGTTTCGTGAACAAATTTCAGCCAACCGGTTCAGCTAACATTCGTACATCACGGTAACCCAAAATCGGCCGAGAACATGGCTGCGATCAGAGGCGTATTTAAGGATTTGGCGCCCCGGGCTGATAAATTTTGCCGCCCTTTAGAACAATGAAAATAAAATAATAAAAAAACACAAAATGCATAATATTTGATGTTTTAAAATTTATTTTTGGGTGTATACTCATTAAAAAATTCATTAACAATAGATTCGTTATCTAAATTTTTTGTCAATTCAGCTTCTATATTTAATATAGCTAAACTATTAAGGCGCTAATGCGAGACCTTAAATTATTTGTTTCAATAGGGAAAACGATCTTTCTGCACTACAATTCGTTACTGCAGTAGAGCTGTGTCAATCAGGATCGATTTGATTTTTCGATCCGATCATCGAAAAGTAGCTATTGATGATCGAAATCACAAATTTTCATTTTAATCGATCCCATAATCTCAATCATTTAGATGATTCTCGTTTCTCGATTTTCTATTTCAATCTCAATCATTTCAATGAGTCTCGATCTTTAATATAATTTAACTCGATTAACCATGATTTTCATATCAGGGGTGGAATCGCGTAAGGTGATAGTTGATTGTCAATTTTTTGATTGTCATTTTGAATATAGCTGTCTCTATCATATCAATAATGAAATAATGAGAGAGTGATTGTCAAAACGACAATCAATTAATTTAGTGATCACTTTACTCTTACGCGATACGGGCCCAGGATCTGGTATGTTTACTGTGGGAGTTGAACTAGTAATGGGACTTATCGAATAAAAACTTTTGACTTACATATGCGATAGTATCTAAAAGTTAATTTATTCGATAGTACCAAGTAGATATTAGTCCTAAAATTGATCTTTTAAGAAGCAACAAATGAAATCTCTTTATTTTGAATTTTTTGACGCTTTTTAATCAATGGACATAGTAGCATCATTCGATATCAATTGACAATTTATGGCTTGAATCAATCTTATCATCGAAATCGAAATGAAAATTGAATCGTAACAGTATTGAATCATTTGAGTGAAATGAAAATGATCGAATTATTGATCGATTCAAATGATCGAATCATTTTCGTTGTAGATTGTTGAACGATTCGATCATTTGAAATGAACGATTTACACAGCTCTATCTACACTGCAGTGCTCAAGTACACTCTTAAAGCAACCTCAGCATATCAAAATGCTTCCTTCAATTCTTTTTCTCTTATATGAAGGTTAAGCTGCCTTAAACTCATATTTCAGCGTTTTTTGCTCCAAAAAATGTTTAAGTAAAACACACTCATCTTGAAAATCATCCCCAAGATCAACCGGATATATTTTTTGAAGAGTGGTTGCATTTTTTCGAATTGCTTCTTCACTCATGTGATCAAGCTTAAATAAAAAAAATAAAACCATTTGTTATTGCTTCATACGAGTAGGATGAATTTCTTTTCTTCAACGCACTCAATAATTGGTCGCAAATAGGAATGAATGTATTTACTTTGAAATTTTCACGACCACAAAAAAGAACCTCCCCTTCGCGACACTTATCATCTCGTTTTTTTCCTCTTGACGATTCTTTTTTGGTCCATTTTGTAATTTTCAGAGGTTTTGCTTTTTCCCATCTCTTCAAAAACATCAATGCATTCTCGTTTTTCTCACAAACGATATGAGTTCCTCGTAAAGCCTGGACATAGTTTCAAAGTCTGTATCAACACCTTCAATTTTTTTTTGATACAATATTGAATTGCTTGAGTATAGAACTCCAAAATTAAGGCAATATTTCTGTCTCAACGGACTTCAGTTTGGGCAAGTGAGCACGGTACTAAAAAGATAAAATAAGTATTCGACGATTTTAACTTTAGTAAAATGTTATAGATAGCATGATGTTAATTTGATTAAAATTAGCAAAATCGTCTTTTTAATCTAGTATTATACTAAAATAGTTTTAACATCGTACTAATTCAACCAACATTATGCGCCAATAGTTTTTAAAATAATACCTATCCTTTTATTTATCCATCATTATAAACTATTTTATAAAAAACAATAATTACATTGTTTCTTAAGTCGTTCAAAACTATTGACGAAGGGAAGGGTATTTGTATATAGGGACACGAGTCAGCCAAAACTAAAACAAATTGAGGCATGATTTGCTATAGGTATATGTACTCGTATATTCATACATAAGTAATAAAAAATTGTGTGTGACCTTATATCTAGAATCCAGCTTGATGGATTTTTATAATTTTTTTTTAATAAAAAGGGACTCTTTGTAGATGGCTTAGAAACAAAAAATTAAGATCGGTCCAGCCAAAGTTTTTCTAGCCCATTTTTTTAGAGCTACATAGCAACAAGTGTTTTTTTTTTTTAGATAATGTTTTCGTTTCATTGGAATTTGTTCCAAAGAATAGGTCTTTAAATATTTTTAATATGAATTTTCATTATAATAAATCGTGTATAAAAACTAAGAATAGTAAATCATAAAAAAGTGAGTGACATGTTACAGTGGACTCTCTCACAGCCGGACACTCACGGCACTAAAAAAATTGTCATGCTTGAAAAACTCAAAAAATCGCATTTCTTAAAATCTTTGTATTTTCTGTTTATAATTCAAAAATATTGTAAATTAAACAATTGTTAGGGGCGGCATGCGTCCTTCTGCTTGAATGTTTTGAAAGTTCAATCGCTTCAAAAAAATATTATAAATTGACCAAATGCCAGGGGCGGCTTGCGCACTTTTGCTTATATGTTTTGAACTTTCAAAACATATTATAAATTGGCCAAGCGCAAGCCGCCCCTAGCAGCCTTGCCGCCCCGGGCTGTAGCCCTTTTAGCCCTAGGGTAAATACGCCCCTGGCTGCGATGCGTGAAAGAGAACACCAGAGCTTGGCGAATTTTGCATTGGGACTTGGCCTTACATCTGTACAAGATCCAACTGACCCAGGAGCTCAAATTTCATGACCATAGACAACGCTATTTCGCTGACTGGGCTTCAGAGCTTTTGGAGAGAACCTCAATGTTGGCCGAAAAACCACCCTTACCGACGAGGCGCATTTTTGAATGAATGGCTGTGTTGACAAGCAAAATTGCCGTATATGGGGCGACACTAACCCACACGAGGTTCAGAAGGTGACAATACATCTTCAAAATGTTACCATTTGGTGTGGATTTTGGACCTATGGACTCCAAAGCGTCGTGGACGATTTGGATGAAATTTTCAGGAAATCCTTGGATTAACTCAGCGGGTGATCCTGTGAAGTTAAGTAGCGATCACATGAATGCATTTTTGTTCAGCAATTTTGTGTAATGTTCTTCATATTTATGTACTAAATACATAAATCGATTTCTGAATGTAGCCGGTTGAATGGCAGAATTAAGACTTTCCTCAAAGCCGTCAAATTGATAGTTTAGTCTGACTTAAACAAAATTGAAGATATATGCATTAGGGTGGGTCAAAAAAATCAAGTATTGTTTTTTTTGAATCCGACACATGAAAACTAGTTCCTAGGTACCTGTAGAAAGTACTTACCAAATATTAGCTCTTAATATTAACGGGAAGAATATGCTCATCATAGTTTTCCATTTTCAATTTAGCATCATATAAAAATGGTCATATCTTATCAACAATAGATCGTATAACCAATCGCATAGTCAATATTTGTAGGAAATTGAACGCTCTACAAAAATGGTCTTATGTACTTTTTTCATTAATCCAACCATTTAAAAGATATTCAACGTCAAAGATTGAAGTATTTTAGGGAAAGTAACTTTTTCGTTTTTAATTTTGTAACTTAATAAAAAATAATTATTGTCAAATGAGTTTCAATTATTTCTATAGAAAATTGAACGCTCTACAAAAAAGATCTCTGTAGTTAATCGATTACTCAAGCCATTCAAAAGATATTCGCAGTAGAATTCCAATGCCTACTGATTTTAGTAGTTTTTCAATAAATATTCCAAATTTATCCAGTAAATTTTTGAATTTTAAGATAGTTCATGTTCTATTTCAGGAGAAAAAGGTTTTTATTTCAGAAATATAATTTAACATGTCAGCAGAAAAAAAATTCTATTTCACCATATGAAATTTTATAATTTAATACAGTATTGATACAAAATGATTCAAATTTGATTCAAATATAAGTCTTTAATTCGGTCATCGAGCACTTTTAAAGGCTTTTGATCAACAATATTGAATAACATTTTGAGTTCATTCTGAAATGTTGCTTCTATCTTTTTTTGTGCTGGCGATTTTTTACGCGTGCAGTTTTTTTTTATCCTTAAACCTTAACCATTTGTTATTACATCGAAGAATTCTTTTCACTACATTATCATTACTAGAAGTCGGAATATCATTTTTTCTCCATAGCTCTATAACCTGATCTGCTACATTTTTAACACTTTGTTTCACAGAATATTTAAGGATATTAAGTTGATGAAAAAAATACACACATAACCTCTTTCACTGTTGGTAATTTCAGTTCAAGAATTTTCGACATCGGTATGCCAATTAAAGGGATTTCTTTATTCATATTAGATGATTAGAATCCGAATCGCATTAATCAATAATATATTAAAACTCAGCTGTTAGTTAATTGGTTTTAGTTATACACAAGAAGACAACTCAGAGCTCCAAAAACTATGAATGCAATGTCGAAATATAAGGGGAAACATAGAAATGACCTGAAACCACAGATGGCGCTAGTATGACAAGTACTGAGTAAAGAACTACCAACATTCGAAATTAAATTTTCAAATTCTCCAAATTCTGTGGAAAAAAGGAATTTAAATGACATTTTAAATAAACCCGTTGAAAAATATTAAATAACAATCCTAAACTGTAATAAAAGTTATAAAAAGAAAATATCGTTAAGGAATTGATTCAAAAAAAATATATTCTAAAACAAAAGATAAGATATCGCTTGCAAGCCGTCATTCTATCGAAATAAACTCAAATTCTCATGAATATTGTCAAAATTCATAAATTAACTGGATAAATTGGGAATATTTATTGAAAAACTACTTAAATCAGTAGGCATTGGAATTCTACTGCGAATATCTTTTGAATGGCTTGAGTAATCGATTAACTACAGAGATCTTTTTTGTAGAGCGTTCAATTTCCTATAGAAATAATTGAAACTCATTTGACAATAATTATTTTTTATTAAGTTACAAAATTAAAAACGAAAAAGTTACTTTCCTTAAAATACTTCAAACTTTGACCTTGAATATCTTTTAAATGGTTGGATTAATGAAAAAAGTACATAAGACCATTTTTGTAGAGCGTTCAATTTTCTACAAATATTGACTATGCGATTAGTTATACGATCTATTGTTGATAAGATATGACCATTTTTATATGATACTAAATTGAAAATGGAAAACTATGATGAGCATATTCTTCCCGTTAATATTAAGAGCTAATATTTGGTAAGTACTTTCTACAGGTACCTAGGAACTAGTTTTCATGTGTCGGATCCAAAAAAAAAACATACTTGATTTTTTTGACCCACCCTAATATGCATATCCATCAACGACAGAATCCTTATTCAAAAAGGAATGGCGCTTTCGATACGGGACAGAATCAGTGTTCAAGGCGGATACCTTAGCGAAAAGTGCTTTTCCATGTGAGCCTGCAATAACAAAATGTGGAAATAGAAACAAGACTATTGTTTGCTGATCAGAGAAATTTGTTACGATAAACTAATGCACCGCGTAACAAAAGGACATGGTGGATTTTTGTTCTCGATTCTTCAGGAGAAACCAGCAAAACATTTCCTAACAATTTGATATTGGCGTGCGTGTCGGTTCGAATGCAGAATCGAAATTCTCTGACAGTGGCGTCATCGGGAATTACATCAACGCTATTGGACGTCGGAAGCATTGTGAACTCAAGTTCTATTGAGTTTGAACCAGGCGGAAACACCAACTTGCAATATCATCAAGTGAAACGAATGCACCTATTAGAAATTGCAAAAAACGTTTGCCCGAACGCTGTATGAATTTTGAGGAAACAACCAATCGATGGGAGATGCCCTTATTCTTGTTGCTGATGATTTTCGCCAAACTTTGGCTGTTTTTCTGCGATCAATGTTTGCGGATGAGCTGAACGCATGCTTCGAATCAGCATATCTTTTGGAATTGCAAAATTCTAATTAATTGCGCCATGTTTCCGCTGAACTTCTGTCAAATACTATTGAATATTCAAGCCGTTGTAGACAAGGAATTCGTAACAACCAACTATGAAAATCTGGATTGACTGTGCGAAGGTGCTTATGTAGTTTCATCGCCTGTTACATACATTCAAAAGGTTTAATATCAAACAATTAAAACCTCTACCACAGCTAAACTTCTGGCTTAATTACTTTTGACAGTATAATGAAAAAATTGCTAATTCATTTCCATCTGAGTCGTTTTCTGTCAAAAATTAACTACACGCACTTAATTGAAATAAAGTGCAATTTTAACACACAAAACTACAACTTCCTCTTGCATTTTTTGTTTAAGAAAATGTTTAGAAATAAAAAAAATTGCTCGTCAAGAATTCAGCCGGAGTACCTACTTCCTTCACTCTATACTATTTCCGTTTCTTTGACATGTTCCCTAATTACCATTTAATTTAAAACTTGCTTTATGAGAATGAATAAAACCAGTAGACCTTTATTGCGAGCGATGTTTGATGCTTTAGGAATTAGGCCAATTTCCCACCTCACTTCCGGCTGACAATGCCCATTCTTATTATATTTTAATTAACGACATGCAATTACAGGTGTGCACACCATAAAATAAAAAAAAATAAAAAATAAGAGGATAAGAGGTGTTTCAAAGTGTGACCTCTCGCAACACTCCAGGTTCCGTGTTTCTTATGCCCGCACACAAAACCGTAGAAATGTTAATTTAATAAAAGAAAAAAAAATCTACAAAATCCGGAAATAATTAATTCCTTAATCTCATTTTGATGTTTTGGCTCCTATGGAGGGGCTGTTGTGATTCCATCCCGCAAGTTACTAATGGCGTTCAGCCCTTAATTTAGCACTACATAGAAGTTGAAGGTGGGTGGCTTCGTCACTTTGGGGCTCCTCCTGCACCCCAACGTCAAAAATATGGCATGCGTTCATAACTACAGCCCCGGTAGTTGGCTCTTAATTTTTTATGCATCCTCAAATGGCACGAAGATATGTTGATGTAAAAAGTATATACCCACTGCTGGAGCTACGAAGAAGGTCGTCGAACAAAGCGGTTTCCTTGTCGAAAGGAAACTATAATTAATCAAAAACAGCATTTTTGCCACCATCTTTGGCCACGGGCCACCCACTTTGGCCCGCCCCACCGACGTAGTCGCCGCACCTCCCCGACTCGTCCTTCCAAAGTCTACAAAGTAATTCAAAACCGCGGCAAAAAATAATAAAATAAGTGAGAGCCTTACCAGGAGCGGCATGGTCATCATCAGTGGAGTAATGGCACGAAATACCCCGCCTGGAAAAATGTAGGCGATTGTGTTTTATGCTAATTTCTCTGAGACTCCCCAACCAGGGAAACGGTTTTTGAATTTGGAATCGTTGCATGCAGCACCATTAGTTGGCTTCTGGTGGCGTCTCTACACAGACAGACCGAAGGCAAAAGGGAATGGTAGGTACATTCAAACTTACAATCTCTTGGGGCACTTTATTTTTATATATTTCGTGTTTTTTGGGGTGGTGGAACAAGAACATGGACTGAACAATAAAACTCTGACCACACGATGTTATAAAACATGACCGAAACTGAGTTAAGTTGTGTCCGACTCTGAATGGAGGCTTTCAATTCTTTGTTGGGGCTGGTGCTGGTGCTAGTGGGTTCGTGTTAAGTCCTCATAAATTCGCATAGCATATGCTTTTGCTTTCTGATTTCCAGAATTGGAATTGCTCAAGCGGACGTAGCCCGGATCAATCCATTTAGAGGTTTTGTTGGTGTTAACTCAAATTGAAATATCTGGAGCGCCTATAGTGGCGTGGTGAAAATCGTGTATGGTATTTTTTAAACGAACAAAAAATTCTTCGTTTTTCAACTTGCAATTGGGTTGAGGTTCTTTTGAGAAACTTCAATGCTTGTTTTTAATTAGCAATAATTTTAAAGTTGATTTTTTTTTGTATGTTAGCTGTAAGTTATAGGGTACGGGAGTTTTTCTCAAGTACATGTTAAAGATTTTAGCTGTAGGTACATTAAAGAATTGATGGTGTCATGTTTTTCGTAAGAACTTTTTTTGACCTCCAGATTATTAGATTGAGTTCCAATGTAGGAGATGTAGCGATTTGTCTTTGATTGGGAAAATTAGGAGTCTATTTGCCCAACGTGAAAGGACGAAATTTACGAGTTGTATAGCTACAAACGCACTGATCAAATGACTACAAATGCACCGACTCGTTGAGGCTTTAAGTCTTACCATAAGGGACAATACAGTAGATGAAGACCCCATGCAATGTGAATAATACAAGTGAAAGGTGACCTCAAACAATTTTGACTGAACCTCTGGGGACAGTTAACTAAATATCAGACTAATTAAAGAGAATTATTGGTTGATGTTTCTCAAAAATTAACGAAGTCTTAGACAAATATAACATATACGATTATAGCTATATTGATGACTAAAAAATTTGTAAACATGTCTAAATACGTTTTTCAAAGATGTAGCCGAAAAATACAAACAAATCTTCCTAAGATCTACAGGAGTAGAAGTAGAGTCTTACCAAAGTCGAAACCAAAAGAGCAAAAGTCATATTTAGTCTGTAACCGTAATATTCAAGTGGGCCTGATTTTATTAGCAGTGTTATTTTGAAAAAAAAAAATTTATCCGCATATATCTCGCCCATTTTCTTTTTAAATAAATAAATGTTTTGAATCAGGAATTTTCACAGAGTGCCTTAAAATCTTAATTATAATATCTATTTAAAACAAAATTGACAAGACTAACCCGATCCCGAAGAACTGCCGGTCGATTTCCTTGCCTTCTGTGTTTTCGAAAGTTTTTGAAAAAAATAATTCCTTCTGAATGGTAGAATTTATTGATGAATACAAGCTTCCTAAATAATTCTCAATTTGTAATATTAGGAAAGGGAAATCAACAGAAGAAACTATCATAGCTTTTTTAGGAAATACATACACTGCAGGCCAAAAGTTTGAGTCCACTCTCATTTTTCGAAGGAAAACCAATTTCTAGCATCGAAAAAAGCTTTTTATTAAAAAATGAGTATGTAGAATTTATGAGGAGCATAAATAAAGACAAAATAAGGAGAAAAATGTTTTCATTATGTTGCTTACAAAAAGGAATTTATTTAAAAAAAGAAAAAAATGATTTAAACCGAATTTTCGTCGAAAAAGCCTCCTTTACACTCGATAACTGTTTTTACAATTCTTGGCAATCTACCTATAAGTTTTTGAATTTTTTCATTTGGTATATTGTCCCAGCAATCCTATAATGCATTTCACAACGCAGATTCCGATGAAGGGCATTGATCCCGGACCCTTCTATCCAGCTCCTCCAAAAATAACTCTATAGGGTTTATATCCGGTGATTGCGGGGGCCACGTCATGACTTTTAAAATTTCTTCGTCTCGACGTGTGCTTAGGGTCATTGTCCTGTTGGAACACGAATTCTTCACCAATCAATCTTAGTCCAGAGATCAAAGCGTTTTCTTCAAGTATCTTCCTTGTTCATTTTTCCAACAATTCGAGTCAAATCTCCCACTCCACTTGAAGAGAAACATCCTCAGACCATCACAGAACCACCTCCATGCTTGACGGTAGGAACTATACAGTCGGGTAGCATCTTTTGTTCAGTTCTGCGTCGAACGAAAACCCTCCGTTTTGTGCCAAATACCTCGAACTTGGATTCATCGCTCCATAAAACTCTATTAAAATTTTCTTCCGTCCAGTCTCTATGTCTCTATTTTTGGCCCACTCTAACCGTTTCAGCTTGTTTTGTGGTCAAAGAAGGGGTTTTCGAACAGCAACTCGTCCAAATAGTCCAGCATCTCTTAGGCTCCGTTTGACGGTTGTCAAGGACAGCGGCTTATTCCATTTTGTACTTATTTCAGCACATATTTCCGTTGCTCTTTTTCGCCTATTTCGTTTGCTTGTTGTTATTATTAGCAGATCCTCGTATTTAGTCGTAGATCTAGGCCGTCCTGACGTGGTTTATCCTCAAGAAGTCCGGTTTGAGCGTGCCGCTCAATGGCACGTTGAACGCAGCCCTTCGATATCTTTAACTGCGAAGCAACTTCCCGCCGCGATTTGCCTTCTTTAATAAGATTGATGATTGCAGAATATTTTTCAATGGTGGTTTCCGCAACTTTTCGGATTTTAAACTAGATTCTTACTCAAAAGATGAAGAATCTCAAATAAATGCTTATGACTTCAAAACGTTGGTTTTATATAAAAAACTTGCAATCCAGGTCTAAAATTTTTCGGTTTTGAAAACGTTTTTTATGTTCGGCGTCATAAGAAAGTGCTGAATCAACAACCAAAAGTCATAAAAATTTATAATTATGAAAAACCCAAATACGTCTCAATAAACCATATAATCGGTTTTTCCTCATTTATTAAAAAAACACACTTTAAAAAAAAAATCTGGATTAAAAATCCAACTTTTACTACCTGATGGTGTTGCGTATTATTCAGGTAAAAAAATTAGGTTAAAAACCCAATCTTTAATTCAAAAAACCAACCCCCAGGCATTAATGAAGTCAGTTAACTATGTTGGACTCAAACTTTTGGCCTGCAGTGTATCTATAAAACATTAGACAAATCCCAATTGTTCCCTGGTATATTTCTTGACCTAACTAAAGCGCTGGACATAGTTAATCATACAATCTAGTTACGAAAACTTTATGGATTTGGTTTTAGAAATTACATACTCTGTTGGTTCTCGTCGTATCTTTCGAATAGAATGCAATATGTCTCTCTAAATGCGACGAAAGCTGGTGTTCCACAGGGGTCAGTGCTTGGCACTTCACTCCTTTTAGTTTGCATGCATTCGTTTTTTAATTTGCAACTAAATATTATTGCGAATGCAATAAAGACCCAGGACAATCTGGCTCTAGCCTACGCTGCAGCCCATATACCTAGTCAACGTTAAGAACCAAATCTATATGGACCTAGATTGATTGAATCTTTGGTTCAAATATCATAACATTGTTCTTAGTAGCAAATCTAAACTCATGTCATTTTCGCTTTTAAAAAAGTATAATCTGGACGAAATAGAATACCTACCATGGCGCAGACTGTAATCGATTAAATCGGAGTGCCTAGTGCCTAAGTCTTGAACCGGTCAAGGATTACAAATATTTAAGAGTTTTGCAGGTCTGTAAATTAAACTGTCATATCGCTAATGTAAAACAAATAATCTACATTATTTTAAATAAAATATACTTCGTTAGTTTGCACCATTGAATTTTTTTACTTACAATTTGCTCTTGTAAATTCCAGACTTGAGTATGGGTTAACCTGCTCGGTAAGTGCATTTAAAAGCAGCATGCAAAACTTATAACTGCGCAAAAAAAAAAAAGGTACTAAGAGTAATGGCTTTCAAACCAATCCAAAAATTTAGATATTTTACCACTTCGTTATTTGTTTATATGTATGTTTAAGGTTTTGAAAATTTGCTTTTGACGAGGGGGGTATTAAAAAATACGCAGGTTTGAAACTCATACGAAACACAACACCAGTTGTAAAGGGTGGTTAAATTTTAAGGGCGGATGTTGATTTTGAATAAAACACAAATTATTTAGGAAATTACTGTCATTTTTTTATAATGATAATATTGGTATGGTTCAATTATGTATGGAACAAAATATCGGCCAAATGGCCGCTGCAACCTCGGCGGCACACCTCCATCCGATGGTCCAAATTTTCGATGACGCTGAGGCATAATTGAGGTTCTATGCCGTTATTAATGTGCCGAATTATCTCATCCTTTAGCTCTTGAATTGTTGCTGGCTTATCGGCGTACACCTTTTCTTTCAAATAACCCCAAAGAAAGAAGTCCAACGGTGTCAAATCATATGATCTTGGCGGCCAATTGACATCGCCACCACGTGAGATAACACGGCCATTGAATTTGTCGCGCAAAAGAGCCATTGCTCGTAAGCTGTGTGGCAAGTGAAACCGTCCTGTTGAAACCACATATCGTCCACATCCATATCTTCCAATAAAAAGTTCGTTATCATCTCACGATAGCGAACACCATTCACAGTAACTGCCTGATCGGCCTCATTTTGGAAAAAATACGGCCCGATGATTCCGCCAGCCCATAAACCGAATCAAACAGTTACTCTTTGTGGGTGCATTTCTTGGATTATCATTCGCCCAAATGCGGCAATTCCGCTTATTGACGAATCCACTGAGGTGAAAATGCGCCTCATCACTTAAGATGATTTTCTTCGAAAATTGATCATCCACTGTTGTCATTTCTTGCCACCATTCTGACCATTGACGACGCGACGCTTGAAATGGTCAAGAGGCTTTAGTTCTTGAGTCAATTGCACCTTGTAAGCGTGTAAATGCAAGTCTTTATGCATTATGTTCATCAACGACGGGCGTAAGAGGTGCAATTGTTGGGCACGACGATGAGTTGAGGTGGACAACTCTTCAGCCACATTATCGCGAACAGCAGCAATATTTTCTGCAGTACGAGCTCTACGAGCATGCATTGGTGTTTTCACATCTCCTACAGACCCGGTTTGCTCAAATTTTTGCACGATTTTTCCGATTGTACGCACATTTGGACGATTAAATTGACCGAAAAAATCACGAAGAGCACGATATGCATTTTGATTTGAACGCCCATTTTCATAATAAGCCTGAATAACTTTAACGTGTTGCTCGATTGTGTATCTTTCCATGGTTCAAATTGAGTTAGTCTGAAATTGAGAAATGTCAAATGAAATGCAGAAAAAAACTTGACGTTTAGGTGTGATTCACATTCAACATCGGCCCTTAAAACTTAACAACCCTTTAGTTCCTAGAGTAAGGACAGAAACTAGAGACGTTTTGTTACGGGTTTGACTGATCCGTGACCACGACAAGTGAAACCCTGCCAAAGGTCGGGTAGTAAGTATCAAATATAATTTTATTCAAAGAAATAATCGCGGTAAGTCCGTTAAGTTTTCGTGTATTTAAAATAGTCGAACGATATTTGGCAAATCTAAAAGAGGGACATTTTTTTTTTTTTTTGCACTGAATATACGTAACGTATACATCTAGTTTTAGGATATTTAAAACTTTTTGAAATTTGTTGGGTTTCTCGGCTATGTCTATCATTAGTCAAAACTAATTTTTTCGAATTTGTTATGGTAATTTACACTGCTTCAAATCTCTTTTAAAGGTTGTATTTTTTGTTTAATACTAACTTAATATACTAACTGTTATATCCTAAGAAATTATATTAATACTCCTGTTTAGGCATTTGTCTATAAATTTACACAATGAAAGTAGTGCGAATTTTTTTTTGTTGCAAAATTGTCACATTTTGTATATTTTTTTTTTTGAAAAAGCTTTTAACATATCAGTTGATTTAGTTGAAATTTTACTATCAAAGTCACTTCAAAACAATAAAGTTTTTTGTATTTTATACCGCATCTTCTCTACTACGAGTATTGCTCTGGTCAATAATTGAGTATTGTTAAAAAGTTCGCATCGATTTCTGGAGGAACTTACTTTTTTCTTCAGAATATCAATTTTTCTCTCCGAAAAATCTTAAGTTAGGTGTTAGTTTTCACATGATTAAAAAACGAAAATATAAAGTATATGTCAAATACAAATAAGTACACTGAAAAAATTTAATCTGAAACTTGAAGAAGAAGGTACTTTCAGGAATTGATAAAAATTTGTTTGTAAAAACTGTTCTTTTATCCTTCGAAATAGCTAAAAACGTTGTTTTCATTTTCGAACGAGAAAATATCAAGACCTGAGTCCGAGGACCAATCCAAGCTATGATTAGGTTAAACCATAATACAAAAACATAGGAAAAGTAAAGTCTTTTGAAAAATTTCAAGTTCTCATTAAGATGGTGGGTATTTATGAATTGAGATATGGCAACACCAGTGTGAAATAAAATAATGTCAGTTTGACATTTTTAATGGTAATCGTACGAACAAAGTTTTGCATAAACGGGTGCTATTTGTATTGTTAACAGTTATTTAAAACATGGAATTGAATCGTGAACATTTTCTTAAAATGTTTTTCTATGATTTTCGATGTGGACTAGGACTACAACGGTGTACTGGTCAAATCGCTTCGACTTTTGGCAATGATGCAACATCTCGAGCCACCATGTTTTGCTGGTTTTCCAAATTTAGTCATGGGTCGCAGTTCGCTATAATTGCATGAACATTTGGTCCTCAAAAAAGATTTGCTCATCTTGGATACCACATAATTTGAAAATCGCTGAAAAAGGCTCGTGTTGTTTGGTGCGAAAAAATTCTATCGCGGTGTTTCAAAAGACGTCTGTAAAATCATGACATGTAATGAATCATTGGGAATAATTGGCCATGTTTCCACCGTGCCATTATCGCGGTCAATTCAGTATATTAAACCACCATTAGATTGCCAAAAGTGGTCATAAAAAAAGAGGAAATCATGGGAAATAGAGGAAATAAAGACGAATCGTTCTCCATCGGTTCCAACAATTGCAGTATTGAGCATTCAAAATATCGCAAAACATCGAATTAATGGGTATTCCGTCGTACAATGCTGATCTGGCACCCAATGATTTTTTCTTATTTCCGCAAATCAAACATAAAATGTTGGTACATTAAGAATATCATTTGGAAAATGTGGAAAAAGTGCTTCGAAAATTGGTTCAAACGCATGCAAAAGTGTATTTATCTTTATGGAGAAGATTTAAAAAAAAATAAGCGATTTCTAATATCTATTTATTATTACTTTTCTGTCTCAAAACTTATGCAAAAACATCTTTTCAAAAAATTATTCGTTTCAATTTTTTTTTTTAAATTTAAAAAAAGCTTACGGATCTTATTTTTACAATAATAATTTATTGTTGTCTTTCCGAATCTTGTCTTTACCTGGCAAAAATTAACATTATTCTTGTTACAATAAAATTTCTGTTTTGCTGACCTTATTTTTGGAAAACCAAATTTTTTATGTGTAAAAGGTTGCTGCATGACTAACCAAAATTCCTGAGGGGGTCAGCGCAGTTGGGTCTAACTTGAGAGCTTTAAATATCAAATTAATTGAATATATCCAACAATGTTTCTTAGTCCTTTGTCTACGTTATTCTATATTTTAATTTTTATTAGTTACGCCCATTTAGTAATGCGGGGGCTAAAATATATCACCCTCTCCAAACTGTATGAAGACATAAAGAAAAGTCATAGTGGCCATTTTTTTTTTGACCAAAAAGAAAATCCCAAACCAAATTTAACTTTAACAACAAAGCAAATGAAGCAATATTGAAGCTTCAACCGTAACCGAAGGACCCTAATCGCCCATTGGCATGCGATCTAGCAATAAGTCATTCAATATATAGGTATATACACCTATGTATGTTATGTATACATATATAATACGAGTATGTCCCCCAACTTAAGGTTAGTTATAAGCCCTCCATTTCTGTTTCGTCCACCCACATCCATTTCAACTTTAGCTTTTCAAGGATAAGAAAAGAATTCCTTGAGCATGAAATCGTTCGAATTTATTATAGCTCGAAGAACTAAAACTCCCCCCAATATATCGGTGCTTGAAAAGAGGTCGGCCAAAAGGCACCAATCACCAGAAAAATACTTCCCCAAAAGTAAGAATTTAAAAAAAAATATCTGCTAGTTTTCGAAAAATTTCAGCAGAAGTGACGTAAACTTTAAGTTAAATTTAATTGGACAATAAATTCACCGACCGACCGACGCGACATTGGGGGAGTTAATCGACTATATATGTTGGGGGTATCCAGCACCCCAATCAGAATGTATATGATGGCTCGGCAGGTCATATGAGTACGTTTTCGTTTCGCATAAATATGGAAACATTCAGTCGCTGTACATTTGCTTCTATTTATTGCATCATCGGGTAAACTAGATAGGCAAATGAAAATGTATATTTTGTTATGTCAATCGAGTGGAAAATCGCAAAAGGTCTTTTTCCATCATCATCTTCTATTACGAACGACCCACGAATAGACTCAAAGCTATATAGATGTGCTATAGCTCCGGGGGTAGTTTCACGTGATGAATAGATTGGAATATTCCTTTTTAAGCGAAAATAATGCGAGGGGTTGATGCGCTCGTCATGCCTTTCATGGGAACATCATAAATCGCTTAATCATTTGGCAATTAGGCTCTTATAGTGTATTGTTGTGTGCTGTTTTCTGTCTACCATTTACAGTTAGAAGTTACAACACTGACTGACTTGTTCTGTTATTTAAGAAAAGGGCATGTTTTCTATTTTCTTTTCTTTCTTTTATTATAAATCTGTTTTTTTTTTTGTGCAGAATTGAGGGAGGTTTCTTTGTGTATTCGGCTTTTTAACACCACTCATGTGTGAGATCATCATGAATATTACGTTAATTGCAAATCATGGCTTTTTGAATGGCAACAATAAAAGCTTAAGGGCTCGGTGCTCACAGTTTACATCTATCAAATTCGAACAATCGTTGAGACACGCTCTTACCATCATTTCTGGGAAACACATCTTTGACATTTAGGTTCAGGCTAATGTGCTAGTGCCCGGTATGTTAAGTGATGGGTGTGTGTGTGTGAACGAATCCGGGACTGACAGTAACGATTATAAATCGATTTTTGATTGTTTGCTACAACATTTTATTGCTAAGTTTATTAGCTGGTTATGATTTTAAGGCTTCGCTTGAGAATAAAGCTTATAAGGGCAGGTGAAATCGCTTTTCAAAATTGTATATTAAAGAAGTCTTAGAAGCCGGGATACCAAATATTTGTTTGTTTTATTTTTACTCCCAGTTCCGAACTAGTAAGTGAAAATAAGGAAGCTAATTTAAGTCTTAAAATCAATCACATGAGCCAAAGTCAAAACCCATCATCATCTTTCTCATCTCATTAATCTTTGATTTCTCCCAAAATTAGGCCATAGAATAAATTTCCTCATTATCAATTTCGATACCTATAATTTTTATGTTTTTCGTTTCGCTAACTTTCCAGGATCTGGACAAATTCAACTGTGGCAATTCCTCCTTGAACTATTAAGTGATTCCAGTAATGCGGGCTGCATCACATGGGAGGGAACCAATGGTGAATTCAAATTAACCGACCCCGATGAAGTTGCCCGACGATGGGGTGAAAGGAAATCAAAGCCCAACATGAATTACGATAAGCTGAGTAGAGCTCTAAGGTAAGAAAACATTTTTGTTTTTTTGATCAAAAACCAAATGCCTAATTGCACTCTTAATATAATTCCGCCATCAATAAAAAAAAAAAAACTAAGAAATACCAATAATTGATTGCCATTGCAATATACCTATATACCTACTCGTCCCATACTCATATATTCAACAGGGGTTGGAATATCTTCCATAATGACCTCAATTCGCCACTTGATTAGCAATTGATTAGGGCCGTTTGTAGGTATGTGATTGGAATACTTAATCGAAAAATTATATGAAAATCAAAGCAAAACAGCAACCTTATTTTCTTTTCGCCATTTGGCAGCAATATAAAAAAAATTGTAAGATTGACAACCGATATCAACTGTAACTGTGAGTCTGTCAATATAAAAATTCTATTTATTTTGGTTTGTTATTTTTGATGTTCTTCCGGTAGCCCAAAGTCGACAGGGGTGGATTTTTATACTCCAACCCCCTTTTGGAATTCGAATTCTGGATGTCTCTTAGTAAATATAGGTACAAACATACATATATTGGCGCATATGTCATATGCCGTTCGTCTAAGTTGAAGGCCAACCCAACTTAATGTGATAATAAATATCTATAAACGAAAATGAAATTGAACGAGAACGAAAAAGAAAACTCGCCAGACGATTGATGATGAGAAAACTAAATAATAAGTAAATAAATTGTCGAAAACGAATAAAATAACAACAACCACCACCCGCTATGCTGACAAATGAAACAATTTCACAGATATAATTGCATAAAAGCAATAAGAGAAGAAAAGAACAACAAAGAAAAATCATTTAATTGAAATTCGCCGAAAATGTGTGTCAAGGGTCGACTAAACAAACAAAGACCCTCTTCTATCCTTTAATCCCATTGTGTGAACAGTTAAAAATTGTTTAAAGTCTAAGCGCCGGCGTCCACATTGTGATGTGTACATTTAAATTAACATCGCTGGTCAACAATGTTGAGTAAGTGTGGACGTTCTGATCAACAGCAACAATCAATTTTTGTTCAACCCGAACCCGACCTGATTCAAATGTGTAGAATATATAAAAATTGTGTCGACTGAACAATAATAATCATAATAGTCTGGATGTGTTCATCAACATAATTGTCAGCTGTCAGATATATTTCGTCTGCGAACTGTGAATATCTAGACGTCATCATTTAAATGACAGCACTATACTCTGTCCAACAAAAATTTTCAGTACAGGCCTTATGGGAGAGCTTTTTCTAAAGCAGTGGCGCCTGATGCACCCTCACTACAATGCGTTAGGAAAAATGCCACTAAAAAAAGAGCAAGCCACTGACTTTTCTTAAGGAATTATTGTTGTAATTCTTTGCAAAAAGTTGTACACCCCAACACGACCGTCGTATCCCACTGCTGATGAGATATTGTAGAGTGTCAACTGTCAAGTGTCACTCAATACGATCATGCGCTCTTTATCTACATCAAAACAGAGTTACCATTATCATTCTCAATTGCAAGCAAGGAGCTTTTTCAGTGGTTTTTATTAAGGAGCTTTTGGGATTTGAAGCTTTTGAGAACACATTTTAAGAAGATGAGTATGTTGAGTGTTGTCGTATTGCTTTTCAACTTTAAAAAAAACGCACCTATTATCTCACCGCTTGGTGTTGTGGGAAATGGTAAATTGAATATTGTTTTCAGTCGTTTTGAATCGGCAGACGGTAGCCCTACGCGTTTTTTACTCTCATTTGCGGTGATTTATAATACAGAATCCTTGTGAGAGCTTTAAAAGGCGACACACTTATGCATGGCAATGCAACCAGAATGAGAGACAAACGTCCTATCTTCCCTGTACTGACAATTTTTGTTGGACAGAGTATAGTTAACAAAAGCCGTGTTTTATTGGTTAGTGAATACGCTACATCGCAAAAGTTAACATGGAAAACAACAACAAACGATTAGTGAATAAAAATAAGCTAGTAATTGAAAAGAACACTTTAGTGAAGATGGAGTTTCGGATGTTGAAATGTAAAAGGTGTTTAGGTGATGTCCGAAAAAAATATGTTGGCATGCTTGAGGGTGTGTTCGTTGGTATTTATTTTGTTATACTTTGCTTTTACTAGTCCAAAGTATGATCGCTCCGCAATGTAGAGAACAAATATTTTTCAAATGCAAAATTTTAATTCATACTATAATTCCAGTTTTACACTACTCCCATTAATGTTGTCATAAAATATTCAATCAACTTAAACGAAGGCGAATAGTGTTTTTTTTGTTGAATGTCCGCGCAGGTGCATATAATTATATGTTACACAAAATAGCAAACTCATTTTAGGCAATCGTTTAGTTTGCGTCAAAACACAAACTTTTTAGTTGCTCGAACCAAGCAGTTGCGAAACTAAAAATTGAATGTGCGCGCCAAGCCTTAGAGAATGTTTAAAGTGAAGACTAAGTTAGAAAACTAGTTTAAAGTTAGGAAATATATATAAAGTATTATACTACATATTACCTAAATATAAACTAAAAAAAAATTCAGTATAAAGCAAATAAAATAGTTTTTTTTTTACAAAAGTAAAAATTAAGAAATACAATAGTTACAATAGGGATACGAGAAGATTTTGAGTAGATTGTAGAAAAAAGATATATTTTCGCACTTTTGTAAGTGTAAATACAAAATTTAATAGTGAGAAAAACTCTAAATCAACTCGATCTGCATTTTCATGAATATTTCAACTCTATCTGCATTTTCATGAATATTTCAACTCCAGCTTAAAAACAGTATACAAATCTTTCGAACACATCCGTATAAGTTAATTCAACGAGTAGGACGGTTTTAGTTTAGTTTAGTTTAGTTTAGTTTATTAGTCAATCAGAAATAATTCTTACAGACTAGAATACATAATTAATATTGATAAAAAATTAACAATAAAAAGAAAATGTAGATAGGAAATTTATAAATACAAATAACAATTTTAGATTAAAGATTAGCTAATACATTCAACAGTTTATTTTTAAAAGCAACTCTTGAGCAATTCTCAAAAATATCAATTAACATACAAACTGAGTTTACCTCTTTGATGCATCTTGTAATTGGTTCATTGTAACCATAGTTAGTACGATGAAAAGGAACGAAAAACAAAGCTGTTACCCTTATATTTCTTGAGGGGATACGGAGACCCAATTCATTTAAAAGAAATGAACATTTAATACGATAAGAAAATACATCACGAACAAACATAATAGAGAAATATTTTCGTCGAAGAACGAGAGTTTGGATTCCCATTAATAAGCATCTCGCATTATAGCTCGGTAAATTACTATTCCAATAATTAAGTTTAAGGATAGCGTATCTGGAAAATCGCCTTTGGACTCTTTCTATTCTATCCGAAGCATTATTGTAATAAGGGTTCCAGATAATAGAGCAATACTCTAGAACTGAACGGACCAGTGAAAAATAAATTGTTTTAAGAGTTAGTAAATCTGAGAACTCACGACTATTTCTTTTAATAAAACCTAGCATAGAATTACTTTTGGTAATAATATGATCTATATGGGGCTTAAATGATAATTTATCATCTAGAACTATGCCCAGATCTTTTTTTTGAGAAATTCTTTCTATGTTAATATTATTCAAATTATATCTGTAATTAATCCAGATTTTCTTAAGAGAACAGGTTAGAACCTGACACTTAGATAAATTCAGATGAAGGGAATTTATGTCGCACCATTGCGAGAGTCTTTCGAAGTCATCTTGAAGGAGTAAACAATCATGAAAGGATTCAATCTTTCTATAGAGCTTCAGATCATCGGCATAAAGCAAGCATTTAGAATGAATAAAAATATCTGATATATCATTAATAAATAAAAGAAATAGCAATGGTCCAATGTGGCTACCCTGGGGAACTCCTGAAGGCACATAGATAGGGTCAGAAAAACTTGTATCGATTTTCACGATTTGAACTCGACCAGTTAAATACGATTCGATCCATTTCAGTAAATTAGAATGAAAGCCAAGACAAGCAAGTTTATGGAGTAAAATCTTATGGTTTACTCTGTCGAATGCTTTAGCAAAATCGGTAAAAATGATATCGGTTTGTAAGTAGCTTTCAAAATTCGAAATTATATGATTGACAAAGATAGCTAAATTAGTTGCTGTAGATCTTCCTGGTATGAAGCCATGTTGAAAGATCGATACATGCTCTCGGACAACGAAAAGTATTTTGTCACATATGATTTTTTCAAATATTTTTGGGATAACTGAAATTTTGCAAATTGGTCTGTAATTTGATATGATTTGCTTGGACCCAGCCTTAAAAATTGGTGTAAGGAAAGAAATTTTCCATTCCTTCAAAAATAAACCATTAACCAATGACATATTAAACAAAATTGTAAGTGGTTCGGCTAGAGAGTTTGCTGCATTTTTTAAAAAAAGTGGTGAAAAACCATCCGGTCCAGCCGACTTTGAAGTTTCTATTTGCTCCAAGGCAACTAAAACTTCATCAGCGTCGATATGAAGGTAACCCATACTAAATCTTTCAGGTATATTAGGAAGATTTTGAGAGTGTGTTTCGTTAGTATAGACGGATTCGAAGTATTTGGCAAAAAGATTGCATATTTCTAATATGTTACTTGAAATTTTTCCTGCGTGACTCATACAATTTGGAAGGCCTGTATTTTTTCGTTTGGAGTTAATAAATTTCCAGAAATGGCCACTATCATTTTTGATCTTAATCTCAGTAGAAGTAATATAATCATTGTATAACTCTAAATTAAGAGAATCAAACAAACGTTGCAATGCAAGATACGTATTATGAAGATCTTGATTACTTTTATTAGATTTGTATCTCTTATAGGCTTTATTTTTCTTATTTTTAAGACGCGACAACCTTTTATTGAACCAAATAGGATTCGAATTACACGATATTGTTTTTTTGGGAACAAAACGTTCTATAGTGGTTATTAATTATATCTTTGAAGGTATTGTACGCATTTTTTAAATCAGGTTGATTCATGATATCCCCCCAAGATAACGAGGCAAGGTACGCATTTATTGCATCAAAGTCAGCATTCTCAAAACAATTTACAACTTTTGAATGAACTAAATTGCTCTTTTTTAAATAGCTATAGAAAGTAAGATTTCCCTCTAATGCACAATGATGGACTGAGTTCTGAAGCATTGGTAGCAAACATTTTTCAACATCGACATTAAATTGTTTATCGACGAAAACAAGATCAAGTATACGACCAAAATCATTATGACAGTTATTAGTTTGAATAATATCAAATTGGCTGAAAAAGTCTACTAACAGTGCCTCAGAATCAATATTTATATTGAAAGGGATTAAGTATTTCTCATCCTGATCAAAGATCCAATTAATTTCACTTAAATTAAAATCTCCAGCATAAAAAACATGCTGAGTACTAGAAAGATTTTCTAGAATGTTTTTACAATTACTTAGATGTATATCATATAGATCGATAGTACTTCTTGGTGGTATATAACTACACATAACAAAAAGTTCTTCTTTATTACACAATAAAACATTAATAATTAATTGATCAATATCGTAATTCCAATTATTATTAGCGGAGGAATCAGATTCTAAATCTACAAGTTTGCAAGATAGGCTCGATCTAACAGCTATAAGAACTCCTCCTCCACGCTCTAAACCTGTTTTTTGTGAACATCTATCTTTTCTAAAAATAATACACTGATACCAACTTTGGGAAATTATTATGAGTGAGTTAAAGAGTTAATAAAGCGTTTTTTTGGTACTTGTATTACTGCGCTAGAAATAGATTACCAATAAAACACGCCTAATATGTGGTTAAAATTTTGACCATGTTTATCGACAATGTAGTAATGTGGACGCAGCTTAAAAGGAAATAATATTATTTATGTTTGGTCAAGGCACTAGACATCTAACCCGTTCATAGTTAAAGTAATTAATTTAATAATAACGTAATTATTGCAAAATCTTAAAGTCATTAAGTATAACCATACCTATACATATATCAGAGTTGGCACTTCCCAAAAAAAGGAACAATCATTAAACACAAAAAACTAAAAGTAGATTGCAGTTTTCCGCAGTAGATTTTTTATTTAAAAATGAAATAAAAAAGTTTCTCGATTTGAACATAATTAAGAATATTTTTGAAGAACAAAAAAAAACAGGTGTTCAATCTTAAATTAAAAAAATTTGAAGTTCATCATTTAAATTTGTTTTATGAACTCGCCCTTTGTAAATTTATGAGTTTAATGGCGTCCAACAACTGTTAACATTACTAAAATTACTATTTTTCTAACAAAGAACATCATTTTCAAGAGCATTGACAGTTCATAGTGGATTGGCGGAATAAGTTATTTAGAAGTCTTACAAAATAGAGAAGCAAAACGAATACAATTATGTACTGGAATTTTTCTATAAATGAAAGCATCCACCTAATTTATTGTGTCGTTTGAGCTTATGGGAACTTCATAACAAATTGGCTACGTTCAGAATTCTATCCAAAGCAATCTGGATAAATTTGTGTTGTTGTAATCCCTTGTACAAAAGCAGTTGATGACAAACAGCTGTTCTTAGAAAAAAAAATCTTAAGCTATCCAAAAAAAATTGGTATTCAAAGCTATAAGGAACTTCAAAAACAGCTAATGTTTTATCAGCTGTTCTTAAGAAAATAAATCTCAGGGTATCCAATATTGATATACAAAGCTATTCTATAGGGAACTTTAAAAACACCTGACTACAAATCTGATTTGAGTTTGTTATTTGGGTAGTTGTTTTTTTTTTCAGAAACAAAGTCATTGATAATGATTGAATTTATCAAATTTTTCGGCGGCGTCCACATTGTGATGATCTCGATCTGTGTAAATTAACATCGCTGGTCAACAATGTTGAGTAAGTGTGGACGTTCTGATCAAAAGCAGCAATCAATTTTTGTTCAACCCGAACCCGACCTGATTCACATGGGTAGAATGTATAAAAATTGTGTCGACTGAACAATAATAATCAACATAATTGTCAGCTGTCAGATATATTTCGTCTGCGTACTGTGAATATTTTCTAGACGTCATCATTTAAATGACAGCACTAGTTAACAAAAGCCGTGTTTTATTGGTTAGTGAATACGCTACATCGCAAAATTTAACATGGAAAACAACAAACGATAAGTGAATAAAAATAAGCTAGTAATTGAAAAGAACACTTTAGTGAAGATGGAGTTTCGGATGTTGAAATGTAAAAGGTGTTTAGGTGGTGTCCGAAAAAAAATATGGTGGCATGCTTGGGGGTGTGTTCGTTGGTATTTATTTTGTTATACTTTGCCTTTACTAGTCCAAAGTATGAGCGCTCCGCAATTTAGAGAACAACACTACTGCCATTAATGTTGTCATAAAATATTCAATCAACTTAAACGAAGGCGAATAGTGTTTTTTTTTTGTTGAATGTCCGCGCAGATGCATATAATTATATGTTACACAAAATAGCGAACTCATTTTAGGCAATCGTTTAGTTTGCGTCAAAACACAAACTTTTTAGTTGCTCGAACCAAGCAGTTGCGAAACTAAAAATTGAATGTGCGCGCCAAGCCTTAGAGAATGTTTAAAGTTAAGAATAAGTTAGAAAACTAGTTTAAAGTTAGGAAATATATATAAAGTATTATACTACATATTACCTAAATATAAACTAAAAAATTTCAGTATAAAGCAAATAAAATAGTTTTTTTTTACAAAAGTAAAAATTAAGAAATAGAATAGTTACAATAGGGATACGAGAAGATTTTGAGTAGATTGTAGAAAAAAGATATATTTTCGCACTTTTGTAAGTGTAAATACAAAATTTAATAGTGAGAAAAACTCTAAATCAACTCGATCTGCATTTTCATGAATATTTCAACTCTATCTGCATTTTCATGAATATTTCAACTCCAGCTAAAAAACAGGATACAAATCTTTCGAACACATTCGTATAAGTTAATTCAACAAGTAGGAAGGTTTTGGCACATAATACACTGATACCAACTTTGGGAAATTATTAAGAGTGAGTTAAAGAGTGAATAAAGCGTTTTTTTGGTACTTGTATTACTGCGCTAGCAATAGATTACCAATAAAACACGCCTAATATGTGGTTAAAATTTTGACCATGTTTATCGACAATGTAGTAATGTGGACGCAGCTTAAAAGGAAATAATATTATTTATGTTTGGTCAAGGCACTAGGCATCTAACCCGTTCATAGTTAAAGTAATTAATTTAATAATAACGTAATTATTGCAAAATCTTAAAGTCATTAAGTATAACCATACCTATACATATATCAGAGTTGGCACTTCCAAAAAAAGGAACGATCATTAAACACAAAAAAACTAAAAGTAGATTGCAGTTTTCCGCAGTAGATTTTTTATTTAAAAATGAAATAAAAAAGTTTCTCGACTTGAACATATAAGAATATTTTTGAAGAACAAAAAAAAAAACAGGTGTTCAATCTTGAATTAAAAAAATTAAAGTTCGTCATTTAAATTGTTTTATGAACTCGCCCTTTGTAAATTTATGAGTTTAATGGCGTCCAACAACTGTTAACATTACTATTTTTCTTACAAAGAACATCATTTTCAAGAGCATTGACAGTTCATAGTGGATTGGCGGAATTAAGTTGTTTAGAAGTTTTACAAAACAGAGAAGCAAAACGAATACAATTATGTACTGGAATTTTTATATAAATGAAATCATCCACCTAATTTATTGTGTCGTTTGAGCTTATGGGAACTTCATAACAAATTGGCTACGTTCAGAATTCTATCCAAAGCAATCTGGATAGATTTGTGTTGTTGTAATCCCTTGTATAAAAACAGTTGATGACAAAACAGCTGTTTTTAAAAAAATAAATATTAAGCTATCCAAAAAAATTGGTATTCAAAGCTATAAGGAACTTCAAAAATAGCTGATGTTTTATCAGCTGTTCTTAAGAAAATAAATCTCAGGCTATCCAAAATTGATATACAAAGCTATTCTATAGGGAACTTTAAAAACACCTGACTACAAATCTGATTTGAGTTTGTTATTTGGGTAGTTGTTTTCTTTTTCAGAAACAAAGTCATTGATAATGATTGAATTTATCAATTTTTTCTTTTTTGTCAATGCATATGGTTATTGAAGAATAAATAAATAAAACATATTGATTTCAGCACCAAATTTGCTGACAGGAAATATTTCTATTTAATTTTTTGCGTATTAGCTGATCTTTGACACCAAAACTATCCAATCCGGTTTTGGTGTTTCAGAAAACTAATGGATACCTTTGAGTATATATAATATGGAGGGCTCGTTCCTATCCCTAATGCATTGTAGTACTTGAAGTTGTGATAGGGGTCGCTGTCTCACTTTCTGTAAGTTAAGGATACAGCCGTATCCTCCGATTTGTGCTTACCTTCTCCTCACATATAGTTCTCCGTCACATGTGATATGAAGCAATCGGCAATAACTTTGTCTTACACAAATTTGAGTAGCGCCCCCTATGATAGTCACGCATTTGGAATAGAAACGAGCCCTCCATATTATATATACTCAAAGATGGATACTAACCTTTCCAAGTGAATCCTGAACGCAACAATTGATTGCGTTTAAAGATGACGCACAGCTGATAAGTTTGACAGTTATTATTTTGATCCAAAGTGCAGTAGAATTTTATTTGTGGCAGTTTACTTATTTTTTTGCGAAAATGCAATACATCTACTGCAATAGCAACAAAGCTGCACCGCTGATTGCAATACACCATGCTAACAGTTTTGTACTCTCCTTACAAAATTCTGAGCGGTAAAATAAAAATTCAAACATCATTTTGTATGATTGCAGCAGCATAGTCATCGAGGGACAAGTGACATTTCTGGGCTAAATAATTCTGTTCTATTTTCTTATAGAACCCCGAGGAAAATAAGTGTTTTTTCCAAACCAGTAAATGACAATATCATTTTCACAAAAAATAGGTACTTCTTCGGAAAAATTAGAAGAAAATTAAAATCAGAGAGCCTCCTTGTCACTTAGAAATGTCACTTGTCGACTCAATTATTAATATGCATAGATACAAATATAATAAAATGAATTATAATGGAAATCAGCTGGGGTTTGCTTACTACGTGTATAATTTATAAATAAGGATTTGTTTGACGTGGCGTAAACCCGCACTAAGTGCTACGGTTTGGTTTAACTATTCCGGGGTTGAACCCAGTATTAGTGAAAAAATGAAAAATAAAAAGGCTGTCAATGTTTAATTTTTTTCTTGTTACTCAGGATTTTGTTGATTTGTCGCTTGTCGCTCATTGAGCGACCTAGCTCTACGGTTTAATAATTTTGAAGACTACTTCGAGAAAAAAGATTTTCGACATTTTTGCTAAGAATTGGAGCGTAAAAAAATCCTAAAACTTGAAATAAAATCGGCATTTGTGAATTTGAGCCAGCATTTGCAGTTGGAATTATGTACATATGTATGTACAATTGTACATATGTGTGTTTCTTGCTTCATCCAAAAATAAGGCAATGGCCCTTAGTAATAGACATTCATAGAATCGGTTTTAAAGTCACTTTTTATTAGATGTAGAAAAGTTGCTTTTAAAATTTCGTAGTAACAGATCAAATTTAACAACAGTCTTATTTATACCAATAATTGTGACTCATTTTCATAATTTCGTTATTGTGAACTGATACACAAACAGATTTCTATTAACCAGATTCGTAAAGTTCTATTGTGATTCTATCATTTTAAATTTAACTTAGTTACAGGAAAGCCGCTTTTAAGTATTTATACTTGAAATTTGTTTTATTTCTACGAATGTTTGGTTAAAATCGAACTTAGACTAGATTCGGATATATTACTCAGAGCCAATGTTTATACAGCTCCAAATATCTCGCTAACTTAATTTTTGATTTGGACGTTTTGCGCAGTTTAAGCACAGCAGTAAAGTAGGTACAAATTTAGCTAATCGATGCGATGGTGTGCTGACTGAATTTGTCTATAATCGTAAATTTTTCGTTTTGTTGATCAAACTTATTTGACAAGTTGCATCAATGTGCCTATATTTGTCAACCAAGCGATTCGTTCTATATCCAACTAAAAAAGAAAGGTTTGGATATACTTATTAGAATTCGTTTGGGATTATTATATATATTTTCAGAAAGAGAGTGCTGAACTTAAACTGAAGCCCCATAACTGTTGCAACCAAATAGTTATCGACATTATCCGTGGTCGATAAAAAATATTGAGTATCGAAAACGTCTTGCCGGAAGGAAAACAAATTTATATTTTTAATCTCAGATTCTACATGTACGTGAATGTCATTGGCCTAAAACACCTTAAAACCGATATCATTAAATCGCTTTATCACTTCGACGTTTTGCTTAACGCTGTATTTCTACCATGTGTGCTTATAATAAGATATAATAATAGCTGTTTTTTTTTTTGCAAGTCCATATAGAGTTGTAGAAGAAAACGACATCGGGACTTAGGAACTTCTTTCCAAAAAGTTGGTTGCTTATTTCTCATTTGTAGAATGGAATATAGATACATATATATTTTTCCGAGATGTTTTTCAAAGGACTTTTTTGTAGTTCGGCATTTCTACTGAAGATGGTGGCCTGAATATAATAACGCTGCTCCATACACTTTATCTGGTACTAACGAAATTGAACCAATCACGTAAGAGCTTGTCCGTGCGACTTTTTTGTCGATGTAAAGATGATGAATCTAGACAAGAAATTCGTTGATTTTTTCCCGAATATAGCCAATTTGATCAAACGATTTTTCATATAGCTAGGCTTAGCTCTTCTATATTGGTTTGTGGAATACGTCTTTTTGACTGAAATTGGATATTTCTTTTAAAATTTGTAGCTAAATTGAAAAAAAAAGAAAAAAATCTGTGAATGAGCTTAAACCCAAGCTAATCATTCTCAAATCTTTGTCAACAAAAATTATCCTATTTCCACACAGAATCTTTGTTGTTCCTAACCCTTTTTACCAAGTAAATATACAAATCATATAAATTGATAAAAGAGAAAAACTGTTCAAATCAATGTTCTGTCACTTGCAATTGCCCGATCAAGTGTAATCAAAGGAAAAAAGGATTGTGAAATCATCCGCAAACAAGCAAGGAAGTGAAAAAATAATAATAAAAAAAAAGATTCACACTTTTACTCTCTGGTTGTTGTATATTTCCACACCAATTGCCCAAAAAACACAACTTCCAACCACCCACAGATAAGTAAAAAAAAAAAGGATAAAGAAGTCAATAAAAAAAGAAAACATGTGGTATAGTCATATAATCATAGTCCTGGCATTCAACTCAACAATCATCTAACCAACCAACCCCTTTGAATCTTCGTGGGCTCTTCTTCTTGTGCAAATGCTGGAGATATAGATAGTCTTTAACAGGGATTAGCATTTAAAGGATAACAAACATCAGAACAGAGCTGTTGACTTGATTGTCACTTTGAAGTGCCAAACAAGTATTGGCATTCCTAATGGGCCTTTAGTGTTCAGCTATCATCACCATCAGCATCATCTTTATCTTGCAGATATTTGCAAAGGAACATGAGCTTAATTTAGCACCCTTTTGGCAGTTCCATATTACACATTTATTACTTTTTTTTTGTCTCGTGTGTGAAAATGAAGTCGAGTAAGATTGATGCGCGCATTCAAAAGCTTTTGATTCAAAAACCCTTTTAGCTTGAGAGTGTAGTAGAAATATAGTCTATACAATTGTGCTGTTTTCTTCCTTTTCTACAGGAAAAAGGTCGAAAAGATGAAACAAAAGCGATTCCCTTACTCTTACTACCACCCTCTGGAGTATCGTGATGTATAGTGGAACAATTTGTATGGCAATTCGAAATAAATTCTAAAAAATTATTAAAAGTGGCTTAAATTCAATGGTGATTTAAACGAAAACTGATGCCTATTAGTTTATTCGTAGTATTTTTAAAACCAAGTTTTCCAAGTTAAACCCGATTTAAATATTCTTGAGTCTTGTGAGTGGAAATCGACAAATTATTGTGTGCAAAAATGGACGTTGGTGCGAGTATTTCGAATACGATATTACTGCAGTAAGCTTCCTTCAAAATTTAAAAAAAAATAACTTTCTCGAACTTTTTTTTACTAAAAAAAAAAACAATTTTGTTTTTCCTCTTCTCTTTCTATCAATATATTAGGAATACTGCCCCACTGTTAGATGTCCCTTGTGATCAGGATAGTAAAGAAAATCACTGAAATTCCATTAGAACGGATGCGCTGTATTTATCTCTTTGATTCAAAGCCATCCTTTCAGGACTTTTCAGGAGGACTGTTGTCGCCACCGCCCGCTCTGCCTGTCGTTCAATACCACCGCGCCAACTCAAGGTTGTCATCACATTCAACAGGGGTATGAGGGTGATATGCAATGAAATCATGGTAACAGCGGCGACGACGCGTCGACGGACGGTGCGGTTTGTTCCCAATGGACCATTTACTTTAACAAATTCTATAGTAGATATAGATTATATCTTGTGGGATGCTGAATGGTCTCTGAATCTGCTGGGCGATATTATTGTCTCGTTTACTTTTCGTCCCTTTTGTGTATGAAATTAGCTACGATAGACAGTAATCGAGTTACGCATATAAAAGAAATTGCTTTTTATTGCACCTCCTGCACTAATGAGGGATGTTTTCTGACTATTCTGATTATTAGTTCTTTATTTTTATTTTTATCGCCTCATTGTTTGTGCTGTCGTCTTTTGTTCTATTGAATTTGATTGCATACAAATGTATCTTTATGTTGTTTTGTTTGTGGTGATATAAATTATTTACTACTAATCCTTGCTCATTTTATTTGAAATGGTTCCTTTATTTTGTAATTTTTTTCGTTATTTTTTTCTCCATAAGCGGGAAGAATTGGTCTTATTTATGTAAGACAGTAAGTTAAGTCAAAAAATTGGGTTAAATCACCAATATTTAAAAGTTCCCCGAACTAATCAAGTCCTAAATAAGTTGAAAGGTCTACTTAATAGCTAAACACGCATCAAAACGAAAAGCTTCTGAGTGGTCTGGTTAACGAAATATGCCCGTCCAAAGTGATTTTTTGGATTCGAGCCGCAACTACCTGATAATGGATTTGATTGGCGCTATTTCCAAAACAAGGTTCTGCAAGAGGCTCAAGATTTCAAAATCTTTGATCAAATTTTCCACAGCTATCCACAGGTGAAAACCAGAAGCTTCTGCAAGGTCTGGATCTCGAAATATCTCGAACCAAAGTGATTTTACTGAATTTTTGAGAATTCTGAAAAAATCATGGACTAACCACTTGTCTAAAAAAATCACCAAATTTTCAAAGTTGCCCAAAAGCATCGAGACATACATCGAATGAAAGGTCTATTCAATACCTATAAGCACATCCAGACGAAAAGTTTCTGAGTGGTCTGGTTATCGAAGTATGCCCGTCCAAAGTGATTTTTTGGATTCGAGCCGTAACTACCTGATAATGTCTTTGGTTGGCGCTATTTCCAAAATCAAGTTTTTTAAACAGCTCCGGTTTTCAAAATCCCTGTTTTAATTTTCCACAGCTATCCACAGGTGAAAACCAGAAGCTTCTGCGAGGTCTGGATCTCAAAATATTTCCAACCAAAGTGCTTTTACTGAATTTTTGAGAATTTTTAAAAAATCATGGACTAACCACTTGTCTAAAAAAATCACCAAATTTTCAAAGTTGCCCAAACGCATCGAGACATACATCGAATGAAAAGTCTATTCAATACCTATAAGCACATCCAGACGAAAAGTTTCTGAGTGGTCTGGTTATCGAAGTATGCCCGTCCAAAGTGATTTTTTGGATTCGAGCCGTAACTACCTGATAATGTCTTTGGTTGGCGCTATTTCCAAAATCAAGTTTTTTAAACAGCTCCGGTTTTCAAAATCCCTGTTTTAATTTTCCACAGCTATCCACAGGTGAAAACCAGAAGCTTCTGCGAGGTCTGGATCTCAAAATATTTCTAACCAAAGTGCTTTTACTGAATTTTTGAGAATTTTTAAAAAATCATGGACTAACCACTTGTCTAAAAAAATCACCAAATTTTCAAAGTTGCCCAAACGCATCGAGACATACATCGAATGAAAGGTCTATTCAATACCTATAAGCACATCCAGACGAAAAGTTTCTGAGTGGTCTGGTTATCGAAATATGCCCGTTCAAAGTGATTTTATGGATTTTCGAGCCGCAACTACCTGGTAATGTCTTTGGTTGGCGCTATTTCCAAAATCAAGTTTTTTAAAAGGCTCCGGTTTTCAAAATCCGTGTTTAAATTTTCCACAGCTATCCACAGATGAAGATGAAAACCAGAAGCTTCTGCGAAGTCTGGATCTCAAAATATTTCTAACCAAATTGATTTTACTGAATTTTTGAGAATTTTGAAAAAATCATGGACTAACCACTTGTCTAAAAAACTCACCAAATTTTCAAAGTTGCCCAAACGCATCGAGACATACATCGAATGAAAGGTCTATTCAATACCTATAAGCACATCCAGACGAAAAGTTTCTGAGTGGTCTGGTTATCGAAATATGCCCGTCCAAAGTGATTTTATGGATTTTCGAGCCGCAACTACCTGATAATGTCTTTGGTTGGCGCTATTTCCAAAACCAAGTTTTTTAAACAGCTCCGGTTTTCAAAATCCCTGTTTTAATTTTCCACAGCTATCCACAGGTGAAAACCAGAAGCTTCTGCGAGGTCTAGATCTCAAAATATTTCTAACCAAAGTGATTTTACTGAATTTTTGAGAATTTTGAAAAAAATCATGGACTAACCACTTGTCTAAAAAAATCACCAAATTTTCAAAGTTGCCCAAAAGCATCGAGACATACATCGAATGAAAGGTCTATTCAATACCTATAAGCACATCCAGACGAAAAGTTTCTGAGTGGTCTGGTTATCGAAGTATGCCCGTCCAAAGTGATTTTATGGATTTTCGAGCCGCAACTACCTGATAATGTCTTTGGTTGGCGCTATTTCCAAAACCAAGTTTTTAAACAGCTCCGGTTTTCAAAATCCCTGTTTAGATTTTCCACAACTATCCACAGGTGAAAACCAGAAGCTTCTGAGAAAAATCATGGACTAACCACTTGTCTAAACAAATCACCTAATTTTCAAAGTTGCCCAAACGCATCGAGACATACATCGAATGAAAGGTCTATTCAATACCTATAAGCACATCCAGACGAAAAGTTTCTGAGTGGTCTGGTTATCGAAGTATGCCCGTCCAAAGTGATTTTATGGATTTTCGAGCCGCAACTACCTGATAATGTCTTTGGTTGGCGCTATTTCCAAAACCAAGTTTTTAAACAGCTCCGGTTTTCAAAATCCCTGTTTAGATTTTCCACAGCTATCCACAGGTGAAAACCAGAAGCTTCTGAGAGATCTGGATCTCGAAATATTTCGAACCAAATTGATTTTACTGATTTTTTGAGAATTCTGAAAAAAATCATGGACGTAACCACTTGTCTAAAAAAATCACCAAATTTTCAAAGTTGCCCAAAAGCATCGAGACATACATCGAATGAAAGGTCTATTCAATACCTATAAGCACATCTAGACGAAAAGTTTCTGAGTGGTCTGGTTATCGAAATATGCCCGTCCAAAGTGATTTTATGGATTTTCGAGCCGCAACTACCTGATAATGTCTTTGGTTGGCGCTATTTCCAAAACCAAGTTTTTTAAACAGCTCCGGTTTTCAAAATCCCCGTTTTAATTTTTCACAGCTATCCACAGGTGAAAACCAGAAGCTTCTGCGAGGTCTGGATCTCAAAATATTTCTAACCAAAGTGATTTTACTGAATTTTTGAGAATTTTGAAAAAATCATGGACTAACCACTTGTCTAAAAAAATCACCAAATTTTCAAAGTTGCCTAAACGCATCGAGACATACATCGAATGAAAGGTCTATTCAATACCTATAAGCATATCCAGACGAAAAGTTTCTGAGTGGTCTGGTTATCGAAGTATGCCCGTCCAAAGTGATTTTATGGATTTTCGAGCCGCAACTACCTGATAATGTCTTTGGTTGGCGCTATTTCCAAAACCAAGTTTTTTAAACAGCTCCGATTTTCAAAATCCCTGTTTTAATTTTCCACAGCTATCCACAGGTGAAAACCAGAAGCTTCTGCGAGGTCTGGATCTCAAAATATTTCTAACCAAAGTGATTTTACTGAATTTTTGAGAATTTTGAAAAAATCATGGACTAACCACTTGTCTAAAAAAATCACCAAATTTTCAAAGTTGCCCAAAAGCATCGAGACATACATCGAATGAAAGGTCATTCAATACCTATAAGCACATCCGGACGAAAAGTTTCTGAGTGGTCTGGTTATCGAAATATGCCCGTCCAAAGTGATTTTATGGATTTTCGAGCCGCAACTACCTGATAATGTCTTTGGTTGGCGCTATTTCCAAAACCTAGTTTTTTAAACAGCTCCGGTTTTCAAAATCCCTGTTTTAATTTTCCACAGCTATCCACAGGTGAAAACCAGAAGCTTCTGCGAGGTCTGGATCTCAAAATATTTCTAACCAAAGTGATTTTACTGAATTTTTGAGAATTTTGGAAAAATCATGGACTAACCACTTGTCTAAAAAAATCACCAAATTTTCAAAGTTGCCCAAAAGCATCGAGACATACATCGAATGAAAGGTCTATTCAATACCTATAAGCACATCTAGACGAAAAGTTTCTGAGTGGTCTGGTTATCGAAATATGCCCGTTCAAAGTGATTTTATGGATTTTCGAGCCGCAACTACCTGGTTATGTCTTTGGTTGGCGCTATTTCCAAAATCAAGTTTTTTAAAAGGCTCCGGTTTTCAAAATCCGTGTTTAAATTTTCCACAGCTATCCACAGATGAAGATGAAAACCAGAAGCTTCTGCGAAGTCTGGATCTCAAAATATTTCTAACCAAATTGATTTTACTGAATTTTTGAGAATTTTGAAAAAATCATGGACTAACCACTTGTCTAAAAAACTCCCCAAATTTTCAAAGTTGCCCAAACGCATCGAGACATACATCGAATGAAAGGTCTATTCAATACCTATAAGCACATCTAGACGAAAAGTTTCTGAGTGGTCTGGTTATCGAAATATGCCCGTCCAAAGTGATTTTATGGATTTTCGAGCCGCAACTACCTGATAATGTCTTTGGTTGGCGCTATTTCCAAAATCACGTTTTTTAAACAGCTCCGGTTTTCAAAACCCCTGTTTTAATTTTCCACAGCTATGTACAGGTGAAAACCAGAAGCTTCTGCGAGGTCTGGATCTCAAAATATTTCTAACCAAAGTGATTTTACTGAATTTTTGAGAATTTTGAAAAAATCATGGACTAACCACTTGTCTAAAAAACTCACCAAATTTTCAAAGTTGCCCAAACGCATCGAGACATACATCGAATGAAAGGTCTATTCAATACCTATAAGCACATCCAGACGAAAAGTTTCTGAGTGGTCTGGTTATCGAAATATGCCCGTCCAAAGTGATTTTATGGATTTTCGAGCCGCAACTACCTGATAATGTCTTTGGTTGGCGCTATTTCCAAAACCAAGTTTTTAAACAGCTCCGGTTTTCAAAATCCCTGTTTAGATTTTCCACAGCTATCCACAGGTGAAAACCAGAAGCTTCTGAGAGATCTGGATCTCGAAATATTTCTAACCAAAGTGATTTTACTGATTTTTTGAGAATTCTGAAAAAAATCATGGACTAACCACTTGTCTAAAAAAATCACCAAATTTTCAAAGTTGCCCAAAAGCATCGAGACATACATCGAATGAAAGGTCTAATCAATACCTATAAGCACATCCAGACGAAAAGTTTCTGAGTGGTCTGGTTATCGAAGTATGCCCGTCCAAAGTGATTTTTTGGATTCGAGCCGTAACTACCTGATAATGTCTTTGGTTGGCGCTATTTCCAAAATCAAGTTTTTTAAAAGGCTCCGGTTTTCAAAATCCGTGTTTAAATTTTCCACAGCTATCCACAGATGAAGATGAAAACCAGAAGCTTCTGCGAAGTCTGGATCTCAAAATATTTCTAACCAAATTGATTTTACTGAATTTTTGAGAATTTTGAAAAAATCATGGACTAACCACTTGTCTAAAAACTCACCAAATTTTCAAAGTTGCCCAAACGCATCGAGACATACATCGAATGAAAGGTCTATTCAATACCTATAAGCACATCCAGACGAAAAGTTTCTGAGTGGTCTGGTTATCGAAATATGCCCGTCCAAAGTGATTTTATGGATTTTCGAGCCGCAACTACCTGATAATGTCTTTGGTTGGCGCTATTTCCAAAATCACGTTTTTTAAACAGCTCCGGTTTTCAAAACCCCTGTTTTAATTTTCCACAGCTATATACAGGTGAAAACCAGAAGCTTCTGCGAGGTCTGGATCTCAAAATATTTCTAACCAAAGTGATTTTACTGAATTTTTGAGAATTTTGAAAAAATCATGGACTAACCACTTGTCTAAACAAATCACCAAATTTTCAAAGTTGCCCAAACGCATCGAGACATACATCGAATGAAAGGTCTATTCAATACCTATAAGCACATCCAGACGAAAAGTTTCTGAGTGGTCTGGTTATCGAAGTATGCCCGTCCAAAGTGATTTTATGGATTTTCGAGCCGCAACTACCTGATAATGTCTTTAGTTGGCGCTATTTCCAAAACCAAGTTTTTAAACAGCTCCGGTTTTCAAAATCCCTGTTTAGATTTTCCACAGCTATCCACAGGTGAAAACCAGAAGCTTCTGAGAGATCTGGATCTCGAAATATTTCGAACCAAAGTGATTTTACTGATTTTTTGAGAATTCTGAAAAAAATCATGGACTAACCACTTGTCTAAAAAAATTACCAAATTTTCAAAGTTGCCCAAAAGCATCGAGACATACATCGAATGAAAGGTCTATTCAATACCTATAAGCACATCCAGACGAAAAGTTTCTGAGTGGTCTGGTTATCGAAGTATGCCCGTCCAAAGTGATTTTATGGATTTTCGAGCCGCAACTACCTGATAATGTCTTTGGTTGGCGCTATTTCCAAAACCAAGTTTTTAAACAGCTCCGGTTTTCAAAATCCCTGTTTAGATTTTCCACAACTATCCACAGGTGAAAACCAGAAGCTTCTGAGAAAAATCATGGACTAACCACTTGTCTAAACAAATCACCAAATTTTCAAAGTTGCCCAAACGCATCGAGACATACATCGAATGAAAGGTCTATTCAATACCTATAAGCACATCCAGACGAAAAGTTTCTGAGTGGTCTGGTTATCGAAGTATGCCCGTCCAAAGTGATTTTATGGATTTTCGAGCCGCAACTACCTGATAATGTCTTTGGTTGGCGCTATTTCCAAAACCAAGTTTTTAAACAGCTCCGGTTTTCAAAATCCCTGTTTAGATTTTCCACAGCTATCCACAGGTGAAAACCAGAAGCTTCTGAGAGATCTGGATCTCGAAATATTTCGAACCAAATTGATTTTACTGATTTTTTGAGAATTCTGAAAAAAATCATGGACGTAACCACTTGTCTAAAAAAATCACCAAATTTTCAAAGTTGCCCAAAAGCATCGAGACATACATCGAATGAAAGGTCTATTCAATACCTATAAGCACATCTAGACGAAAAGTTTCTGAGTGGTCTGGTTATCGAAATATGCCCGTCCAAAGTGATTTTATGGATTTTCGAGCCGCAACTACCTGATAATGTCTTTGGTTGGCGCTATTTCCAAAACCAAGTTTTTTAAACAGCTCCGGTTTTCAAAATCCCCGTTTTAATTTTTCACAGCTATCCACAGGTGAAAACCAGAAGCTTCTGCGAGGTCTGGATCTCAAAATATTTCTAACCAAAGTGATTTTACTGAATTTTTGAGAATTTTGAAAAAATCATGGACTAACCACTTGTCTAAAAAAATCACCAAATTGTCAAAGTTGCCTAAACGCATCGAGACATACATCGAATGAAAGGTCTATTCAATACCTATAAGCATATCCAGACGAAAAGTTTCTGAGTGGTCTGGTTATCGAAGTATGCCCGTCCAAAGTGATTTTATGGATTTTCGAGCCGCAACTACCTGATAATGTCTTTGGTTGGCGCTATTTCCAAAACCAAGTTTTTTAAACAGCTCCGATTTTCAAAATCCCTGTTTTAATTTTCCACAGCTATCCACAGGTGAAAACCAGAAGCTTCTGCGAGGTCTGGATCTCAAAATATTTCTAACCAAAGTGATTTTACTGAATTTTTGAGAATTTTGAAAAAATCATGGACTAACCACTTGTCTAAAAAAAATCACCAAATTTTCAAAGTTGCCCAAAAGCATCGAGACATACATCGAATGAAAGGTCTATTCAATACCTATAAGCACATCTAGACGAAAAGTTTCTGAGTGGTCTGGTTATCGAAATATGCCCGTCCAAAGTGATTTTATGGATTTTCGAGCCGCAACTACCTGATAATGTCTTTGGTTGGCGCTATTTCCAAAACCAAGTTTTTTAAACAGCTCCGGTTTTCAAAATCCCCGTTTTAATTTTCCACAGCTATCCACAGGTGAAAACCAGAAGCTTCTGCGAGGTCTGGATCTCAAAATATTTCTAACCAAAGTGATTTTACTGAATTTTTGAGAATTTTGAAAAAATCATGGACTAACCACTTGTCTAAAAAAATCACCAAATTTTCAAAGTTGCCCAAAAGCATCGAGACATACATCGAATGAAAGGTCATTCAATACCTATAAGCACATCCGGACGAAAAGTTTCTGAGTGGTCTGGTTATCGAAATATGCCCGTCCAAAGTGATTTTATGGATTTTCGAGCCGCAACTACCTGATAATGTCTTTGGTTGGCGCTATTTCCAAAACCTAGTTTTTTAAACAGCTCCGGTTTTCAAAATCCCTGTTTTAATTTTCCACAGCTATCCACAGGTGAAAACCAGAAGCTTCTGCGAGGTCTGGATCTCAAAATATTTCTAACCAAAGTGATTTTACTGAATTTTTGAGAATTTTGGAAAAATCATGGACTAACCACTTGTCTAAAAAAATCACCAAATTTTCAAAGTTGCCCAAAAGCATCGAGACATACATCGAATGAAAGGTCTATTCAATACCTATAAGCACATCCAGACGAAAAGTTTCTGAGTGGTCTGGTTATCGAAATATGCCCGTTCAAAGTGATTTTATGGATTTTCGAGCCGCAACTACCTGGTAATGTCTTTGGTTGGCGCTATTTCCAAAATCAAGTTTTTTAAAAGGCTCCGGTTTTCAAAATCCGTGTTTAAATTTTCCACAGCTATCCACAGATGAAGATGAAAACCAGAAGCTTCTGCGAAGTCTGGATCTCAAAATATTTCTAACCAAATTGATTTTACTGAATTTTTGAGAATTTTGAAAAAATCATGGACTAACCACTTGTCTAAAAAACTCACCAAATTTTCAAAGTTGCCCAAACGCATCGAGACATACATCGAATGAAAGGTCTATTCAATACCTATAAGCACATCCAGACGAAAAGTTTCTGAGTGGTCTGGTTATCGAAATATGCCCGTCCAAAGTGATTTTATGGATTTTCGAGCCGCAACTACCTGATAATGTCTTTGGTTGGCGCTATTTCCAAAATCACGTTTTTTAAACAGCTCCGGTTTTCAAAACCCCTGTTTTAATTTTCCACAGCTATGTACAGGTGAAAACCAGAAGCTTCTGCGAGGTCTGGATCTCAAAATATTTCTAACCAAAGTGATTTTACTGAATTTTTGAGAATTTTGAAAAAATCATGGACTAACAGCATCGAGACATACATCGAATGAAAGGTCTAATCAATACCTATAAGCACATCCAGACGAAAAGTTTCTGAGTGGTCTGGTTATCGAAGTATGCCCGTCCAAAGTGATTTTTTGGATTCGAGCCGTAACTACCTGATAATGTCTTTGGTTGGCGCTATTTCCAAAATCAAGTTTTTTAAAAGGCTCCGGTTTTCAAAATCCGTGTTTAAATTTTCCACAGCTATCCACAGATGAAGATGAAAACCAGAAGCTTCTGCGAAGTCTGGATCTCAAAATATTTCTAACCAAATTGATTTTACTGAATTTTTGAGAATTTTGAAAAAATCATGGACTAACCACTTGTCTAAAAACTCACCAAATTTTCAAAGTTGCCCAAACGCATCGAGACATACATCGAATGAAAGGTCTATTCAATACCTATAAGCACATCCAGACGAAAAGTTTCTGAGTGGTCTGGTTATCGAAGTATGCCCGTCCAAAGTGATTTTATGGATTTTCGAGCCGCAACTACCTGATAATGTCTTTGGTTGGCGCTATTTCCAAAACCAAGTTTTTAAACAGCTCCGGTTTTCAAAATCCCTGTTTAGATTTTCCACAGCTATCCACAGGTGAAAACCAGAAGCTTCTGCGAGCTCTGGATCTCAAAATATTTCTAACCAAAGTGATTTTACTGAATATTTGAGAATTTTGAAAAAATCATGGACCACTTGTCTAAAAAAATCACCAAATTTTCAAAGTTGCCTAAACGCATCGAGACATACATCGAATGAAAGGTCTATTCAATACCTATAAGCATAATTATCCAGACGAAAAGTTTCTGAGTGGTCTGGTTATCGAAATATGCCAGTCCAAAATGATTTTATGGATTTTCGAGCCGCAACTACCTGATAATGTCTTTGGTTGGCGCTATATCTAAAACCAAGCTTTTTAAACAGCTCCGGTTTTTAAAATCCCTGTTTAGATTTTCCACAGCTATCCACAGGTGAAAACCAGAAGCTTCTGCGAGCTCTGGATCTCAAAATATTTCTAACCAAAGTGATTTTACTGAATATTTGAGAATTTTGAAAAAATCATGGACTAACCACTTGTCTAAAAAAATCACCAAATTTTCAAAGTTGCCCAAACGCATCGAGACATACATCGAATGAAAGGTCTATTCAATACCTATAAGCACATCCAGAGGAAAAGTTTCTGAGTGGTCTGGTTATCGAAATATGCCCGTCCAAAATGATTTTATGGATTTTCGAGCCGCAACTACCTGATAATGTCTTTGGTTGGCGCTTTATCTAAAACCAAGCTTTTTAAACAGCTCCGGTTTTCAAAATCTCTGTTTAGATTTTCCACAGCTATCCACAGGTGAAAACCAGAAGCTTCTGCGAGCTCTGGATCTCAAAATATCGATACCTTCCCGTAAGAATGTATTAAGCGACATTTTCAAAATTGTTCAGGAAACGAAAAAAACGTCTCATTTAGTTATTTTTTTGTGTATTTTATTGGAGGAAACAGATTTGGATAGGGATTTTTAAAATACAAAACTTGACATCATTGCAAAATCCAAATTTTAATCAGAAGTTTTTGTCGCTTAGTACATTTTCGTGGTCAAAGCATTGGCGCTTGATACAATGTATACAATGTTAAATGGCGCTTACGATGACAACAACAAAAAAACACAAAATAAATGGGAAAAAAGTAGTAGCCTACTTGATAGAAAAATATTTAAAAGCAAAGACAACCATATCTGGAGTATTATAAGCGACAAAAATGGATCAAGTTTTTTTTGGATGAGTGTGCTAAGCGAAAATTTCGGTTAAACTAAGCGACATCTAACAAATTTTTTTTGTGGACGTTTGGTTGCTTACGACAATAATATTTTTTTAAATGTCGCTTAGCATAATTTTACTGGCGGATAATACAAATTTCAGGGAACAACATTATTCCAGTGAGAAAACTTGGCGGTTGCTACAATTTTATTTTCTCTCTAGTTTCTTTTGCATACATGATAGGGCAGTGAAACCCAGGCCAAAATGTGACGCTTAGCTTCTAGTATAGTTCCACATCAAAAAGTCATTTTCGAAAAAAGTGTCGCTTAATACATTCTTACGGGAAGGTATCGATATTTCTAACCAAAGTGATTTTACTGAATATTTGAGAATTTTGAAAAAATCATGGACCACTTGTCTAAAAAAATCACCAAATTTTCAAAGTTGCCTAAACGCATTGAGACATACATCGAATGAAAGGTCATTCAATACCTATAAGCACATCCGGACGAAAAGTTTCTGAGTGGTCTGGTTATCGAAGTATGCCCGTCCAAAGTGATTTTATGGATTTTCGAGCCGCAACTACCTGATAATGTCTTTGGTTGGCGCTATTTCCAAAACCAAGTTTTTAAACAGCTCCGGTTTTCAAAATCCCTGTTTAGATTTTCCACAGCTATCCACAGGTGAAAACCAGAAGCTTCTGCGAGCTCTGGATCTCAAAATATTTCTAACCAAAGTGATTTTACTGAATTTTTGAGAATTTTGAAAAAAATCATGGACTAACCACTTGTCTAAAAAAATCACCAAATTTTCAAAGTTGCCCAAAAGCATCGAGACATACATCGAATGAAAGGTCTATTCAATACCTATAAGCACATCCAGACGAAAAGTTTCTGAGTGGTCTGGTTATCGAAGTATGCCCGTCCAAAGTGATTTTATGGATTTTCGAGCCGCAACTACCTGATAATGTCTTTGGTTGGCGCTATTTCCAAAACCAAGTTTTTAAACAGCTCCGGTTTTCAAAATCCCTGTTTAGATTTTCCACAACTATCCACAGGTGAAAACCAGAAGCTTCTGAGAAAAATCATGGACTAACCACTTGTCTAAACAAATCACCTAATTTTCAAAGTTGCCCAAACGCATCGAGACATACATCGAATGAAAGGTCTATTCAATACCTATAAGCACATCCAGACGAAAAGTTTCTGAGTGGTCTGGTTATCGAAGTATGCCCGTCCAAAGTGATTTTATGGATTTTCGAGCCGCAACTACCTGATAATGTCTTTGGTTGGCGCTATTTCCAAAACCAAGTTTTTAAACAGCTCCGGTTTTCAAAATCCCTGTTTAGATTTTCCACAGCTATCCACAGGTGAAAACCAGAAGCTTCTGAGAGATCTGGATCTCGAAATATTTCGAACCAAATTGATTTTACTGATTTTTTGAGAATTCTGAAAAAAATCATGGACGTAACCACTTGTCTAAAAAAATCACCAAATTTTCAAAGTTGCCCAAAAGCATCGAGACATACATCGAATGAAAGGTCTATTCAATACCTATAAGCACATCTAGACGAAAAGTTTCTGAGTGGTCTGGTTATCGAAATATGCCCGTCCAAAGTGATTTTATGGATTTTCGAGCCGCAACTACCTGATAATGTCTTTGGTTGGCGCTATTTCCAAAACCAAGTTTTTTAAACAGCTCCGGTTTTCAAAATCCCCGTTTTAATTTTTCACAGCTATCCACAGGTGAAAACCAGAAGCTTCTGCGAGGTCTGGATCTCAAAATATTTCTAACCAAAGTGATTTTACTGAATTTTTGAGAATTTTGAAAAAATCATGGACTAACCACTTGTCTAAAAAAATCACCAAATTTTCAAAGTTGCCTAAACGCATCGAGACATACATCGAATGAAAGGTCTATTCAATACCTATAAGCACATCCAGACGAAAAGTTTCTGAGTGGTCTGGTTATCGAAGTATGCCCGTCCAAAGTGATTTTATGGATTTTCGAGCCGCAACTACCTGATAATGTCTTTGGTTGGCGCTATTTCCAAAACCAAGTTTTTTATACAGCTCCGATTTTCAAAATCCCTGTTTTAATTTTCCACAGCTATCCACAGGTGAAAACCAGAAGCTTCTGCGAGGTCTGGATCTCAAAATATTTCTAACCAAAGTGATTTTACTGAATTTTTGAGAATTTTGAAAAAATCATGGACTAACCACTTGTCTAAACAAATCACCAAATTTTCAAAGTTGCCCAAACGCATCGAGACATACATCGAATGGAAGGTCTATTCAATACCTATAAGCACATCCAGACGAAAAGTTTCTGAGTGGTCTGGTTATCGAAATATGCTCGTCCAAAATGATTTTATGGATTTTCGAGCCGCAACTACCTGATAATGTCTTTGGTTGGCGCTATATCTAAAACCAAGCTTTTTAAACAGCTCCGGTTTTCAAAATCCCTGTTTAGATTTTCCACAGCTATCCACAGGTGAAAACCAGAAGCTTCTGAGAGATCTGGATCTCGAAATATTTCGAACCAAAGTGATTTTACTGATTTTTTGAGAATTCTGAAAAAAATCATGGACTAACCACTTGTCTAAAAAAATCACCAAATTTTCAAAGTTGCCCAAAAGCATCGAGACATACATCGAATGAAAGGTCTATTCAATACCTATAAGCACATCCAGACGAAAAGTTTCTGAGTGGTCTGGTTATCGAAATATGCCCGTCCAAAATGATTTTATGGATTTTCGAGCCGCAACTACCTGATAATGCCTTTGGTTAGTGCTATTTCCAAAACCAAGATTTGTATTCGGATTCGGTTTCCAAAACCCTGTTTATATTTTTCACAGCTTTCCACAGATGAAAAGCAGAAGCTATATTAAATTTTCATATAAATCCTCCTTCTATTTTTTTTTTTTTTTTATAATCTACCCGTGCTCAAGGGATTATGATTACCCTTTAAATGTTTCAACACAGCGCGGGCGTGAAGTTACGGAAGAAAAAGAAGGATAGGAAAGATGTGTGGCACGATGTTCTGAGACTGAAGGTTGTTGTCTCAGATATTTTATCTCCAGGGATGGCGGCTGAACTAAAGCGAAGAATGCCGTGTCTTATTTCTATGTCGCTTATAATTCACATTATTTTATTCGTGTTCATCCTTGTTGGGCATACTAGTTTAACTCAATTACATGTTGTTAGTGTTATGCCTGAACAACATGCAATGAGTAAACCAGCAACCCATTGATGACAATTTTAGAAGGTTTTTAATGGAATTGAAACGACATAGACGACGGTAGGGATCGAACCTGTGATCATGAGGTTCACAGGCGAGCACACATCCATCGCGCCACGGAAGAAGTAAAATATTTTGGGTATTATTGTGGATAAAAAGTTTTCTGAAGAAATTAATAAATTTTAGATACACCAACTCCTGGAAAACCAGGGCCTTGGTTAGGTAGGTTTAACTTGAAGAGGCTGGCAGCGTCGCAGCTGACACAATTAGACCAGAGTTCGTCCATTGTGATACCACATGAATATACAAATTTTCTGCCTGCTCGTTGAACCATTTGCAGCTCATTGTGTAGCGGGAGAGATCACTAGGTTCCTCCAAGAAAGATGGAGCCTACGTCTATGGGATAGAGCAGGGCATGTACATAGAAGATGAGGACTTGATTTTACTTCCTCCTTATCCGTACAGCTTCCGCAAAAATCGTTTGAATAAACGCCAAGCCTCCTTGTCCTTGTGTTCCCCTTTAAAACAGCGTCCAGTTATCACACCAATTTCGGAGGTGATATTACTTAAGGATATCAAATAGTTGGAACGTTTTGCATCAAGCATTGACCAGGTATTGTCGATAGGAATCGAGAAGAAAAACGATTTTCTGCGGAATCCGAACGGCTTAGATGAGAAGCACTATTCACGGCAGGGAGAAAGTCTTCTAGATTCACGTGGTATCACAATCGCCCAACTCATGTATGAAAGTGTCAGTTCTCTTGCTACCAGCCACGTGAACCTAACTTAATCTTATCTTTCCAAATGTGAGGTTTGGTTCATTCCCAATATTCTAATTAAATCGTAAACAAATCTTTTTGTATGTTTTAGGTTATGCTATACATAACGAAATAGTGTTTCTTTAAAAGAAGTTTACTGAATCTGAAAACAAAATTAATTTTGTTCTAAATTCTCTAATCTTTTATTCGCTCTTCGATACATTGCTTCTTAAATTTTTGTACACACAATTTTTTATTTATGAAAAAGATTATGACTAACCTTATAATAATAAAGTGAAACACATTCCAGAAATATTCAAAATTTTATTACTTAGGATTACTGTAACTTTGAACTCATAAATTATTTTATTTATAATTTCAGGTATTATTACGATAAGAATATAATGACAAAAGTCCATGGTAAGCGTTATGCCTACAAATTCGATTTCCAAGGATTGGCTGCTGCGACACAACCAGCTGCAAGTGACCCAACGTACAAATACCAAAGTGATTTGTTCATGACTCCATATCACCACAGTGCAAAGCTGAGTTCATTTATGAGCCCGCATCACGGTATGACATCGTCCTCAGGTAGATATCTATCTCTAAAGATTCTTCCTTTATTTTGTATTAAATTTTAAACGTCTATGTAGCTATAGTTTTTGTTATTCTTGTAATTTATAAAACTATTTAAAAATCTGGGTTTCTCTCTTTTTTTTTCTTTTAATGAATAGCTTCAATATTTCCATCAGCAGCATCATGGGGCAACTGGGGCAATCCAGCAACGAATCTCTATCAGCCCCATTCAATGAGTCATGTCGGCCCATCACATGTGGCACCTCATTTGAGCTCTTACCCACACTATGCATGACCATCATCGTCGGGGGGTGGATTTTAAAGTCATCACCTTCACCAAAAACACCACCACCTTAACACATACACTGATGATGGCACCACAACACCACTTACTTGAAATGACAGAGAGCATCATCCACCACCACTCTCCAAATAACCACCCAACTCAAGCCCCCCAAGTTGAGTGTAGGTATATTGAGAGTGATGCGCTGTCTATGCAATGTCTCTACATAGAATATAATCACAGTCAATGTTGTTGTTACCTCCCCCAATCACATTGCCATCGTATCGCTCGAAGGATTCACAATATCACCAATCTCACCCCCAGCCCACTCCCACGCAAACATAACAGGTTGGACGCGCCCTTCTGTGCTCTGCTTTAATTATTATTATTTTCACAAAAACGAAACAAAACTGGGCGAGAAAAAAAATCTTTTCAAAAATGATTTTATAACAAAAAAGCGGAAAAAATAATTCCCTCCATTCCCAGTTCCACTAAGCCTCCAACTCCATTTTCAAAACCCCCTACGACTGTCGCCGGTGTATGTCGGTCGCATCACATCAATGGCGTCAAATAAACAGAACCTGACGTGAAAACAAGAAGAGAAAAGCGAATTCCTGCGAATTGATTTTTGTACATAGATACCACCACTCCTATACATATACAGACACTTTTACTAAGAGATATAGAAGAACCGTAGATAATATTACCTGTATTTTAATTGTGAATATAAAACAGAAAATTTTATATATAAATATCTTCTACATATACATAAATATTTAAATTTATATATTTAAATAAATGTTTAATGAATGTGTATGTGAAACAATTTAATCGTAAATTAATGTGAAAAATTAATTCTCAGTGTATTTTAGCAATATTTTAGCATACTTAAGAAATTTAATTCAAAAGAAATTAATTAATAAAATCAAAAAGTTTGATCCATCGACGTCTTATTCTTCGTAAATCACTCTTTGACAAAAATAAAATGAATAAGTGTTGCACACACACACACACAGCCATTACAAGATATTTGTTATAACTTAAAAAAAAAAAAAAAAACTTAAAAAATGTGGTGAAAATTTTAAAAAAAATGTGTAACAGACGGTTTAATGTAAATAGAAATTTGAAATCCAAACATTTTTTTTAAATAAGTATGCAGTGACAGAAAATCGTTTTCGAAATAATCAATATACGAGTAACTACGTTTTGTTGTTGAAAGTTTCTTTAAAAACGTATGGCGATATTTTTAACATTTTTACGTTTTTTTTTTTTTGCAACATTGTAAGCACGTTAAAGACACAGCACTAAACGACTAACATGGGCACTAAAAGAACAAATGGACTAACATGGGCACTAAAAAAACAAATAGGCTTTAAAAGCCTAAATTCTCCACAAAAACTGGACAAAATAGTGGAAAACTTGTTGAAATTCATGCTTGAATATAAAAATTTTCGTTTTAATTGCTGAAGTAAGAGAAATTTGAGAAAATAAATTGGTTGTCGCAAATTGCCATAATGATTGTTACTCGCGACGAATACAAAAATAATAGGTGAACAAAATGTCAAAAAAGTTTAATGTTCGTTCATTCTTTGGTCGCTCTCATGTGAATAGTCCTTTACAGATTAAAATCAATCAAAATATTCAAAATCCGTGTAGCGTATATAATAGGCTTAATTTATAGCTTCTTACAGGGCCAAGTCGGTCATCTAATTAAAATTAGCGATCAAAAAGTGCTTAGTTGTATACATTTCAATTGAAAAGCTGTATTTACTTAACAGGGATCGAAATTTAAGTCCAAATCGCAAAGCTTAAGATAAGTGTACACGATTGGTAGATCTTACAATATTGACAGATATGTCAGCAGAAAATATTTCCCAAACGTCTTACATCCATGTGAACTTGAAATTGCCAAGAGCTTAATTGTCGGCCTGCTATCCGATATTGAAAAAGTCATGTATCTGACAATCGTTTGAACACGTCTTACCGTGAGCACACAATTTTTATTAGGAGATTCTCACACTCCTTGCAAATTGTCAGATGTCGTTGTTTTTATTGATCGGAAATCAAATTGAGCTAGTGTTTTTAAATTATTTTCTATAAAGTAAGAGAAATTTGAGAGAATAAATTGGTTGTCGCAAATTGCAATATGATTGTTACGAACTGTCAAACTCTATTCAAGTTCCACATGCCATCCACATTCCAATGAATTAATTGTTCGTGCGCGTTCAAAATCCGTGTAGCGTATATAATAAGCTAGATTTATAGCTTCTAATTTATTAAAATTAGCATTAGCTATCAAAAAGTGCTTAGTTGTGTTAATTTCAATTGAAAAGCTGTATTTACTTAACTGGTATTGAAATTTAAACCCAAATCGCAAAGCTTAGGAAAATTTACCACGATTGTCAGACCTTACAATATTGACAGATCTGTCAGCAGAAAATATTTCCCAACTGTCTTATATCCGTGTGAACTTACAATTGCCAAGAGCTTAATTGTCATCTGATATTGAAAAAGTCATGGGTCGCGTTCGGGTACGTATCCAAAGGTATCCGGATTAGTTGGTGTTGTTGTCCCATAGGAAAAAACAGCTGATTAACGAAACAGCTGATGTCAAGCAGAAATCTAAAGCGCGGAACAGATTGAACCAGCAACAGCACCGTCAACAGCAACAGCGACCGCCATTAATTTAGAGCCAATGTATTTCAATTGTTCAACACACATTAGAACAGCAACAGCAACGCCAACAGCGTCGTTAGGCCAAAGTCCTAAATTTGCTGTTGCTGGTGCGGTGTTGTCAACTTTCCCACTGCAATATTCAGTGGCACCACAATGAAAAGCTTTTTTTTCCATATGAAATGTCAAGCAGATGAAATGACGTTGCTGGTGGCAATGTGTTTGAGAAATGTTTGCTGTTGACGATGCTGGTGCTGTTGCTGGTTTAATCTGTTTCGCGCATAAAGCTATCCAAAAATGTTTGGTATACTAAACTATCCAAGGGGAATTTTCAAGAACAGCTGACATTTCAGCTGATTTATTTTCTTTTGTGTCGAGTACAGGGTTGGCCGAATGGTAACTTTTTAACATTTGTTACGTCTAGTACTAATTTACTAATTGAGAAAAGTAAAGTTTGTTGCATTAAAGATCTCATTCGGATCCTACTGCAAAGCTTTTATTCTTTGAACTTCAGATTGTTTCTTGATATAGGAGGTATTAAACTCAAATTCTTTTAGGGTTTTCATAGAAATATGAAATGATCTTAACTCTTAAACATGACTTGTTATGGGATTATATGGACATATTTAGAGCTGAGTTTTCAGAAAAGGATTCTTTTAAGACTATAAGCTTATATAATCTTATTGCAAGAAGAGAAAATAGTTAAGCTATAAGATTTAAGTAGATTTAAGTAGTTTTAAGCTGCAAAAGTGTTTACCTCTTAAAATAAAAATGTTATGAAACCCAGTTCAGTTTCATAACAATATATTAATACTTAGGTATAACAATGGGATATAAGAGAGTTGTATGGGAGTTTTTTTTGTCAGATTTCAAGAGTTTAGCTCTGGAGATAATGTTAGTTGGACTTATTCATTTTTAATAAGCGAAGTGAAAATGGCTGGTCAAAAAGCTACATAATTATTGGGCTGAAGGTTTATTTCAGTTTCGTGAGATAATTTTTGGTTAAAAAAATCTGCCCTTTTCAATTTACCTTTCCTCATTGCAGGATTAAATTATCAAAAATTTGAACTAAAAACTTAATAGAGACATTGTCAGTTGTATATATTTATAAGGGCTATACCATATTATATTCTTAAATATTTAATGAATTATTATAACAAAAAAAATTCATAGGATTTGTAATCCAGTATATGTACATACATATGTATAATATTAATTGTTTGTTTTGCGGATTAGAAAATGGTCTCTTGCCGCAACTAAATCGTCGCAACATACCTTGTACAATAAATTCAGCATTAAAAAATATCTTTAAATCATGTGTTCATAATCCAAATCCTTTGATTATGCCAAAGAAAATTGTTTGTCTCCAAAAATAAACTTCCCATCTATCATGTATAATTCCTACAATTCCTCATCCTTATGGTAAATGAAACATTTTCAGTTTTTGTACAAACCTTCATAAGATCATAATTGTGCAAAATTGGTTGGTTTCTATTATTCTATTTTTTTTATGAATTAACTACGTATGTAGCAGACGTAACAAATTGTAGTAAATCAGGCATGTAGTTGAATCGGCCAACCCTGGATGATTCATGTCTTTTTTTGACTTTGACAGTAAATGGTACCTATCCGGTTTTGGTCGTTCGCCAACGTATCGGATACTAAAGTATCTTAGATACCCTATCGGTCCTTTCGGATCCTTGAAAATTTCTGCTAACTTCGATAACATTTAAGGTCATTATCCCAACCAGGGTTGCGAATTTTTGAATTAAAAAATCCTTAAGTCATAAGTCTATAGATGACTTGTGAATTGAAAAAAATTAATTCATAAGATATTTGGTGACTTATGAATTAAAAAAAATTTAATTCAGTTGGTGACTTGTGAATTAAAATTTTTTTAATTCATAAGTCAGTTCCTAGCTGCTGAATTATATTTTTTTTAATTCATAAGTCACTCACTAGCTTGTGAATCAAAGCCAAGCTTAAGCTAACAAGTGACTTAAGCTTTTGCAACCCTGATCCGAACCATGAAGCGGAATAATTTTCCTGTGTCAAAGGATATGGATAAAATGTTTTCGCTTTATTCGAAGTTCCTCAGTAAGTTCGCTACCTTACCTTAGTGGTAGCTGTCTGAAAGATCGGGTCCATGGCCAGAATAAAAGGACCATAAAAAGTGCTGCAAAATGAAATACACAATGCAGTTACGCGTTACGGCTTATTTTTTTGAGAAAAATATTGGCGTCAAGCAAAGGTCGTTCTTAAACTCGTATATCTATTACTAAACATATTTGGTACGAATATTCCATCGTAATTGGAAGATTCCACGAATTCCGAAATGGAAATCGCGATAGGGCTGATTGAATCTGTCTAACAAATATAACGTCGAAATTGTTATGAAATATGTATTGAATTCAGTGGTAAATTTTTTTCCAAAATCAAGTAGTGAAGTGCAATAAAAATATTGAAGATAGTTAAGGACCGACTGAAATAGATTAGCAGGAATACAGCTTTCTAAGAATTTTTAAATTTGAAAAAGAAAAAATGATAAATGAGGTACGCAATTCAATTCTTTAAAAGCATTACAAGTGAAAAAGAAGTAGGTTTCTGGGTTGAATATTTTTCGAGAAACTATTCTTAAAAAAAGTTTAAAATATATTTTTAAGAATTCCCGCAAACATTTCTAGAATTTTTAATTAACATCAATTTCTATTGAGTTAGTGCTATAAATTATTGATTCATCATTTTCAATCCCAGTTCTCTGATATAGATCTATGGTCTGCAAGACGTTCATTGCCTTTCATTCTAGTATTTCGGTAGGTGATGCACATTTGGAGCAAAGTCATAAGTTGTACAAAGTAGCATGTTGCTAAGTGCATCTGCAACTTTGTCATAATAAGAGGTGTCCTGAACTGCCATGCAGAAGGCCTTGGGTTCGATTCTCATCCGCTGCTAAGTATTGTACTGCCTCTTGCGAGAAATTGACAAATCCTCTATGAGTATCTCTTGTCATGAAAATTGCTGAATCGTTCGTAATCGGCAGAAAATTGTAGGTCCCCTCCATTCCTGGTAATATGCATACAGGAATATTTGAGAATTGTAAGTCACTAGGCCCTGATTCTCTTTGAGCTGTTACACCACCAAATTGATTTAATAAATTGTACTGTGTCTTTAATAATAATTGTTTGTTATTTTATTATAATTTTATTTTTTAGTAAAAAAATGAGAAAAATTGTTTCGTGATGAAGTTAAGAATACAAGTCATTGCTAAATGTTTTCTAGGCGTTTTTAAAAATGTTTTTTATGCTAATTACTAAAAAATGTTTTCAATTTCATATTGTTATGTTTTTGAATTTGGTCAAAGTACCGCATGGTATACAATTCGTTCCAAGAAATTTTACTTAAGTAAAGTAAATTGTTTGCAAGAAACTATGTTTGCTTTTGCATCGGAAATCAACCATATACATATGTAATAATATGTATTGGGTATAATAAAAGTCGACAGCGTAAATGTCCATTAGTATGCCCTCAAGCCTTACTTTGGAGCTAGGGTCACGTATAGTGATTCCTTATTTAGCTACACTTAACGAAAATGTAGAATGCTTAAGGCTGCTCAATGTATCCATCTCAATCTTATATTCAGAAAGTCAAAACTTACATATGTACGTATGTAACTTCTTTTAAACTCTTTCGTACTGATTAAAAAAAATTAAGCGTCAAAGCGAAAATCCTTTAGAAGGTGACAAACATACAAAAACAAGTCATAATGACCCTCAATAAAAAAGCTCATAAAATACATAAAAAATAAATAACAAAAGTCGGAAGCTTTAAAAATTGATTTTTATGATTAAAAGCCTAAATTATATCATTATCATAATTATAATTCCTTTATCTTAAAAGAAACCAAATATTAAAATTATACAATTCATAAAAAAACAAGCAACAAACTGTACACAACATTACGTTAAGTTCCTCCTTCTTAAAAATAGCTAAAAGCGGTTGATTTGAATAACAACAATTTAAATTTTGATTGATCATAAAAGTGTTAACAAAAAATGCCTACTATATTTCAAAGTTTTTGAGTCATTCGTTTTGATTTATTCCATTTAACAATTTATGCCAGACAACATGGAAGCATTCATTAGAATAGCAAAAAAAAAAATATTTGAACCTTGATTAGGACGTCTTACACAAATCAAAAATATAATTTATGTTAATTTATTATTCTCCTCAAAGAAATGTATTATTTTGTATTTTCATTTGTTTTTATTTTATTTATTTATTATGAATAAACCAAAAAAAAATATGGAAGACTGTGATAGCTGTACAGTTGTACTTTTCTTAAGTAAACCAAAAAAAATTATTATCGATTACAACCTAAACCTAGAAATTAGTTTAAAATTATTTATTAATCAGATTTCAAGTATAAACAAAAAACAAAATTAAATAAATTATTATAAAATTAGTTTTAAAGTTGATGTAAATGTTATAATTAAGAAAAATTCAAAACAATTAAAAAAAAATCGTATGTACATTAGGTACGCATATTTATTAAAAATAAAAAAAAAAACAAAATATAACAAATAAAAACAATGTTTAAATAAGAAAATAAAAAAAACACGATCTTAATTATAAAATAATAATTGTTTAAATAATAGTAATTTTAAAATAAAATCCAGTTATCGATGTGTACAACAACTCTAAATTTATCAGTTTAATTTGAAACGAAAAACAAAACAACAAAAAAATATGTGTAAAAAACTAATTAAGTGTGATTAAAAAAAATTAAAAATGCAATTTAAAAATTGAACCAAAAATGCTCTGTTTGTATTTTTTTGTTTTTTTTTTTTTTTTTTTAATTCAGTTAAACCACACAAATTCATATTCCTTGAGCTTATTTTCACCGGTGGGCAGCTCATTGGGTGGTAGACGTTCCAGTTTGATATGGGGCTGGTAGCCATTTTCGTTTGCTATGTAATCGATAATCCTGCGAATGCCATCGTCGTCAATTGTATTGTAATTCCCCTCTTTGGAACCATCGATACGGCCTTCTTCACGATGGCTGTTATAATCGAGTACATATTTGAATCGGTACAAAGGACCTGCACCACCATCTACACTACCACTACTTGAAGAACCACCAACACCCACACCAGCATTACTAGATGGGGTGGTCTTACTCTTGGTCTGAGAAGGTGGCGCTGGGGGTGTTTGCTTATTTGTGGATTGGGAGTTTCCGGTTGATGTCTTTGCTTCTGAAAATATTTAACGAAAGTTATTTATGGTTCCATTTCAACGACAAATTTTGCTATAATTTTTTAAGGGAACACCTCTACTACTTTCAATATAATTTTATTGAAAATTTTTTAATTGTGGTTTGAAACTTTGCTAGAATCATAGTTCTAATAAAAAACATTGGCGCAAAATTTTAAACAGCGGTATTAGTATAATACTACTTAACAATTTGTTAACTTTATAGTAGTTTACTAACTCCTTCTTAATTTTAAACATTTTCTTACTAGTATCGTACTAAAAAAATCTTAATAAATTGCTTCTGAACACACCTAAAACTATGACATTTCGTGTAAAAAAATAAGTACACGAAGCTTTTTTGATGTTTGCAAATGTTAAAGAGTCGTATGAAGATAGCACGATACTAAAAAAATTAAGTAGGGATTCGATGATTTTAACTTTAATTAAAGGGTAGAGAAAATATGATGCTATATTCGATTAAAATTTGCAAATTCGTTGTTTTAACCTAGTATCATACTAAAAAAGCTTTAGCATCGTACTTATTCAATTAAATTTTTGCGCCATTTATTTTACTCTTTTATGGAAGTAATATTATTAGATATTTCTGTTATAATGTAATATACGCGAGGCTTCAGCTCCAGCAATACATTTGAATACAAGAATTTAACTTTACTAAGATGAAGAAAATATGAGAATTACTTCTGATTAGCTACTTTAGTAAAAAGTCAAGTGAGCTCAACTCCAAACTGCGTTTCGCCGAGGTAAGACCTTCCTAAGTCGTTACCATGAGTTGATGTTTACCAACATATCCTCTTAGAAATATAAAATTCACAGTATGTAAATGCTGTTTTTTTTTAATAAGAGTTGGTCAACATCTACCAATGTTAACGCCTTAAAGTACGGCAGCATCTAACTGATGACTCCACTGCCTTAGCTGGACGAAACGCATTTTAAGGTTGAAGTCACTTGATCTTTAATTGAATTATAATCCAACTTATTTCATTAAATTTTGAGTATTGATAAAACGTTTTGACGTCAACTCTTTCGTTTCAAAATTATTTCTTTTAATTTAATGTTAAACCAATTTTGGAAAAAATAGTTGCTAGGTAGCTTAACTTTATTGGTAAGTTTTCTTAAATTCTAAAGAAAGTATTTAAATTGTTCAAAAACTCTAAATTTAATTTTCATACTTCACTTCTTAAAAGTTGTATTCTTTCCTTATTAAAATGATGAATAATTCTCCAATCTTTAAATCTTACCTTGATGAACTAGATAATGGATTACACATAATAGAAAACAGTATGTTCGAATTAAGTCTTCTCTTTACAAGGTGTGCCTCAAGGAAGTCATTTGGGACCTCTATTTTTTCTTCGTTTCTCTAATGACTTACCGAATTGTATCTTATATTATATAGGCTTACTCTTCGCCGACGATTTCAAACAAAATAATTATATAGATAATGAATGGTGGGTTAATACTGGCTACATATCCGTAAATATTCTATAATGTCCCTACATGGTCTATTACTTTTGAGTTACTCGTACATGGATTTACAAAAGTGTCAGAAAAAATTTATTTAATTCCTCTAAGACCTAGTTGGTCCTGAATATATTCAAAATTGATTATATCTTTATTTCCTCATCTTTCTATCGAAACCTCATTGGTCGAAATTAAATGAAAAATGAACTTAAAAAGTATTTTACATAGAAAACCTTTGAATATAAATATCAAAACCTTGTTATTGTATTCAGTTGCGCAAAATTTTAAACAGTCTATTATTAAGGTATTAGTATGACACTACTTAACAATTTGCTAACTTTATAGTAGTTTACTAACTCACTCTTAATTTTGAACATTTTCTAACTAGTATCGTACTAAAAGAATTTTCTTAATAAATTGCTTCTGAACACACCTAAAACAATGACATTTCGTGCAAAAAAGTAAGTACACGAACCTTTTTTGATGTTTGCAAATGTCAAAGGGTCATATGAAGCTAGCTCGATACTAAAAAAATAAAATAGGTATTCGATGATTTTAACTTTAGTAAAAGGGTAGAAAAAGTATGATGCTAAATTCGATTAAAATTTGCAAATTCGTTGTTTTAATCTAGTATCATACTAAAGCAGCTTTAGCATCGTACTAATTCAATTAAAATTTTGCGCCATTGCTTCTATCAATGAGCCTTACACGTTAGTCTTTCTAAAGCTAATGGTATTCTGATTTATTATTATTTATGTTGTGTTTCAGGAGAATTTTCGCAACTTCGACTTGCGAGGTTTTGAAAGAAAGACTACTCGACGATATATCCATATTTAGCTTATTAAAATTTATGTAAATTACCATTTGTGTTTTGTTGCAGTCTTTTAGGTGTTAAAGTTTTTGAAGACATGAGTGGTTGTGTTAAAGTATTTTTGACTATCGATTGAGGTGTTGCTTTTGCTGGTGTAAGTGCTTGGCCTGGTTTTTGTAAAACTGTGTTTCCTGGAACCGAAATGAGGGTTGATGTGTGTGTTGATAAATGGCTGCTAGGTGTTTCACCATCTGAATCTGGTAAAATTTTGTTAAGTGTTTGAAATGGTTTTGGTTCTTTGGTGTTTTTCAGTATTGGTTTGACAGCGTCTTGTGTAAATGCGTTTATGGGTCCTTGTTGATGTGTTGATTGTGTCTTCTTGTTATTGGCTGGAATTGTAAATGATCTATTTGGATTATATGATGGAGAGACTGAGGAACTTGGGGACTTTGTGTTTATGTTTAAAACTGTCGGAGCAACAAACGGGTTGGTTGAGCTTACTAAAGGACTTGGGAACTTTGTGGTTTTTAAACTTCCTCCAACTTGCGGGGGATTATTTTTATTTGCATGTGAAGTTAAAGCTATTTGGTTGCCTGGACTTGAAAATCCAAATCTATTGTTAGTTTCAGGTCGATTTTTTGAAAATATGGAATTGATTTCATCGTTTCTAGAGTTTTGTGTAAAAGGACTTATTGGATTTGCTTTTTGTATTGAATGTTTCGGTGTTGTGTTTGTGTTGGGAATAGGAAGTCCAAAGGGAGTTGGATTCTTTTTAGTCAAGGAATCTATGTTATAGATTGCTTGGGGATTCCCAAAGGCTATCGAAGGCCTTGAATGTTTTGTAGATGTTGATGAAGAATGCATTTCAGTTTGTTTTACCAGGAAGTTCGACAATTGGTTTCCTCGATTTGGTTGTTTTAATAGCGTTGTAGGTGTATTGATTCCAGGAATTTGTGTAAAAATTCGTGTAGGTGTTGTTTGTGTAAGGAAGTTTGTTAACTGATATTCGTTACCATTATTTGCTGGAATTTTAGGCTCCACTTGCGATGAAGTGGCCCCAATAGTATTAAGATTTTGAGCTCCAGGTGTCGAAATCTTTGGTGGAATCAAAGGTTTAGATCCAGGAAGTTTTGGCAATGGGTTTTGAGAAGCTGATGATCCTTTTCCATTTGCCCCTGCACTTTGTGGAACTGATCCTGTGGTCTTCGATAAAGACTTTGTTGAAGTACTCTTGCCCCCGATAACAGCTCCTCCATTTGCCTTTCCATTAGCAGATACATTGTCAAATGGCTTTGATAAAGGCCTAAACACCGCTTTCTCATCATCTGGTTTCTTCCCCATGACATCAGCTGGCAGTTGATTTGATTTCTTTGGCAGCACACAGCCACCACAAGAGTTACCATCTGGTTTCAAGGATTTAACCACTGTTGGTTTTACTTCCGGCTTTTTAGCTAGAGGCAACATTGCGATCATAATCTTCTCTAAATGAAAAAAAAAAGAAAAGTGTCATGATAAACAGTAATTTATTAGCTCTCTGTCACCTCTCCTGTCAATGGTTAGTGACTAATTTATTCGATATGTTAATTTATGTCGACATGGTTGTCATTAAAATTTATTCTAAATGCCCATGAGCATTACTTAAGAAATGATTGAGTATAATAATGTTCTGGCTGGATGGTTTTGCGATTAGAATTATTCTTGTTGAATATTAGATTTAACTACGATTATGGTAATTGAAATAAAAATAAAAATTAAATTAACTTACTCTCCGGATTGCCATAAGGAAAGTTCTTCATGGAAATAATCTTGAATTTTCCATTCTCGTCGGTTGCATAAACTGTAACGTGATAAATGCCATCGGCAGTTATAAAGCCAAATTCACCCATAACGATGCCATTCTCATCTGCAAATATTATAATACAAAAATGTGACATTATTAATTAATAAATATGCCAATAAAAATCAATATTAATGGTTTTATTTAAAAAGAAAACTTAAAAAAAGTGAAAGGAAACTGGTTTTTGAGGATAAACTATTGAATATTAATTCATGAATTAGAACTCATATTTAGGAATTAAATGCGCGGTTAAAGTTTTAAAAAATGTATGTTCTGTATCTTGTTTGAATGATTAATGCTTAACACGATATTTATGATAAAGCAGGCTATTAATTTGCGAACTAAATTGACTGGAAAATATCTCACAGGAGTTAACTCAGGGATAATTTGGAAACTATAGTATGATCTCACACTAAAACTGAGTCTTAACGAAACCTACTTATAATTTAATATACCACAAGAAATATCATTGAATTTCAATTGGGTAATCTCTTCATTTATTCCCAAAATCTGTATTGTTCTTTATTCATTCGTAGTCATTTGAACCAAAATATAATGCCAATTACATAACACAGTAATCTACTCCATGATAAAACTTGAACACACCCAAATGTGGAAAAATCACTCAAAAAGAGGAAATACCCAGTTATAAATTAGCAATTATAATCCTCATCATTATCTAATTCGAGGTACATCCCTGATTCAATGGCATATGTCAAACAGAGATGTCATCAGAAATTGAAAATGCAATATTTTACAATATGGATCGGTAAGAATTTTGAAAACTTACTATACAAATTGTGACCGTGTTGTAAGTTGTACCTAATCATAAAATTGATAAACTTTCATTAAATTTTAAGGCTTCGTTTTTTTTTTATATATAATCCACACGCGCCCAAGGGATTATGATTACCCTTTTAAATGTTTCAACACAGCGCGGGCGTGAAGTTAATGATTATGATTGAGTTATTGTCTGATCGAATCGAGCTCTGGAAGAATTCCAGTGGATGGCATTTGCATGATGTTATATTCCATTCATAAAAGAAAGTAAATTACCTTTCACTTGAATGAGAAGGTTTAAATATTTTAATTGAGATTCAACTGAATTTCAACCTCTTTGCATGTGACAATATCTGCGTTGAATTTAAATGGATTTGGTTTCAGTCGATTGCGCTAGCTCAGTTGAGTTGAGTCAAAGCCTTTCTATGCGGTACATCAACCATACATCAGTCTCTGTTCCTTAAAACACATTTTGGACTGGAATGTAGAAATGTTAATAGTGAACTTAATAAATCTGTCAAAGATAGAAGATTATTTTTATGAAAAAAGCGGAAATAAAAGTGTACGAGTCAAAACAAATGTCAATTTCATCAAAGTGTAGATTTTGGCGTTCATGAATAAGCGATAGATACAGTGTCGAGCAAAAATGAAGGTACCCTATTCAAAATCTTGTAAAATCTAAAAATTCTGCTAAATGAAAACAAGAATTGAGGAAAAAAAATGTATACTTTAGTTTATTCATAATACTGCATTACTTCATTATTTGACTAACCGAAAAAAAAATATTGTTTATAAATAAACGCAATTTAAAAAAAATGCACTTCAATTTTATCGAGCAAAAGTGTTGGTACCTATTGTTTTTTTTATACAGTTATTTCATTTTAAAAAGATATAATGCAATTTAAAAATAAAACAGTTAAAGCTTTGTTTTTTGTGTCATAATTGATGTTTGTAAATATTTTAAATATTTGCAAATAGTTTAAACTTAGATGTACAAAATGAATAGAAAAGAATTAACAATTGAAGAGAAAAGTATTAGTTTTCAGTTTTAAATCACTTTTATTTCAAATTAATAAATTACAATGATTAGATAAACTAAGTCTATTTATTTATTAAAAGTATTATAATAAACCATCATAAAAACGGTAAATCCTGTAAAGAAGTCAATGAAATTGTTAGCAGATCAAAATCAACGGTGCAGAAGGTGGTAAATCGGATCAATAACGAAAAAAGAATTGAAAATAAGCAGCGATCAGGGCGACCTCATAAGCGAATTATTCAAAAAGATACATTTAAAAGTACACCAAAAATAGCCATCGACATTACAAGTAATTTGAACAAAACGGTTTTCGAGTGAACTGTTAGAAGATCGCTCCATAGGTCTGACTACAGCAATTGCATAGCTCGTAAAAAACCTTGTGTTAGCGATGTCAACAAGAAAAACGAATAACTTTAGCTAATGGGTATAAAAATAAAACCACCGAATTTTCGGATGACGTCATATTCTCAGATGAGTCCAAGTTCAACATAAATGTACGTGTCAGATGGTAGACTTAAGGTGTGGAGGAAAAAGGGAGAAGCCCTCAATCCCCAGAATACAATAAAAACTGTGAAGCATGGGGTGGTGGTATTATAGTATGGGGGTCTATGTCATCTGGCGGTGTTGGTAATTTGGTAATCATTGAGGAAATAATGAATAAAAGTGTTTACCTTAACATTTTGAAGGAAAGCACTGAGAAATTAGGTATCAGAGACAGGTTTTATTTCCATCAAACCAATGATCTCAAGCACACTGAAGATGTGGATCGCTTATAATTCACCACATATGCTTGTAACACCATCACAAAGACCTGATTTGAATCCCATTGAGCACTTGTGAGACCACCTTGAAAAGCGTAAACGGAACCACGTGATAAGGAATAAATCCCAAACTAAAAGAATTAATTCTTGCAGAATGGCCAGAAATAACGCCTGAAGTGACTAAGAAACTAGTCAACTCAATGCCAAAGCGTTTGCAAGAAGTTTTGAGGTTAAAGAGATTCCCAACTAAGTATTAAGTACAAATTTGAATTGTTTTAAGGAAACAAAATGACTAACAAATATGTTTTATTTAAAGGTACCGATGAAATTATGACTCAATTTTTGAAAATGCATTCCTTTTGTAAAATATTACTTTTTTTTTATTTTTAGTTACTTATGGTATTCTGTACATAATAAATTAATTAAAATGTACACTTTCGCCTACGTTTTTATTTTTATTTATTATATTTTTCAGTTTTCATAAAAACAGTAATGGAGTAGGTACCTTCACTTATGCTCGGCACTGTATGTATTTGGTAAATAGCTTTATACCCTCTTTATTTTTACTATTTAAGTAAATATCTAATATCAATCGTATTTCGTTTAACTATTTTTGCTCGGCTTTAGTGAGCTTCCAATTATTTAAAAACCAAGACTTAAACTGTCCCCGTGTAAACATGTCAAATTGGGTGACATTGACTGTTAATTTTTTTGAAATACTTTTTTAAATTTTTGTTTCCACACTCTGACATGTATATATTTGTCTGAAATTACAATGACCAATTCTTCCTTAGTGAAATAGAAAAATCATGTGAAATTGGAAGAAACATCTGGACTTAAACTCAATATCTCATACGATTGCCACAATAAAGACAAATCGGCACTAGACTTTTACAACTTGAAACGTTTCACAACTTAGCACAATTTGCTATCAATCCCAACAAAATTTCGTACAGCTTGTAAAGTTAGAAGACCAAACCAGGGCTGCATGGTCAAAAATAAAACAATTGTTTTCAATTAATTAAAATTGCCAAAACTTTAAAAAACTCCTACTAAGCTGAATTTTCTTAAGAAGGATTCTTAATTTGAAACGAGAGTAAGGTTTTCCTAAATTTATTAAATTTTTGACGAAATGACAATGCAAAGATTGTAAAGGTTATGCAATTGTATACAAAGAGGTTTTTGGGTAAGTTGGCTAGATTTGATTCAAAACAAGCTCAAAGTAGTCCAATAAAATTCAGTTTTGTCGAAAATTTTTGGAAGAAATTTATAAGTACATAATGATGTTTAATTTTGGTAAAAAATTAATTGGCATCGCTTTAAACTTAAAGTTAAATTTCATACAACAGTAGGCAAACTATGACAAATACATGAAGTAATGAACTTACTGATTTGTATGCTGATTGGTAGTATATAATTAACATCAACTTACTCTTAAATTTTTTCTGTTAATTTATCCCAATGAATTAATATTATCCAGTATTTGCCAGGTTTTTATCAGAAATGGGTGGTGTAAATGTAACTTTAGAATTATTCCATGACAATAACCTGCACAGTAGCAGCGGTAGGCTTAAGTGCAGTTAGGCAATTAGAAACAGACTCAAATTATTTATGCAGCTGGAATCCAAGAGTACGGTTCGATTTAATAAACATCTATACCAAGAAAAATTCTAGGCATAACCCCTTTTTTAATAACGTTAGCTTAAAGTATCTGGTAGCGCGATAACTGAAACCTTTAGACAACTCCGCCCGTTGTGATACCATACATCAAAGTAGAAGAATTTTCCCCAGCACTTTAAACCAATTGTAGCTTCTGACGAAGTGTGTCCTAGTGCTTCTGTCTGTATATAACATATGACTAGAATGATTATAAAAAGCTTGTTAATTGGCACGGGTAGATGCGGCTATGTTGTTTTGGTGATATCTGTTTGTAACTGAAATGGTGGCTCTTCACAGTCGACCTTTCAACGTTTGGTGGCCAAATTTGAGATAGTCAATCAGCCAATTTGAGATAAACAATCAACCAACATTGGTTTCGTAAATCTAAGGAACACAAGATCGGTCGAGAACATCGCCGCAGTTCGTAAAAGTGTACACAACAGAACCCGAGATAGTCGATTCCTCGCCATGCACAAGAACTCGTCCTTTCTCAGACTTCAACTTAGTTAATTTTGCCAAATGAACCACGAGATTCAACAGGTAACAATAAACACCCAAAAAGTTAGCATTTGGTGTGGAATTTGGAATGCGGCATCATTAGTCCGAACTTTTCCGTAACGTCATTGATGAAGGCCACCGTCAATGGCGAGCGCTACAGAACGATGATAACAAATGTGTTATGGCATTAATTGAACCATTATATGAACATAGATAACATGTGGTTCCACCAGGACCTCGCTGCGTGCCACACAGACGCCACGAATAACATTCTGCATAAACGATTTGATTGGCCACCAAGGTTCGATTTCACCTCGCTATACTTTTTCTTGTGGGTTTTTTGAAGTAGCAGGTCTATGTGAATAAACCACAATCGACCGATGCATAACACAGGCCATAGCTCGAACTCAGCCAGATCCGTGGAAAACCCTTTAATAGTACCCCTTGGCATAATGGTTAGTGCGTTGGACTGTCATGCGGAAGGTCTCGAGTTCGATTCTCAGCCGCTGCAAGAAAGTTTTTTTCAGGGGTGTACTGCCTCTTGCGAGGAATTGACAAATTCTCCAAGAGTATCTCTTGTCATGGAAAGTGCTGCTCATTAGCCGTTCGGAATCGGCAGAAAACTGTAGTTCCCCTCCGTTCCTGGTAACACGCACCCAGGAATGGTTGAGAGTTGTAAGTCACTAGGTCCTGGTTAACTCCGAGCTGTTGCACCACCAAATTTATTAATTTTTTATTCAAACTCTTTACGAGCAATAGCACAACAAAAATTTATCAAATGATTTTGCGAAAGTGAAACTTTTTACAAATCTGTAGAACAAATTTTGAGAAAAAAAAATATTTTCTAAAATTTCGAAAAAAAAATTGTATGACAGTTTTGCCTTAAGAAAAATAAAAATATAACAGGTCGTGGAAAAAAGATTGCATTCATCAAATTCACTTTGAGCCTGCGACTTTAAATCTGCAATCACCATTTATTACACAATCACTATTCATTACACAGCAATTAATTGATTGCAATATTTTAAGAATGCATGCATTCTTTGAATTCAGTCGCATTCAAAATTTTCAAGGGAATACAAAGAATCCATGAATTCTTAGAAGATTGCAATCAATCAGTTGCAAGTGTAATGAATGGAGAAAAAAGTGATTTTAATGTTTTTTGTTTACTTAAAATGAATGGTGATTAAAATTTGAAGTCGCAGTCTCAAAGTGAAGTCAATTAATTTAATTGATTAATTCAATGAATGATGTTTAAAGATTGCATTCAACTATCAAGTCTAAAGAAAATCGTCCGAGGCATTGACGCTGGAGGCAAACAGACAGACAGAAATAAATTGGAAGACCCAATTTTTTCATGTCTTTATCATCGTTATGTTATGTCTGATCAAAATCTCGAGTTAGATTTTAAACGATTTTATAAGTATGTTACTTATATGTACATACTCGTATGTCCATTTATTGCAAGCTAAAAATAAAGTCACTACTGGCCTTTTATGAGCTGGTTACTTACAGGAATTGAGTTTAATACAAGGCTATACCACAAGCCTGAGTGTTCCGTTTTCATATAAAAAAAAACAAAGAAATTATGTGTATGTAGATTATATTTTTAAAGAGCATAGGATGCCAAATACATAAATGAAACATAATAGTTTTAAAAATATTTATAAAATATATGTATCACTAATGCAACGTTTCTAAAAATAAATAATCAAATTTCATTGACGAAGGCTCCCTTAGCCTTCACTTAATTCTGTATAAACCTTATGCTTGGTTTAAATAAATCACATTCTAAAGAATCCAATCGGTGAGAAACAAACAAGGAATATTAATATTAAATAAACAATATTAGCATAAACAAAACGATAATCTACAGATTATCCCATATTAAATTAAAACAAATAAGCTTCCTATTATTTTTTGTAATTCAGTTGCAAATCCACATATTTATATTTGCAAACACAACATTCTATTAAAGACATGAATAATTGATTAGTCTAAGAAGATTCAAAACAAGTAATTGCTTGATTTGATATAGTTGCCATCAATCAGAAAATGTATGTATATTAAAAAAAAATATTTACCTTTGTTATGAGCACGACGAACATAATCTTTTTTATCAAATGAGAATCATAATTAGCATGAAAAATAAAATTTATCTTTATCAAGATGAACTTGAATGTCGGCAGGTTCTTGTTCGAGTTAAATCAACAATTAATTCATACTCTTATTGATTATAAATAAAGAAAATTTGCGTTAAAATAAAATAACAATCGATCTAAAATAGGGTGTGACTGCAGAAATACATAGATCTAATCTAAGCGGTGTTATGGTTTTATATATTTTTATTGGACCTCATATTGTTATACAAAAATTTGTCATTGTACTCTACCAATGATAAAGAGCCCGAAATGATCATAGTGTTGAGGTTTAAACATAATAACTTAACTAATAAGAAATGTGATAAAAAAATGGTTTTATCTGTTTTGACTATTGATCTTTTCTTTAAGGTGTGTAGGTTGTGAGAAATAACTTAATTTACATTAACACAATAATCTATATTTTATGAATAGCCTTACTTAAGAAAAAAAAAATAGGAGTTTTAAGGTTGACGATTTTGAAATCTGCATATACTTAATTTTCAATGGTTCATTGATTTAAACAAAAGAACAATTATTTTTCTTTGTTAGTTGAATTAAATTATTTTTACATTTTTGTAGATAATCGAGACAAATAATTTCTTAATTGATTTTTCTTTTATTTTTTATCATCAAGTTAACATAAAATCTCATACTCGCATGGTTAATATGTCAATAACTTGAATTTTTATCGTGTGTACCACCTACAAGCAACAAATTTATTACAAAACTTTTCCCCACCAGTCATAAAAGTTTGACATTTGAAACATTAAAACAAACACTAATGAAATATATTATACCATTAAACTGACAAATCTAAAGTACATTAGTGAACATTAGACTTGTACAATTGTGAGTGAAGACTTTTTGATTAGACACATCATACGGATTCTTAGATAGTTTAACTCAATCGAATTCAATTAAACTCTCTAGAAATTCATAAAAAGAGACAGATTTATTCATTCTTAGGTTCCAGCTCAAGACGTTGATGATTACATCATGTGCATAGGAGTAATAACTAGTTAGCTAAATAGTTGTCAGTTTGGTTATTTTCAATAGCATGTTTTACGTTTTTTTTATTTTTTACGGAGATACATTTACATAGTTAAGTAAATAAAAGAGCTGAGAGGGAAACTCGATTTGGTCATCAATAATGGAAATCAGATGTAAAGCAGATGGAAATATTATTATTCCCGTTCTGACCTACGCCTTTCCCATCTGGTTTACTATTTCACCTACAACAATGAAAAAGATGAAGCTTTTTGAAAGAAAGATGCTCCGCATTTGCACTGGACTGTACCGTAACACACTGACGAAGAAATATATACCAACAAGGAATCTGTATAAAGAAGCAAAGTTAATACCATTGGACAAGTATTTACTGCAGCTCTTCGGAAAAATCATCAGGAAAAAAACACGAACAAAAGGACGATATGGAAATTTTCATTGGCAGAAAACTAAGGAACTAGGTTATTTAATTATAGTGTTATCAAAGGGCACGGTAGTGCCCAGCCAAGTTCTGGCACTACACCCTTTTTACAGGAACAAACTCAGGCGATTTTTGACCCCTCCCTATCTTCAATACCAATGAAGTCAGAAACTTAAAATTCCGAATATTTGCTAAGGTAGTCAGGCACAGGCGCCTTACCAAATCTCAATTTTCTAGCATAAGCGGTTCCTGAGATATAAGCCCTCAAAAATCACAAAAACCGTAACTGACTAACTCACTGACTGACTGGCTGGCTGACTGACAGATCATCAAAATTATGGAGCACTTCCCGACATCGTAGAATCTTGTAATTTTGCACAACGGTAGGTTTTGTCATGCAAGCAGTGGAAAGAAATCGAAAATTTGAAGTTTTCCATTCAGGGGGCGTGGTATCCGCCCACTTTCTCCGAATTGGTGTTCGTTGAATGGAGCACTTCCGACTGCTGTAAAACGATGAAATTTGGTGAATTGGCAGGCTTTAAATTGCATACAAAGAAAAAATATAAAATTTGAGGTTTTCCATTCAGGGGCGTGGTATCCGCCTACTTCCTCAGAACTGATGTAAATTATATGGCACACTTCCGATTGCGGTAGAACAATGAAATTTGGTAGAACGATAGGTCTCAAATCGCATATAAAGGACCAAAAATAAAAATTGAGGTTTTCCATTCAGGGGGCGTAGTATCCGCTCACTTTCTGAGAAAAAGTTTAATTTATATGGAGCACTTCCGATTGCTGTAGAATGATGAAATTTGGTGGAGCGGTATAGTTTAATGTACATTCAAGGCGAAAAATAGAAAATCTACGGTTTTTCATTCGAAGCGTCTTTTTATTGTCATTTTGAAAAAAATACATGCATCTTGATAATTCATAACTTTTCTTAGAACTAGAGTGCTCGATTTGGTATTCTATGTTATGTTAACATGAATGAAAAAAGAAAACATTTGCATACCTGAAAAAATTATGAATCTACATAAAAAAAAACTCTTAACTGTGCTGTGAACTTACAATAAAACCACTAATTAGGCTATTAATTGGTGGGCTATCTTCATTTGAAAAATAGTTAAAATTGACACAAAATTGACGCATCCTCAACAATTATTGCTTTTTTATGACTTTGAGCGGATGTATGTAGGTACTAGCATTTGTAATTAAGATCGGTATGTTAGTGTTATGTATCTTGCCAGGACAAGAAGAAACAATTGAAGCGCAAATCAAAACAACCAATAACAAAAAGAAAATATACCAAAAGAAATAGGAAGCTATTAACTAAGTTGATTTATCCGTATCTTTCAAGATTTTTACATGGCCAAATTTTATTATTTAATGATTACTGACTAAAATTTGATGGGCTTACTTGGCAAGTTTTTTTTATGCCCAATTCAAACGGTTTTAAAAACTTGACCAGTAAGCCCACCAATTTTAGTCAGTAATCATTAAATAATAAAATTTCTCTATTACATTGTAGCTGTTTCAATATTATTCTACTTTAAATATTCGGTATTAAACCTTCATGAAGTAAGAACTTGGCGTACTTTTTGATTTCAGTACTTTTCACGGCTGACTTGTTACACAAAGGTTTTTGTATAGAAGAACTTGGCTCTTTTTTTAACATTTATGTTTTTGGTCTGATTTCACATTTCCACGACGGATTTGTAGAGATGAAAAGTCGGTTTTATTTTATTTATTTCAACTCGTTAAATACTAACGTTAACAATACTTATACATGATACTAATAATCGTAATTAAGTATTTATTCTAAGCTATTAAAGAACATAGTTTTGAATTTGATGAACTTCAGGTTATAATTTAAAATAGTCATATACTTGTAAGATTAAAACTGAAATTTAACTGAATTAGAACCGATGGAGATGATATTAACCCATTAATTATTCCAACAATAAAACGAAATTACAAATACTTTCTATGATTGGTGAGTAAAGCAAGAATTATTAAAGCAAGTCTTTGAGAATAAGGGAGAAGTGTATTTTCATGTGACCATGGAATAAAACGAAGGCAGAAACGCGAAAATCTTCTCTGAATTGCTCCAAGTCTTATCATATGAATGGAGTAGTAAGATGATTAGATATTTTTTTAATTTCTTTCTCAATAGAGAAAAGTTTTATAGAAAAGTTATTATTGCCCTTAATGCCAAAAAAAGGAAAGCTCATAGAACGGGGAATTTGAAAAAATGGAGTGTCTTTCGATATTTGAAAGAGCATTGGTATACGAATAAAAAATAAATCTTGCACAGTTATAAAAAAGAAATCAATAAATACAATAGCTCATAGAGAACCAAAATCTAGTGACTTTTACATATACTCTACCATTTCTGTCTGCGATTTAGGCGATCTGTAATTTTCTGCCAATTTCGAATAGTTAAGATGATAAGCAGTTTTCAAAGAGCACGACCGATACTCTTTGAGTATTTTTCACTTCCTCGCAAGAAGCAGTGTTTTTGGAAATCATTTTTTATTTGATTTTATTTCTTCGTAGCAGCATCTGGGTATTGATTCCAAACGTAAGGCTTGAACGCAATAAAAATTCTAACATATTGTCAAAACATTGAATTCTGATTTATTGCATTTAAATAAGTTATTAATCGTTCTGAAATTGTTTTGTTTCAATTCAGACAATTTCAAGAATAGATTACAACCTAGACGAAGGAGAAAGAGACAAGAAAACACCGGGCGCGAAAAGCTAGTTTATTTTTTTTTTATAAAAAGCCTTAAGAAAAATTAATATGTCCTTAAGTGAGCTTGAGGACAATAATCAATACAGCTGCAATGTTTAACTCATGCTTACAACATTTCTTAAGAAAAAGAGTTAGGCAATAGGTATGTATTTAGCTTACAATTTCGAATAAAGCAAAAAAGGGTAGGCTAATTTTTCAAACATTATTTTCTTAATATATTTTTATTTGTGTGATTTTTGAAAACATTACCTTGCATTCTTTATCTATTGCGACAAAATGATTGTTTGTAAAAATATTATTTTAGAAAACGATTATTATATTGGAAAATTATATGTACTGATCTTTTAAATTATTCCAAAAGACCTGGTATATTTTACAATTTTAATGATTTGCAACATAAAATGTCACATACAAATATTGATCAAAGAAAATTAACCTCAAGAACCTTAATAGTCTTGTAATAATAACAGACATTTTAAATGCTTTTACGATAATTCGGGATCTGATCGCAAAAAACTGAAGCCGTTTAATTTTTCGTAAGCACTATATTTACAGACGAATAAATATAACTGTCTGATGTGTTTCCTCGTCGTTTCCCTGATATCGTACTTTCAAACAAAAAAATATCATCATTGACTTTATTGTCAGATTGAGCTGAAGGGAAGATAAGGCTAATGTGGCCACGCACTTATGAAATAAGAAAAAATATACTATACTCTTATTGATCACACACACTTTCGTTAAATGCTTTCACAAGAAACCACGAAAAAAAAAAATAATTTGTTGAGTTTTAATTTCTCATCATTTAAGGATCGATTTATTAGATTTTCGATCGATGAGTTGAACGATCGGTTGAGAATTGAATTGAAATTAAATTAAGAAAGAATTAAATTAAGAAAGAAAGCGAAGGGTATTTCAAGTTGGCCTCAACACTCTATAGGCATTTTATACTTTACATTTTTTTAGATAATTCCGTTTTGGTTTGCCTTGAAAGTGCACAAAAAAATTTGACTCATACATGCTACAAGCTTTTGTAACTTTCAGGCTTAATTACATTGAAATTTTTGACAACTGAAAATCTAATTTTGAGTTTACTATACTATACTAACTCTGGGTTATCCACTGTATGCGCTTTTCAGTAAAATTAATATGAAAACAGACACCGCCATATTATTCACATTTAATTTGTATAATTTACATCCGGATTTAAATTGTAATCTGGATGAATTAAATGAAAAATATGCTCGTTAGATACTGCTTCTAAAGTTTGCAGAGCTCCTCACTATCAATAAAAAACATCGTTATGGATGGCGTAATGAAAAGTCACAACCAAAACAGGGTCTTATAAAGATGCGTGTAAGCGCACCTAAAGTGGAAGAGAAATATGAACATTCCCCAACCACTTTCACCTAAGTAAAAAAACAAATTCGCAGTGGTAGTGCCTTTTGCGAAGAGGTAACAAATACTCCTAGAATTTCTCTTGTCATGTTCTACCATGAAGTTGCACCCAACTTTGAATAGAACTTCTGAAAACACCGTGTCCATTAGCAATAACAGGATATTAAGCTCCATTTCCAATTTAGTGTTAAAAAAAATTGATTCTTTCTATAAACTGCTGTTTCCAACAATTTCGGGAAAAATATATTATGGGCCTGTAACTGTATTTCGACACGAATTTTTCGCATTGAAAAGCAATTAATACATTGAAATTATTATTTATTCTTTGTGTCGAGATTATATATCACGTCCATCTGAGAATCTCCACAACTTTCACTTCAACAAAAATAATGGAGCATTTAAACACTTACTTGTCACTTTAGTATCAACACTTGTCGCATATTTCTTTGCAATTTTTTTAAAAGCTCATCAAATTCTTTATGATACAACACTTTGGCAATTGCCCAATTGCCCAATTGTCATTTAACAAATTGTTTGAATTGTTTGTCAATTTTTATGAAAAAGGATCCTTGGTGTTTCATCAATTTCAGCTTAGATCATTCCTTTTGGGAAGCAGTTGAAAAATGTATGGTAGAAATATGGTTCCAAATTTTTCCACTTTCGGAATTATAATTAATAAATTATGCTTTATCACGTCTCTATAATTTATATATATCTTGTGTTCATAGTCATAAATTATCTCCAGAGATGACTTTCAACTTTTAAAGTATTGCACCAGAATCACTGAAGGCCCATTTTTACAATATACGTTACTAATAGTCATTTGAAATGTAAAAAATGAATACACAAAAATTAATTGCTTTTACCAATCATTTAGCTGAACCCAGGGGGCAATTTATGTATGTTTAATCAATCAGAGTGATAATAACGAATTTGTAATCTGACCCTTAAGTAATTAGAAAGTCCATGAAACGCTTGTGCATGAAACGCTTAAATAATCATAATATCATAAATGAAAAGTCCCGTCAATAGATTTTATATAAATATCTTGCTAAGACGATAAATTTAACAAAAAAAAAATTAAATGATATGTTATACATTTTCAATGGTACAACTATTGCAAGGAGGTGATAAATCCTCGACTAGTATATCATTTGTACTAAGTCTAGAAAAGTGTTTTTTATATCTTATCCACTAAAAAAAAAATTTATCCATAATTGTACATCCCCCTATTTCTGCCGACATCGTGCATTCAGGACTCTTTGAGAGTTGAAAGTCACTTGGCCCTTGTTTTTCATGATCTGTGATACCAACAAATTTATAAAAAAGCGCAATCAAAATTAACAATTCATTAGTCTTCAGGAAATATTTTTGGTTACCTATAGTTTAGTAAATATGTTTTCAAAACATTAAATACATAAATCGTCTGTTTAAATAATTAAGGTGATCAAATACAGGATGGGTCAAAAGTTTCCTCCTAATTTGAAAATGATGTCCTACGAAGTGTTATGGAAAAAGTTCTAAAAAGTGCCCGTCTCTGTGCGCATGAATCTTGTGCTCATTTGACGGACATTATATTCCATACTTAGCCCAAAAAATCTCCATAAATCAAACTTTGTGATTCTGAAATTAAATCAATAAAAGTTATTATCACTTTAAATTAGAAAGTCACTTTTGACCCACCCTATACATAAAATGGATTTGTTCATACATATACTAATTTAGTATATGAACATCACATGTAGTAATATATACAAAATTCCAAGAGATAATTTCTCATTTATATTACTGTTGACATTTACTGTAATTATTGATCTTCAACCTCACGGAAATGTTAACAACGTTACCAGAAAGCAACACAATATTATGTTAGTAATCACTTTTAACTGCCTAAAAATAAAAGAAAACCTTGACGAAACCTGTAGGAACCTAAAAGTAAACTATCAAAACTAATATTTCCTTTCATAGTACATCTAAACTTTAAATAAATATATTCTGAAAAAATGTAACACATCTAAACAAAAGAGTTGTCGCCCGAACTCGATTAAATAATTTAATTTCATTTATACAAACATAAAGAAGGACAGTTAAATATATGTATTGCAAAAATATTTTTGCCAGAAAAATAAACCAAAATACAAAATAATTACCTTTTTTCTCATGGCGATGTTGCTGTTCTTCGATGCTAAAACCAAATTCATACGCACGACCTTTTTCTTTGGTTTTTCCATTTTCAGCTGGTGCACTGAGTGTTAATTTCCATTCCAAAAGAACTCCCTGCAAACATTTCACACATGCAATTTCAATTTTTTTTCTTCTTCTATTTTCTCATAAATCATTATCATCACATTCGACCTCTTTAACACGGTGTGTTAACTACTTACAATAAATAAAATTAAACAAAACCGCCGAGACATAATATTTTCGTTGGTAATTATAATATATTTTTGTTTTGTGTATATTTTAAAGCAGCTTATAGGTAATCACAAAATTGCACTAAAAATTTTACTCACTAATTTTATGAATATTTACTCTAAATAAATACACATTGTAAGCTCTAACAATATAAATAAACAACAACAAAAAAAAAGTCAAGAAAACTCCGTGCTAATTTGTAATAAAATTTAATAAATTTTGCTAATTCCGCGGCGAATTGAGAAAATTGCACTTTAGTCCACCACACCTGCAGCACACCTGATGTTCGCATCAATAATAAATAGACAAACATTGGCAACATAACCAAAAATATGATAAAAGCACAGGCTGCCCAGATGGAAGCAGAATCTTCACAAACCAACAACAACAACAGCAACAAAATAGCCAGAAGATTTATATCTTCTTCAACTATAAAGATAATATAACTTGCGGTTGATTGAGAAATACTCGTTAGTTTGGCTGATGAGGGTAGATCAATCGAATGACAAAGATGTATTAACTAGTCAAACCAATCACATTGGAACGGCTTTTCCTGGGGCAGCTTGATTCCTATGACTTCTGAAAAATGGGAGGGGGCAGATTCAAAAGGCATCTTTTGAATTAATTAACTACTTTTCCGGACCTTATCCAGCAAATAGCGCACAAGAAGAAGCAGAAGCAGCAGCAACAGCATTTTTATGTTAAACATTCTTAGCATTGACACAATGCTAAGAGCGTTCGTGTTTGGCTTCAAATCACTGCTGTATAATTACCACCAACCAATTCACAATGGCACGGTGCAATGGTGTGTAAATATCTAAACTCACAAAAGAGATACATCTCATCCAAACTAAGGTGACACTCTATGGTTAACCGTGGCGATGATTAAGTGTATTGGTGTTCTTAAGGAAAAAATAACCGAGTATGAGAGTGGCATTTGAACTTTTGCTATCTAAAGTGACATCGCTAAATACGGAGGTGTATCTCTAAGCCAACATATTTAACACCTTTAAAGTTGAATTCAATTGTGTAATTGTAAATTATTTTAATTAGAGATTATCTCACTTAATAGAGATTGAATAGAATTATGTGTCAAAAAAGTTAAGTGATTTATTAGAATTTACTTGAATAAGCATTCATGATTTGCATAAATATTGCGGGTTCTATTTCCTAGATACGAAGTGATGATATGGGTTGCATCTTGATGGTGGTTTACCAACAGGGAGCTCATGAAGATGACAGAAAGTTCAGAGGCATTCCGATGCCAATCTCAAGGGACGTTATTATTTACGCAGTGTCATTTTATGTAGAATTCGTTGTGTAGTCTTTTTGTCTTTTCTGTTTAACTTCTTCTTTAATGGTTAAGCAGCTGAAGGAGAACTTGTATGTCAGGTTAAAAAAAAAAAAAAATGTACAATGTTTGCTGTCAATCGATGTGATGATTTTTTTTTAGTTTTATTCGCGAATAACATGTACCGATAGATGTTAGTACTTGAGAATCATACATGTTTTTATCAGAACCTGTGGCATGATTTATTGGACTCTCATCGATTGTGTGAGTGTAATGCAAACTTGAATTGTTTATTAATGCATTTACTAATTAGATAATTCAATATTATTCATGTAATAGTAATAGGTTGCTAGGGAGTTTGAGGAAGATAATCTAAAAAATAATATTAAAAAGTATGTAAACAGGAAGTAAGGACATTGAGAAAAGGTCTCAGATTAATCAATTGTTTTTCGGTCTTTGTTTCATAAACTAATGGTTGTAAGAATCAACGCCTTACTTTTGTTATTCGAAGTGAAATTTTAAATTTATTTCAATCTGAACAATAAAAGAATTGTAATTTCGGAAAATCTTTACTTATTATGAGATAAAGTTGGTACTTGATGTTTTTCAATGTGCCAGATAGGCTTGCAAGGGAATGCAATTTTTACAAATAAAATATTTTGTAACCAATAAAGGAATTTAACGTTTTCGCATCTTCTTAACTTTAGCTAAAGTATTTAGTCCATTACAATACCGAATATAAGGGAATTAAAATTGACATGTGGACTTGAGTTCAACATTATGCATAACCAGGCAAAGTTTGTAAAAGTTTTTCCAATACATGTTAATTTCCCATTTCTTTTTAAATTTTCAGACATTAAAGGAAAATAAAAATGACCATAGACAATGCGCTAAGTTCTCTGACTGGTGTTGAACAATTAAAAGCGAAGGGCGATTTTAACACACAAAAAAATAATTTTCAGTGATGAGCCATATTTTTACATTAACAAATACTTCAACAATCAAATGAACGATTCCAATCGATACCAAACGAGGTCCATTCAGTGGCAAGAGAGTAATTGTTTAATGCTGATTGCCGGGCATCATTGCTCTGAACTTTTTCGTTTTACTCCTCACCATCAAGGGCACTACCGATCTATAAAAACCAATTTATGTAGGCCTTAAATAAATGATATTTATATGAACGATTTGTGATTCTAACAGAACTGCACTATATTATGTCACAAAACTGATGCCACAATGGACATTTTACTTAAGCGATTTGAGGGCATGGTTGTCTAACGCAGACGGAACGTGAAATGGTTACTGAGATCGTGCGATTGGACCCCATTGAAAATTCTCCTTTAGTTGCAGTTATATGCAAATAAGCCACAAATAATCTCAAAGCCATAATAGCCCGTGCAATCCCTCAAAGTCAGCCAGAGTCAACGAAAATGGAACCTGTTGGAGATGGATTTTTCACTCAATGATATTGAGAATTTTTTCAACACTTTGCAATAATTCTTGCAAATGTAGTTACCCATCTTTAATTAATTACTCATTCTTTTAGTTTCGATAATTTAAAGGTAGTACCCCTTTGCATAATGTCTTTGGTAACACGTACACACGAATGGTTGGGAGTTGTAAGTCACTAGGTTTAGACTCTTTACGACGCGTTGTTGTTTCCGATTTGTTTTTTTTTATTTATTTAATTTTTTTTCAAAAGTTTATGTTTTTTAAATCAAAATCGGTGATTGGAGAACATTTTTCTAAAATACTACCGCCTTTGCTGTTTGATATTAAACTACTGGCATTTTTGTGGAAGAAGGTTGGTCTTATAACTATTTTTTTTTTCAATTCTGAAACTTTTCATAAGCTTCTAGAATTTGAAAAGACAAAAATTAAATTGACGCCAGTTGTGTTAATACTCGTGCACAGTAAGTGTAGAATTTTTCGTCCCTTTGCAATAACTTTAACGCAAATATTATCTTAAGACCTTAACTTTGACTATCCGTCCGGAACTAAAGTTAAGAATTTCTAAAGCCAACCTTATTTATATAAGAAATTACATACTATACGAACTTCAACCACAATACGGTGGACCAGTTCCATACTTAAGTTAGGTTGCCCTTCTTTGTGATCAGATCACCTTATATGAGTTACACTGGTAATATTTACCCTTAAATGGGAACAAAACCTGGAACTTCAAAGGATAACGACTTGAGAGTATGTATGTATGTATGTACTGTTTCAAAGCTACTTTTCAAGACATATGTAAGTTTAATATTTTTTTTATTTTTTTAGGGACAAACAATGTTTTTTATTCATGTCTATTACAGAATTCGCAGAATTTTAATCCCAGTGAATTGACTCCATCCGTTGACCTTTCGCATCCGCTGTAAAACTGAATTATGAAATTCGCCGGATGAACTACATTGTCGAGATTCTTAAAATTACTTTTTCATTTATGAACATTTGTATCGACATTGTCAGCTACACACATTTAGTTAACGGCCTAGGCTTTGATAATAGCATCGCTATCAATCAACGAAATCAAGCATCGCCATCGTTGTGCGTGGTTAGTACTTGGATGAGGGACCGTTCAATACCAACCGTGTGCTTTCTTTTTTTTTTTTAGATTTCTGGCTTTCCGGTTGCGTTGTTAGTTGTGCGTTTTCTATTCAAATTTTTTAAACAAACACTTAAACATTCAGTATAATGAGTTTTTGACTTACATTTTTGTGTTTTCCGTTGTTTATTTTTGTTTTTATTTTTCGTTTAATCAAAAATTCACTTCAGATTCGTCTCGAAATTGGTGCGAATGTAAAATTATAGAAATTATATGGAGTGTGAATGGATTGCGAATTCAGTAATACCATATAAGTTGAACAAAATGTCGGTGGTGCAGGGATTGTTACCGACATTCGTCCAACTTTTATTCGTTGGATTCAGTAAAAGCAAAAATTTGGAAATTAATTAAAACTGTCACTTAAGCTCATTCGCCGAATTATGTAATAGGAGTGATTTTATAATCGTATACGAAATAAAGAATTGCTGAACATGCTGGAAATTCAGGTAACACAAATAGCACTTTCCACTTGAACAGAGGAAATGTACCACCTTCCATTCAAAATTTTCTTGCCTGGACTTAAACTGCATGCTGTGGTTTTTGTCTCATCTTATTCAAAAGTTTGTTGTGAAAAAAAAATTGATTCGGTTCAAAAAAATATTTATTGTTATTTTAAACATACAAATAAGTCCCACACATTTCAACAATTTTCTTAAATTTAAAAAATTATGGATTCAATTAGATAAGATTCTTTATTCAAAATAATAATTTGAAAGAAAAATGAATAATATAAAGCATGAAATTTAAGTCGACTTCCTGAGTAACAACACACCAATGAAATGAAGCACATCTTCATCTTCATTTAAATTGCATACTTTCTTCTCTTCGATGAGGTGCAAAGTTTAATTTTATTATTTCTCCTCCAATTTTAAAAATAGTTTCAATAAAAATATTGGAATGCCTACGAGTATTATTGAAGTAGTTGTGTTGATTAAGGTTACAATTAATCTTTGAATAGACCTACCTTTCCGCTGACTGACGAGTTCTTTCTATAAAGTCGTATCTTTCATTTTCATCTGTTAGCCTGATAGCCTCATAGAAACGAGATTTCCATTGATCCAGATTACTCACGCTTAGGTTTAACATAACACTATAATCCGTCGCTAATTTAGTCCAATCTTTTATAAAAAGAGTTTTCATCCGGATTGCGTACTGCAAACTCAGCTTAGGTAGCTTGGAATTATTCATTTTAACTACTCAATCGTAATAATCGGCATTTAGTTTCAGAGATGTAATGCACATTGTTGGAAGACCCGATTCTAAGTGGTACATGTATCAATGGACAAGTATAAAATTTTACGGAGAATGAAACGAAGTAGGAATTCGATGATTTGAAACCATTGGCTTCCTCAAACCTGTGCACCATACAAAAGGATAGACTGCACCGTTGCATTGAATACATTGAATTTCGAGCTTATTGCTATAAGATTATTACTGAAAATCCTATTCCAATTCAAACACATTGCTGTTTTAGCCCTATTAACATTTTCATTTTAATGTTTTCCAATATTTACGTTGAACGCCAACTCCATTCCTAGGTAAATATATTTCTTTACTACTTCTAAAACTTGATCGCCATATTTCCATTTTTAATTTCTTGGTAATGTGCCAGATCTTTTTTTTAATATAATAACTTTTGATTTGTTGACGTTTGCTTCCAGTTCCCACAATTTAAAATACTCAACAAGTTTGCTTATCATCATTTGAAGGGAGCACGATGATTAAGCAAGTATTACTATGTCATCTGCGTACATAATCAATATAATTTTCAAGCTTCTAACCTCCACACGTAAGCCAATCTACAAGATCATACAGCAAAAGTGCCAACAATAACGGACTTAGAAAACAGCCTTGTTTAACTGCTCCTAAATTCGAGCTTATAATATTTTATATTTTTATTGAACCGAATAATATCCCGAAAGTCTAGTTTATACGAGTGCGGTCAGATAAGTACTTAGCCTCGCCGCCTGATGGTGCCAGCACCGTAAAAGAGATTTACTATGGTACATTTTCTTAGACGGCTACTGTCAAAATTTCAGCCGAATCAGACTTATAGTTTTGTTTTGACCAAGTGAGCCAGCTTGTTCGCCAATTTTAGAAAAATGGAAAAAGAGCTACATATGTCAGTCGGTGAATCGATTCTTGTTTTTTTAATGGAATTTGCGCAGCGAAATCAAAGAGCGCTTGGATGCTGTGTACGGTGACTCTTCTTCTTCGATGGCGACTGTCAAGCTCAACCGTGAGACCACTTCAGAGCAGTGTTTGAAGCTGTCGAATTGCACTACGAACTGCTGCCCCACCAGTTTTTTCCACCGTATTTTCCAAATTTTTCCCCGTTGCCACTTTTTTTGTGTGCAAACTTTGAGTCGAATAAGGAGGTCATCGCCACCACGGAGGCCTACTTTGAAAACCTATTTTTCGGAAGGGCTAAAGAAGTTGGAGCATCACTGGCTCAAGTGTATCGGGCTGAAAGGAGACTATAAATTGAGAAATAAATCGCCACTTTTCCAAAATGTTTGTTTTTCTTTTGTAGGCTAAGTACTTTTCGGACAGCCCTCGTATGTTGTACAATCCCCGCAAAGTGAAATCGAAACCGATGCACGTTAAATTATGTTTTAAAATATAACTGAGTCACTGTATTTTTATACAAAGCCTAAAAGTATGCCTTAAAACTTGGATTTGTCTCAACTGCTATCCTTAAACTCCATTACAAAATATGTTTTCATAAAAAGTTACCCGAAAAGTTCACTTATTTTTATTGCATACTTTGTGATGTTGAAAAGCAACTAAATTGTTTTCAAATAATTTTTAAAAGTTGAAATTCATATTTCTGACAAGAAGTATGCAGAGACAAATTGAGTACTGCACGAGGTACGACCATAATATCAGGAATTATGTGTTTTGTAGTACATTTTATTTTTTAGGTAAATCCAAGCAACGCAAATGTACCTTGTCACAAGCAAATGCCTGCTTCGGTTCATAATTAGGTTTTAGCAATTTAGAAAATAAGACTTCTTTGGATGACTGTGACAAATCTTAGAATCAAAATACCAAAGCATCTTTTCCCACAGCAAAGACGATCAGTCTGGAGCCGTTTTCAGAAATAGTATCGTTCGGGCTGTATCTTCCGACCGTGCTACCAAAGCTATATCTGAACTAAAATGATTATTGTAGCGAAACATTCACTGTGAATTTGCGTTTTTTGGCTTATTGTGATAGATTTGCACGACTGACAAAATGCTATTTTTCCTGCCAAGCTTAGAACCAAGAATCTTGATTACAGTTCACAATTTTATATTTTGCAATATAACTAAACGTTGTTTAGGGAATTTTAAACTTTGACAGTTGATTGCAGTAACATCTGTCAAATCAGCTGTCATTTAACTAGTCAATCTTATCAAATTAACACAGAGTAAAATAACGTCGTTCAAAATATTGCTTAAGTTAGTCTTCTGTTCGAGCAACATTTCGGTCGAAAAATTATATTCAGCAACGATTTCGTCAACAAAAAAAAAATTGGTAAATTTGGCACGATTACAATCAATATGAGATCCACCAAATGGCAATGTATCTAGCGAAAGTGATTGTTTGTGTAGATTTTGGGCTGGCTGCATCATCGGTCCATACTTCTTTGAGAAGACACCGAAACACATGTTGTTTCAATAAGACTGCGCAATATCCCGAAACATCTGTGCCACAATGGAAATTTTTCTAGAGCGGTTTCTGAAGATTGGTAACTCACGTGAAGGCGATGTGAATTGGCATTGACCACTGAGATCGTGCGATTGGATGTCTATTCTTGCGGGGATTTTTTAAATCACCTCTGTCCTAAAAGCAAACATAACCAATGCCTTTGGAAAAATTCAGCCTGATTTGTGCTACAGAGTTTTGGAAAATTGAACGTTTCGGATGTGCAGCAACCAACAAAGCCGCGGCGGCGGACATTTGCTGTAATATTTTATACATAATGGCATATATATATATGTATATAGCAGTGGCGTGGCGTGGATAATTTTAAATGGGAAGACGTTATAAAATTTTGTCACCTGTAAAAATGAAAAAAAAAATCTTAGAACCTTAAAAACAACATTTCTAGTAGGGACATGGTATCTACAAATGCATTCCACATTGACTTAGCAAAAAATGTGTAGCTATATTTTTTATACTTCAAGACATTAATATTTCAATCAACAATGAGCTTAAAACATAATAAAAAAGCACCTCCTTTTAGACACCACCCCCTTCGTCGGACATAACTGAGGCACCTTTCTAGGAATGTTCTATTAATTTTTCCTTGCAATCATATGTGTCAAGAATATTGAATATATGATGGGACAACTCATCTGCATTAAGACTCGCCCTAAACATTAAAAAATACAATATATCTTTCTTGTATTCCATTCTCTGACAAGAACCGAAATATGGCACTCAGTTGTCCCCTATGACTCAAATCTGATGTTTCGTCGATCATAATCGACACGAACCGGGCTTCTATGATTTCTGTTTTAATTTCAGATTTAATAACAGCCGCGATACTATGTATCAAGAGGGATTTACATGTATTCATGAAACACGCACACTAAACAAAAAATTTCGATCTAGGATCGAAATCCCTGGTGTGTAAAGGAAAAAAGGATAAAATATAAACTATCAACTATCCTTACTAAAATTATTTGGTTTCTCCGATAGGTAATCTGTTAAACAGCAATCTACATTTATCAAAGACAAAAAACAAAATCTAGAAATGCACTAAAATTAAGAAGCCAATTTTTTTTATCAATATAGTCGATAATAAAAGGAATTAAATCTTCACTTTAACATCTAACTTTTCACTATTTTTAATTAAGTTCAAATTGGCTTTTCAAAACACTAGATTTATTTGAAGTTATTGAACCTGTGCAACACAGTCTTTTATTGAATGCCAATTCAATCTAAATTGAAATTCCTATTAAAAAAAAATCAAATGCATTTTATTTGACACAGAAGTGTTCTTCATTCAGCGATATGCTAAATTTACACTGCTGACAAATTGCCATATATTCTACCATGATTTATTTCATAATTCAAAATTATCACAGTAAATTTGCAAGAATATCAATCGTGTATATTATAAACTATCACGAGAGAGAAAAATGAAAGCATTTTACATCAGCATGTACATCAACATCAAATTCAAAATCAAGAATCAACAATACCCACATGCCATATTTATATTTATATGACATATTAAAAAAAAAAAAACAAATAAGTCGAAGAACACCGTCTTATTTCTTACACAAGCTTGAAAAAAGGCGAGCACCTGAACTCCTGCAATGTATTATCTTCCTACTGACATGCAATGCTAATTGCTAAATGGAGAATAAAATACAAATAATTCCAACTCCTACTGGTATACATCGAAAATTTTATAAGACGAAATGTAGCGTCTTATTTTTTGCGGATGTTGAACAAAGAGGATCCGAAACACAATGCTTGGGGAAGAAAGGGATATAAAACAAATAAATAAGACGGTGATTGAAAAGTTTACGTTAGAGTATTTTTGTGACTCTCTTGATTAATGTTGGTTGTGGATTGTGGAATGTGTTTGGATAAAGTATATGATATAAACGAGAGGCAGAATGGATAACTTAAACTTATTCGATGTTTTTTTGGTAGATTGTGTTATTTGTGGATTTTCTAAAAGGGAAGACGATAGGAATCGTGTTATATGGACGCCACGCCACTGGTATATAGGGTTCTGAATAAATTAGAAATATCAACACATGAAAATTCAAATTTTGATCCGTCGAAAGATTTTGCGTTCCTTAGCTCCAACAAATCGATTTATCTTTGACAGCGATCAAAATTTTTAAATCCTTATGATGAAAGATTTACACGTAGGTACTTGCACCCACACCAAGCAAAAAATTTCGATCCGGGATCGAAATCCCTAGTGTGTAAAGGAAATCGACATTATTCACTGAAAGATGGAAAACGCTAAAATTAGAACCCTTTACAATTGTGAACTGATATCCAAGGTGGCGCAAAAGTAATCACCGTATCGGAAGATGCTATAATTTTTGCAAATGGCGGCAAATGTCAATTCGCTGCATCAAGCTGGAACAACGTCTGACTCGTGTCTGACAGAACTTGACGTTTATGTTGTGTATGTTTACTTCACAAATGACAAATTATATTAAATCAAATATAATTTAATTCACCAGCAGTAGAAGTGCTAATGATTTCATCCGAAAAATGTCAAGATGTTAATGTCCAATATTAACAATATTGGGCGATTTGGACTTGCCTTGAAGTAAGCAATTTAGCTGCAGGTCAATTTTTGGTCTATGTTGGTCTATGTCCAGTTGGTTGGTCGGTATTGCTGATTAAGTCGAAGGGGCGCTTCTTTCATCAAGAGGATTTTACCAACTTCTGGTACAGGTGGCCCCATCAAATCCTTCACGCTCGTGTTCACCGGAGGAGTGGCAATTACCGGAGTACAGGCGAATTGTTCATTTTCCGTTTGTTGCTTTTTTTTTAAATTCATTTTTATTTTTTCTTCAATCTTAAAACTATCTTAAAGCTAGACAAAAATTTATAAAAACTAGCCTAATTATCCAATAACTTAAAACTAACTTACTGGCCCTACTCGGGCGCTCTAAGCTAAACTATATCTTAAATCTAATATCTTTTGGCCTAAAAAACTATTTTCAATTCAAAAGTTCAAACTATATCTATTTTTTTTTTTTGTTTTCTCGAGAAAATTAAAAAAAACTCGGATTCTTTAACTTTTTTTTTTATTTTTTATATAAAACTTACAAACTAGAGTAAAACGAATTAAAAACTACCTAAACCAACTTAAACTACATAAAATAAACTAAAACTACTTAAAAAAACTAGAAAAGCCACAGTAGCAGAGATTTTTTTTTTTTTTTTTTTAATACACTTTTTTTTTTTTTTTGTGCCACCCTGACTGTCCCTACCTAAGAATACCTTAAAACTATGTAAGTCGGCCAAGACAACTTGTCAACTATCTCTATCAACATTATACGCCCACCAAAACTGGTTCTCCTGTCTCACCCTGTCTTTCAGGTCCCGATCGGACACAGTCCTACTGAACCGAAGTCGCTCAGCTCCGTCTTGTGCTAGGACGTCTCGACTATAAAGGAGCCGCCTATCCACAGTACTACAGCCGACGACGTGGTAGATTAGCGGAACTGCCTCTCTATCCTGGATCAACCCTATACTATCTAGATAGAAGAATGCATTAGGTGCAATATGGCCACTTAAACGCACACTCTCGAAGTATTCTGTGTTGGGGTAGTAAGCCCCAAAGATTAAGCTATTTGCTGAGGTCATCGCTCTCGCAATGTGACTCCGAATCAGCCTTATCAAAAAATTATCTATTCTGTTAATATTGGCTCCGTTGTATAGAGTCCTGTTGGAATAGTAATGTTTGTACTCCGATTCTGGTGTTCTGTGTAATCCAAGACAACGTCTAAGACACTGCCTCTCAAACACCCCAATCTCTTCCATTTGAGATGGGGCAACGTTGAATCACACCGGGCACCCATAGGCAATCATCGGCCGGATTAGGGCCGTGTAGCAAATCACCTTCACCCTGGTGTCAAGCCGGCTGCTGTAAAACAACCGTTTCGTCCAAACAAAGGCTCCCCTAGCCCTGTTCAGAGCAGCATTTATATGTCTGTCGAAATACAAATACTGATCCAACCAGATGCCAAGGTACTTTACCACACTTTTACTCGCCAGTGGTTGCCGGTGCGGCCCTACGATCATCAGCTTACGCCAGTTCTTTCTAGTATCCCTAGGGGCTTTAGCCAACGGAGTCCTAAACAGAATCGTTTCACATTTCTGAAAGTTGATTTTCAACTTCCAGTCATCACAATATCGCTGAATCTTGTCGAAGTCACGCTGTAAGAGAATTCTGATAACCTCAACTTTTGGATTCCGTGAAATCGTTGTCGTTTTCGTTCGTACGAGTACTATCATTGTCGTCCGTTTAGTTTAGTTAAATTTCTCATTTAAACTATAAATTCTAGAGAGAGTATACGTTCGGTTAATATAAAATATTTATCTTCATATATGGATATAATATTCTCTGGAAATTGAAGATGTCATACTCCGATAAAGTGAACGTGAGTATTTTTGAATGTTTTTGGTTACCTGCTAGTAACCATCAATATGATTACTTGAGGCGTTTGAATCACCTTAACTACTCACAGAAAACCAGTGCAGATCTAATATTATTATCCAAAAGCAATAAAGCCCGTCTAACAAAAACGACTTCTTTTAGGTTCAACACATTTTTACTTTTATTTTTTAATACAAAACTTAAACTATTCAACAGAGCTTCAACTTCATGACCAATAAATCAGTCAACGTAAATTGTTTGGTCAAGGTGGTGAGGCAACATTTTTGTTCAACATCTGACTATCTATTCACTCAATTTAAACAATAGTTCCTTAAGCTGCCTGTGGGATATGTGCACCGCTTGGCTGGAAACCGTTCTCATCGGCGATATAGCTAACCGAGTAAGTAACACCATCATCACCGACATAGCTGAATTGACCACGGACAGCAATGGCTTCTTGTTCGGTTCCAATATTCTTCAATTGTCCTTGCTCACTGACAGATTTACCATCGCTGGTCTCAACACTGCAAAAATAAATAATTGATAACAATATGATTATACTATAAATTCAACAAAAAAAAACTTACGCATAATTATAACCATCGATTCCAATATTATCATTGTCATAACGAAGGATCTGAGCATCCTGGGCACTGTCCAAAGGAGCAGCTAATGCAACAGCGAAGAGAGCAACAAAAACGATGACGAACTTCATTTCGAGTATTTCTTTTTCTTGTTGGTTGTGTGGATGTTGGTGGTTAAGTGTTAACTTGCAAGTAAGTAATTGCTGAATGATGTGCAGACATGGGCATCTTCTTAATTTATACCAAACTTATCCCCAATCACGATGTAAGCCATTCAAGCTTCGGCTGTGGGGGAAAAACGAAAATAATAAAAAAAACATCAACATTTACGCAAAAAACCGGGAAACAAGATTCCGATTCATATCTTTATACTTTTTTTTTAATATTGATTTCAGGGTGTAAAGTGCAAAAAAAAAAAAAAATTAAAATGATGTTCCCTCATTCTCATTGCCCAAAATTACGAAATAATAAACTTTATGATATATCGTAAATGAGATTTTTTGTATTTGTATCTCATCGTTTCCCGGTGTTTATTCTTTTCTGTATATTTTGATAGTTTTATTTACTTACTCTTAAGACTTAAGGAGAAGCATTGGTTTTAGAAATAAAAATAATGTTTTAATCATATTCGTGTTAAAAACTTTTTTTTATAAACAGCTTTATTGATTTTTATTAAATGAAATTTTTTTTTTATAATCTACACGCGCTCAAGGGATTATGATTACCCTTTAAATGTTTGAACACAGCGCGGACGTGAAGTTAAGGAAGAGAAAGAAGGATAGGAAAGATGTGTGGCACGATGTTCTGAGACTGAAGGTTGTTGTCTTAGATATTTTATCTCCAGGGATGGCGGCTGAACTAAAGCGGAGAATGCCGTGTCTTATTTCTATGTCGCTTATAATTCACATTATTTTATTCGTATTCATCCTTGTTGGGCATACTAGTTTAACTCAATTACATGTTGTTAGTGTTATGCCTGAACAACATGTAATGAGTAAACCAGCAACCCATTGATGACAATTTTAGAAGGTTTTTTTAATGGAATTAAAACGACATAGACGACGGCAGGGATCGAACCTGTGATCATGAGGTTCACAGGAGAGCACACATCCATCGCGCCACGGCCACCCCAAATGAAATGTTTAAAGGCAAGCTTGTTTTGTTATATGAAGAGCGTTTTACTATAAGGAATCTTTTTAAAGTCCACTGTAAGCAACGAAAATTAATTTATACATTAGTATTTTAACTATAAACACCTACAAAGTGTAAAAGTTGTTGGCAACTCAAGCCAATTGAATACAAAAAATTGCATGTTTGATGCGAGGTCTAAGACACTTCGAAGAGAAATTAGTAACAAGTGATTGGCTTACAATACAAAAACTTCAGAAAAGCTTTGTTTTAAAACGATTACTTATTAAGTTAATAATCGATAGAGTAAATTTACGAAAGCTTTTTTATATGTGTTTTATGGTTTTTCCTTAATTACAAGGTCTTAATCGTTAATGACTTAAATAATTTTAATGAAATTTAGTGCCAAAGTTCTTAATTTGTATTTATATATTTTTAAGTTAGTATAAGGAGAGGTGCGTTTGCACTTTCACTGCGAACGCCTCCTCCAACTAAAGACCAAACTGTCAATGTCAAAACATTCGGTAAAAACAATATTTTCATCATGATGAGGTTTTCGAACAAAGACCATTTGCAAATAATTACAAATTTATAACTAAAATTTGGAGTAGGTGATAGCAACTTTAAGAGCGTTAGATCCAATTTTTGATCGTTATTCGCCTAGGTGCATTTTTGGCTAAATGATCAAACAAAACCTTCTATATAGTCAGGTGAAAACCGTTATCTACTTCATCCACAAAGTATTACTGTATGGTTTGATTTTCATGCTGGTGATGACATGAGGCCATTTTTTGTTGTTGGCCAAAATAAACACGCTACAGTGCAAATAAAAAATTTATTTAACATTGACTCGTTTTTGAGATATCGAATTTTCAAGAATCTAAAAACGACTTATTTTAAGTTATAATATGCCATTTTACTAAACTTTATAGAAGCTTCAGTCAAAAAAAAAAATTAATTCAAATCCGTTTTGCCGATAATGAGAAAGTCAAAATTCGAAAAAATGTTTCAATGGTAGGCACTGTCTGTAGTGTCTTAATTTTAATTTTTGTATTGATTTTCAAATCGTAACAATTAAGCGAAAGAAATAAAGTTTTATCAAAATTGTAGGTTCTATTTTTTAGAAAAATAAGGCCTTCGAAACCCATTTTTTAACATTTGTTTTCCTACATCTTGAGGATAGTATTACAAAACTGTTAATTGTCAAGTTATAAAAAAGTCGAGCATGTTGTTTTTGAAATATTGAAAAAACCGAAAACAAAAAAAAAAATTGTGTGCCATAGGAGGCACCAATTATAAGATGAATGGAATCAATTTAAAATCTTTCCGTCAGCTTTTTTGGCCACTGTAATTTTGGCAATGAAACAACTAGGTTACATTGACTTTTCCGACATCAGGGTTTGCTGGCTTCTTCAGGGAAATTGATAATATGATACATATTTGTTTTTGAACATAAAATATAAATGATTGTTAAATCATAAAAAAAAAACACAGAAGAGGAAAAGAAAACTTCAAATTAAGCAAGTCTAAGCACGAAAGTTTCATCTTCTTAATTCCAAATTGGTCAATAAATCATCTTAGATACCAATAAATTATAACCATTTATTAAAATTTTACATTACATTACATTACGTAGATAAATCTACGAATTAGAGACACTGAAAGCACTGGCAACTGAGACCATCGACCTAGACATTACAACAGAAGAACAACAGAAGAAACAAATGTCAATAGTACACGGTTGGTATTGAACGGTCCCCCATCCAAGTACTAACAATGATGCTTGATTTCGCTGATCCATGGGAAACGATGCTTTTATCAAAGCCTAGGGCATTGACGATTGGAATTTTTTTTTCAACCATTAACTAAATGCAGTTTTTTTTTTAATTTTCTCATTAGCCTTTCGGAAACGGAATGATAACACGCACACAGTAATGGTTGAGAGTTGTATGTCACTAGACTAAGGCTCTCTACGAGCCATTATGGCCTCCTATATTTATTTTGTATTTTTTATCATTTTTATCAGTAGCTGAACAGCCAGACAGACAAAATTACGAGACCCTACTAACTTACCTTCCATGTTTTTTTTGTAGAAACTTCTTGTAGGTACATAGGCAGGTAAAAATTCGGCCATGAACACACTATCTAGGTTACACAATGTCCCAATAAGCAATGAAGTGTGCAATTTTGAAACCATAACTCGTTGGATCTTTGCATGAAAATAGATTTGAAATGATGAATAGTGAACACACCCTTTAGTGCATCATTGACAACGATCAGAGCCCAACTGGTAACTGGTCACTATGTTTCCTTGATAGTGACGTTGATCACATAAGTGATTTTTCTTTGGATACGTACTTTTATTATTATTGTTTAGTTGCATTCCTCTCCTTTATCAGTTCACTCCTGATACCCGCTTTGCTAGAAATGCTCATCAGTTCACCCTTGAGCGAGCCTAATTTTGGTCGTACCGTCAAATATAGAGATTTGTCTTTTTAGTAGCACAACACGATTATGGAATAACTTACCCGGCACAGTTTTCGTTTGCTATTTCAATTTGCAAACTTTCAAAACCGATATTCATCGACACTTCCTTTCTATGCCCTCCTAATTTCTCTATCGACCAAGCAGTGTTCAACATTATAAGGGTCTCTTAATATACCCTTGAGCGCGTGTGAATTATATAAAAAACAAATGCCTAGATAGGGGATTTGTTTGTTAGGATACGATACTCCAGTGGTCCTCCGTCTAATCTCTCCCCATGAAATGACGTCTCTAATTAAGGTCATCCGATCATGAAACCGGACATATTCCATGGATTAAATTCAAGACATGAAGGTTTTGGTTTTGTTATGGTGTATTTTCGTAATAATAATTTATAAGATACTCGTACTTACTCAATGGACATCAAGTAATCTACATTTTTCCAAAGAAGGCAGTTTGAAAAATGGTACTGAAGCAAAACCAACTGTGTTACCCTCCGGCAACTCCTTGCGTCGTGAGCTCCGTAAAAACACCCGTAGTTTTCTTACTGGCAATCTGACACAAAAAAAATCTAGCTACTTCGTCTAGTTCAGAAAAGGGATGAATACTTTCATCTTCGGTTTGGAAAGTTCGTTAACGTCGTCAAAAAAGCCATTCCAAATAATAGAACTCTCACTCTGACCATATCAGGACATTAAAGGAGGCAACTAATGACTAATTCCTTTTTCTGCTGTGTCCCCTTAAATACCACAGGGTGTATTATGAGGATTGCCTAGCCTCTCCAGATGTCGCAATGACCAGTACTAACTCTTGTCTGGTCCGCAATTTATCCGCTTGGAATTTAGAAAAGGAGGACCAAAAATATAATGCAGTGACTAAGACTATTCCACTTCCTTCATAACTCCGACTTTCTCATAATTTTTGGGCACTCAAGGGGGTTATGAATGACCAACCTTATAAGTACCCTACCCAGTTTGACCAGTGAAAAGCTGTTCCCTGTCTGATCAGTTCGTCCGCTCTGTCACTTCCCTCTTTTCTACTATGATTCCGCAGCCAGATAAAAGTGACTAAGAGGTTAACATTGAGGTTTACACATATTGATTGTAGCATTAAAAATATTTCGCCAAGTTTCATTGCCATAAAAGCAACTTCATGCAACCCAATTGTGTGTCTTATTTTATTTGATTGACAAAAAATGCTTTATAGTTTTAAATAACCTTCAACTCACCGCTTCAACTTATAATAGTTTTGCTTATAAATAAATTAGTATTCTCTGGGATTTCTTTGAGAAGAATACAATTTTATAGGATTAAATAATTTGGGCTATAACAAATGTGATGTGCCATCATAGTACCATGCTACTATCTACTCGTACATAAACGTACACATTTTTAAAATAAATAAAATCTGCATATTAGTTGTTGAAGGTTGATTGTTGATGTTCACTTGTTTAATTAAAAGACGTATGTACCAACATATGTCTGAAGACAGCTTAAGGCATTTGCCCAATATTTGCGCTAACACAATAATTGGAAAGTGGAGTGATGATTGATTAGACTGACAATCATTTCTTTCGATTGGATTTCGTGGAATGTGTTAATAAGATATTTCGTCTGAGGCAAATCAATCAAATGTTGGCAAAAAATGGGTCAGATTTGTTTTATTAAGTTAATATTTCACTCTGCTCTCTGATGGTAGAATGCAAAATTCGTTTGATGTTTTGTATATTTTGAGAGGTGAATTAATATTATTTGATTTTATCGGATTGTTAGTGTGCTTAGAAATTTTTAAAGGTGCTCACTGACTAAGAGTGACTTCTCATTCGAAAAGTTTACGAGTTTATATGGAAAAACATGGGACAAATAACTGCGAACAAACTTTTGAGTTTATGTTTGGAAATGATAGTTGAAATGTTTAAGGTCTAGTACGGTCTAGAATGCACGATTTTTGTGAATTTTTTTCTCGGAAACTTTATTATGTAGTAACATAATTTTTTTTTAAATAATGAATACATGTGTCAAGAGTACAAAAAAAATTGTTTTGTCTTAATTTTCTAATTTTGGCCGAATTATAGAAGGTGACAACGTTGACTCATCAAAAAACACATTGTCCCATTGCGGACAGTTAATCTCCGAATCTACTGAACCGATTTTCAAAATACCTGTTGCAACTTAATTGTTTTTATGTTTTCTAAAACAATTTACCACAGTTTGACCAAAAAGTTATGAACAAAAAAAAAAATGGCGACCCAAAAATGGCCAAAAAAATTGCCAGAAAACAGTTTTTTTTTAGAGCTTGACATTTTTTTTTGTTTTTTATTTTTTAAACAAATTGTGGTAAATTGTCTCGTAAGAAACCTTCCTTTAAATAACCCACTTTGTTTTTTTGTGTCAGTCCAGCAAATCCCGAGATTAACTGTCCGCAATGGGACAATGTATTTTTTGATGAGTCGACGTTGGGCCCTCTATAATTCGGCCAAAATTAGAAAACTAAGACAAACAAATTTTTTTTTGTACTCTTGACACATGTATTCATTATTTAAAAAAAAATTATGTTACTACATAATAAAGTTTCCGAGAAAAAAATTCCCAAAAATCGTACGTTTTTTTTTTTGGCGTTCTAGACCGTACTAGTACCTTATACAGAACATACACAAGGCTTAGTTGGGTTAATAGTGAAATTCACCTTCAGTTTTAATTTTTTCAAGCCTCTGGTAATGATTAAATTTTATAAAGTTGAAAAATCATTAAAATTCATTTTCACGCTACGTGTATACAGTACGATCCATTTCAGCGAATGGAAAAATAAACAAAGTTTCATCTACATCTGGTAAAAGAGGTTTTTATGTCATTTTAATAACCATCCAATATAATTTGTCAAGTGATTGTTTTCGGCTAAAAATTTCAGTTGGTATTTGAAACATATTTTAATTTTAGCTTAAAATTTTCAAACATAAATTTAGTTCGAACAATAACAACAAATATCCGAACAATAAGAATAGTTTTTTTAGAGAATCAAATTGCATAAATTTTGCATCATTTTATTTTTTCAAATTGCAAATTTCGTTCGATGCTCAAACAGGATTTTTTTATCACGTCAAGTTTGTGTGAATTTATAATTGATGTTTGAAAGACGAACGAATCTATTAGTATTTGTCTATGTTTTTATTTTTATTTTAAATACAAAATCAATTTGAAAAACATTTTTATATTATTCATACTGAATTTGCTTAGAAGAATATGAATTTATTTGAAATTTTTTTAATTTAAACTTTTGAGAATTTTGTTTTTAACGAAATGAAACTTGTTCTCTTTGGAAGCGCATGGAATTTAAAATTTGATTAAGCGCCATAATCATACAAAAATAACATTTGACTTATTAATAACCCAACAACACTATAAACCAACATTTAATTTAATGTTTTTTTTTGTTATTTGAAAAAAAAAAGCTTAAAGTCAAAATTAAATACCGTTTTACGGATAATCTTCTATCGGATTAGTTTTAGTGTCGAACGTGTCCTTTTGTTACTATATTAAATACAAATTATTTTTTCTTCTGGTGTTTAAAAATTAAAAACAGATTCTTACGTATTGCAAAAGTATATCCGCACAATGCAAACCTCTCTGAAGCTTCATTCAGTTATGTGCTTTGAAATGACAAACAACAATGCCGCGTGGTACACATTTAAGCGATAAAACTGTGGCCTAAGCTTAAAGGCTATTGGTAGGAAAATTTCAAGATCCGACACGATCGGTCCGAAATTTCTTACAAGATCTAGAATCTTATGGAGCAAAAATAAGAACCGGGCGTCCGAAGAAGCTGACACGTCGCAATAAGAGGCGTTTGATCAATGCTGCATCCAATTCGGTGCATTCTTTGCCGGAAGTTCGTGATGAATTTGGGTTAGGAGTTTCGGTTTCAACGGTTTTTCGTGCCTTAAAAAGCAGTGGAGTGATTGTTCGGGGCAAAATGGTGCCAGCTCCAAATCTGGCAACAGCCCACAAACACAAAAAAAAAGTGTGAGTGCCAGGACTCACGGTTAAGATGTGTAAACATCAACGTTCGTCCGAGTGCCGAATTTTTGTTATCGAACGTACACAGTAAACATACAATGTAATCGTACTAGTTTGTGACTTTAGAATATTCAAATGAAAGCCACTATTTTTCCCACAATTTATCCCTTCCACTTATACTTAAATCCAAAAATATTTCTACAAAGCTGTACATAACGCTTTCCACATGTATTTTTGGACCATGTCCTGTAAAAACGATTTGAAATAATCAACTATTTTGTTGTCTTTACAAAACACATTTTTCTTGTTCATTTTCCATTATTACTTATGTTTAGGATTCTTTTAATGTAATAATCAACAAATTATAAAGTGAATCTAAGATTAATGGGATCAAAAACACTAGTTAACAACTAAAACCGAATAACGACATACAAAATTGTGTTGACGAACTATTTCGGTCCTTTTTACACGTCATGTCGGCATACTAGTTCGATTCCCAGAGTTCGCACTGCATGCCGTGTCGACACTTATTCATTTCACACGACCGAAAAACTTTATCGACAATATGCTTCGATGAAGTAGTTCGTGGCATGTGTTAGGAGTAAGTGGACTCCGCTACGTAACGTAAAGTTTGTTTGACTTATGTTTAAACAGGGATGTTTCTTGAGACAGCAATATATTTTTACACTTATATTCAAACAGAAGTGTTATCTGATCTTTTGGCTTCCTTTCGAGTGCATCTGTGCTGTGCTTTTAAACATAGCGATTTTTAATATAAGTTAACTTTGTTCATGCGAAAAGGAGTCATCTCTTCGCACTCCTTACTCTACTCAGTTAAGCTGAGCGAACGCCAAATATAAAAAAGAAACCCACAAAGAAGAATGAACGATAATTCCGCATTTTTCTCAACCTCAGCAATTGCGTTTAAAGTTAGATATACATTGTTCAAATGCATGACAAGCACGTGTAAGAGTATCAGTAAAAAACTCACACGTATAGATTGGATGTAGGCTTGAAGAAAAATCAAAATCTTTTCAATCTAGCGTCCTGCATTGAAATATTGTATATGGAAGGTTGATGATTGATCTTTGTATTTATTGGTTCATTTGCGTATAGTACGTTGAAGAGATGAGAACACAGCACAGCATAAGCACTGATTAAAAATTAAAATATTAAAACAGCAAACGAAAATTGTGTGATGAAATGGACAGACAAAATAAAACAAATTATTCGGATAAAATTACGAAAATCTCAAAGAAATTCGAAAAAAAACACAATTTTGCAGAAAAAAAACTCACAAAGGGCAGTCCTCTCGCCACTTAAATAATAGACTTGCACGTACTTGGCATGCATTTGAACAATGTTGGCTAAACGCCGCCAACAAATATACTTGCCATGCAGCGAAAAAGTCAAAACATTTTTTTTTGACAAGCCACTAGATGGAGCGTTCACCTTACCAAAATCAAACCAATCCCTTTAACTTTTTTTTTTAGGTTTCTGTACTTTATCTTACTCCCTCTGTCAGAGATTTATAAACCGATTGGCATCATTCCTTCTTGTAATGGAATTATAAGTGGCGAAAACTAAATTTTTTAATCCATTGAAGTCGTAGTCATCATCCAGTTCATGGCTTGACAGATGGAGAACGATCTATATTTTGATATAGTGAATGCTAAAAGTATATTTTGATATATTAAGAATATCTAATTCGATAATTAAAATAATTATATGGTTTGACAGATAAGGGACAAATTAAATTTTGATGTATCGAGAATAATTCGTTGCCGATGTCAACTGATTGCCCTGAACAACATTTTTTTGCGAGCATAAAATACAATGTTATCGTCCATCAATAACGTGAAGTGGATTTTTTAAGACATTAAATGAACCAGCTATGAAATTTTACACCAGTTGATTTGTCTTTCGTCTTTTTCACATATTGGTCGAGAGGTGAAAAAATGTTGAGGGATTGAATTAAGTTCTAGCCATCAATGGAAAGTAATAAAAGTTTACTAAAAGTTTCCAATGTAAACACGATGTCGTAAGTATGCAATATTTCCAATATAAACATGGTGTTAAATGCAATCGTCGTTAAGGTAGGTTGCTACACGGAACGTGTAACCGTAACGGAACGTATAAGTTTTACACACGTTTTCGATTCACTCTACCGCCGGCAAAGATGTTTAGAATTTGGAACTGAACTTTTTTTTCTTCTCAATTTACTTGATTAATGATGTCATTCAATAAAAAAATAGTAAGTTGTTGTTCCCATTTTAAATTTGCTATATAACGCATTTTTACAGGGTGCGGTTATACTTATGCAAGGCACTGTATTTGTGTTTTATAGTGTCTAATAAAAAGTCAAAAATTCTTGAGCTAGTTGGCTAGTCCAGTACATATGGTCAATCCGAATGATTTCCGCAAATTAAAGCATATATTTTTTTTAATTATTTCATAAACTTACCCAATTTACACGATTAGCTAAATATATTACAACTACCTATAATGACAGATGAATAATATTTCTAATATGTTTATCATGGTGGGATGCTGTCAGCAGAATAATTAATGAAAATCTTATAGCTATAAAACATATTGTCTAGAACTTAAAAAAAGCCTAGTCACCAGGTTGAATATTGTCAAAATAATTACATCTAATAATTGTTTTTGCCATATAAAATATAAACTCTTCTATTCACATTCATGTACATAATAAGATCTATGTATTATAAAATCCAAAATTGACTAGGGATTGGTTGTATACGGCTAATGCTCTAAATCAAACATTTTTTTTTTTTTTTTTTATAATTTACTCGCGCATAAGGGATTATGATTACCCTTTAAATGTTTCAACACAGCGCGGTCGTGAAGTTACGGAAGAGAAAGAAGGATAGGAAAGATGTGTGGCACGATGTTGAGACTGAAGGTGGTTGTCTCAGATTTGTTATCTCCAGGGGTGGTGGCTGAACTAAAGCGGAGAACTGCCGTGTCTTATTTCTATGTCCCTTATAATTCGCATTATTTTTTTTTCATTCGTATTCATCGTTGTTGGGCATACTAGTTTAACTCAATCACATGTTGTTAGTGTTATGCCTAAACAACATGTAATGAGTAAACAGCAACCCATTGATGACAATTTTTTAGAAGGTTTTAATGGAATTAAAAAAGACATAGACGACGGCACGGATCGAACCTGTGATAATGAGGTTGACAGGCGAGCACACAACCATCGCGCCACGGCCACCCCCAAACATGCAACCAGTCTTGTCACCAACCAACGCTTTTGTCAATCTTAAAGTCTTTCGGCCAACACATATCAAAAACATCCTCAGAGGTAGTGGCCAGTCATCAATCTAACACCATCTTGAATATCTTATTTCACTCCAAATTTCAGATGTAAATAAAATATTGTCCCGCATTTTTGATGAAAAAAAATCACGTTCTAAAGGTTTCCCTTCATGGTTGTTGCTTAAGAGATCTATAAATACTGAACTTGTAGCACTTCCGAAAAGCAAAATAAACACAACTGTCTAGGAACATTAATTAAGGAAATCCAATGAAGACCACTTTTAATATGGAACGTTGTCTATACAGAAGGATCAAAAAGTTAGTCAGGAACCTAATTTACCGTCGTCGTTAACGATAAGGGAGAAATTAAAGCGAGAGACTTGTTACCATAGTTTGCTTCTGCATACACAGCTGAGGTTCTAGCAATGTTACAAGCTATGAATCAATCTAAAAAAAAAAAAAAAAAATTTTGGTGGTGCAACAGCTCGGAGTGAACCAGGACCTAGTGACTTACAACTCTCAACCATTCCTGTGTGCGTGTTACCAGGAACGAAGGGGACCTACAATTTTCTGCCGATTCCGAACGGCTTATGAGCAGCACTTTCCATGACAAGAGATACTCTTGGAGAATTTGTCAATTCCTTGCAAGAGGCAGTACACCACTGAAAAAAACTTTCTTGCAGCGGCTGAGAATCGAATCGAACGAATCAATCAAGAAACAGAATAAAAACCTAATTATAACAACTATACGAAATAAACTATTAATTAAATAGAAGAACGGTCAAACTAGCTTGTGTTCCTGGTCATACAGAAATTCGCGGGAACGAATTCGCAGTTAATGAAGCCAGAATTGCCTGAAAGGAACATGAACTTAGCTTATTAGTCAACAACAAAGAAGACATTAAAAGAAGTATAAACAATATTTTCCTATAGGTGAGAAAATCTTATACCCAACAATTGTATCAAATCGAGTGTTGAAATGCTTTGTTCGACTCAGTCTTGGGCATACTTTTATCACAAACAGCTATCCCATTACCCAGGAGGACCCACCAAATTGCCATACATGACAAATCAACGTCTACTCAACTAAATATTTAATATATGATTGCGCAGAAATAAAACGAATTTTTACAACTTTATTCCAAAACACATACTTATTCGATATACCGTCATCTCTTTCAGAAACAAACCAAAGCTTCACAATGACTGGCAGTACACTTTTCGTATGTTTACTGGTGATTTGATGGTATAACCAACCGAAAAGTGGCATCAATCTCAATTTGATATTTATTTAAATAAATATATGCTGGCGTACCTCAGGGCTCTGTTTTGTCTGCGACACTCTTTCTCATATACATAAATGTTCTTCTCTCTGAGACTTTTAATCTATTAAATTGTTTTGCTGACGACAGTGCTATCAGCTCTTCATATTCGATTCTAGATTCACATCCTTGTCCTCCAGATGTGGAATTAGAACGCCAGCTTATGATAAGCTCATTGAATTTTGATATCGATAGTATTGTCAAATGGGGAACCAAACACCTCGTAAGATGTAATGCTTTAACAACTCGCCTTTTTGTTTTAATCCAAACCCACTTCTCATGAAGCTATCCATAAGCGCTTCTTACATTGAGGAAACCGAAAGCCTTTCAGTTCTCAGTATGTGCATCACATATCAATTTGTGTGGAATGACCACATATTCGACGTCGCCAGAAAACCCTGTGTTTAGGTTCCCTTCGAACACGCAAGACATTTTTCACCCCTTCTGATCTAACTGTAATCCCATATCAAATGCTCCAATAACCCACATGAATCTTTAGAATGAAATCCAAAAAGCAGCTATTTAAATTATAGGTGATAGGTACAAATACAGTTAAAGAAAATATTCAATTAAATCGACACAAAACATTTTCACTTAACATTTTTACTAAAACAAAAGAGCTGAGCAGCGAACTCGAATTCTTTGTAATCTTTTAATTCAGTTCTCACGTAATAATGACCTTCTTAATAATTATTCAAAAGTATATAAATGATTCATTAAAAACTTATTTTCCCAAAAACCTTAAAAATCCTTCGTGACAATCATCCATTTGTCTTGCTTTAAAACTACAAGTTCGCTTGAATTAAAAAATAATAAATTTCTGTGTAAAATGCTGCATTTCTACCTTGCAGCTTACTGGTAAATCCCAACCCACATCTAGTTTTTTGTTTCACATGCGAAAATATACAGATGGAATTCCATGGTGAAAAAAACTCGCAATACTTCTTCACGTCCCGTCCCCCGAATGTGTTAAAGATACAAATCATTGTCGTTTATACTCTTACCTACATATCAATAGCTTGACATTACTATTAAGGCTCATCATTCATCATTTACCCTGACAAGATAAAGGTAGCAATTACTATTGGGGTTCGGTGGGGAATTAATCTTGCAGTAATTACACATCCATATGCTAAATGTATTTGTTTTTGAACTTCTAGGAGTATACCTGCCTCCTATTTTACAATCATGCTTAACTTAACCCATATTTTGAGAGAGAAAAAAATTAATGCATATCCGCAAAACATTGTTGTGAGTTCAAAATAAAACAAAACTACATTTGATCTCGACCCAAAGCACCTATGTATTTTAAAAAAAACACAATGTGGGTTGATCTTTGTTAATGACCTTGATTTATCAATGCTGATTAAAAATGTGAGATTTAAACGAAATGGAGACGACTGCCGTGCTGTCGATAAAAAATTACATAATTTGAAATTAATAAAAAAAAAGAAATTTGGAGAGAAAAAAACAACGAACAAAACCTGTTAGGTTCATCACTTTTGGCTTGTTTCTGCAGCTTGTTTTCCTGCGCTGTATGGTGGTGGCCGTGAAACAAAAAATTATCAAGAAGATGTGGCAGAAGAAGGCACAAAAGAAAAATTAGCATAAGAGTCGAAGAGACATTAGCTTACTAAGCTAACTCAACCCAAGTGTTCCATTTATTCGTATGGGCTGCGGCGGCGGCGGCGAGTTTGGCTTGAGATGGTCTCACTTTTGCTTTTTAATATCGAAAGTTTGCTTAAGATACTGTACGGAAATGGGGATGAATCACGATTTGGCTTGGAACTTGATAAATGGCTGAGGGAAATTGAATTTCAAACTGATTTATCACTGTTGATTCGATATGCATGCTTTAAGGCCCACCCAAAGCTATTGGAAACGATAATTCATCGCGCTTAGTTGATCTTTAGTTGTATCAACCTGTTTATCATATGAACAACAATTAAGGAACCTTCAAAGTTTGACATTTTAACAATGCAATTTCTAAGCAAAATCCACATTAGTAATAACTTTGGTCTGTTACTGCGATATGGATTCAAAAAACTATTTCACAAAATAGATGATTAAATTTAACGAGGACAAAATTCAGGGAGCCTTCATTGGTTAAAAAAAAGAAAGAAAATATGGGTTTTTCAAGCTGTCCCGAATGAAGAAACACTGACTTTTCCTACTACCCAAGCAACACAATTGCCTCTTACAGATATCTTGAAAAGTTATTTTCCAAGTGTTTTCAATTCTTTGAACAATCTTAAAGAGGTCTATAATACCCAAAAAGGCCTAAAGGGGAGGAGTCTATTGTATTGAACAAAGAGTTCTTAGTAAAGTATTTGTAAGACTTCATTAAGATCATTTTTTGATTAATCTATAAAGACACTTTCAAGTGGTTTTTAAGATGTTTATATTTTTGAGTAGAAAGATTGAACTGCGAAGAAGAAAAATGTATAAAAAATGTCTTTCTTTTTCACGCAAATACAAATTTAATGCAATTCAAACAAAATGGATTGACTAATATAAATACACAAACATGGCGAATTCTTTCCTTCAATAATAATTTATGACTGAATTTACGATATTCATTGTATACCCTTTTTATGATTGTGTGTTTTGATTTGCGAAAGAACATTTAATTTGAAACCGCATACTCTACCCTACTTGAAATTAACGCGCCTTCAAATAGAATAGTATTTACAAAGAAATATTCAGAAATATAATGTTATAATAATTAAATGCCCTCAGAATAAAAAAAAAGAAATGACGTTTATGTATGCAATAGATATGGCCGATTCATGTATGTGTATGTATCGAAGGTATTCCTACCTACAGGGTGCTTTATTTTATGAAAGCTCTTTTTTTGTTCGATCTAAATAATTTTAAAATGTAAAATAATTTCAGCAAATAAATACAACTCAAAAGATTTACAAACTGAGCGACATATTAGCACTTACGTCTTTAGAATTTTATATGAAATGAAATTAAATCAACTTTTTTATTGTATATGGTGATGCTAAGATCTCCTTTATACTACAAAACACGAAAAAACATAATAATTGTTTGAAGAATGATTCCGGATTTTTATCACATTTTTTTTCAAAATTTAAATGTAAGTTGACAGGTTTTTTTACATCTTACAGAGAAAAGATACAAAAAGACATACTATATGAAAATAAGTGAAACTATATGTCATTCCTTAATTTTTATTTCACAAAGTGTTAAAATCCCTGGATTAAAAATCTGTTAGAAAGATATGCTAACTTAGCATTTTACTGTTGCGTCAACATTCTTTCAAGATACAAAATATTGAGTTCAACTGTCAACCGACTAAAGAATCACTGAAAGTTCAGAAAATTTGATATTATACATAATCAAAATAATACCCCTTATCAATTTTATTTGAATTTGAATTTTATTTCAACATTTCTTTTATATTCTGCCAAAGTTCTTCAAATAACAACATTTCCTTCTTTCATTTACTGAAGTCCGTAAAAACTGATGACTTCGTATAGTAAGCGATAAAACATAAAAATCTAGTAAATAATAATTTTATCTTCAATGTACGTTTAACAGTGTCACCCTTTACAAAATATATGTATTTTATACAGATACGCCACCCATTTGTTAAGAACTCTTTAAAATATCTTAAGCACTTCACAATTAGATATAGAAACTGAAATTCAAAGCAAAGAGTGAAAAAAGTGTAAACAAAGAGTAAAGGAAGAATAAAGCTGTTTACAATCAGTCAAATTCAAAGAAAAAAAGAGCAAACAAAGTGTAAGCAAAGAGTAAAAGAAAAAGATAACAAATTCGCAACAATTAGGCTAGGCGCGCACATTCAATTTTTAGTTTTGCAAGTGTTTGTTACGAGCAACTAAAAATTGCCTAAAATGAGTTCGCTATTGTGTGTAACATATAATTATACGCACCTGCACGAACATTCAACTAAATAGTTCATCTGTTTTCTATAAGCAACCAAACAGTTGTGCAGTTTTGCTTATTTTTTGTTAAACATAATCATATGCAATGGCGCGCACATTCAACTAAATAGTTGAGTTGTTTTTTTTTAATCAGAAGAGAGAAAAAAAGATTTTCGCTTGGTTTCACAATTCACAATTGTTAGGCGAAACAAATCATTTTTTTTTAACCAAAGAGGAAAGTAGTAATTCTTGATGTTAAGCTTTCATAAAAACGTTTTAGTGAAAACTTCCACAGAATATCTTCAAGATGTATTCAAAAGATTAAAATGAAAACCTCTTTCAGCATTTTAAAACTACTCCTTTTAAAGAGGTTTTATAGAGAGTACACAGAGAGTCAATATGGTGACATTTGTCATGATTATCTCTAAGATGTTTTAAAGAGCATTTAATTATACTATAACAAAAAGAACATTTTAAAGAGCAAATTAGGAGGTCATAAAGTGAAATGGTATTAAGAAGATTGAACTAACAGCTTGTAAAGAGCTGATACATTTATTGAAGTACTCTCCAAGAGTTTATATGTTGCTTGGGTAACCTTCAACTGCGGTAAAAAACAAAAAAGTAATGCATAAATGTGATAAATAATTTTTAAGATTCATTGAAGTTCTGCAAAATTCCAACTTAACCTCTGCTTACCTTGTCTACTTATGCCTTGATTTTTGGTTGTTTTTCTTCTGAAATACTTAGAATATTTAGAATATTAATATTAAATTTAAACTCATTTGCATTATTTATTTATTACGGTCTAACAACTGCGTTCCTGTTTAAATGTCATGCATGTTTCTACACTGCCACTACCGCAGCATGATAATGTGTCTATACCGTTATCACTTTGCATACAGATATTTTATCCAAAAATTTAAATACAAGACGAAGTTCATTCTATTCTTCTTTAGATGTTTTTGCAGTTGTTTTGATGAGTGTTTCGTTTCGGTTTCTGTTTAATCAGATGTCATAGAAGGTGCCAAAGTATTCTTAATGCCCGCCGTCGCTGATGAGAATATTTTTTAGCTTTCTGAGATTCTAACTTGGAATAGAAATATAACTCTCAAAGCCTTGTATAAGATTGATTGATTTGTAGATTTCGCACTAAGGAAGTTAAGACAAATCAAAAGAGACCCACATTCATTAGTGAAATTATTAATGAATATTCAAACAATATCAAGATGTATTTAATATCTATTTTAGTATTGGGGGCAATGCACTGCGACCTGGAGGTCTTTTGTGCCCCTACTTGAATATGGATGAGCTTACTCATCTTATAGTTCCTTCTTCAAATTGGTTGATCTTAGAAATCTTAATATTTGAGGCAGGTTCAGGGGGGATACTTCATTCTCTTTCAACTGGTATTGTCCCAGATGGTTTTTCTTTGGTGAATGTGGGGACAAAATTTTCCTAGTATTTTTTACGATGTTTCCTCATGCATGTTGCAGAATCTACCACAAAAAGTAAGCCGAGGTGCCTTCTAAATTTGCAGTGTCAATTTGGAATATCCGACATTATTCTTACGTTGTTCCTACTTCAGTTTATGCAGTTTGCGAAACGTTTCTGGTAGTAGTTAACTAGTAGTTTCTCCTGCCTTAGCTTTGGGAGTTCATTCCAATTCTTGGATCTGCTTGATTCCACTTTTGGTTTAATTTTATTTTTGACGACATTTTCTCCTATTCCGCATTAGGGTCCAGGCCCTGTTAAAGGGTATTTTTTTTTAATTTTTGCTAAGGAGTCTGCCTCTTCGTTTACCCTGTGAAAAGTGACCCTGCTCTGTTCGCTAAGTGCCTGTCTATGGACTCTCAAATTAGAACTGATGGTATATGAGCTTAGTGCCTTGAGTGCAGCTTGGTTATCTGACATGATGGCAAAGTTCTTGTTGCGATAGTTCCTTTCGAGATTTTGATCCACGCATTTCCATATGGCGTGTAGCACCGCTTGACTGCTGTGCTGGTGGACTTCCCAATCCGTATGAAAAGTTTGGTTCTAGTCCCAAAGATTCCTGCTCCAGTCCTTTCACTTCCATCTTCTCGGTACATCAGTGTACCACTTGATTGTATTTGTTTCGAGGGTGTAATTTATTTTCTTCTCCTACCCAATCTTTCTTGTTGCCTAGATCTATAAAAAAGTTTTTCTCGAAATTATATTTTTTGATAGTATGAGTACCATCTCTTGGAATGTCAAGAAGGTTTGTTACTGTAGACCTGCTGAATAAGTATCTTTTCCTGAGAGCAATAATTTTGCCCAGTTCCTTACTTTCAGAATCTCATGATAGCTCCCATTGCCGCACTTCGATGACCTCGTGTTGAGAGCAGGCGCGGATCCAGGATTTCGTTCAGGGGGGGGGCAATTTTCGTGATATTTTGCTTAACTTAAAAAAAATGGTCCATTTATCTGCATTTCTGTCTTAAAATATTAAAAAGGTATACCTAAACATAATCGAATATAAAAATAACAAATTATTAAATTGAATTAAGGAAAGCATGTGCAGGTACATAATTATATGTAGGTCGTATGTAAATAACTATTAAATAGTAAATCAAACATCTTCGTTTACATTACTTTAGCCTCTTTCAATAATGCTCTGTATGCATGTCTTAAAGTATTAAATAGGAACTCGTACGTATTAAAAAAATGAATTAGTTAATTTAAATGAAGGAATTATAGTGTTGTACATGATATACATAGTTCTTAAATACTTAATTCTAATATTTTTGTGTGGTCGGTTTTTTAACAGTTTTGAAAAAAAAATTTAATTTTTTTTAAAATCCTAAATTTTTTTTTTGAAAATTTGAATACACTATTCTATTTAAGTTTTTTGGGAGCTTACGCAAACAAAAAATGATCAAAATCGGTCATACCGTTTTTGAGAAAATCGAAAACAAAAAAATGGTTCTTTGGGAGGTACCCCCTATAACCATTTTTCGGAAAATTTTTTTCAACTAGTACCTAGCTTTAACTAAATGAATTTTTTTTGTATCTTTTTTTTTTAAATCATTAGAACAGTTTTTGAGAAAAAAAAATTTACAAAATTTCGAAAAAAATTCGTATGGCAGGTAGTTATTTTTGGTCTTAAAAAAAAAGAAGAAAAAAACGTGTGGGGGGGGGGGGAATTAAAAATGATAAATGTTGAGACTGTAGTCGAACCGACAGACAGACAGAATTGCGAGACCCACTTTCTTAGTCTTCGCTATCATCGTAATGATAACTTTGATCAAAATCTCGAGTTCGATTTTTTTTACGAATGCATAACTTGCCGCACGAACTTGCTCCTATGTAATGGACTAGGAATTTTAAAAACCAATGTTATTAGAAAAAACTATTCATAAGGATAAAATTATCATCGTTTTTTAAATTCTCTTAGTAGTAAGAGACAAAAGCAGAATGCTATGCAAATATGAATTTATGCAAGAACAAAAATTATACATAAGTCGTTGTAGTGGTTTCTTAATAAAATAAGGTTTTATATATAAAATTTTTAAAATATTAAACAAAAAAAAATTAGTACGTCAACATTAGGTTTTTATTACTGTACGAATGAAAATTAAATTTCCAAAAAAACATATTAACCCATTTTTGAGATATCGAATTTTCCAAAAAACAATATTTTTTTTAAAGTTTTGAAATGCAATGTTTCTTAGAGCTTTTAGAAGCATCTCTATAAAAAATTTCATTAAAATCCATTATGTCGATAATGAGAAATTCAAAATTTTCAAAAATCGTTCTATGGTAGTCACAGTGACTAATGTCTTGTTTTCAAAATCTTTTGTATTCAATTATAGACCTTAAAAATTAATCGAAAGACTAAAAATTTAAGCAAAATTCTCGGAACCGTTTTCGATTTTCGAAAACCATTTTTTAACATTTGTATGGAGGGTACAGTTATTTTTAAGTAAAATAAATTTTTTTTTCTCATATCTTGTAGATTATTTTAAGAAACTTTTATTTATTAAGTTTTAAGAAAATCGAGAATGGGGTTTTCGAAATATTGTGTTTTCAAAAAATAATTTTGAAATTTTTTTTTTGAAAATTTGAATACACAATAATATTGAAACTGTTGGGTTTGAACCGTTATTGAGAAAATCAAAAACAAAAAAATGGTTCAAAGGGGGGTACCAAAAATCATAATTTTCTGGAATTTTTTTTTCATTCATTACCTAGGTTTAACTAAATGAAATCTTATGATTTTTTTTTTAAATCTGTAGGACAGTTTTTGATAAAAAAAATATTTATAAAATTTCGAAAAAAAAAATCGTATGGCAGGTACCATTATTTTTGGTCTTAAAAAAATCAAATCAAAAAACATCCGGGAAAAAAATAAAACCCATATCTACTAAGTTTAAAGAAAATCGGCCTAGATGTTTGGGCTGTAGTCGAACCGACAGACAGACAGAATTGCGATACCCACTTTTTTGGACTTCGCTATTATCGTAATGTCAACTTTGATCAAAATCTCGAGTTCAATTTTTTTTACGAATGCATAACCTGCCTTATAGTACCTATAAGTCGCAAGTAAAAAGAAAAAAGTGTTATGGTTTTTATAATTATTGTGAAACGAAGAACTGCCCAGGGGGGGGGGCAATTGCACCCATTGCCCTCCCCCTGTATCCGCGCTTGGTTGAGAGGATAGATGGACGAAAACGTATATAGTTGCGGTAGGGCAGTTTCTCATTCCTTCCGTAATACAAATACATGCGAGCCTTTGGACTTCGGTTCTCTTGTGCCATGCAACTGCACCATAGCCTCACAGTGATAGTGATAGTGATAGTGTACATCAACCTGAGGATGTTAGGTTTGCCGCCACATGACTTGCTTTCAAGTCCCTTGCAAATCATTAGGGCTTTTGTGGCTTTCTCGATTATAGCTTCTAAGTGTTTGTTCCAGAGGAGTTTATAATCTAGTGTAATTCCTAGATATTTTGCCTCCCTCGCGTTTCAATTACTTCACCAGCTAACTGAATAGGTTTCATATGTGGCAGAAGACTTTTCCTGGTAAATGGTTTGACTGTCGTCTTGGTTTTTTGATAGTCCTAAAGATAGACACCATTTCCGTGTGATTGCTAGTCCTCTTTGGATTATATCGTAAAGAGCTATGATAGCGACATCATCAGCAAATCTAATGCAGCGTATACCTTGAGAGGTAAGATTTGCTAACAATCCATCCACTACAAGTCTCAACAACAAGGTTGATAGTACCCCACCCTGAGGACAACCTCTTGTTGTGATTTTTTTTTACATTTTGTCCTGCTTTGTAGCTATACTATATCGGCCACTTCCAACATTCTGAATTAGAGTCCTTCACGGCTGTTGAAGATCAGGTGAAACTTGTTGGCCTTGAAGTAAATGAGGACAAGGCCAAGTATATTCTATCAACAAATAAACAAACATCTGTCCACCGATTAGGGCAAAACTTCACTGTTGGTAGTTTAGGAGTTCATCTACCTCGGAGCTTATATTAACTTCACGAACGACACCTTAGTGGATATCTGACGAAAAATTACCCTAGGAAAGCGCTGTTGCTACTTTGGTTTAACAAAACAAATAGGTTCAAAACTCCTCACTCTTAAGACGAATTGCACGCTCTACATCCTTATACTAACAGTCCTAACTTTACGGCTCTGAGCGTTCGACTGTAAGCAGAAAGACAGAGGTGATACTGAGCTCTTTCGAAAGAAAAATTCTTCCCTTTGGCATCCGCGATGGCTTGGTCTTTAAGCCGGAGGTTCGAAATCTCAATAATAACTCTAGAAATCTCAATAAAATCATGCTACAGGAATTTGAAATATCAACGTTTTTCAGCTGAAATCTCAGATATCGCTTTGGTGGGGCCATAGTATACGTGTACCTACTTCTTCTTATAATGTTAAAGACATTTTAACTTGTAACGTGCTAAGGATATTTTTGTAAAAAAATTGCATTTGAACACATCTAAAACAATGTCACTTGGTGCAAACAAGTAAGGAAACACACCTATTTGTGCGATACATCATCTTGATACCCTCTACAAAAGTCCTACGATCTAATGCCAATTCTGCTCAAGTGGGTTCCCATTGTATTGTGGCCCGTAAGAACTCTTATTAGTATGCTTGTTTCTTGAAACACGAAAAATATCAATTGTTGACTATCTGACGTCAGGGAAATTCTTTCAAAATTTAATTTTGCTCTTGTTCCGGTGGCCAAGTACTGAGTTATCAGTTTGGTGCGGTTCAAGAGACGACCCGTCTTTGGCCAGTTCATCTGCAATTTCGTTCCCGTATAGTCCCGGGACTCATTTGAGGGTTACTATGTTCGTTGCACTGAGAAACCTCAGCTTTCGACTAAGTAGTGATTGAGGAAATGGCTTTAACTGCCAACTGGCTATCTATGAAAATATCGATATTTCTGTTTGATACTCCTTGTGAGGAAAGATGTCTTGTGTCTCCGCATACTGCAAATACTTCCACTTGGAATACACTACAAAAATGTAAGGTTTTATTGATCTGTTAATAGATCGGTTTCTGTGTATATGCCTGGCCCTACCTCCTCAATTGTCTTGAAACCATCCGTAAGATATAATAACAGATACCTATTCCCTTGTTGGGATATCTGTTATTGCCACTAGTTTAAGGTCTATGTTTGCAAAATTAATTATAGTTCTATGAACATAGTACCTTCATTTCACCAATTATTACATTATTTAAGTCTTTAAACACTGTCGGCCGCCAACTCTTTCGTAAACCGATAGAGCGGGGCTTGTGACAGGAAAGTTCCAAGGGCTGCCGTTGGTGTAGTTCTAATAGCACTAGTTGCGCCATGAATGCATCTAACTTCCGTAGCTGGACGAAACACTCTTGGGAGTTAAGTTCACTTAAAGTTTGAATTAAATTAAATTCAATCCACTCACAGAAGTAATTTTTTAACTTCTCAACTTTTTTCTTTAACTTTAACTATTTATACATACATATATAAAATTTTTAAGACATTTTTAAGAAAAATTGTTGGAACAACAATCTTAAGTTTTTATTATTGTGCAAATCAAAATTTAATTTCAAAAAATCATTGACCCATTTTTGAAATTGCAAATTATTAAAAAAAGATTGGAAGCAGTGGCGCAAAAATTTAAACAGCCTATTATTAAGGTATATAAGTGTGAAACTAGTTAACAATTTACTAACTTTAAAGTAGTTTACTAACTCGTTCTTAATTTTAAACATTTTCTAACGTGTATCGTACTAAAGCAATTTTCTTAATAAATCGCTTCTGAACACGCACCTAAAACAAGATTCTGCTTAAAAATGAATTTCAATCTGTTTTGCAAATACTGCGAGAAAGTTCTTTGAGTAATGTGTTAATTCAAAATTATAAAGATTAGGCAAAATAGAAAAAAAAAATATATCGAAATTCAAAGCGAGACACTTCGTAAGGTCATCGTTATTTTTATATAAAAGGAACATTTTTACTTGCCACTTATAAGTACTGTAAGGCAAGTTATGCATTCGTAAACAAATCGAATTCGAGATTTTGATCAAAGTTAACATTACGATGATAGCGAAGACCAAAACAGTGGGTCTCGCAAGTTTGTCTGTCTGTCTGTTCGACTACAACCTAAGCGGCTCGACCGATTTTCTTTAAACTTGGTAGATATCTTTTCAATTTTTCCCCCCACACGTTTTTTCTTTTTTTTTTAAGACCAAAAATAACGGTACCTGCCATACGATTTTTTTTCGAAATTTCATAAATATTTTTTTTTCTCAAAAACTGTCCCACAGAATTTTTTAAAAAAGGTATAAAAAAATTCATTTAGTTAAAACTAGGTAATGGTTGAGAAAAATTTTCCCAAAAACTGTTATTTTTGATAGCCCCCCTGGGTCCATTTTTTTTTGTTTTTGATTTTCTCGAAAACGGTACAACCGATTATAATCATTTTTTTTATGCTAAAGCTCCTCTCTAAAGTTTATTCAAATTTTCAATTTTTTTTTATTTTTTGGGATTTAAAAAAAAAATCAAAATTTTTTTGGAAACTCAATATTTCGAAAACCTTATGCTCGAACCATTTTTTTTCGAATTTCGAGTTTTTCATTATCGGCATAACGGATTTTAATGAATATTTTTTATAGAGAAGCTTCTAAAAAGTTTAAGAACATTGCGTTTCAAAACTTTAAAAAAAATATTATCTGAATTTTTGAAAGAAAAAAAATCTATTTTTTTTTGAAAATTAGATTTTTTAAAAAAACGGCTCAATATTTTTTTTTGTAAATTTAATTTTTATTCGAACAATAATAAAAACTTTAAATTGGCGTACCAAAATATTTTCTTAAAAATGTTTTAAAAATTTTGTATAAAAAAGCTTAGTTTTTTAAGAAACCATTACATCGTTTTATAAGTTTTGTTCTTGTATAAACTAATAGTTGCTTGAATCAAATGGCATCCTGTTTTTAATTAAAAAATATAATTAGAAAATGAATTTTACGCTTATGAATAACATAACATTTATTTTTGAAATTTTTAGTCTTTTACATAAGAGCAAGTTCATGTGACCCAGTCGTGCATTTTATTTTTAATTTTTTAGATAGTGTAAGGAAACTATTTGGTGTCAATTTAAGCTACTAGTACCGTCTAGAACGCCAAAAAAACGCACGATTTTTGGGAATTTTTTTCTCGCAAGCTTTATTAGGTAATAACATATTTTTTTTTAATAATGAATACATGCATCAAGAGTACAAGAACAATTTTTTTTTCTTAATTTTCTCATTTTGGCCGAATTATAGAGCGCGCCAACGTTGACAAATCAAAAAACACATTGTCCCATTGCGGACAGTTAATCTCCGGATCTACAGAACCGTTTTTCAAAAATCTTGTTGCAACTTGATTGTTTTTATGTTTCCTAAGACAATTTACCACAATTGGACCAAACAGTTATGAACAAAAAAAATGGCGACCCAAAAATGGCCAACAAAATTGTCGAAAAAAAAAAATTCAAAGCTTGACATTTTGTTTGTTTTATATTTTTTAAGCAAATTGTGGAAAATTGTCTCGTAAGAAACCTTCCTTTAAATAACCCACTTTATTTTTTTTGTTTCAGTCCAGCCAATCCTGAGATTAACATCCGGAATGGGTTAAGTTAGGTTAGGTTAAAGTGGCTGCTGACCAGAAAAGGTAAACACACTTAGACCAATATTTGGTTCGTTGTGATACCACAAGGATTTCAAAAATCACCCTTACTCGTTAAACCATTTTGAGCTAATAATGAAGCGTTTGAGACAGTGAATGTCGGAATTATTTAGATCACTATAGGATCGTTATAGTAGCAGTCTCCCAAGTGGAGTCTACGTCTTTGCGCTAGGGCAGGGCAAGAACATAGAAGGTGAGGAACTGACTCCTCTTCTTCTTCATCCATGCAGCTTCTGCAAAAATCATTTGCAGGAACTCCAAGACGAGAAGCATGTCTTCCTATTAGGCAGTGTCCAGTAAGGACACCTATAACGGAGCTTATATGCAATCTACCAATAGAAATTAGTTGTTTTGAGCGTTTAGCAATGGGACAATGTATTTTTTGATGAGTCGACGTTGGGCCCTCTATAATTCGGCCAAAATTCGAAAATACTCTTGACGCTTGTATTCATTATTTAAAAAAAATATGTTATTACCTAATAAAGTTTCCGAAAAAAAAATCACAAAAATCGTGCGTTTTTTGGCGTTCTAGACCGTACTAGTACCTTAAAAAATGTTTTTTTTTTGTCAAACAGTTTGACTATTTGTGCGGCTATATCCCTCCAGCAAACGATTTTAGCTAATATCTACATATATCGATTTACACCAATAAACCAAAGAATAATGTTTAAGCTGATATTCCAGAACATTGGATATTTGTCCATTCAGACGAACCTGGGAAATTCTGAAATTTGTGCCTACTCAAACATCATATGCATTTTAATTTCAACAATCGTCTATCTCTAATTTTTTTTATGTAAGGATGAAATTCAACCTGAATTGCAAGGTATTAGTCATGGAATAGGATAGGAACAAATGTTTCTTGACAGAGTAGTAGCAGTTGGGCTCCAATCAACATGTCTGTCCATTGAACTATCTTGGAACAATATTCATCAAAAACTCATCAAATATTATTAAGTCATTATCTAAAAAAGTCTATCTATAGACCAAATGTACACCCCAAAATGCAACTCTTAATCCCAGACTATCATCTAATTTCAATTTACAAGTAATACAAATCCAAAAATTTGAATCCGTTAACTTCAAAGTTGATCTTCAAAACTTGAAACACTGGCATAGGAGCAATAAAATAATGTATTAGATTTAATGTATATTTAAAATTTACATACAAATCTTTAACAATATTTAAGAGTTGTTACGGTAAACTGATAAACAGGTTTGCCAAAATTGCATCAAATTCTTACGGCCTTGATAGTATAAATTAAACGAATGCAATCACAATGTTATCATTCAGTTATCTCAACGACAACTAAATATACTCATCTCAAAATGAAATTCGTTATTGTGTTCTCTGCTCTTTTCGCCGTTGCCATGAGCGCTTCTCTGGCCGCTCAGGACTCAGCTCACGCTGAAACCCTCCGTTATGAGAACGACAACATCGGTGTTGAAGGATACAAATACGCGTAAGTGTCATTACTTTTATCTCAAGCTGAACTCTGAAAAATCTTATGCATTTTATTTAGAGCTTTTCCTAATCTTTTCTGGCTTTTCGTTTTATTTTCAGAGTTGAGACCAGCGATGGCAAGTCTGTCAGCGAAGAAGGATCCTTGACCAACGTTGGCTCTGAAAAAGAAGCTATCGCTGTCCGTGGACAATATAGCTGGGTCGCTCCCGATGGTGTCACCTACACAGTCACCTACACCGCTGATGAGAACGGTTACCAAGCTCAAGGTGCTCATTTGCCAAATGGAGCAGTTTAAATGACTTTACGATCACAACCTGGAACTAGTGCGCGTCGTTGAAGTTCACTGATTGATCGTTAGATATCAATTGGTTTCCCAACAACTGTGAAATAATAAAAATATGCTATAGATTGAAATTAGTTTCTTGATTTATAAAAACTGAAGATCTGGGTTCGGATTCCACTTTAGATAACCATTTGTCTATTGTGACACTTGTGTTAAAAATTCTCAAAAAGTAACCTCTTATTATCATTTAGTGTGTGTCACCTTAGCCGTTTGGCTTTGGCAAAAAAAAAGTGAATGCCCAGCATTTCTGTTGACTTACAACCCCGTCCAGGAATGGTTGAGGGTGTAAGTCTTTAGGCTATTGATCTTCACGAGACTCTCGGGGAGTCGGAGATTTTAAAAATTTGTTTTTGGTACCAAACTTATGTATTGGTTTGATCTACAGAACTTTGGTATGAAACGAAAACATTTGTATACAGAGGGGTTAGTTTGCTGTACACCATGGTTGCAAAAGCTTAAGTCACTTTTTAGCTTAAGCTTGGCTTTAATTCTCAAGGTAGTGGGTGACTTATGAATTAAAAAAATGTTATTCAGCAGCCATTTACTGACTTATGAATTAAAAAAAATTAATTCATATATCAGTTGGTGACTTGTGAATTAAAAAATTAAAATCATAAGCTTCTAAGTGACTTATGAATTGAAAAAAGTTAATTAAGAACCTACTACGTAACTTATGAATTAAAAAAATTTAAGTCTTAAGCAAGTAAGTGACTTATGAATTAAAAAAAAAAATCACAACCTACTAAGTGACTTATGAATTAAAAAAAATTTAAGTCATGAGCAAGTAAGTGACTTAAGAGTTAAAAAAATAAATTATTCAAATGTTACCTGGTGACTTATGAATTAAAAATAATTTAATTCATAAGCTAATGGATGAAACCTGATTAAAAAATAATTAATTGGAAAATTTATAAGCTAGCATGATAATTTTATGACACACAAAAGCATGAAATCTACTTTCGTTAATAATTAATTAATTATGTAGCCAAAACAAGCTTAAACATTTCCAATCTACCAACTAACTTATGAATTAATATTTTTTTAATTCACAAATCATCTACAGACTTGTTTTTTTAATTCCAAAATTTGCAACCCTGCTCTACACTACAGATTTGGAAATCATGAATAACCCTTACGTTGCATCGTCAGATTTGGTTATCAGGGTTTTTGAATTATAGGAAATTAATTTTTGTACCCTTATTTGTGTAAATTTTAGGTCTCGACGAAGAAAAAATATTCGTGATAAGCAGAGGAACCTCGTAAACTCTGGATGTATTTTGAAACATGTATACCTAGATTGAACAACTTTGGAATTTTGAACTGACTTTATAGATTTTGACGTTCATCAACTTCAAGATTTTAAAGATTTTTTTTCGGCAAAGTACTTAAAATTTAGAACCACGAGAAGCGTTCAAAACATTAGTAGATACTTATTTCTAACTAAAAATGTTGAACGTTTATTAGGCAGGCGTTTATTATTCTGCGCGCTAAATTCTACTTTCTGGTTCAAAGGTATTACGTTCTGCTTTTGTGTTTAGTTGTTCAGAACAAAATTAAACTACTCTTTTCCTACAAAATTCATTTTTGTATGTGTCTGTCTGTCTGTCTATTGGCTAAATATCCTTAAAATTTTGAATAGTATTGTGAACTCAAATTTTCAAAAACACATTTTTTATGAGAATTCAATAAATATTTCAAAACTCACATGCTCGATTTTTCCAAACTTTAACACTAACCGATTTTTTTCTTTACGAGATGTGATAAAATTGTCATTTTATCTTAAAATAACGGTACATATCGTAAAAAGGTTGAAAAAATCCTTTTCAAAAATTTTCTTCGAAAACGGCACTTTAAATTTTGTACGTATGTTTCGCTTATAATTTTATGATCTAAAAGAACTTGCTCTTATGTTTAAGATAATTCTAAAAAACTGTTCATAAGGATAGTTATTTTGTCTTAAGTTTTGATATGTAATGGTTTTTTAAACTTTTTATAGAACGTAAAAATTAGGCGAAACGAAAAAATTGCATACAAATTGAAGGTGCCATTTTCAACCATTTTTCAACATTTATATGGTTGGTACCAATATTTTTGAGATAAAATAACAAGTGTTTTTTTTTAATTTTGTGGATATTATAAAAAAAAAACAGTTAATTGTTGTGTTTTAAAAATAAAATGGCGGTTACTATTAATAACAGCTCCAAAAGTCGAGGCCATCAGTATTCTTTTGCAGCGCGACTTAGATAAGATTCAGTGATTCAGGACTCCGTTGCATGGAATACGAGAAAGAACTGGCGCTGGGTGCTAATCGTACTATTACATGGACAGCTACTGGCGATTCTGGTTGTATCATGCAGCCGGCATGACAGCAGAGTAAAGGTGAATGCTACATGGCTCTGTGCCGGCCGATGATTGCCTATGGTTGCCCGGTGAAAAAGATTCGGGTGTTTGACAGACAGTGCCTTAAACGTTGCCTTGGATTACATAGAAGACCAGAGTCGGATTACAAACATTATTATTCCAACCAGGTTCTATACAACCGGGCCAATATAAACAGAATTGATAATTTTTTGATAAAGCTGATTCGGGGTCACATTGCAAGAGCGATGTTCTCGACCAACACATTTTTGGTGGGGCTTACTACCCAAACGACGTTTTTTATGAGAGTGTACGTCTTAGCGGCTCTATCCCGCCCGATGCGTTTCTCTACTTAGACAGTCAAGGGCTGGTCCAGGATAGAATGGCGATTCTGCTGATGATAGTCAAGACGTCCCCGCACAAGACGGAGCAGATCGCCTTCGGTTCAGTAGGACTCTGTCAGAGGGACAGGAGGGTGAGACATGAGAATCAAATCTACTAGTAGTCTAATGATAAGGAAAGTTGACAAGGACTTGTTTGTCTCGACTCACTTACATAGGTTTAAATGTACTTTTTGGGTTAGGTAGAGACAGTCAGGGTGTCACAAAAAAAAGTATGCACATTTGTATAAACACAAAAAAAAAAAAACTAAAAAACCAAACTGCTGCTATTCTAGTTTTAAGTAGTTAAGGTTTATTTAAAGTAATTTTAGAAATTTTAATTAGTTTTACTATAGTATAGGACCTAATGACTTACAACTCTCAACCATTTCTGTGTGCGCGTTACCAGTATAACGGAGGGAACCTACATTTTTCTGCCGATTCCGAACGGCTAATGAGCAGCAATTTCCATGACAAGAGATATACTCTTAGAGGATTTGTCGATCGATAAAGAATCTTTTTTGCAGCGGCTGAGAATCGAAATTGAGACCTTCTGCATGACAGTCCAAAGCACTAACCATTATGACAAGAGTTACGGCCATACCCACCATGCAATGTTAAAAAATTGTCTTCGAAATAGTATTTTTCTCGAAAACTCCAAAGTTTTTCCTTTCCATCAATTCTTACGATCAATAATTTGAAAAAAAACAAAATCTTGATATTTCGACATTCCTAACAGTACCTACCAGATAACGATTTTTCGAAATTTGACTTTCTCACTATCGATATAATGGATTTTATCTATTATAAAGGGTTTCTCAACAAGAACGATGCAAAAGTAGAGCGACAGGGACAGCAAATGACGCTATATTTCTTGCCGCTCTTTTGACATTTCTCTTCAGTAAGGTTTGCCATTTCATGATGGAAAGATATACGAGCCAACAACGAGTCGAAATTATTAAAATTTACTACCGAAATTCGGAGTCAGTGGCCTCAACGTTAAGAGCGCTACGTCCAATTTATGGTCGTCATAATTGTCCTAGCAGATCAACAATTGAGCGTCTAGTGAAAAATTTGAATCCACAGGCACAGTACAAAATGTTCCCGTGCCAGTGAGACAAAAAAGTGCCCGTAGTGTCGAGAATATTGCTGCCGCTGAGGCTTCAGTTGCAGAAAGCCCAAATGTGTCTCCCCACACGTCGTTCTCAAGCGTTGGGCATCTCTGTGACGTCGTTGTGGCGAATTTTGCGAATTTTGAAAACCGTCGAAAATTGGGTTCAGCGTCCGGACTTCTGCAAGCGTGTCCGCGGTGGCCATGCTAAAGTAATCGAGTTCCATACATAATGGCATCGAACGTACTTTCACAGGAATAAAGAATTTTATTGTAAAATACAAAACCGTTTTTATTTTATTTAAAAAAAATCTTTTGGAGCGCTCTTATTGAAAAACCCGATATAAAAGCTTCTAAAAAGTTTAAAAAGCATTGCGTATCAAAACTTGACCAGGTCGTGTTTTTTTTTTATTTTTTTACTCTGTGGAACAGTTTGTGAAAACAAATTTCTTATTGCATTTGGAAAAAAAAAATTGATTGGCAGGTACCGTTATTTTGGGTCTTCAACAAAGGGACGAACAAATCTTATTCAAACAAAAAAAAAAGAATATTTCTGGAACGATAGCAAAATACCCTTGGATATCATTGATAAATGTCATTCCGACCCTCCGTGGGACTTCTAAGTTACTACCAATTTTCATACAATTTTCATTCAATTTATGGAATACTGTTGCCAGACATTTATACTTTACTCCCACGGTTATTTTTTGTTGAAAATAAAGTATTTTTATCCATGTGGCCCGCAAAGGTCTTAATGCTTTTCATTATCAAATATGAACTTGTATATGCATTTTTTAGCAAAAAATTTTCGCAAAAAAATACAAATTAAACTAAAAACTGAAATCCGAATAAGATATTTAACCCACAATTCTTAATAATTCGACCAAATTAATTCATAATTTATGTTAAGATATGCTATAGTCGCTCTTATTTAAATGCATCACTATTTTTGCATTGCTAAGTTGCTATGCTAAATATTTTTCAACAGGTTTTTGCACTTCCCGAAGTGCTATCAAATGTGATGGTATAAATTGGTTTGGAGACATCAGAATATCATCAGTCAGTTATCTCGCTTACTTGAAACCAATTCCAACATGAAATTCGTCATTGTATTCTCCGCCCTTTTCGCTGTCGCCTTGAGCGCTTCAGTCGGTCTACAGGACTATGCTCACGCTGAAACCCTCCGTTACGACAACGACAACATCGGTGTTGAAGGATACAATTACGCGTAAGTTATCTTAAACCAAAATAAGTCTCGAGGCATTTTCTAAATTGTGTTCATTGTTTTAGTGTTGAGACCAGCGATGGCAAGTCTGCTAGCGAACAAGGAAGCTTGAAGAACGTTGGCTCTGAAAACGAAGCTATCGCTGTTCAAGGACAATTCAGATACGTCGGAGATGATGGTGTCACCTACGAAGTCACCTACACCGCCGATGAGAACGGTTTCCAACCACACGGTTCTCATATCCCCGTTTAAATGACTTTTTCATCAAAAAGTTGGAATTAGTGCGTCGTTGAAATAGTTCACTGATTGATCATTTTTATCGATCGCTATTTAAACGACTTGTTGAATAATTTAATTTATACTGTTAGGTGTTAATTGAAGCAATAAACATGGCTTGTTAAAGACTCAGAAATATTTTTTGATATTTTTAGAATTCCCGTAAAAAATTCCCGTCTTGAATTGTAAGTATGAAAGCGGATTGAACAACACCCTTGTAAGACATAATTCGGTTAGATAACCCCCTTCTAACTACATATATCGATATCGATCTTCTAATAAATAAGTTAACGTTGTTATAATAAGCATCCCAACTTTGGGTCTGTTCTACCCCCCATTCTGTCTGTGGTTCTTTTTCATTTATCTGTATTCGGATATAGTTAAAAACAGTTGTAGACTCTGAATCAGTGACTGAGCCATCTTACCTTCTTCAAAATAATTGAAGGATGAGGGGAACTAACACCAGTAACTGAATATATAATTCGAGTTAGCATGGAATGTGACGAAATCAGCCTCAGACAAAATCCCTATGAATCGTTCTTCCTGATCGGTAATATTAACGCAATGTTAACAAACTTTATTACTGACTCTCACTTAACAAATCATTGCTCGCATGCTTCTAAATTATAAAGTCAAGCCTTTACCATAAAGATGTTAAAGGTATTAGTTGATTAATATAATAGTAAAGGCTAAAGATTTTTAATAACAAAATATATAATTGGAAGAGATTTCAGAGCATTTACTTGTCTTCCTAAGAAGAATGCATAACGTCGGTAGAGCTAAAAAAACCCAACATCATTTTGAAAAATAGGAAGAACACAGTATTTTCTTATCAATATGAGCATACAATACACTCAATGGCCCTAAAAATGATCATCACAGTGCGAGGCTCTGGAGAACAGGCTCAGAAAGGATGTATCCATGCAAATTAGTTTTGAATTTCTTAAAATTACGATCAGAAGAAAAAATAGAGCTAAGTAGAGCGTTCCACAATCGTATAGTGCGGATAAAAAAGAGACAATATCTTTATCTAAAAGAAACACTCATTTCAGTTCGTATTTTGATGACAGTCTTAACATGTATACGAAATGAGAATTACCCGAAATATTAGTTTCACAGAGAAAAGGTTAACTCGAAAGAAAATTTAAATATTTGCTAAGATATAATTTTGAAAACAAATAAGAGTAGGATTAGATATTCCCGTAAATCAATTAATATGAGCGTATCAAAAGATGCGGATCTATTACTATACCTCGTGGTTATAGATGCTTCAAAAAACAAATGAATATTATGTAAAAAAGATGTTTTGGAAAACTCGAATGAATTTGTTATTATTATTTGAAGCCAAATACTAGTAAAAACCAATTCATCGCTTTGATTTTGGCAACAGAAATAAACCAAGTCACTGTCTTCCGGATTTTGGAATTTTCAGCTGTGAATGTTTTTTCTATATATTCTTAACCCAAATCCAAAAGTCAGGGAAAAAAATTAATGACATTCCGAATTCCAAAAGAACACTTTCAGATGGGAACATATGCATACCGACTACATCTGGATATCCATGCGAACCATAACCTAAAACTGTTTCTTAAGAATAAGATTATAATTAATTTGACTCAAAAAAGTATCCAACTTAATTTATCTTTATATTTATGTGAACTTTTATGCTTACAACTTCAACTTCTCCTTTTGAATTCAGGAAGAAAAAGGCGGTGCAAAATACGGCCTCAGAGTGATAGGCCACTCTGGCACTAAATATTTCATTTTCTTATTGTTGAACTAATAACAAACCGTGACGGAATTTTTTATATATTTTCAATTCCAATTCTTTTGAATTAAGACCTTACTCGCGTAACACTAATTTTTAACAATTAAACGAAGTATTTAACAATAAAGTTCAGCTTGCCGTTCAGTTCAATAAATAATCGTTCTTCTTTTCATCGGAAAATTCGGATCCCAAGGATAATCTCGACATCTCGTTTCTATTACTAATAGTCATTTCCTGATAAGATTGACCTTAATTTTTGTAGAAATTGTTTTATACATAGAATACATTTGAAGCATCATTTTGTAGAATGAAACAATTATTTATTGAGGCCACTAAATCGGCTACGTTTTTAACTGTTTTCACTAAGAATTCCTTAGCCATTTTCGATGGAATGAAACACAATAATTTTCTTGCAACATTTTTTTATTCGATTGTATCAAATCAATATTCATTTTTAAACTATCGAACAACCAATCGATAAAAATGATCAATTAGTTAGTTTCAACGATGACGCACTAGCTCTAACTTTTTGGTAAAAAAGTCATTTAAACGGGGATATGAGCACCTTGTGGTTGGAAACCTCCCTCATCGGCGATGTAGCTGACTTGGTAGGTGACACCATCGGGGCCGACGTAGCTGTATTGTCCTGAAACAGCGATAGCTTCGTTTTCAGAGCCAACGTTCTTCAAGCTTCCTTGTTCGCTGGCAGACTTGCCGTCGCTGGTCTCAACACTGCAAAGTTAATAGAGTTTTAGCAAATTGTCTAAATAGAATGTAATCGCATATCTGAGTCTAAAGATTATAACACTTACGCGTAATTGTATCCTTCAACACCGATGTTGTCGTTGTCGTAACGGAGGGTTTCAGCGTGAGCTGAGTCCTGGGCGGCCAGAGAAGCGCTCATGGCGACGGCGAAAAGAGCAGAGAATACAATAAGGAATTTCATTTTGAGGTGAGTATCTAGTTGTCGTCGAGATAACTGAATGATGACATTCTGATAGCGTCAATCCAATTTATACCATCGCATTTGATACAGTTTCGGCACACCAAACCAGTAAATTAATTCACCAGATCCACTCAAAAATGCCAAAAGTTGTGTGCATTTTTTATGCTAAGTGGTTAAGTTCAAAGCAAACGCAGCCGATAGAAGACACCGGTTAAGATATGAACATGTTCGTTTAAATTAATCTGCTTTATAGATGTGATAAGTATGGGGTCTGTTATTTGGAAGTTTACCAGGATGTTGTTATACTTTTGTAAGCTTAAGGTTATCATGGCATCGTCTGTGGTGTGGTAAGGAGATCAATAGTTTTTAGTTTATTACTAGATTTTGTTTTATTTATAGACCTTATTTTAAGATTTAAGATTTATTTCCATTTCATGTTTACAATTATTGTCTTAGCAAAATAATGTTTAATTATAATGATTAATAGCGTAGAGTTAACAATAAGTATTTAATTATATTTTGTAAATAAAGTATTAACAAATTCGTTATTTAAAGGTTAACAGTATTTAAATATACATAATGTATTATAAAAATCATTACTCATTAAATTATAATTATGAAAACTATAGAAAACTCGCCGGTTTTGATCTCCTTACAAGCTTTTCACTACGCCATAACAACTCTCCAATTTTATTTATTCATATGTACAGTTCGGTTCATTTGGATAGACACAACATTTTTGTTTCAGAAATCTTATTTTATTCCTCCTGTTTCCGTATTAATAATAATTAATAAAAAGTTAACAAAATAAAGATTTTTGGTTCTTTGTGGAAAACAAATTTTTTTTTTTAACTCAAAAACTAAATATGATTTGTTTCTGGTTTTAATTGTTTATTTTTTCATATTTGCGTCTTTTATGTAATTTGTTCTTGATATGCTAACGAAATAACGATGATAAAATGGTAGTTATTTCGAGATTAAAGAAATTTTCTATATACTCCAACTATGTCTCCTCTTAGCAAATAAACAAATTCATTAGGAAAGACGGTAGTCGTAAATTTGTTAAATGGTTTTAACAGAAAAAAGAACCTCAAAGTCCCATTATTTAAAACCCTCGTCATTTCTGGGTTACCAAAATAAATCAAGTAAAAATAAGTGACGTCCTTAAAACATAACTGTTGGCGTCAGTTATTAACAATTTAAGATTTCATACAAAAAATGCAATAGCATCTGGTCACACTGCAAAATAGCACACTCCATACTTATCACATCCATAAAGCAGCATAAAAAAATATCTTAATCGGTGCCTTCTAATAACTGCGTTCGCTTTTATCAATTCGACTTGAACCTAAATCACTTAGCATAAAAAATGCATACAACTTTTGGCATTTTTGAGTGGATCTGGTGAATTAATTTACTGGTTTGGTGTGCCGAAACTGTATCAAATGCGATGGTATAAATTGGATTGACGCTATCAGAATGTCATCATTCAGTTATCTCGACGACAACTAGATACTCACCTCAAAATGAAATTCCTTATTGTATTCTCTGCTCTTTTCGCCGTCGCCATGAGCGCTTCTCTGGCCGCCCAGGACTCAGCTCACGCTGAAACCCTCCGTTACGACAACGACAACATCGGTGTTGAAGGATACAATTACGCGTAAGTGTTATAATCTTTAGACTCAGATATGCGATTACATTCTATTTAGACAATTGCTAAAACTCTATTAACTTTGCAGTGTTGAGACCAGCGACGGCAAGTCTGCCAGCGAACAAGGAAGCTTGAAGAACGTTGGCTCTGAAAACGAAGCTATCGCTGTTTCAGGACAATACAGCTACGTCGGCCCCGATGGTGTCACCTACCAAGTCAGCTACATCGCCGATGAGGGAGGTTTCCAACCACAAGGTGCTCATATCCCCGTTTAAATGACTTTTTTACCAAAAAGTTAGAGCTAGTGCGTCATCGTTGAAACTAACTAATTGATCATTTTTATCGATTGGTTGTTCGATAGTTTAAAAATGAATATTGATTTGATACAATCGAATAAAAAAATGTTGCAAGAAAATTATTGTGTTTCATTCCATCGAAAATGGCTAAGGAATTCTTAGTGAAAACAGTTAAAAACGTAGCCGATTTAGTGGCCTCAATAAATAATTGTTTCATTCTACAAAATGATGCTTCAAATGTATTCTATGTATAAAACAATTTCTACAAAAATTAAGGTCAATCTTATCAGGAAATGACTATTAGTAATAGAAACGAGATGTCGAGATTATCCTTGGGATCCGAATTTTCCGATGAAAAGAAGAACGATTATTTATTGAACTGAACGGCAAGCTGAACTTTATTGTTAAATACTTCGTTTAATTGTTAAAAATTAGTGTTACGCGAGTAAGGTCTTAATTCAAAAGAATTGGAATTGAAAATATATAAAAAATTCCGTCACGGTTTGTTATTAGTTCAACAATAAGAAAATGAAATATTTAGTGCCAGAGTGGCCTATCACTCTGAGGCCGTATTTTGCACCGCCTTTTTCTTCCTGAATTCAAAAGGAGAAGTTGAAGTTGTAAGCATAAAAGTTCACATAAATATAAAGATAAATTAAGTTGGATACTTTTTTGAGTCAAATTAATTATAATCTTATTCTTAAGAAACAGTTTTAGGTTATGGTTCGCATGGATATCCAGATGTAGTCGGTATGCATATGTTCCCATCTGAAAGTGTTCTTTTGGAATTCGGAATGTCATTAATTTTTTTCCCTGACTTTTGGATTTGGGTTAAGAATATATAGAAAAAACATTCACAGCTGAAAATTCCAAAATCCGGAAGACAGTGACTTGGTTTATTTCTGTTGCCAAAATCAAAGCGATGAATTGGTTTTTACTAGTATTTGGCTTCAAATAATAATAACAAATTCATTCGAGTTTTCCAAAACATCTTTTTTACATAATATTCATTTGTTTTTTGAAGCATCTATAACCACGAGGTATAGTAATAGATCCGCATCTTTTGATACGCTCATATTAATTGATTTACGGGAATATCTAATCCTACTCTTATTTGTTTTCAAAATTATATCTTAGCAAATATTTAAATTTTCTTTCGAGTTAACCTTTTCTCTGTGAAACTAATATTTCGGGTAATTCTCATTTCGTATACATGTTAAGACTGTCATCAAAATACGAACTGAAATGAGTGTTTCTTTTAGATAAAGATATTGTCTCTTTTTTATCCGCACTATACGATTGTGGAACGCTCTACTTAGCTCTATTTTTTCTTCTGATCGTAATTTTAAGAAATTCAAAACTAATTTGCATGGATACATCCTTTCTGAGCCTGTTCTCCAGAGCCTCGCACTGTGATGATCATTTTTAGGGCCATTGAGTGTATTGTATGCTCATATTGATAAGAAAATACTGTGTTCTTCCTATTTTTCAAAATGATGTTGGGTTTTTTTAGCTCTACCGACGTTATGCATTCTTCTTAGGAAGACAAGTAAATGCTCTGAAATCTCTTCCAATTATATATTTTGTTATTAAAAATCTTTAGCCTTTACTATTATATTAATCAACTAATACCTTTAACATCTTTATGGTAAAGGCTTGACTTTATAATTTAGAAGCATGCGAGCAATGATTTGTTAAGTGAGAGTCAGTAATAAAGTTTGTTAACATTGCGTTAATATTACCGATCAGGAAGAACGATTCATAGGGATTTTGTCTGAGGCTGATTTCGTCACATTCCATGCTAACTCGAATTATATATTCAGTTACTGGTGTTAGTTCCCCTCATCCTTCAATTATTTTGAAGAAGGTAAGATGGCTCAGTCACTGATTCAGAGTCTACAACTGTTTTTAACTATATCCGAATACAGATAAATGAAAAAGAACCACAGACAGAATGGGGGGTAGAACAGACCCAAAGTTGGGATGCTTATTATAACAACGTTAACTTATTTATTAGAAGATCGATATCGATATATGTAGTTAGAAGGGGGTTATCTAACCGAATTATGTCTTACAAGGGTGTTGTTCAATCCGCTTTCATACTTACAATTCAAGACGGGAATTTTTTACGGGAATTCTAAAAATATCAAAAAATATTTCTGAGTCTTTAACAAGCCATGTTTATTGCTTCAATTAACACCTAACAGTATAAATTAAATTATTCAACAAGTCGTTTAAATAGCGATCGATAAAAATGATCAATCAGTGAACTATTTCAACGACGCACTAATTCCAACTTTTTGATGAAAAAGTCATTTAAACGGGGATATGAGAACCGTGTGGTTGGAAACCGTTCTCATCGGCGGTGTAGGTGACTTCGTAGGTGACACCATCATCTCCGACGTATCTGAATTGTCCTTGAACAGCGATAGCTTCGTTTTCAGAGCCAACGTTCTTCAAGCTTCCTTGTTCGCTAGCAGACTTGCCATCGCTGGTCTCAACACTAAAACAATGAACACAATTTAGAAAATGCCTCGAGACTTATTTTGGTTTAAGATAACTTACGCGTAATTGTATCCTTCAACACCGATGTTGTCGTTGTCGTAACGGAGGGTTTCAGCGTGAGCATAGTCCTGTAGACCGACTGAAGCGCTCAAGGCGACAGCGAAAAGGGCGGAGAATACAATGACGAATTTCATGTTGGAATTGGTTTCAAGTAAGCGCGATAACTGACTGATGATATTCTGATGTCTCCAAACCAATTTATACCATCACATTTGATAGCATTTCGGGAAGTGCAAAACCTGTTGAAACATATTTAGCATAGCAACTTAGTAATGCAAAAACGATGATGCATTCAAATAGGAGCTATTAACGACAAAATCTATTTCTGTATTTGAAGTTGTTTAACATATTCATTGTTTTATAGCAAAATATACAAAAAAAATTATGAATCAAGTTTGCTGCATTATAACGAATATTTTTAGGGTTTAGTTTGCAAAAACCACATGGTTGCACTTTGAAATTTCCGATAAGAAGTCTACATAGGCACATAAAAATGTCTAGTTTGAATTTGAACCACAATACTGAATCGCAGATCAAGGGAGCTTTTGTATAAGCGCAAAAAAAAAATCAATAGAATTGCATGTATTTTTCTGATAGAAATGGTTACCTAACGAGTGATTTTTTAAGAGATGGCGGAAAAAAAAACACACAAAATTCAGAAAAATGCATGAAATCCTTACTTGAATCGGTAGTTCGGTCGATATAATTTAATGTTTGAAAATTATTTCATGCAAATGTTGGCCGCGGCTGCGCCTCAAATGATCCATCCGCTTTGTCCAATTTTGGCATACTCTTTCTTCAATGCTGGCTTCCAGTGCGTCAATGCAAACGGGCTTGCCGCTATAGACATGAGCCTTAACATAGCCCCACAAAAAAATGTCTAAAGGCGTTAAATAGCACGATCTAGGCGGCCAATTGACCGGCTACAAACGTGAAATAAACTGTTCACCGAACTCACCTATCAATTGGTCCATTGTTGCGCGTGCTGTGTGGCATGTGACACCGTCTTGTTGAAACCACATGTCATGCACGTCAAGCTCTTCCATTTTGCGCAAAAAAAACTCTGTTATCATCGCACGGTAACGCTCACCATTCACAGTAACATTGCGATTCGCATCATCTTTGAAGAAATACGGCCCAATGATTCTGCCAGTCCATAATACGCACAAACAGTGACTTTTTCTGGATGCATTGGTACCTCTTGCAATGCTTCTGGCTGTTCTTCACTCCAAATACAGCAGTTTTGCTTGTTCACGTATACATTCAACTAGAAATGAGCTTCGTCGCTGAACACAATTTTTCGATAAAAAAGTGGACCTTCAGCCAAATTTTCAAGAGCCTATTCACCGAAAATTCGGCGCTGTCGTAGGTCGTTTGGCTTCAATTCTTGCAGCAGCTATATTTTGAATGTTTAATGTCAGTAGGTCGATTAAACTGACCATAAAATGGATGATGAACTTTCTTAACAGAGCACGCCTTTTGATAATAAAATTCTATAATAATTTGCAAGCGTTCGTTTGTAAGACGATTCATGGTTAAATTATAAGTAGACCAAACTGAAGATGTTTGACAGAAACGTGCGTCATGATAAACAGAAAACAAGGTATGCTCATTAGATTTTTGACAGTTCTGCTCTGACGTCACAATCATCTCGCTGGGAAATTAGATAGAAGAAAAAAAATTCATTTCATGCGATAGTTCTTATTATTTTTTTATTTTTACAGTTTATGTCTCTTGAAAATAATTTGTTTAAATGCTTTATCCTAAAATAAAGTCTACATTTAAAAAATAATTTTTTTACCCTTATATCTAGAGACACAGCTTCTGCTTTTTTTAAGTGAGTTTCCATAAATTTTCCTTGTGTAGAACTTCTTTATTATTTATCATAAGAATACTTTCTAGTACTCTTTTAAGGAACATAGTGCTTGGTTTTTTAAGTCCTTCAGATTTTTCGACAAAATCTATTTCTGTATTTGAAGTTGTTTAACATATTCATTGTTTTATAGCAAAATATACAAAAAAATTATGAATCAAGTTTGCTGCATTATAACGAATATTTTTAGGGTTTAGTTTGCAAAAACCACATGGTTGCACTTTGAAATTTCCGATAAGAAGTCTACATAGGCACATAAAAATGTCTAGTTTGAATTTGAACCACAATACTGAATCGCAGATCAAGGGAGCTTTTGTATAAGCGCAAAAAAAAAATCAATAGAATTGCATGTATTTTTCTGATAGAAATGGTTACCTAACGAGTGATTTTTTAAGAGATGGCGGAAAAAAAAACACACAAAATTCAGAAAAATGCATGAAATCCTTACTTGAATCGGTAGTTCGGTCGATATAATTTAATGTTTGAAAATTATTTCATGCAAATGTTGGCCGCGGCTGCGCCTCAAATGATCCATCCGCTTTGTCCAATTTTGGCATACTCTTTCTTCAATGCTGGCTTCCAGTGCGTCAATGCAAACGGGCTTGCCGCTATAGACATGAGCCTTAACATAGCCCCACAAAAAAATGTCTAAAGGCGTTAAATAGCACGATCTAGGCGGCCAATTGACCGGCTACAAACGTGAAATAAACTGTTCACCGAACTCACCTATCAATTGGTCCATTGTTGCGCGTGCTGTGTGGCATGTGACACCGTCTTGTTGAAACCACATGTCATGCACGTCAAGCTCTTCCATTTTGCGCAAAAAAAACTCTGTTATCATCGCACGGTAACGCTCACCATTCACAGTAACATTGCGATTCGCATCATCTTTGAAGAAATACGGCCCAATGATTCTGCCAGTCCATAATACGCACAAACAGTGACTTTTTCTGGATGCATTGGTACCTCTTGCAATGCTTCTGGCTGTTCTTCACTCCAAATACAGCAGTTTTGCTTGTTCACGTATACATTCAACTAGAAATGAGCTTCGTCGCTGAACACAATTTTTCGATAAAAAAGTGGACCTTCAGCCAAATTTTCAAGAGCCTATTCACCGAAAATTCGGCGCTGTCGTAGGTAGTTTGGCTTCAATTCTTGCAGCAGCTATATTTTGAATGTTTAATGTCAGTAGGTCGATTAAACTGACCATAAAATGGATGATGAACTTTCTTAACAGAGCACGCCTTTTGATAATAAAATTCTATAATAATTTGCAAGCGTTCGTTTGTAAGACGATTCATGGTTAAATTATAAGTAGACCAAACTGAAGATGTTTGACAGAAACGTGCGTCATGATAAACAGAAAACAAGGTATGCTCATTAGATTTTTGACAGTTCTGCTCTGACGTCACAATCATCTCGCTGGGAAATTAGATAGAAGAAAAAAAATTCATTTCATGCGATAGTTCTTATTATTTTTTTATTTTTACAGTTTATGTCTCTTGAAAATAATTTGTTTAAATGCTTTATCCTAAAATAAAGTCTACATTTAAAAAATAATTTTTTTACCCTTATATCTAGAGACACAGCTTCTGCTTTTTTTAAGTGAGTTTCCATAAATTTTCCTTGTGTAGAACTTCTTTATTATTTATCATAAGAATACTTTCTAGTACTCTTTTAAGGAACATAGTGCTTGGTTTTTTAAGTCCTTCAGATTTTTCGTTCACCCAAGTAAAACTTTAAGAAGTATTTTGGTCGTTGGTCACTTTCCACTTCTTTATAAGGAAACCTACGTGGTATTCAAGGGCACCTTCACCTTTTCTTAACTCGTCGTATTCAAATTCTGATATTTCTTCTTCTGTTTGTAGATCGACCTCCTGGTCTTCATCATCGTCAGCTTCCAGGTCCATTCTTGATGCAAACACTTTGGATAGCATTTGTGCTACAAGTTGATCATAGTTGTAATAACGGGTGATTTTTTTGAGGTTAGGATTTTCATGCATTAGTATTTGACAGATCACGCGGGATTTCAGACATGGTGCGAAGAGAAAGATGCTCAGTATGCTTTGACATTTCATCATGAATAGACTTACTAACGAGCAACGCTTGCAAATCATTGAATTTTATTACCAAAATCAGTGTTCGGTTCGAAATGTGTTTCGCGCTTTACGTCCGATTTATGGTCTACATAATCGACCAAGTGAGCAAACAATTAATGCGATTGTGACCAAGTTTCGCACTCAGTTTACTTTATTGGACATTAAACCAACCACACGAATGCGTACAGTGCGTACAGAAGAGAATATTGCGTCTGTTTCTGAGAGTGTTGCTGAAGACCGTGAAATGTCGATTCGTCGCCGTTCGCAGCAATTGGGTTTGTGTTATTCGACCACATGGAAGATTTTACGCAAAGATCTTGGTGTAAAATCGTATAAAATACAGCTCGTGCAAGAACTGAAGCCGAACGATCTGCCACAACGTCTAATTTTCAGTGAATGGGCCCTAGAAAAGTTGGCAGAAAATCCGCTTTTTTATCGACAAATTTTGTTCAGCGATGAGGCTCATTTCTGGTTGAATGGCTACGTAAATAAGCAAAATTGCCGCATTTGGAGTGAAGAGCAACCAGAAGCCGTTCAAGAACTGCCCATGCATCCCGAAAAATGCACTGTTTGGTGTGGTTTGTACGCTGGTGGAATCATTGGACCGTATTTTTTCAAAGATGCTGTTGGACGCAACGTTACGGTGAATGGCGATCGCTATCGTTCAATGCTAACAAACTTTTTGTTGCCAAAAATGGAAGAACTGAACTTGGTTGACATGTGGTTTCAACAAGATGGCGCTACATGCCACACAGCTCGCGATTCTATGGCCATTTTGAGGGAAAACTTCGGAGAACAATTCATCTCAAGGAATGGACCGGTAAGTTGGCCACCAAGATCATGCGATTTGACGCCTTTAGACTATTTTTTGTGGGGCTACGTCAAGTCTAAAGTCTACACAAATAAGCCAGCAACTATTCCAGCTTTGGAAGACAACATTTCCGAAGAAATTCGGGCTATTCCGGCCGAAATGCTCGAAAAAGTTACCCAAAATTGGACTTTCCGAATGGACCACCTAAGACGCAGCCGCGGTCAACATTTAAATGAAATTATCTTCAAAAAGTAAATGTCATGGACCATTTTAAAAAAGTTCTCAAGCTCTTAAAAAATCACCCGTTACTATTGGGACAAACACAATTCTCCAGATTTTCCTAATCACAATCTTCTTCTGTTGAGGGTTTTAAAGAACTGTTTAAAACAAAGTTAATGAATTATAAAGAATAGTTTATGATTAATTCAATTTATTTACTTTTCAAAAGCATCCAAACATTCATTCACGATCTTTTTGTTTCCTCTGAGTTCTTGTCTCTTGTCTCTAAACGATTGTTTATGCTCAATTGGCAATTTTTTGGATCGAACTGAACCGATATTCAAAATTCTTTTATCTTTAAAAGTATATCCTGAAGTCTATAATCACTCTCAACAAAATGTCCCAAGCAAACCCGACTATGTCAAAATCGGAGATGATTCCTACGTCATCACTTTTCAAGATGGCGACATGTCAGATACAATAAGCATACCTTGTTTTCTGTTTATCATGAACGTGCGTGAGCTGTCAAATCCAGTGCTGCCAAAAAGAAAATAGCAAAAAAATCACCCATAATTTTTGATAGATACATATTGACATACTTCCAGGGGGCACACAAAAATGTCCAAAGTACCTCACGTTACCTTTATGTTTTTGTATCTACTGTGCTAACTGTGTTGCTCAACGACAATTTTTTAAATGAGGTCCGAGACAAAAACCTTGCAAAAACACATCAATCTGTGAATTATATGTTATTTCCAAAATGTTTGAGAAGATTAACAATTCTTGCTGATAATATCTTAATTTCAATTTATTTTTATTAAACTAAAGATCATACAAATTAATTGAAAGAAAAAAAAATATCAAAATTCTAGGCGAACGCCGTTTTAATTTTTTTAACATTTGTATGGTGGGTACATTAATTTTTAGGTAAAATATTAGTTTTTTTCTTACATCTCTTAGATTATATTAAGAAACTTTTATTTTTCAAGTTTAAAAAAAATCCTAGCATGGGGTTTTCGAAATATTGAGTTTTGAAAAAAAAAAATTGAAGTTTTTCTTAAAAATCCAAAAAATAATTTTTTGAAAATTTGAAAACACAATTCTATTTGAGTTTTTGGGGAGCCTTAGCAAAAAAATTTATCAAAAGCGAATGTACCTACCGTTTTTGAGAAAATCAAAAACAAAAAAAAATGGTTCCATGGGGGATACCCTCAATAACAATTTTTCGGAAATTTTTTTTCAACCATTACCTAGCTTTAACTAAATGAATTTTTTTTGTGTTTTTATTTCCTAAATCCGTCGAACAGTTTTTGAGAAAAAAAATATTTATAAAATTTCGAAAAAAAATCGTATGGCAGGTACCGTTATTTTTGGTCTTAAGAAAAACAGAAAAAAAACGTATGGGGGAAAGATTAAAAATGATATCTACCAAGTTTAAAGAAAATCGGCCGAGCCGTTTAGGCTGTAGTCGAACCGACAGACAGACAGACAGAATTGCGAGACCTACTTTTTTAGTCTTCGCTATCATCGTTATGTCAACTTTGATCAAAATCTCGGGTTAAATTTTTTTTACTAAAGCATAACTCGCCAGCGGTCTCGCACTCATATGTTTCGGAACGCTCCTTTTCAGTTTCGCTGGAGTTTTGGAACGTTTTGTTTTAGTTTCGCGAGTCGCGCGATAATAACGGAATGCACCCTTACGACCTTACTTACCGTTTACGAATTCACGGAAATCAGCCGAGAGCGTCAACGACGAATCGCAGGCAAGGTGGCAAATTTCAAATTTTCGGCATTGTTGTTTGTTGACTTGTCAAACGTTCTGTCATAAAACATATGATCTCTACTCTACCCGCTTCAACGGCGACAGTTTGCCGCCCCCACCGCCCCACCCACGCTACGCCACTGTGTCTTGACCCATTCTTTCACACACATTTCTGAACTGACCTTGTTCTTCGCTGGAATATGCCTAGTTTATAACAAACTTTGGGTTGGTCTTAGGCATTTCTCTGTGGTATACTCACTTCAATGTTCTTATGTTTCGATTAATTTTGGTTGTATTGTACTCAAAAGAGTGAATCCCCTCTAAAGTAGTAAATTAGAATTTCAGTATTTTGTAGTACGCTGACTGGAGAGGTCCCTATGAAGTGTGTTCTAAAGTCCGAAGTTCTACAGCTTGTCAAAGACTTGAACATCTAGGAATATATCTGAACATAAACTTGTTTTTCTTTGAGTGTTTTTTTTTTTTCTGGAGCATCGGTAATTCGATGTATTTGGTATATCGTATTGATTCCTGAGTAACAACTGAAGATGGTTCTCTCTTTTGTTATTTTGCTTAGCCTTTTTAGGAGCAGTTTTTCGAAAACTTTTCGAATTTTTCAAGAATGCGATTGACGCAACTGCAATCGTTTTTTAATAGAGTATTTTCCAGAGAAGAAATTCCGCCGTCATCGTTCAAAAGGTCGGTAATCTTTCCTATCCACAAAAAAGGAGGCTTGAACAATGTTGAAAATTACCGAGGCATCTCCTTCATGAATGTACTTGCAAAATTATTCTGCGGTATACTTGTAAACAGATTAGAGATCTGGGTGGATGTAAACAGTATCCTTTCAGACTTTCAGGCTGGTTTCCGGCAAAGCTATTCGACGACAGACCATATTTTCACAATAACATTCATTGTTAGAGCGCTCCAAGCAAGAAAGAAGAAAGTGTATCTATGCTTTTTTTGTTGATTTTAAGACTGTTTAAGCTCTCGAAACTAGGACTTTCTACAAAATTTACATGTTATAAAAGAATTTAATTCAGAGACAAAAGCAGCTGTATCGGATGGTTCTACTTACTCAAAATGGCTTCAAACTGATAATGGAGTAAAACAAGGTTGCCCTCTGATTGCACTCTTGTTTTCACTTTTTATAAACGATGTGGTAACCTACCTTCCTGGTGAAATTCAAATCGCTGATTGAAAACTCAATGTTCTTTTGTATGCTGCTGATTTTGTGATCTTATCAGAATCTTCAGAAAACCTCCAACTTATGATCAATAGCCTGGCGAAATACTGTGATGATTGGGGCCTTGAAATAAACCCGAAACAAATCAAAAGTAATGGTCTTTAGCAGATCGACAAGGAGCCAAAATACATATAAATAATTGGGTGTTCAATGGTGCTAGTTTGGAGATTGTAGAAGAGTACAAGTATTTGGGTGTGAAACTAAACCGAGTTCTTGATTTCAACTTGCACCTTAGAGATGTGGCATGGCGAAACATTTTCTTAAATATTCGAATCAACCTTTCAGCGAAGTACAAAATATTCGAAGCCGTGGTAAGATCGACATTGTGTTACGCGGGTCGAGTTTGGGGAAGTGATGAATACGAGTCCATCGAAAAATTCCAAAGAAATTTCTTAAAAAAGCTGTTCAACTTGCCCTTGAAAACGGCAACTTATGCACTTCATCTTGAAACAGGAATTCCTAAATTGTATACATACACACTGAAGTTGCAGGCCGATTTTATCGTGAAAGCGCTATGTTATTAGGATAACTGTCTTCCCAAGAAAATTGTGTTATATGAGTTGATGAAGGAGGAGGATGTCTAAGATGCAGGAAACGATTCCGATTTTGAACGATTTCAACTGGAAAGACCTTTACAAATACTCAAAAGAAATTTCAACATATAGAATGTTACTGATAGCAGAATTCATGTAGTGAATGGAAATGTGTAAATACTATTTAGATAGATAGATAGATTTTTATTTCGTTATAATATTACAATAGTCTGTTACCGCACATTTTACATTAAAGAGATTTGATACTGTACACATATCTTTCTACTTGAATATTATTTTGTAAAGGTTTCTATAAGTTTCAGTTTTAATTTAAATATTATGTTCGGAGGAAACACGACAAAACCTCCATTTAAGAAAAAAAAAAAAAAAATGTATAAGGTATAAATTATACTTAAAACTAATGACTAGAAAAAAAAAATTGGAAATAGTGAATAAATAGAGATAAATAACAGTAAGTTAATAAATAATTTAGTTAATTAAAACAATTTACAAAAAGAAAACAAAAATTAAGAGTTTGAGGAGCAAACAAAATTAAAAAAAAAAAGGAAACAAATAATTTCCAAGCAACAAATCGTATTTTTATACAATCAATAAGGAATCAAGTACAACTAGAATAAATAAATAAATTTGAATAAATTAACATTAAGATAACAAAAATAATTGTCAACAAATTTGAACAATTAATATATATATATATATATAAATAAATTAACATGTAAATTAAACAAATAAATAAATAAATAAATAAATAAATACTGATATGGAATATATATAAATAACAAACTTAAAGAAAATAAATAATTAGACAAATAGTTTAACAAGTAGACAAGAAAAAATAAATGAATAGATAAATAAATAAATAAATAAATAAATCAGTAAATAAAAGAAAAAATAAATAGATAAATAAATAACACTAAAATACGTACTAAGTTTGATTATTAAGTTGGCTTATGAGAATATTCTCAGAGACTTCAAGTCTATTCATGAATGAATTAGTTAATTTTTGGATTCTTTCCGAAATCAATTCAACATTCGCCTTTTCATGGAGATCAGAAGTCGAATGATGCCAGGGAAGGCCAAGCATCATTTTTAACAGTTTATTTTGAGAGATTTGTAGCCTTTTCATGTGACATTTAGCTACATTTTTCCAAACGGGACAACCATACAAAAGAATTGCCTGAAAAATGACTTTATGAATAATTATTTTGTTTTCATTTGACAATAAAGACTTTCTATTAATGAAAGGAAATAGCATTCTTATGGCTAGGTTAACCTTTTTAATTGTTTGAGTTATATGCTGTTTAAAAGTTAATTTGGCATCCAGATGAATGCCGAGATATTTCACTTGACTATCCCAAAAAACTTCTTTTCCTAGGATTTGTAGTTGGTTGGTGGGAAGATGACAAGTTTTTCTTTTTCGAGTGAAAAAGATGGCTTGCATCTTATTACCATTTAACTTGATTTTCCATTGGTTATAATAGTGTTCCAATATTCGAATCGCGTTATTTAGGTTCGTCTCAATGTTAAGACCAAACTCATGTGAAGAGAATATGGCTGTGTCGTCAGCAAAAATTGCTGCTTCACAATTTGTTAGTTTCGGGAAGTCTGATGTATATAAATTATATAAAATCGGCCCCAGGACTGACCCTTGAGGTACACCATAATTAAAATATATACGTTCAGAGATACAACTGCTTACATGAACTGTAAAGGACCTATTCCACAGAAAACTTTGTACAATTTTACACAGATAAGTAGGAAAATTTAAAGATAGCATTTTATATATCATGCCATCGTGCCAGACAGAGTCGAAAGCTTTTTCAATGTCTAGTAGTATCATGCCTGTAGATCTTCCTGCAGCACGATTACTTTTAACATAGTTAGATATCCGAAGTACTTGATGTGAGGTGCTGTGAGATTTCCTAAAACCAAATTGCTCATCTGGATATAAACTATTTTCAGATATAATTTTAAGCATTTTCTCTTTAATAATTTTTTCGTAAATTTTGCTGATATTACTGAGCAAACTAATTGGCATATAGCTGTCAGCTCTTACTGCAGGCTTGCCAGCTTTTAAAATTGGCACAACTTAAGCTGTTTTCCATGCATTTGGAAAGTATTGCATTTTTATACACGCATTTATTACAAACGTAAGAAACAATATTCCGATCTTTGGTAGTTTTTTTAAATAAATATTTCGTATTTGGTCAGATCCACCAATTTTTCTGATTTTTAGGTTTTTAATGATTTCAGCCACATCATCTTGCGCTGTAAAACTATTTTCAGGTACTTCTACCGCCATCTGATTTAAATTTTCTATAGTAGAATCTACTAAATGATTTGTTGCAACATTTCCAAGATTTTGGGATACTGAATGGTTTTTGGAAAAGTTAAGTGCAAGTGCATTTGCTTTTTCTACATCGGTAAAGAATGTGTTGGAATCATTTTTTAAGAAGGGAACCTGTCTATGTTTGTTTTTTACAATTTTAACAATGTTCCAAAAAGGTTTTGCATTTTTTTCTAAAGCACATAATTTATTGTTCCAATCATTATTTCTTTTGCTTGATAATTCTTTAGAAATAATACTATTTAGATGAGCAATATGATCTCGAAAGACAGGCTGACGGTATCTTTGCCAATTTTTTCTTTGGATATTTCTTACTTTAATAAGTTCCAGAACATGTGGAGGAATACATGAAGAATGGTTTCTTCTTACAACTTTTGGGACGCATTCATCAACAGAGTTTATGATGTCATGGGTAAAGTTATGAATAATACTGTCAACATCATCTTTCCTTAAAACTCTTTCAAGGTCGGTAGAAATGTTTCGAAGTTTTGTTTTTATATTTGATCGAAATCGTGACCAATTAGTATTTTTAAAATCTTGGTAATATATCAGTTTTTTTCACCTGACCTAAGAAGACGACAAAGTACTGGATTATGATCAGAGCTAAGCTCATTTAAAGCAATTGTGACGTTAACAATTAAACAGAGGCTAAAAAAATGAACATGAAACCGAGCAAAAGGGCGGAAAACTATAATTCCTAAAATATTTAAGATAATTTAATGCAGTAAATTTTGTAAAATTTGAAGAAGTCTTTTTTATTAGATTGACCAATAAAAATACTAAAGGGACCTTTTATTTTCGTCCTTTAGTGAAATGTTTTGTTTTTTTAGGCAGTTTTGTTTGTTAAAAATATATTTAGCGCGTTTTGAAAATAAGTTTCTTAAATTTTGATTCTCAAATGCCTGTAAAATTAAAAAAGAGAAAAATAGAGCTGTTTTGAAAATTACAAGCATTGTATGAAAAATAGCACCCATTTGATTGTTAAAAACATTAAAATAGTAATAACTTCTAAACCAGCCCGTTTTGAAATACAATTTTTCCACCATTCTATAGCTCTCTTTAATACGCAAATTTTGGTATACCACACTCCATATTTTGAAAAAAGTGCCTTTAGCACCGTTTTGATTGTTAACGTCACAATTGGTGAAGTTAAATGACTAGAAGCATTGGTTACAAAAATATCTAGGACAGAAGGACAACCACGAGAACTAGCAGGAACATAAGTAGGACTAGGAGGAAACAATATAGTTACAGGCAACGATGTGGACAGATTAGACAAAACATTTCCATAGGCATTTGCCCTATTACAACCCCACTCCCTATGTTTGCAGTTTAAATCTCCTCCAATCAAAAAGTCTCCTCTGATTGCAAAAAGTTTTCTTAAATCATTATTCAAAGATATTCTTTTGTAATTGGATGAGGAACCACCTGGAAAATAAACACAATATATTTTAAATGTAAATATTAAGATTTCTTAGTTTGATCTCAATCCCAATATTTTCAACCACTTGAGTTCGTATAACCGGCAAAAGTGAATGTTGAATTGATTTACGGATAAGAATTGCAACTCCTCCGCCTTGACTTTCAGTCCTATCAACTCGATAGCACTTATAGTCAGGTGTAGATAAGTGTAAATTACTGTCTAGCCAAGTTTCAGTCACCAAAGCTATGTCGATATCATATCTGTTTAAGAAGGAAAAAAATTCCAAACATTTGTTATGAATACTTCTAGCATTCCAAGTTATAATTTTTATATATCTTTCTACCATACTACTTATCATGACTGTACAAAAACTTAGTTGCTAAATGTGCGATAACGTTGAACTGGTCTAACTTAGTTTTACAAGTTGATAATTTTGTAATCATCTCCATAGCTAAAGAATTAAGTTCTTCGATGGAAAAAAGCTTTTCATTGTTGGTTGCATCGGGTTGGATGCTGTTGACATTTATTGGAGCAAGAGAATGATTTTCCAATACATTTGATTGTTGAGCATTAACATTGACACTCTGTAAATTATTAGGATGGCCACGTCGTGGTTGAGGGAGCGACGGAAAGTCTGACATAGAGGTGAAAGAGACTTGTCTCTGAGAAACGGGATAGGCACCAGCTTGTGATGTTGTAGGTAATCGCGATAATGTTGCTGTGTTAAGAGTTCTTGGTTGAGAGGAGAATGTTCTCTTCACTGATCTACCTTTTATTTCAAGGTACTTTGCTCTGTTGCCGCACGTGACATCAGTAGCCCTATGATTTTCATTACAATTTGCACAATTATGCTTTGAAATATTATCACAATCGGCAGTCTTATGTGGACCAGCACAGTTGGCACAATATGTTTTTATGTGGCAATTTCTTTCGCCGTGGCCAAACATTTGGCAGTTATGACATTGTGTTAATTTGCCTTTAATTTTTCGTTGGAAACTCCAATTTACCTGAGTGTGGAAGATCGAGCGAATGTTCTTTTTAAGATCACTTAATTTTACAGATCCGTTTACAAGCGAGATTAAGTAAAAAGTATCTGTGTATTGTTCATATTTTTTTGTTATAGCCTTTATTTCGGTGCACATGAGTCCAAGGCTAGTGAGTTCAGTTTTAAGTTTGTTTATGTTTATTTCTCCCAAACCATAGAGAATCACTTTGAAAGCTCTAGCACTTTTAAGATCATGCGAAAAATATTGACAATTTTCATCTTTCAATTTAGTGAGCACTTTGTTATAACAATCTAAAGAATCACAATTAATTTTAATCCCGATGGATAGTTTCTTAATACAATAATTTGTAACTTGCAATGTTTTCATCATTTCGTGAACATAATCACATGATTTTTGTAAAAGCTTTATTGGAGGCACATATATTTTTTTTTTCACTTGACGAGATAATATCGTCCATTTCTTCTATCTCATTTTCAGTTTCTGGCTGGCACTGGAGTGGATTCCAGTAATTGGAGTCTTTCCAATTATTAGAACCCTTGTTTTTTTAGAATTTAAATTGTTCATGGTGAAACAAAGTTTTTTATCCGAGGACAGTAAATTGTCCTCGGGTATGGGTGATCTAACACGTTTAGGAATGATTGTAATACTCAATATACAAGCGAGATAAAGACGTCATACACAGCTAAAAGCTCCGACTAGACTGAAATACTATTTAACTAAAAAGAAAAAAAAAGGAAAGAAAAAATGTATTATAAATTTTGTTAACAGAGCTGACGGTAAAGCCATAGCTTTAAATTCAGATTGTTGTAATACATGAATAATTGAGAAAATTGGAAATAAATGAACTCATTACTTACTTAAAAGCCTTCTGTTTTGAGTTATGACTCCGATGCAATTTCATCTTTTATTGGCGTGTTCTATGAGTTCAGTCTTGGGGCTCGGTTGCTTTCCGTGCTTTTGTCCGTAGTCAAACTTTTCAGACATTTAAAAAGTGAATTATTTTTCAATTTACTGATTCTTTTTTTAGTTCATTGTTAGGACAGTTGAAAACTGCCTTATCGTCTGGGAATCTCCTAGTTTGCAATTTCTTTTTTTTGAGTTGTGCTTCTGTCGAATATCAGAGCTCCTTAATTTCGAAATATTTTTTTATATTTAAAAAAAAAATAGCAAATTAATAATAAGGGCTCATTTACCGAAATTAAGTTCAAGTCAAAGTAACTACTTAAGCGCTTAAAGTTGAATTTGAATACTTCAAAAATTCAGGAAGACGGCAGTATTGCCATGTCTTGATCTTAAGATTAAAAATTGTAAAATTTGATGAAAAAATAAAGAATATATCTATCTATCTCTATCTACATCAAAAATTTCAGGATTTCACAAATTTAAATTCATAACATGTTCTGAAAAAATTCACAAGCATTTCATCTAAATGTATCTGAGAGAACATAAACATGCATTTTGTTAAATTCAAAGGTGAAACGTATATACGGAATCAGGTTTATTGATTAATATTGAAATATAGCTCTGCATTTGCATAACTTAAACAAAATAGTTGAATGTGACCTTTGTTAAAATTAGTGTTTTTCTTTTTTTGAAATGTTCGCAAAATACGAATATTAGTGCTTTGGCTGCACAATTCTGATTTATTTTAACAAAAGCTACGATTAGTTTTTTGGCATTTCGTCATTCGAAACGATAAACTAATCCGGAATTATGCATTTCAAGATCAAATCTCTGTCTCAGTTAAGCGGTATCTACTCTATAGGGGTATGTATATCCAATTTATGGAAATTCCAATCATTGTTTCCATGAGACTGACTATAAGATTGACCATTAGAGATATTTTTAAGCAAAAAGTTTATTTACTAATTTTATGTATTAAGTACTTTCAGCTAGTTTTGAAACTAAAGAACCAACATATTTGTACTTCCTAAACGAAGAAGAATATTTTTGGTATGGAAATAGGTTAAGACTATTAACTTTGAATTAATCAATTTTAATGGTAGTTTACTTGTCGAAGTATAAGACTGGTACCCAAATATTGAAGACTTTTTTATAATTGGTACTTCTTGTTATGGTTGGACTTTAGTTAGACTTTATTTTGGTGAGTTCAAAATTAGCATTTTTTTGTATTAGAACTTGAATCAGGGCCGGTATCAGATTGCACAATCATCAAATGTCTGCCGGGTTTTGTTTCGCCTTATTTTCGGTATTTTACGGTTTGGTATTCAAATTTGTGTTGGTATTCTCTTCCTCATTTTTGTTTTGATTCATTTTAAAGCGCAATAAAAACAAAACACTTTGATTCGTATGATTTTTTGTTCGAAACTTTTTATTTCTTTAGCTAAAACGTAATGATACAACTTAAATTATTCCACAAATCGTTAAACTTCCAATCGATAAAAATGATCAATTAGTTAGTTTGAACGATGACGCACTAGTTCTAACTTTTTGGTAAAAAGTAATTTAAACGGGGATATGAGCACCTTGTGGTTTGAAACCTTCCTCATCGGCGGTGTAGGTGACTTCGTAAGTGACACCATCATCTCCGATGTATCTGTATTGTCCTTGAACAGCGATAGCTTCGTTTTCAGAGCCAACGTTCTTCAAGCTTCCTTGTTCGCTAGCAGACTTGCCATCGCTGGTCTCAACGCTAAAACAATGAACACAATTTAGAAAATGCCACGAGACTTATTTTTGTTCAAGATAACTTACGCGTAATTGTATCCTTCAACACCGATGTTGTCGTTGTCGTAACGGAGGATTTCAGCGTGAGCATAGTCCTGTGGACTGACTGAAGCGCTCAAGGCGACAGCGAAAAGGGCGGAGAATACAATGACGAATTTCATATTTGAATTGGTTTCAAGTAAGCGAGATAACTGACTGATGCTGTTGTGATGGCCTCAGACCAATTTATATAGTCGCATTTGATAGCATTTCGTAGTGCAAAACCTGTTGATTGTTGATGCAAAAATAGTTTGCATACATAAATCATTAAAGTGCTTGGAGATATAGTATTGGTAAATTTTTTGAAGTATGGTGCCAGTCAGCCTGATATAAATAAATTATTTCAATAGAATAAATTGCGTATTGGCAACATTTTTGTGTATCATGTTGTCACTTTGAGTGAGAAGATTAAGGATCTAAAGAGTTGATAAAATTCAAAGAACGAAAAGGGTTTACAGATAAAAGGTTTTTTGCTTATCTAGAAAAACTGAAAATTTCGTTTTATTTTAATTTTGACAGACGTTGCACTCATGTTGGTAGTTTTGGGCAATTAGGCGGTCGGGACAAATGTTAGCATTCAACTTTCATTGCGATTACTTTTCATAAGTAAAAACTGTAAAAGGTTTTTATATAATTATGTGTCAATAAGCTCACTCACTTTATGTTGAAACAGTCATAACTGCAAGGTAAAACGTAGATAGGGCGAACTTCAGTGTCTCAGTTTGGAAAACGGCTCAACTGCAGAGCCGTTGAAACCACTTGCTTATGATACACAAAAAGGTTTTTCAAGAATTTTGCAATTGTATCTGATACTCGTATCTGGCTCAAGAAACCTTGTTCAAGAACAAGTCCGACTACTTCTCGTGAGGTCTTAAGTTAAGAAAGTACACAATCGTCCAAATTTCACAACTAAATTTGCAAACAGATCCTGAATAAAATTCTTTGATATTCCATTAAAATTGATTATTAGCACTTGTTTATTGATATTAAAGGTGATAAAATTCATTGAGACGAACCGCACAGGCCATGTTTTGTTTTGACATCCATGTCAAACCCGAATTCCTGTGCAGAGTAAAATAATGGAAAATACTTGCTTCTCGATTAAAAAAAGGGTTAAGGCAATGTGATTCGTATGTGTGCGGAACTCTAAGATTACTTCCACATACTGACAATATCGAGATCACTAGCAGAAATCAGCGGTTTGTCTCCGTATCGTGAGCTGCAACATTGCCAACATTGGTGAGTAGGGCAGAACGTCATAGTAGGCTATTATAATTACGAGGAATTACCATCTGTCAATTAAACTTTACCATCAGTTGAAAAATCTACTGAAGAATCACTTTTGACTTTTAATTTCGCATAAGAAAGCAGTTGAGTAGTAAGACCCTATTCGGAAGATTATTAGGAGATCTTTTATAAGACCGTAGCCATTAAGGTTTTAGTATGATACTACTTAGCAATTTACTAACTTTTAAGTAGATTACTATACTCTGTCCAACAAAAATATGCAGTGTGGGCAAGATGGGACGTTTGCCACGCATTCTGACTACAGTGAATTGCATAAATCTGTCCTTCATTAAAGCTCTCACAGGGTTATCGTAGTGTTGATTTTAAATTTACCCTTTTTTTAAAGCTCTAAAATCAAAAGCACCTCAACAGAAACCCAAGGAGAAATAACTGAACAAGTTACGAAATGAACAAGGGTAACTCTGAACGCACATGAATATTTAATGGGGGTTGAAATTGAATAGCACCAACAGATAGGCCACAGCAATTCAGTGCACACTCAGATGTGCAGTCAATAGGACCTTGGGTCTGCGTCAGATGCAATCGAAAATTTATGGGCGCACAAACACTTTTTTATGGAGGAGTTCTTTCAATTTAGTATGGTGTAAAAATATAGCACGCTACTGATTTTGAAAAAGCTCTCCCATAAGACGTGTACTGCATATTTTTGTTGGATGAAGTATAACTCTTAATTTTGTTTAAACATTTTCCAATTAGTATCGTGCTAAGGCTATTTTTTATTGATAAATTGTTTCTGAACACACCTAAAGTAATGGCAGTTCATACAAAAAACTAAGTAAATAGACCTGCTTTGATGTTTGGGAAAGTAAAAGAGTCATACTATGAAGTTAGCACGATACTAAATAAAATGCACGACTGGTTCCTACGAACTTTCTCCTTATGTAATAGACTAGGAATTTTAAAAACGAATGTTATTAGGGAAAACTGTTCATATAGATAAAATTATTTTTTTTTTAAATTCTTTTAGTAGTAAGAGATAAAAACAGAATACTTTGCAAGTATGAATTTATGCAAGAACAAAAATTATAAGTCGTAGTGGTTTCCTTAAAAAAAATAAGCTTTTAACATTTTTAAGAAAAAATTCGGTACGCCAACCTTAAGTTTATATTATTGTACGAATGAAAATTAAATTTCCAAAACAATATTGAGCCGTTTTTGAGATATCGAATTTTCCAAAAAAAAATTTGTTGTGCTTTTTGCTTTCCAGCCGAGGTTCTGCTAGCCGGTCTCGCCAGGGTCGTCGTGAAGAAAACACGAAACTCCAGAGTAAAAGGTCTTCAAACCTTATTACAAAATCTTTATTAGAAATAACTCTTAAATCTATAACATACAATACTTTGCTATTAATATTTCACTTAATTCGGGTAATTGAACGGTTCACGGGCATCAACTCTTCTGGCTTCTGGTCTAGCGGCCTTGCATCAGTTATACTGCTCGCTGATGATCCGGATCTGGTACTTGATTACGGGTATCCTGGCTTCTGGTAATTCGGCCTCAAACAGGCCCTTTAATTTGGATGTCGGGTTCCTGACGGGATCTTTAGGTATAACGCCCCTAGTGGCATTAAACAGCAGGCTAAACGCTCTGGTAGATCAGCAGGTTCAAGGCCCCTGGTGGCACTAAACGGCAGGCTAACGCTCTGGTAGATCAGCAGGTACCGAAGCCCCTGGTGGCAATTAGGACATTAAACTTCGAACTAAGACCCCTTACCGCTGGTGGGGGGAAGCCTTAATAAGAAATAGCCGGACAATCTCACCTACCTAACTTATCTTCATACGAAACCCCTTACCACTGGTGAGGGGAAATCTAAATGACCAACTCGTCTATACTTCTAGTCTACGACTTAACTTCGAAAGATTTATGCAATCAATTTACTGTGGCGCCTGACTGTATGTATGAGCGAAGAGGTGCTTTTCACCCAAGTAGGTCCTCTTGATGGTTTCTCAGTAGAAACTGAATGTGAACTATATAAGTGGTGAACGAAAAATATCCATGTAGTTGATTTTCCTGTGACGTCATATATGCTCAGGGTGATTGTGAATTGAATTTGAGTGAAGTGCAATTCTTGGTATTAATGCAGAAGTCGTATAGAGTGGAGTAGCATGGAACGCTTCGTTACAGTTGACATTACGATGATAGCGGAAACAAAAAAAGAGGGTCTCGTAATTCTGTCTGTCTGTCGGTTCTACTACAGCCTAAGCGGCTGGGCCGATTTTTTTCAAACTTGATAGATAGGGGTTTTGATTTTTTCCCCCTAAAGTTTTTTTCTTTTTTTTTAGAACAAAAATAACGGTGCCTGTCATTTGAATTTTTTTTTCCAAATTTTATAAATTTTTTTTTCACAAAAACTGTCCCACATATTTTAGAAACAAAAAATCTAAAAATTTCATTTAGTTAAAGCTAGGTAATGTTTGAAAAAAAAAATTCCAAAAAAATGGTTATTTTTGGTACCCCCCTTGGAACCTTTTTTCAATTTTCTCAAAAACGGAACGATCGATTTTGATATTTTTTTATGTTAAGCCCCCCCGGTATTTTCAATATTATTGCGTATTCAAATTTTCGAAAATTGGAAAATTCGATGTCTCAGAAACGGCTCAATATTTTTGTTTGTAAATTTAACTTTTATTTGAAAAATAATAAAAACCTTAGATTGGCGTACCAAAATTTGTTCATATAAACGTTTTAAAAATTTTGTATATAAAAGCTGATTTTTTTAAGAAACCACTACAAAGACTCATAATTTTTGTTCTTGCATAAACCTTTTTTTGCTTGAATTAAATTAAAGGATTTGTTTTAGTCTATCAAAAAATGAATTTTATGCTTATGAACAGTTTTTCTTTAATCACATTGGCGCAAAATTTTAATTCAATTAGTACGATGCTAAAGCTGTTTTAGAATGATACTAGGTTAAAACAACGAATTTTCAAATTTTAATAGAATATAGCATCATACTTTGTCTACCCTTTTATTAAAGTTAATGTCATCGAATACCTACTTTATTTTTTTAGTATCGTGCTAGCGTCATATGACTGTTTGACATTTGCAACCATCAAAAAAGGTTCGTGTACTTACTTTTTTACACGAAATGTCATTGTTTTAGGTGTGTTCAGAAGTAGTTTATTAAGAAAATTCTTTTAGTACGATACTAGTTAGAAAATGTTTAAAATTAAGAATGAGTTAGTATAAACTACTATAAAGTTAGCAAATTGTTAAGTAGTATAATACTAATACCTTAATAATAGGCTGTTTAAAATTTTGCGCCATTTACTTTTGAAATTGTTAGTCTATTACATAGGAGTAAGTTCGTGCGACGTAGTCGTGCATTTTATTTTTTTAACTTTTTGGAGCATCTCTATAAAAAATTTAGTTTCATCAAGATCCGTTATGTCGAAAATGAGAAATTCAAAATTAGAAAAATGGTTCTATGGTAGATACAAGCTGTAGGTACTATCTTGATTTCAATTTTTTTAATAAATTATTTTCGAGAAAAATACGATTTTTGAAAAAAAAATGAATTTTTTTTAAAAAATCCAAAACTTTTTTTTTTTTTGAAAATTCAAATTTACAATACTATTTATATTGTTGGGAATGGGAAGGTTTAGCTAAAAATGATCAAAATCGGTGGTACTGTTTTTGAGAAAATAAAAAAAATGCTTCCATGGGGGGTACACTCAATAACAATTTTTCGGAAAATTGTTTTCAACCGTAACCTAGCTTTAACTAAATGAATTTTTTTTGTATTTTTATTTTTTGAATCTGTCGAGCAGTTTTTAAGAAAAAATAAATTTATAAAATTTCGAAAAAAATTCGTATGGCGGGTACCGCTATTTTTGGTCTTAAAAAAAAGAAAAAAACGTGTAGGGGGAAAAATTAAAAACTATACCTTACCTACCAAGTTTAAAGAAAATCGGCACAGTGTGTAATATCTTAACTAAAATTTTTCATACCAAATTATGTATGGTTAAAATTAAACGATTAAAATTTAAGGTACCATTTTCAAGAAAAAAAAAAGATTTTCGAAAATGCAACAGATAAATAGTAAAATATTTTTTCAAATTAAAAAAAAACTGTTTGCCAAGTTTGAAGAAAATCAGCCGAGCCCCTTAGGCTGTAGTACAACAGACAGACAGATAAACAGAATTTCGAGACGCCCATTTTTCGGCTTCCCTTTCATCGTTATGTCAAGTCTGGACAAATTCTGGAGTTTGATTTTTTACGAATCCATACAATATTTATGTGTCGCCAGTAAAAATGAAACCTCTAAAAATATTTGAATAATAATTGATACTTGTTTTCTATATTAAAATTCGATGTTTTTATTTTAATAAAATTTATTTTTTCGTAAGTCAAATAATATAGAAATTTTGTATGCCGTTGAAATTTTTTCTTTTCAGAAAATGGATTTTCTTTGGAAAAATGTGCCTTATTGAAGTCTATGGCTAACCTTTTGATAAGCACATTTTTTCTTCTTCTTCAAAAAAAAAAAGAAAATTATGAAGCATTTCCTATTGAATAAATAGGTTTTTATTTGGGACTTTTTCAAAGACAGTTTACATTATTTTTTTCAAATTCATAATTTCTCACAAAATGAAGAAAACTTATTTTTCTCAAAATTTGCCTAAAGATTTTCACAAACAAAAATAACCAATTGATAGTTGGTATTTCCACACATTTTTTTTTAATATTTTTGACTTTTCCGTATACGGCTCAAGTGAATTTGATTAATTTTAGCATTTCTACCAATAATCTTCGTATTCGTTAAAAACTCTGGAGCAAAATTTTAAACAGCCTATTATTAAGGTACTAGTATGATACTACTTAACAATTTGCTAACTTTAAAGTAGTTTACTAACTCATTCATAATTTTAAACATTTTGTAACTAGTAGGGTAAAGTCGGGTAATGTGGACCACTCGGTTAATATGGACCACCAGCTTTTCTCACCTTACACAAATGCAAACGAGCAGACTATTGGTTGCGATTGTGCGTGATCTGTTTAAACTTAACTCAGTATAGTTTGAGTAGTCAGGAGTAGTGCGTCACGAAGTTGTCCGGATTAAAAGAAAATCCAAGGCATTGATTATTTTTTTTTTTGTAGGTGTTTCTCCTTTTTTCTATAGTTAAAAATATAGTTTGTTCTCCTTTTATTTTTTAAATATAAGAAGTGAATATTTGTTTTGAGGTTTTTATTTATAAAACTATTGTAAACAGTCTCATTTTGTTGTAAAATAGCTTTTTCTCCAAACATTATGTTGCGGGTAATATGGACCACGGGAAGAAAGAAGCATTTGGACTAGTGGTTCACATTACTCGCCATTTCAATATAAGAAATTTCGGGTCTGGATGAGGATGAATGATCGACAGTTGATGATTTTGATATATGTGAATTGTTTGGCAAGGCATATATCACAGTCCAAACTGAATAAATAGCCGTGAATAGATTGAAGACGAGGTGGTCCATATTACCCTCCACTTTTTTTTTGTTACGTTTTAGAATTACTTAACTTTTTGTTTTTTGTTATTTTTTTATTAAGTGAATTTATTTTTTTGTTGTTACTTTTTTAATTAGAATTAACTGATGTATTTTTTCTTCAAATATCTTTAAAAAAAACTTACACCGTTTGTGTTTTAGGGGAGAGTACGATAACTTGGCCGCCAAGATTTGATTACGGGTTTTTGTAGAGGGGTCAAAAACAAGCACTTTTTACTACGGGAGGGGGGGGTCTATCTCCCCCCGTTTAGGAGGTAGGGGCACTTTTCGAAAAAATGGTTTAAATTGAATAAAAAAATATTAAAAAACAACGGCAACACCTACAATAAAGTGCTATACTCCGTTTGAAAGCCAGAAGATTGTTCTATAATCCTGCATTTAAATTAAATTACTCATGTCAATGGTTTTTGAGAAATTCCCATTTATAATCCAAATTTTGATAAAATAACGTGAACAAAAAAGTTTAGACCGATTGTTTTCAAAATTGTGAAATGAAATTGTAAGTTAGCTTATATGTGTTCCATGTATCTATCAGTTTTTAATCGAACACAAAAAACCGCATTGTTCTATGTCTTCTAGTTTTTGAGAAAATCGAACATTACCAAAACTGCTTTTTTTGATTTTTGGCGGTGACGGTGATTTCATTTTAAGGATTAATGTTAATAAACATAATGAATCTTTGTTAGTTCAGTACCGCAATTCATTTAGCGTTACCCAGAATGCACCATGAGGAGGTAGAATTGCATCTGGGTCAGTTATTTTGTCAGTTAGTCAGTCATAGTTAGTTAAAAAAGGTCAAAATGTATTAAAAAGCTGTGTAAGTCTCGTCAATAAAGCCACCGTCCGTACTATAACTGTCGAGTTCGTTGAGTTACTCTTTTATGGTGGGAAGCCGAGGATGTTTTGGCGGTAAAACACTTTCTAAATTTTCGCTCTGAAGGGTGGGAGGATCGATGTCTTTTAACTGTAAACCCTCACATATATCACCATCGGTATAACAAGGGTAAACTTTTTTTACATCTGATAAAAACTCTATTACTTGCGAACCCCAGTCGTCCTTATATTTCCTTTCTAGGCAGTATTTTCGATAGAAAAATAGTGCCATGTATTGGTGAACATGGTCGGAAGTTTGTTTTGGTTTTCAAGATCGTTTATTGTATTCTATATGTATTTAGTGGACATTGGATAAATAGAATAAATTTGAATTTTTTTAAATACAGATTCTGTGAATGCAAAAAAAACTTTGCATGCACCCAACCTCGCACCTACCCCAAATCCTATAGTGTGCCCAAGCAGGGGGGTTGCAGGGGGGCAGCATGCCCCCCCATACATACTTTACTGTTTATATATTGTAATGTTGGAAGCTAGCACTGATTTATTTATGTAAGGAAGCAAAAAATATCAAACATTTTGTAGAAAAGTAGTTTAAGTTATTTTCGGTTTTCTCAAAAACCAGAAGACATAGAACCATGCGGTTTTTTGTGTTCGATTAAGAACTGATAGATACATGAAACGCATGTAAGTTAATTTACAATTTCATTTCACAATTTTGAAAACAATCGGTCTAAACTTTTTTCTCACGTTTTTTTTTATAAAAATTTGGATTATAAATGGGAATTTCTCAAAAACCATTGACATGAGTAATTTAATTTTAATGCAGAATTATAGAACAATTTTCTGGCTTTCAAACGCAGTATAGCACTTTATTGTAAGTGTTGCCGTTGTTTTTTAATATTGTTTTTTTTTTCAATTTAAACCATTTTTTCTAAAAATGCCCCTACCTCCTAAACGGAGGTTTTCTCAAAAACCAGAAGACATAGAACAATGCGGTTTTTTGTGTTCGATTAAGAACTGATAGATACATGAAACACATATAAGCTAATTTACAATTTCATTTCACAATTTTGAAAACAACCGGTCTAAACTTTTTTTTTCACGTTTTTTTTATCAAAATTTGGACTTTAAATGCGAATTTCTCAAAAAATTTTGATATGAGTAATTTAATTTAAATGCAGGATTATAGAACAATCTTCTGGCTTTCAAACGCAGTATAGCACTTTATTGTAGGTGTTGCCGTTATTTTTTAATATTTTTTTATTCAATTTAAACCATTTTTTCGAAAAGTGCCCCTACCTCCTAAACGGGGGGAGATAGACCCCCCCCTCCCATAGTAAAAAGTGCTTATTTTTGACCCCTCTACAAAAATCCGTCATCAAATCTTGGCGGCCAAGTTATCGTACTCGTGCCGTGTTTTATTAACAAAAATATGATTGGTGGTCCATATTACCCGACTTTACTCTATCGTACTTAGGCAATTTTCTTGATAAATTGCTTCTGAACACACCTAAAACAATGACAGTTCATGCAAAAAAAAAGATTGTGTGTACTGACGTACGCGCGGTTGAAGTAAAACTTCTTTTTCCTCAAGCAAAGCTTCTGTAAGATTATAACCTACGAACAAACATTTTGTATTCTAAAAACATGTCGCTGTCTTTGACGGATAACGTGACGTTTTGACATGTCACTGACAGCTGCATAGAAATTTTTTTACCACCAACGCCGGAAAATAAGTTTTACTTCAAAAAGTAAGTAGCAAGTAGCACGATACTTAAAAAATAAAATTGGTATTCGATGACTTTAACTTTAATAAAAGGGTAGAGAAAGTATGATGCTATATTGGAATAAAATTAGCAAAATCTTTGTTTTAACTTAGTTTCATACTAAAACAGCTTTAACATCGTACTAATTCAACTAAAATTTTGTGCCTCTTTTTTTAAGAAATTAACTTTCAGATGTTAAAGTGCCGAAAAGTCTAAAGGGTCAAATCGCACGATATCGGTGGCCAATTCACATCGCTCCGAAGTTGCATAGCCATGATCGGCAATCACTCTTGGAAAATTGTCAATTGGATTGCGATCGTCCCAAATGTTACTGTTTTCTTCTTGAGGAACCAATTCATCTAAAAATCGTTCCTTGATATGATTTTTTGGGCGAATCATAGGTATATATTTTGGAATACTATAACTCTCCATGCTGATTTGGCAAGACAGGTTAAATAAATGACGGGCAATTTGATAGATGTAACTTCAACAATTTAGCTGCAAAGTTTGGAAATCTCTATCGGAAAAGTCTTTAGAAGCCATTAGACAGTTAACATGTAAAACAGGAAGCATGTTCAACTCCTTAACACTTCTTCCAAAATCGTTATGTAATAATTTAATCAAATTTTACATTTTTCCTAATTGATGAACAATGCTAGATAGGTAGAAATGGCGACCATTGGCAGTCTAACCCTGTGTGGCAATTACTGCTGAAGTGCGCCATCCAAAATTTGGATCACTCACTCAACCGGACCGCGACAGGCGACACTCACTTGACGATCAATACTTTGGGAAATAATTTTGGGGCATACGTCACAGAAGGGGTATGTTTCTAATTGGAATATGGATTATATAGTTATAATTCGGGAATATGAAAGTTTTTGGACCATATCTCCAATAGTACACATAAAATTTCAAAATAAGAAAATCGCGAGGTACTACTCCCATAAAAGATCGGGGAAATTGGGTTAAGCAATCATATTGAGCATGACAAATAGTGAAGCTCATTTACACTTTGTTTGCCCAGTTTACAGTAATTCGGGGTCTCTACATTCTTATATCTTTAAGAGTGAATCGAATCCTCATTTTTTTGCTGACATAGTGTATTCGTCTTATTCTTATATAACATACTCGTACGATTAAACACGATTGAAGAAGTGCTTTTGGATTTTTAAAAAAAATAGAGGATTTCTAACAATTAATCAATTAAACCTGTCTTATTAAATAATATTTTATTTTCATTTGAAATAGAAACCTGAAAGACCGAAAATATGTTCTGTAGTTGTTTTTTGTGTGTGCTGTTTGGCTTATGCATGAACCAGTTCGAGTATAACTGTTTAATCAGAATATTAAAATAAGATTATTTTTTCCCCGATATTTTTAATTTTAAATGCAGGCAGACAGCAACAGCAAACTAAATTATTTAAATTCATATATGACATGACTTGTTGCGTTATTTAATTTGGTGTTGTGAATTCCATTAAAATTTGCCATGCTTATAGTTGTTAATTCTTAAATGTCACTCAAAGATGCGAAAGTATAAAATGCTTGGATGCGATACCATTGTCGTCAGTTAGTTATCTCGCTTACTTGAAACCAATTCCAAGATGAAATTCGTCATTGTTTTCTCAGCCCTCTTCGCTGTCGCCTTGAGCGCTTCAGTCGGTCTACAGGACTATGCTCACGCTGAAACCCTCCGTTACGACAACGACAACATCGGTGTTGAAGGATACAATTACGCGTAAGTGTTATAATCTTTAGACATCTTATATACGAATGTATTCTATTTAGACAATTTGCTAATACTCTATTAACTTTACAGTGTTGAGACTAGCGATGGCAAGTCCGCTAGCGAACAAGGAAGCTTGAAGAACGTTGGCTCTGAAAACGAAGCTATCGCTGTTCAAGGACAATTCAGATACGTCGGAGATGATGGTGTCACCTACGAAGTCACCTACACCGCCGATGAGAACGGTTTCCAACCACACGGTTCTCATATCCCCGTTTAAATGACTTTTTCATCAAAAAGTTGGAATTAGTGCGTCGTTGAAGTAGTTCACTGATTGATCATTTTTATCGATCGCTATTTAAACGACTCGTTGAATAATTTAATCTAAACTAATTGATGTTAAATGAAGCAATAAAATTGGCTGATTAATGACATATCAAAATCAAAAATAATAATTTTATTTCGATTTCAAGGGGCGAGTTGAGATTTGGACTCAATCATTTTTTTTATCTGCAGTGTTCGTGCTCCTCTTATTTTCATCATCTTAATGATTGCAAATTACACTAAGCAACTCAACTGAGTTATGAGAAGTAGATGATACTAATCTGAAAATTTTTAATTTTTTGAATTTTAATTCAGATGAATGACAGCCAATTTGACAGATGTAGCTTCTAAGTTGGTCCAAGTTAAAGTTAGTTTGGAAAAAAAAATTCCGTGGAGATAAAAGAAATATAAAAACTCATCAAATGAGACGTTACCACAATTTTACTCGCCACTGGATGTTCACTAGCTTGCGTCAGTCTTATCTCTTGAATCTACGACGGTGCTATGCAAGAGCTCTTTTGTTCTGTGGTGATTGGTGTATAAGACAGAGATCCTGAGAAAAACCGGAATAAGTTCAAATAAGCTACAAATACAAAATTTTTGCATGAACAAAACTTACGGCAAAAATACTGCAATGTCCCAATGGCAGTAAATATATTTAGTCATTTGTAAAAAAAATACGAAACACTACTTCGGTTCCTACGCAGGTTATCAATGACACTCCTTATGTCAGCTATTAAGAAAATACGATTTTGCTTGCAGCACAGTTTGCTGTCAGTTCGATGACACTGTCAGATAGTGTCTCTCTCTTTTAATTGAGAGTGTTAAAATGATTCCATATGACAAATCTTCTTTCGCACTCGTATAAATCCAAGAATACTGAAAGGTTCCGGTATACACAAATCCGCTGGCCCGGATAGTATGCTCCAATTGTTCTAAAGAAGTGATTTTCAACGCTAGCAAGACCATTGCGTAAGCTTTTCTATCTGCACTTCTCTACTGGTCCCTCAATGCGTTTGGGGGAGAAATATTTCGGGAACCAGACCTCACAGAAGATTCAAGTGTCCATCTATGTATAGCAGTGGAAAAGCTTATCGGGTCGGGAATATCGAAAACCGCCGTCTCTTTCAAGTCTTGGTTTCGGAATTAGTGCCGAAGAAAGACACTTTTTGGTAGTTGGGTATCGAAAATCGATAAAATCACTTTGGGCCGGCATACTTCGGTAACCAGACAACTTGCAAGTTTTTCGCTTGGACTTGTATATAGCACTTGAATAGACCTTCCTTTCGATGTTTGTCTCGATGCGTTTGAGGAACTTTGAGAAAATGGTGATTTTTGTAGACAAGTGGTTAGTCCATGATTTTTTCCAAAATCTCAAAAATTCAATAAAATCACTTTGGATAGAAATATTTCGAGAACCAGACCTCGTAGAAGTTTCAAGTTTCCATCTGTGGATAGCTGTGAAAAGGTTAATCAGGAATTTTGAAAAGCAAAACCTCTTACAAAGCATGCTTTCGGAAATTGCGTCAGCAAAGGACATTGTTAGGTATATGTGGCTCGAAAATCGGTAAAATCAATTTGGACTTCAGACTTCTCAGAAGCTTTTTGTTCGGATGTGTTTATAGGAATTGAAAACACTTTCGATCGATGTATGTGTCGATGCGTTTGGGAAACTTTGAAAAAAAAATGATGATTTTTGTAGACAAGTATTTAAGATTTTTTAAAAATTTCAAAAATTCAGTTAGATCACTTGCGTTAGTTGCACTGATATGATCATATCGAAGTCTTGATAAAAAGTTCCAAACATTTACATAACAAGCCGTGAAAGCACATCACTACCGAAGAAGCTGGAAAACTTCGCAAAACGTTCCCAAGGAAAACGAAGAGACTTGAGGTCTCATCTAGAGATTTTATAATAAACACCGATCATCTCGCTGCTATTTTAAGTTTCTACAGGGAATTGAAGATCGTTTCAAGCAGCATTTTCCGCAGGTTCTAAATTAACATTTTTAACAGTAATATAGAGAAAGTTTACAACCCGAAATCGGAGACATCAGTAGGGCTTCCATCACGGCAGATTATTGTTGCTCCTCACTATACTCTGTCCAACAAAAATTGTCAGTACAGGCCTTATGGGAGAGCTTTTTCTAAAGCAGTGGCACCTGATGCACCCTCACTACAATGCGTTAGGAAAAATGCCACTAAAAAAAAAAGCAAGCCACTGACTTTTCTTAAGAAATTGTTGTTGTAATTCTTTGCAAAAAGTTGTACACCCCAACACGACCGTCGTATCCCACTGCTGATGAGATAGATACTGTCAAGATCAAGACAAGAGTGTCAACTGTCAAGTGTCACTCAATACGATCGTGCGCTCTTTATCTACATCAAAACAGAGTTACCATTATCATTCTCAATTGCAAGCAAAGAGCTTTTTCAGTGGATTTTATTAAGGAGCTTTTGGGATTTGAAGCTTTTGAGAACACATTTTAAGAAGATGAGTATGTTGAGTGTTGTCGTATTGCTTTTCAATTTAAAAAGAAAACGCGCCTATTATCTTACCGCTTGGCGTTGTGGGAAAAGGTAAATTGAATATTGTTTTCAGTCGTTTTGAATCGGCAGACGGTAGCCCTACGCGTTTTTTACTTTCATTTGCGGCGATTCATAATTTAAGCTACGGAATCCCTGTGAGAGCTTTAAAAGGCGACACACTTATGCATGGCAATGCAACCAGAATGAGAGACAAACGTCCTATCTTCCCTGTACTGACAATTTTTGTTTGACAGAGTATAATAAAACAATCGAATTTAAAGTCAAAACTCAAATTTTTCTTCGCATATGCTAGAGCATTTATTGTCCGGTCAGATATGTCAACTATGTCCCGTGACATTGGTTATAACCCGATGCAATATGTTTCTACAAAATTAGTTCCAGATCAGATAGTAAGATGTGCTGGGCATGCGCTACTATTGACGGCATTATGTTCAATAATTCTGTTCAAATATTGGGGTATATGGACGATATCGATATCATCGGTTATTAACAATGACTTAAATAGAGTCATTTACTTTGATTAAAGTAATGCGGAAATTTTGTGGCCTTAGTTCAGCTTACTCCCAGATAATATTAACTCTACGAACAATACATTTGAAGAGATTTTAAAACAACTCTTTCTTGACCTGGACCAAAATTGTATTTTAAGTTCACAATACAAAATATCAAATCACCACCACGAATTGGATGATCCTTAATATGTAGGAACATGTGGCTTCAATAAAATAATATATTTCTTTGAATTTTTTAAGAACACTTACATATAATATTTTCAGAAACTTGAGATATATTTTTAAAATACTTTTACATTTTTCTCTTCTTGCTTCTCTACCCAAGGTAGAAAGAGACTACAAATGAGTCCCTATTATGCTGTTATTTTTAGTTCTCACAAAGAGAGAAAAAAAAACGAGTCCCGGATATTATCATTTTAAGTGAAACAATTAGGTTTCTTCAACATTTTTTTTTATTCCTTAAATATACACATATTACATGATAGACTAGTTAACACAACATTGAAACCCCAATCAATCAATAGAACGATCAATCAGGTCCCAACAGACGCTCCTTGTTTAAGGGATTCAACTTTCAAGAGAAAAGTCATCATTTAAAGCTGAGGAGGAACGGGCAAATGAGCACCTTGTGGTTGGAAACCTTCCTCACCGGCGGTGTAGGTGACTTGGTAGGTTTGACCATCGGGGCCGACGTAGCTGAATTGTCCTGTAACAGCGATAGCTTCGTTTTCAGAGCCAACGTTCTTCAAGACTCCTTGTTCGCTAGCAGACTTGCCATCGCTGGTCTCAACACTGCAAAGTTAATAGAGTATTAGCAAATTGTCTAAATAGAATACATTCGCATATAAGATGTCTAAAGATTATAACACTTACGCGTAATTGTATCCCTCAACACCGATGTTGTCGTTGTCGTAACGGAGGGTTTCAGCGTGAGCTGAGTCCTGTACACCGACTGAAGCGGTCATGGCAACGGCGAAGATGGCGGAGAATACAATAACGAATTTCATCTTGAGATTGTAGTTAGCGTCGTTGAGATAACTGAATGATGATTATACCTATCGCATTCCTGCATTTTATACTTTCAGTTGGTAACACTCGAATATTCACAAATCTAGGAATCTAGTTTGATGCAAAACCAGTCATTTTAGTCGAGCAAAAAAATAAAACTCGAAAAAATCTCTTGATTAATAATGCATTTTAATATAAAAATTTAATATAAAAATTTACTTGAATATTAAGTTTTTGCGATTTTTTTTTCAAACTTTTTTAACCTTAGAGTAATTTATTCACCAATCTTTGCATGAATTTATTCATAATATTGTAGTCGAGATTGCCAAAAAGATACATATTCTAAGTAAAGGTGTTCAAAAGATTTAAGATGCAATAGAAAATTTGTTAACGTGCATAAGGTCAGTTTGGTCAATAAAAAAATAACATTCATCTGATAATGAGCTCTCACAATACACGAATTAATATTGGAACCATTGCTAACAACAATTTTATGTATAAGTTAACATATCAACTACGCCTCTAGCATTATCTCGGAACTTGGGTGTTTTATGGACTTGGACTCACATGCCCTTGTGCCTGAATCTCTTAGATATTTTTCGAAAATGGTAATTCAATTCTTTTTTTTTTGAAAATAATTGATGCCATTTAAAATGTATGCAATCATAAAATATATATTTTAACAGGATTTAGAGCGGAAAAAAATTTGTATTGGTACCTATAAACAGGGTGTTTCCAAGTTAAATAGAAAACAATGGGAAATTATTCTTGGGTACTTTGGAAGAAAATAAAATGCATAAATTAAATTAATTAAATTACTTTTGCTCTTCGAATGATCAAGGGTCTTCAGTTCTTGAGTTGATTTGATCTTGTAAGGTTGTAGGCCAAGATCCCTGTGCAGAATAGATGTAATGTAATAGAATTAATAAAAAAATGTTACTAGAGAAAATTATTCATTAATATAAGATTCCTTTTTACTTGCGACTTATATACTATAAGGCAAGTTATGCATTCGTAAAAAAATCGAACTCGAGATTTTGATCGAAGTTGACATTACGATGATAGCGAAGACGAAAAAAGTGGGTCTGGCAATTCTGTCCGTCTGTCTGTTCGATTACAGCTAAACGGCTCGGCCGATTTTCTTCAAACTTGGTAGATATGGATTTTGATTTTTTTACCCCGGATGTTTTTTGATTTGATTTTTTATGACCAAAAATAACGGTACCTGCCATACGATTTTTTTCCGAAATTTTATAAATATTTTTTTTCTCAAAAACTGTCCCTGCGATTTTCTTAAAAAAATTCAAAAAATTTAATTTAGTTAAACCTAGGTAATGGTCGAAAAAATTTTTCAAAAAAATGAGTAGTTTTGGTACCCCCCTTGGGACCATTTTTTTTGTTTTTGATTTTCTCAAAAACGGTAGGTACCACCGATTTTGATCATTTTTTTATGCTAAAACTCCCCATTATTCAAATTTTTCAAAAAAATTTTTTTGGATTTTTAAAAAAACTTTCAAAAAAAGTTTAAACAAGTAGTCTACAAGATATGAGAAAAATAAATTAATTTTACCTAAAAATAACGGTACCTTCCATACAAATGTTAAAAAATGGTTTTCGAAAATCGTATTTTTCTCGAAAACGGTTCCGAGAATTTTGCTTAAATTTTTTTTCTTTATATTATTTTTTAATATTTGTAATTTAATAAAAAAATTTTGAAAACAAGATATTTTTCCATAGAACGATTTTTTAAAATTTTGAATTTCTCATTATTAGCACAACGGATTTTAATGAAATTTCGTAGAGGGAAGCTTTTAAAAAGTTTAAAAAACATTGCATTTCAAAACTTTAAGAAAAATATTTTTTGGAATTTTGAAAAAAAAATCAATTTTTTGTTTTTTGAAAATTCAATGTCTCGAAAACGGCTCAATACTTTTTTGGTAAATTTAATTTTTATTCATGCAATAATAAAAACTTCAAATTGGCGTACCAACATTTTTTCTTAAAAATGTTAAAAATGTTTTAAAATTTTCTTATATAAAACCTTATTTTTTAAGAAACCACTACAAAGACTTATAATTTTTGTTCTTGCATAAATCTATATTTGCTTGAATCACATGGCATCCTATTCTTACCTTTAACTACTAAAGAAGTTTTTTTTAGTCATTTAAAAAATTAATTTTATGCTTATGAACAGTTTCTATAATAACATTCATTTTTGAAATTCTTAGTCTTTTACATAGGAGCAAGTTCGTGCTACCCAGTCGTGCATTTTATTTAAACTCTTTTAGTAGTGAGAAATAAAAACAGAATGGTAAGTGATTTCTTAATTGAATATGAATTTAAGCACGAACAAAAATTATAAGTCGTTCTAGCGGTTTCCTAAAAATAAACTTTTTTTATATAAAAAATTTTGAAAACATTTTTAATAAAATAGTTTGGTACTTAAAGTCTTTATTATTGTACGAATACAAATTTAAATTTTAATTTAATAATTCAATAATATTAATTTAAAATTTCCTTAAAATCCGTTCTGCCCATAATGAGAAATTCAAAATTCCCAAAAATGTTTCTATTGTAGGTGCAGTCAGTAATATCTCAATTTAAAACTTTTTATTGAATTATAGATAGTAAAAATTAATCAAAAGAAAACAATGTTAATAAAATTCTAGGAGCTGTTTTCGAGAAAAATGCGATTTTCGAGAACTATTTTCCAACATATGTATGGCAGGTACCGATATTTTTATGTAAGATAACATTTTTTTCTCACACCTGATACTCGTAGATTGCTTTAATTAATGTTTAATTAAGTTTTAAAAAAATAGTCCATGGTATTTTCGAAATATTGATTTTTGAAAAAAAAAAAAGTACTGAGTCAAAGTACTGAGCATATTCAAAGCAGCAGTTTTGTTTTTCAACCCATAACTACTCGTACATTTGAAATACTGAAAGTTATTGGGAACTTACGTAATTCGTTTTAGTGTGTATGTGTAGCTGATGGCATTTCAAATTATGTACTGACAAAATATCAATTTTACTTAGTTGATGTTCTAGCTTATGTTTTCAATCGCTCCGTTTAATATCAAAGGGCACGGTAGTGCCCAGCCAAGTTCTGGCACTACACCCTTTGTGTGTGCTGATGTCTTGCCATTATTTAAAAACGGATCTGCTACTGAAATTAGTAACTTCAGGCCTATTTCACTTCTTTCTGTATTTAGCAACATTTTTGAAAAACTTATGAAAAATAGGATTATGTGTTTTTTTAGATAAAACTAAGTTTTTTAATCCAGCCCAATTTTGTTTTTTAAAAGGAAAATCGACGGAAGATGCACTGTTACAATTTTGTCCCTTAACAATGTCTCATCTCGATTAGAAAAATGTGTAGCTGGCATTTTTGTTAATATCACCAAAGCCTTTGATACAACAACAATATTTTGTTAAGAAAGTTGGAGAAAACTGGTTTTAGAGAATTTATTCTTAACTGGTTTAAGTCTTACCTTTAAAATCGGTCACATAGTGTGAAGTAAGATGATACAAGGAGTGACGCAAGGTTTCTTAAATTCGGTGTTCCGCAAGATTCTGTCTTGGGTCCAATTTTATTTTTGGTATACATCAATTCGCTTTTTACTTTGGGTTTCAAGGACTCGTCAATCTGATTTCAAATTTTAATTTTGATTTTGACTTATTGCAACTTTGGTTTTTTGAATACAATTTGGTAATAAGCTCAAAAACCAAGATAATGTTTTAAAGCTTATCTTCATCTAGATTGTTGCATGTAAATGTTTGTTTCCACGCGCCTGAGTGTCGTAGATATAAATTGTTCACTTGCAATTGTTCGTCTGGCTTCCCCTCACCTTCATTTCTTTGTGATTTGACTTGTAATGATAAATGTTTTGTAGTCGAGAAAGTCAACGAGTTCAAATATTTGGGACTGACCTTAGATTCTCGGATGTCTTTTGCAAATCATGCTGAATCCCTGAAAAAGTATCTTCGCTTTACCCTGCGACATTTTTATTATTCACAAAACGTGTGCTCAACTAAGCTATTAAAGATAATTTACTATTGTATTTTCCATTCCAAGTTACAATATGGAATTGCTTGCTGGGATGGTATTTATCTAAATAAAATACAACCAATTTTGACTTTATACAAATATGTCGTTAGAATAATTTGTCGTAAGTCTCGTAGGCATTCTAGCTTTCCTCTGTTCTGTGCTCTCAAAATTCTTTCAGTGCATCATTTATATTGTTTTAAGACGTTAAAAATATTCTTTATGAAGTCTGGTAATCTAAATTTTCGCTTAATTTCGAGACACAATCTTCGTGGAAACCTTTCAAAGTTATTATAGAGGGTGATTTGCATAAGGTGTGACAAAAAGCTAGGGCGTGTAGGTTGTACTTAGACAAGAAAAAAAATCGTATGGGAGGGGGGGGGGTCTATTTCCCCCCGTTTTGGCGGGAGGGGCAATTTAAGAAAAAAATCACTTAAAACAGAAAAAAAATTATTAAAAAATAACGGTGATACCTATTTTAACGTAATTTTACGTAATTAAGTATTATTTTTTTATTCAATATTCAATGCTCTTATTAATTTTTGATCAAACACAAAAACCCGGATGCCCAAATGTTTTGTAGTTTTTGAGAAAATCAAAAATAACAAAAACTACTTTTGTTTTGTGAATTTACGATTGAAAGGATTAACTTTCTTTTTACTATTTTTTTAATTATCATCTTATAAGCATACAATAATGTGACAAAGTGCTAGATTAACCATATTTTACACATTTTTTCATTGAGAACACCTGCGTGAGAGCATTGGTTTAAAATTGACCTGCCACTTTTTTATTATTTTCTAATTTGAATGTCGAGTCGTCAACATATCACTATGTCAAATTACTCTCGTGCCGAATTAACGGATATGCATTACTGCTACGGTATGGCTCATGGTCGAAGTCGTGAAGCGCAAAGACTCTACGCTGAAATGTATCCCAATAGGAGGTGTCCCAGTCATACTCGTACGATATTTTCAAGAATCCATCAACGTCTTCGAGAACACGGAGCACCGAGGGAGAGAAAGTTCATCTTCTGCATCAGTACACATAGAGGAAAGAATTTTGGATATGGTCCGACGTAATCCCTCCCTTAGCACAAGGAGAATAGCTACTATGCTTCAGTTGCCCCAAACTAGAGTATGGACAGTGCTTCATACCGAGCATTACACCCGTACCACACTACACCAGTTCAGGAGCTAACCGCAAACGACAAGTTACTGAGAGCTGCATTTTGTCGAACATTATTGCTAAGAGATGAAACTGAACATAATTACTTTGGAAGGATATTCTGGACGGATGAAGCTCAGTTTACCCAGAGATAGAGTAACAAATTTCCACAATTTACATCACTGGAGTAACAAAAGTAGTTTTTGTTATTTTTGATTTTCTCAAAAACTACAAAACATTTTGACATCCGGGTTTTTGTGTTTGATCAAAAATTAATAAGAGCATAGAATATTGAATAAAAAAATAGTACTTAATTACGTAAAATTTTGAAAAAAAATTGTTTAAAAACAAAATTTTCATTTTTTTTTTTCAAAATTTTGATTTTGAAAATTAATTTTTCAAAAACTATTCACTCGAACAACCTTATTTAAAAACTTTTCAAAATGCTATAGCATTACTCTGTAGGTATCACCGTTATTTTTTAATATTTTTTTTTTCTGTTTTAAGTGATTTTTTTCTTAAATTGCCCCTCCCGCCAAAACGAGGGGAAATAGACCCCCCCCTCCCATACAATTTTTTCTTGTGTAAGTCCAACCTACACGTCCTAGCTTTTTGTCACACCTTATGCAAATCACCCTGTATAAGTACCTGTTTTTCATACCACTGCGTATCGTAATTTTTTTCTATTATGTCTTATCGGCTATATAATACCCTTCCTCAATCAATTACGATAATCACTATACCTGAAGCGTTTCTCAAAAATGTTAAAACTTGGCTTTTTTCACTAGACTATATTGCTCTGGAAACTGGAATATCATATTTCTGATGTTTTGCCTTAATTTTTCATTTACATGGTTAATATTTTTTTAACAACTTTATTTTTTGGTGTTTTGATTTTTATAGTTCTATATATTCTATAATTCAATAATATATAATTCTTTTTTTAAGCTATTATGAATTTTTAAGGGTAACCCCACCCATAATCTTTGTAAATATTTTAAGTATTTGAAGTGATATTCAACTCTATTTTTTAAATTTCTTGAAAATAATGAATGTCACCAACCTTTCTTAAACTTTCTTAAAACGTAATTAATTCTTTTTCTGAAATATCGGCAAACTGTAATGAACTTATGTATAAGAAATAAACATTCTAATCTAAAAATCTAAAAAAAAATCTAATCTAATCTAAATCTATCAACTCGGTCCATTATAGTTTTAACCATTTTGGACTTTGTACTTTACATCATATCTTGTTGTTTTACTGGTACACAAATTGTCATAAATAAACATGAAGTGTTATACAAATGTTATGAATTCCTGCAAAATATAAATATTTGTTAAAATGTACTTTATCCTCAGAATAAAAATCAATAATTTTAAATAAGTAGAAAAACTTTTTGTCAAACTTTCAAAACTTTCTGACAATTTGTCAATTTGTTAGTGACCTAAAACTTTTTCATTTATTAACTTTAAGATATTTTTATCACGTAGGGGATATGCTGTTTAGTCTGTTTGAATAAGTAGATAAACAGTTTGTTGTTCAGTTTTAAATGATGTTCAGTTTAAATTTATCAGTCAGAGTGTTTGTTTAACACAATATCAGGTGAAATTTATCATGTTTAAAATTGTTAAAATAAATATTTAGCTTATTTGAAATTAACACTGTAGTCTTGTTAAAATTTCATATTAACAAGAATTAAATATTAAATCACCATGTGATATTCTTAAATCACCTGTAAGATTTTAAAAAATACTACCATGTTACAAGTATTTTGTATTTTGTATTTTGTATTTTATTTATTTGTTTTGCTTAATTTTAAGATTTACATCTTGTTTACAATAAAGCTTTGAAATGGACATAGTATACAATAAATGGCATTGACTTACGAGTAAAAATAATTAACAATTACTGTTATTTAATTAACTTAAGGTTAAAATAGTATAAATTAAAACATAAAAATAAAATAAAATGTATTTACAAGTTAAAGTAAAAAGAAGAGAAAGAGAAATAGAAATAGAAATAGAAATAGAAGTAGAAATAGAAATGTAACAAACCGAACAGAAAACAATGTCAGCTAAACGAGACTAAGTCGTCGAATAGTGTGCGAAGAGCTTTTTTTTGAAAATATCTATGTTATCCGTATCACGAACATGGCGTGGTAAAGAATTCCATAACCGAGATGCGTTGACAAAGAACTGTCGCTGTGAAGTAAGACATGAAAAACGGGGGATTATAATTTGATCAGATCTTCTAGACAAAGTGAACTGGATTCTATCATAAAGGTATGAAGGTTGGTGCAAACTGTTAGAAGTGGGCTGCATGCGAGTCATACATTCATTGCTTCCATAGTTAGTGTGGTGAAAGTTGATACCAAAGATTAACATCGTTCTTAAATATCTATAGGGTTCGAATGCAATGGAATTTGGCTTTTAATTTTATATTATCTTATTAATTTTATAGTCTACAGTTTAGAAACATGGGACCAGTGGCGTAGCGTAGGGGGGGCGGGGGGGGCGGTCCGACCCGGGCGGCAGGCCTAGGGGGGCGGCAAAATGTCGCCGGTGATGCGGGTAGAGTAGAAATCATATGTTTCATGACAAATCGTTTGACAAGTCAACAAACAACAATAATGTAAATTTGAAATTTGCCAGTCTATCTGTGGTTCGTCGTTGACGCTCTCGGCTGATTTCCGTGAATTCGTAAACGGTGAGTAGGGCCATAAGAGTACATTCCGTATTGTCGGATTGTCGCGCGAAACTAAAAACAAAACGTTCCGAAACTCGCTCGAAACTGAAAGGGAGCGTTCCGAAACATATGATATGCATATGCGAGATATGATAAGATAACTAGGATTCGACGGAAACGTTATTCTAGTCTCAGCCAGCGCAATGTTTATGCTCCCTCCCGCATCACAGAAGGTTATTTCGATTGTGTTGTTTATAGTTTAAATACTGTTGAATCTTCTTAAACTAAACACTTACACCCATATTAATAAAGATGGTTTAGTGGAGGTTTATCGTTAAGTCCTGTACTAAGTGCGAAATTTCATTAATAAAACAAATTTTCTGTTAAGTGACGTTTACTAATTATGATTAAGTTAAACCACCGAAGTAGGTGGCTTAGCGAAGGAATAAGAAATAGAAATGTCCGCAGTCAGACACAAGCGATTGACAATCAATTTAGGTAGCCACAGAATATAAAAAAAGAGATTGCTTACTTTTGTAGAAGATTTTCTTAAAAGATTTTTGGTAAACGTCATTTTACTATTCCGGGAACATTTTGTTTTTATTAATATAAATATTTAAGCCAGGACTAAACTCCTATTCTATGGTTTAGTAAGACAGTAGACTATAGAAGGAATAAGCGTTTTTTATTAATATGGGTGTTAGTACTTCACTCAAACTTTGAACTAGATTTTGGAAATGAAAAGAGTTGAAGCAAGCGGTGCGGAATACCACAAGAAAAAGGCTAAGAAAGAAGCAGATGCGAAGAAGTCTCCAGGTGCATTACTGAAATATTTCAGTTCTAGTTCTGGTTCGAAAGCTACGTTAACGTCTTCGGCGGCATCCAGCAGCAGCGGAAGTGATTCCAATGTAAGTATGATTCCTCCATCTACAATCGTATGAGTGGCCCAGAATTGTCCTCCGGCCAATATTCATGGGAATGCATGACTTATTTTACAGGCAGAAGAAGAAGACGTGCCTGCCGTCGAAGTTGGAAGTCGTTCTGGTCCCACCACAGAGCAGGGTCAAGACGAAGTCGACTCAGCAGATGTACCTCAAGCATCTAGCCACAAGCCTGCAGAAGAAGTGAACCTCGTCTTGCCAAAGATATGAAGCTGTAAAGACGCTTAAGAATAAGTTTGTGCAAGTTCTTGAGGTACTGGAAGAATTGACGGATCGGGAGCCAGACTTCTTCTGACAGTCATGCAGTCATTCAACTTCCTCACTTTTCTTGGCTTTTGAGCTGCAGAGCTACCTGAAAAAGATGAAGTACAGATTTACCTGCTGCAAAGTGGACTGAGTGTGGATAAGTGTGCTCAGAAACTCTGCGCTTTAAATGCTTTCTTAATGGAGAGCAGAGACCGGTTTGTCTAAGCCGCAATCGACTTTTCTAAGACTCTCTGTGAAAAACTTGGAATCGAACTCAAAACGAGAAGAAATCGCAAGAAAAAACGCATGCATGGCGATGAATCCGCAGATGCAGCTTTGTCTCACGATCCTCATTCGTAAGGCCCGTAGAATCCGTTTATGAAACCGCTGATCCTATTTTAACTTCAATAAAAGATACCTCATTGCCTGTGAAATGATGTCTCGAAACTCGAAATTTAATTTTAATTTAGTATTGAATGGGGGCGGAAAAATGGGTCTCCCGCCCCGGGCGCCGAGATGGCACGCTACGCCACTGCATGGGACCATAGGTTTTCTTGTTTTTAAGAACATTGAACACTTTGGAATTTGTAAAGATTAAAGAAATTATTTATTGTTTTGGTGTTTAAAAAAGTTTTGCATCTTTTCGATATATTTCAAGTAAGCTTTATAACTCCCTTGAACGCAAAATAGACCAAAACACAGCAGTGCAGTCTTTCATTTTTATTCGTTACAAAAATTGACGACTTATCTTCTTTTTTTTTTTGATTTGTATATATTTTATTTATTTATTTCAGGTTACAATATTTACAAATTTCACATATATTTTACAATTTTTCTATACAGTATCAATTATCAAGGAAAAATTAAATAAGAGAATAAACGAGTAGTTATTCAACCATGAACAAGAATTGTAACTCTCAGACTCACTCGTACCCATTGGTATAAGTGTAAGTGTGTTGGACTGCCATCTTGGTTTCGATTCTCAGCCACTGGAAAAAAGTTTTTCATGGGTGTACTCCCTCTTGGGAGGAATTGACAAATCCCCCAAGAGTATCTCTTGTCATGAAAAGTATTAATAAGTATTTTGATATTTTAATATACAAAATATACAGGGAGGAACTAGTTATTAATAACTTGTAGAGTGATTATGCAGCACAGCATCTAGGTGAAGGGGGAAGAGCACTTGCGCCGCGCTGCTCCTAATGAAGATCTCAAATTTATGTGTCTGGAAAAAAAAAACTATGAGAATTAGAGCTTCAAAAGACCAATAAAATGGAAGAAACGATGAATACCCAAATATATACATGAAAGTTATGCATTCGTAGAAAAAACAGAAACTTGATATTTCGATCAGACTTGACTTCTTGACTATAGTCTCGGACTGATAGGTGAGACGAAAAAAGTGGGCATCGGAATTCTGTCCGCCTGTATTTTCGACTGCAATCTAAGCTTAATGGCGATTTTAAACTTGGTAGAGAACATTTTTTTATTTATTCCATTGACACATTTTTGTATTTATTATTAGTTCAAAAATAACAGTAGCTACCATACAAATATTCTAAATTTCTCTAAATATTTTTCTCAGAAGACATTTCCACTGATTCTGAAATATTAAGTTAAAAATAAAAATTTGGTTAAAACTACAATTTTGGTTGAAAAAAAAAACTTAATAATGGTTCTTAGTAATACCGCTAATAGAGCCATTTTTTGTTTCCGATTTTCTCAAAAACTATATTATACAACTGGGTTCAATAAATGTTTTAAGCTAGATCTCCGAAAAGGTCTGAACATTACTTGTATATTTAAAATTTCAAAACTCGTTTTTTTTTTTATTTATAAAACAAATCCCAAATTATTTGTTTGAAAACTCAATATTTCGAAAAGTATACCATGCTCTATTTTCTAAAAATCTAAGACTAAGAGGTTTTTAACACATTTTAAAATATGTAAGAAAAATTGAAAAGATAACTGTTTTTTCTCCGAAGGTGCTTCTTTTTCTGTTTCGCTAAAATAATTAGGATCTAAAAAAACAATGTTTTGAAAGTAAGACATTACTGACAGTACCTACCATGGAACCATTTCTTTAATTTTTGACTTCCACACATACAACGGATTTTAATAAAATTTACAAAACATTGCATATAAAAATTTAAAAAAAAATATATTTCTGATATTTTAAAATTTTCCAATAATTTTTCAATTTAATTTTTACTAACAAGAAATAAAATCTTAAATGTAGCATACCAAAGTCTAAAAATGTCATATTTTTTCATATTGATAATTTTCTATGCATATACAAATTTTTAATTATAATGAAATGCACGACTGGATCGCACGAACTTGCTCTTATGTTTAAGTACTTTGGAATTTAAAATACATTTTATAAATATGGAAATGTATGGATTTGCCGTCTGATTAATCCTTTTAATATTAAAGTAATTTTTTATATAACAAATTTCTTTCAAATTTTTCCAGAACAAAATATGGGATGCCAATTTTAAGTGCTTAGTAAAATAGATTTTAGGAAATAATTTCAAAAAATAATCGTTCACACGTTTTCAAGATAAATAAATAAATTGGAATTTTTTTTCTCAAAAAACAAAAAAATATTTTTTTGAATATTTTTATATACAATATTATTTTAAACTTAATGGAGCTCCTGGTGAAACTTTTAAGATCGTTAGAGCCGTTCATAAGAAATTCGAAAATCAAAAAAACACGTCTATGACAGGTACCATAAATAACATTTTGCCCCAAAATTTTTTTTTATAAAAATGTAGTCCATGTCCATAATATCACACATAATTTTTTTTATCAAAATCGTTAGAGCCGTTTTCAAGATAAATAAGATTTTGCAATACGGGTGTATGGGGGGTACCGTTAGTTTTGGAGCTAAACAAAAAATTTCAATTTCTCCTCTAGGGAATCACCGAAGACCCTTAAGTACCGAGAAAATAGCTCCAGTGGCTTAGGCTTCAGAGCGAGGTACAGACATACGGACATACAGACAGACAGACGGAATTGTCGGACCCACTATTTTCGTCTTCTTTGGTCAAAATCTCGAGTTTGATTTTTTTTCCAAATGCAGAACTTGCCTAATAGTACCTATAACCTATAACTCGGAAGTAAAAACATAGGAACAGACGAAGAAGAAGTAATGTTTCTTACTAACCTTAGATATTTTGCAACTCAACAAATCTCATGGGATTCAAGAGTGGTGAGTTTGTTGCGAAGAAAGGAAACGCTGAATTTTATTAATTTTATAAATTTTTAAAAACATAACGATTATCTGAATGCAAGAAAATAGTCTAGATCCTATCGATGAACGTCACGTGCAGATACAAAAGGTCAAACAATGCCAGAAGCACGTGCTTGTTTACAAGTAAAAATTTATCTTAACTTCTATAAAATGTCACAGCGTCTGTTTTTTCCACGACAGATAATGCAAGTTTTACTATCAAGAGAAGGAAATAATGCAAATGACCAAATATGATAATTTAAAGGAAGACCCTTCGTTAGGTTTAAGAAATTAGTACAACACTTGTTTTTCAGTTGGTTTTATGCCATACAACTTTTATTGTTTTGGTTAAAACCAAAAGATTTAAATTAAAAACTATTCAACAAATCTTTTAAATACCAATCGGTAGAAAACTGATCAGTCAGTGAACTTCAACGACGCACACTAGTTCCAAGATGCGATGCAAAAGTCATTTAAACGGGGATATGAGCACCTTGTGGTTGGAAACCTTCCTCACCGGCGGTGTAGGTGACTTGGTAGGTGACACCATCGGGGCCGACGTAGCTGAATTGTCCTGTAACAGCGATAGCTTCGTTTTCAGAGCCAACGTTTTTCAAGACTCCTTGTTCGCTAGCGGACTTGCCATCGCTGGTTTCAACACTGCAAAGTTAATAGAGTTTTAGCAAATTGTCTAAATAAATGTCTAAAGATTATAACACTTACGCGTAATTGTATCCTTCAACACCGATGTTGTCGTTGTCGTAACGGAGGGTTTCAGCGTGAGCTGAGTCCTGAACGGCCAGAGAAGCGCTCATGGCGACGGCGAAAAGAGCAGAGAACACAATAACGAATTTCATCTTGAGATTGGTTGGTAGTTGTCGTTGAGATAACTGAATGATATCAATATGAAAGCATCAATTCAATTTATACCGTCTCATAAATGATTTTTGGTTGAAGTTTTACGAGTAAACCTGTTAGCCGATGTTCACTTTATAAAAACTGCAAAATGCAAAATAGTGTGCATTTGAATAACTTAAAATTTTGACAGTCAACTTCCACACACAAAAAATATGTTTTTAATATTTATGGCACTAGATACGAAAAAGCCAGTCTTTTGGGATTCCTATCTTCGAATGAATTGTCTAGTCCCAAGGGAGTGCGCTAGTAATTTTGAACTCCTCACTTGACAACAAATGTTAGATTACTCGTAGTTTATTGGTCTTCTTACAAACAAGATTATAAACAAATTGTTTTAAAAATCAATCTGATTAAATGTGAGCCAGATTTTTTTATTTCTGAATAGCAACGTATACCTATTGGAAGCTCAAACTTCTGCAAGCAAAATTAACTCTTCTGTATGTAAATTTGAATTTTTGATTTAATTAATTTTTAGTTTATCTGGAATTCAAATTAAATGATCTTAGTAACACTTCGTGCGAATATCAATATAAATAAAATTGTTCACTGGATCGCTTACTTACAGCTGTCTCGTTTGATTGGTGGTCAAATATTGAAGATGTGAATTTGAGATTAGGTACATTAATTAAAGAGAACACGAAAACAGTGGACCCGTCAATTTCTTCAATCTGTCGACCTATGTACGAGTACATGATAAGCCACTAAAGAAATTTTATTCTAAATTGACAAATAAGGTCTGAGGTAATTCTCAAGAAGGGTTTGTACAATTTTTATGAAATTAAAATGCGGGACTGGGTCGCACGAACTTGCTCTTATGCTTAGGAAAATTAGAGTTTTAAAAATTGATGATATTAGAGAAAAATGTTCATAAGCATACAATTCATTTTTTAAATGTCTACAACTCTAATTCCATATGAATTCTTGAGAAAAATATAAATTTATGCAAAGTTCAAAATGTAGTTTTCGAAATATTGGGCCGTACCAACAATCACATTAAGAGACAGCTTTAATATTTGAGCGAAATGTATCATTATTTAAAGAGCTCTATAAAGTTAACCATACATGTTATGAACTTAATATTTATGTGAACTCTAAATTATGAACCATTTATTGTACGGAACCTAAAAAATAAAATGCAGCATATATGGTCAGTTATATAGAGTCCATTATTCATTTCGCTCAAATATTAAAGCCGTCTCTTAATTTGATTGTTGGTAAGGCCCAGAGTGCCAAAGAGAATTTTTGTTCTGAATGCAGTAAAAAATTGTATGAACTTAAAGTGTGTCAATTTGTATTAAATAGGGCTCTGGGACCATCAAGCATTGAGAAACTAAACAAACAGTTAATTGTTGTTACCCTTGAGTTGTCCAAATTAGGTTGTGGAAATTATATACTCGCTTGAATTCTTACTTTTCACAAATTTAGATATTTATTTCCTAAGTGTCCAAGTAAGGCAATGTCTCTATACAAAATTTATTTCATGGTTTGACTTCAAAAAATAAGTAAAGCGATAAAGTGTTTATTAACAGAATCAAATGCATGAAAATCTTAGGTGTATCTGTGGTAGCAAATTAATTTTATTGTTTGAAATTTACAACTTTAATATTTCTATAAAAATAAAATGCACTACTGGATGACACGTCGTTGCTCTTACATATACATATACGTTTAAGCACCTTGGAATTTAAAAATTATGTATATAGGAAGATGAACCTCATTAGATAAAAGTGTGAGAAAAGTGCAACAAATACAAAGTATCAAAAAATTTTTGTTGACTGTCATCAGATATCAATGTCATTTTTTGAGCTTACACATGAAGCTTAACTGTAAGTTTCTCTACACCAGTTTGCAGAGACCTGCCTACAAACACATTTCCAATATAGATATTTGTTCAAAAGCGTCAAAATATTCACTTCTATGAAACTGATAGTTTTCTATCCATTTTTGGAAAAATAAAATTAGTCGCTGTATAATGAAGCTGAAGATCGCTGCATCGAAATTTATGTTTCCATTTAGGATAGCAGATCTCGATAAGTATCAAAGATATTGGAATATTTTAAACGCCAAAATGTTGGGCGCAAATTTTCCTAGGGGCGATGTCCGTTACTTTTTTTAAATTGTATCTCGTTATATTTTATTTTAGTGAGTTTTAAAACTTTTAAGACAAAAAAATTTTTAGGAGAGGATATAGACCGCAATATGTTTTTTAGAAATAAAATAAATATGACCCAATGTAGAATATACGTTTCTCTAGGGGCGATGTTTCTCCTTTTTTTTATTTTTTTTTTATTAAGCTTATTTAACCATGATTTAACCATGAAATTAACAAAAAAAAACAAAAAGTTTGGACCCTTATAACTTTGGATTGACTAATCGTAGGTAAAAAATCGGTTCATGAAAAAATTAGAATTTCCAAACTCTAGGGGCGATGTTTTTTCTTTTTTTTTATTTTTTTGTCTATTAAAGTTTTTTAAACATGAAAGTTAAAAAAAAAAAACTTTAGACCCTTATAACTTTGGATCAACTAACCGTAGGTATAAGAACGGTATATGTATATGTAAGAGCAACGACGTGTCATCCAGTAGTGCATTTTATTTTTATAGAAATATTAAAGTTGTAAATTTCAAACAATAAAATTAATTTGCTACCACAGATACACCTAAGATTTTCATGCATTTGATTCTGTTAATAAACACTTTATCGCTTTACTTATTTTTTGAAGTCAAACCATGAAATAAATTTTGTATAGAGACATTGCCTTACTTGGACACTTAGGAAATAAATATCTAAATTTGTGAAAAGTAAGAATTCAAGCGAGTATATAATTTCCACAACCTAATTTGGACAACTCAAGGGTAACAACAATTAACTGTTTGTTTAGTTTCTCAATGCTTGATGGTCCCAGAGCCCTATTTAATACAAATTGACACACTTTAAGTTCATACAATTTTTTACTGCATTCAGAACAAAAATTCTCTTTGGCACTCTGGGCCTTACCAACAATCAAATTAAGAGACGGCTTTAATATTTGAGCGAAATGAATAATGGACTCTATATAACTGACCATATATGCTGCATTTTATTTTTTAGGTTCCGTACAATAAATGGTTCATAATTTAGAGTTCACATAAATATTAAGTTCATAACATGTATGGTTAACTTTATAGAGCTCTTTAAATAATGATACATTTCGCTCAAATATTAAAGCTGTCTCTTAATGTGATTGTTGGTACGGCCCAATATTTCGAAAACTACATTTTGAACTTTGCATAAATTTATATTTTTCTCAAGAATTCATATGGAATTAGAGTTGTAGACATTTAAAAAATGAATTGTATGCTTATGAACATTTTTCTCTAATATCATCAATTTTTAAAACTCTAATTTTCCTAAGCATAAGAGCAAGTTCGTGCGACCCAGTCCCGCATTTTAATTTCATAAAAATTGTACAAACCCTTCTTGAGAATTACCTCAGACCTTATTTGTCAATTTAGAATAAAATTTCTTTAGTGGCTTATCATGTACTCGTACATAGGTCGACAGATTGAAGAAATTGACGGGTCCACTGTTTTCGTGTTCTCTTTAATTAATGTACCTAATCTCAAATTCACATCTTCAATATTTGACCACCAATCAAACGAGACAGCTGTAAGTAAGCGATCCAGTGAACAATTTTATTTATATTGATATTCGCACGAAGTGTTACTAAGATCATTTAATTTGAATTCCAGATAAACTAAAAATTAATTAAATCAAAAATTCAAATTTACATACAGAAGAGTTAATTTTGCTTGCAGAAGTTTGAGCTTCCAATAGGTATACGTTGCTATTCAGAAATAAAAAAATCTGGCTCACATTTAATCAGATTGATTTTTAAAACAATTTGTTTATAATCTTGTTTGCAAGAAGACCAATAAACTACGAGTAATCTAACATTTGTTGTCAAGTTAGGAGTTCAAAATTACTAGCGCACTCCCTTGGGACTAGAAAATTCATTCGAAGATAGGAATCTCAAAAGACTGGCTTTTTCGTATTCAGTGCCATAAATATTAAAAACATATTTTTCGTGTGTGGAAGTTGACTGTCAAAATTTTAAGTTATTCAAATGCACAGTATTTTGCATTTTGCAGTTTTTATAAAGTGAACATCGGCTAACAGGTTTACTCGTAAAACTTCAACCAAAAATCATTTATGAGACGGTATAAATTGAATTGATGCTTTCATATTGATATCATTCAGTTATCTCAACGACAACTACCAACCAATCTCAAGATGAAATTCGTTATTGTGTTCTCTGCTCTTTTCGCCGTCGCCATGAGCGCTTCTCTGGCCGTTCAGGACTCAGCTCACGCTGAAACCCTCCGTTACGACAACGACAACATCGGTGTTGAAGGATACAATTACGCGTAAGTGTTATAATCTTTAGACATTTATTTAGACAATTTGCTAAAACTGTATTAACTTTGCAGTGTTGAGACCAGCGATGGCAAGTCTGCTAGCGAACAAGGAGTCTTGAAGAACGTTGGCTCTGAAAACGAAGCTATCGCTGTTACAGGACAATTCAGCTACGTCGGCCCCGATGGTGTCACCTACCAAGTCACCTACACCGCCGGTGAGGAAGGTTTCCAACCACAAGGTGCTCATATCCCCGTTTAAATGACTTTTGCATCGCATCTTGGAACTAGTGTGCGTCGTTGAAGTTCACTGACTGATCAGTTTTCTACCGATTGGTATTTAAAAGATTTGTTGAATAGTTTTTAATTTAAATCTTTTGGTTTTAACCAAAACAATAAAAGTTGTATGGCATAAAACCAACTGAAAAACAAGTGTTGTACTAATTTCTTAAACCTAACGAAGGGTCTTCCTTTAAATTATCATATTTGGTGATTTGCATTATTTCCTTCTCTTGATAGTAAAAGTTGCATTATCTGTCGTGGGAGAAACAGACGCTGTGACATTTTGTAGAAGTTAAGATAAATTTTTACTTGTAAACAAGCACGTGCTTCTGGCATTGTTTGACCTTTTGTATCTGCACGTGACGTTCATCGATAGATCTAGACTATTTTCTTGCATACAGATAATATTTGTATTTTTAAAACCTACTTTTAACGGTCTTATCGGGCTCCATAGCTGGGCACCGTTAATCAAAAAGTTAACTTCGTTAATCGTTAATCCGTTACTAAAAAAGTTAGCTTCGTTAAACGTTAAAGCGTTAAATTTCGGAAGAATTAACGCAAGTTAACGTTAATCGTTAATCCGTTAACATGTGATAAAAATTGCATTTTTTTTTATTTTTTTACTCTGTCGTCCACTAGGCGATCAACGCACAAATTTCGAATTCAACGCATACAACTCTAATGTGCAGTGCCTTCAATTATGTTCAACCAACGGGTTGGATCTAGTTGTTGGCCGTTGCTCAACGAATTGCGCAACAAGTGTAAGGGTAGTGTACGAGCTCGTGTTGCTCCTTGAAAATGTTCGATCAACACGTTGAGCAACATTTTCAAGATAATGTGTTGCACATTATTTGTTCAACGCGGTGATCAACTTTTTAATTTTCTTTGCGATTTCTTGACGTAATATAGTGTTGCGTTGCGTTGGCTGCAGTGAAATGTGTCTACGTGGTTGAACTATTGCGTTGCCATGAACTTGCAGTTGTTGCAACTTGCAAATCGTAGTTTATTTTGGTTTTTCGTCATGAAAGGTGATACAAAAACAGAGTGGACCACGGAATTAATTTTGCAGTTGATTTCAGCAATTGAGGAAAAGCCCAATATATGAGACATTAAGAGCCACTCTTATAAAAATCGAGATACAAGGGAATTGGCTTGGTCTCAAATTTCCTCGAAAATGCAATTGCCTAATGTACCCAACTTAAGTCAAAATTATTTCAGGTTTGACGTTTGAGTTCTTTGTTTATCGTGGTGCGTTCAACGCGTTACCCAACGAGTTATCCTTGGTTAAGTGTACGAAGGTATCAACTCGTTCATCAACTGGTTGATCAACAATATCGAAAACGCAGTTGATCAACTCGAAAAAAAAAAATTTCTGTCAAAATCGAACAAGTTTATCAACCAGTGTACGAGGTTATTCAACATTTGAGTAAGTTGGTCAACTAGGTGTACGGAGCTATTCAACACTGGAATAAGTTTTGAGAGTTGATCAACTAGGTGTGCGGGGTTAATCAACATATGGGAAAGTTGGTCAATTATGTGTACAGGGTTCCAAACGCATTTTGTTCAACTTTAGTTGCTCAACGTGAATTACGTAAGTTGCTGCACTAGTGTAAGAGGTTGTAAATTCGTTTATCCAACGAAAAAGTTGAATAAAAAGTTGAACGAAGTTGGTTGAACTTATCGCGCACATAGTGGACGACCGGCATAATGAAATTATCAAACGAAACGAATCTCTTCGCAGTTTTCTCAGTCGCACGCGCCGTCAAAATACAATACGTACCTATAGCTGTTTTTGTTTCACCCGCGGCACGCGCCGCACGGCACTTGTCTCATACTTGTCTGAACCTGTTTTTCGCGCCGCGCGGTAAATAGTAGGCATTGGATTAACGATTAACGGTCTTAACGTGGATTAACGGATTTAACGTGTCCGTTAACATTTTTAAAAGTTAACTTAAAAGTTAATCCGTTAATCAAAATTTTAACTTCGTTAATTAACGATTAACGGATTAACGAGTTAATGCCCAGCTATGTCGGGCTCATATATTATACAACGATTTTTAATTAATGAAGTTCAGCATTTCCATTCTTCGCAACAAACTCACCAATCTTGAATCCCATGACATTTGTTGAGTTGCAAAATATCTAAAGTTATTAAGAAACATTATACTTCTTCCTCTGTTCCTATGTTTTTACTTGCGAATTATAGGTTATAGGTACTACAAGGCAAGTTATGCATTCGCAAAAAAATCGAACTCGAGATTTTGATCAAAGTTGACATTACGATGATAGCGAAGATGAAAAAAGTGGGTCTCACACTCACAATTCTGTCTGTCTGTCTGTTCGACTACAGCTTAAACGGCTCGGCCAATTTTCTTCAAATTTGGTTTTTGATTTTCTCAAAAACTGTTCGACCGATTTTTTTTTTTTTTTTTTTTTGTTGAGGCTCCCCAGCAGTTTCAATATTATTGTGTATTCAAATTTTCAAACAATTTTTTTTTGGATTTAAAAAAAAAAAAAATTCAAATTTTTGTTTGTAAATTTAATTTTTATTCAAACAATAATAACAACTTTAAATTAGTGTACCAAAATTTGTTCTTAAGAATGTTTTAAAAATATTTTATTAAGAAACCATTACAACGACTTATAATTTTTTTTTCTTGCCTAAATTTATAAATCCAGTCAATTATCAGGTTGCCATTTTGCAACACGGTTGATCATGTTTAATATTTAACGAGATAACAGATTTTAATGTCATGTTAAATCAACACAAACTGCATGTAAGATCTTCACTGCATAAAATAAACAGTCCTGTTAACCTTACATGAAAATCTAGATAACTTAAAAGTGTTAAGTGCAGTTTTGTAGCACTTGTGCATAACTTCTGCATGACTCATTGTTGAATCAACAACCATTGTTGAATCAGAACCAGAGATACTGTAATGTAATGTTAAAGTTCCTTCATTTAGAAACAATGCCAGTCCGCAGGTAAAATCTTCCAGAGTTAATGATTGAAAATTGTAATTCTAGTTGAATATAGTTTACATTGAATAAAGATGAACTGAATTTAACAAAAATTGCGTATTGCCAAGGCCATCACTAGCCGATGAGTCCAAGTGAGTTCGCCTTGTGGACTCAAGGCCAAAGAGCTATTATTGATCAATAACTCAACAAGTTCAATTAAATAACGTTAAGTCTTCTACTTGGCTTATTTATTTCAGTATTATTACTGCAAAGTATAAATGTACAAAATTTTAATTCAGTATGCTCCGCTAAGCTGAAAAAATCGATTATCACTTAGCATTTCGGAGCGTGTTTCACATAAACATCTTCGCATTACTGAACTCCGCTTTAATGAAAACTGTGTAAGCTTAAATAAACAATTTCCCTTATACAAATCCGCTTAATTGAACGCTGCCATCAAATTTTTAATCGAACACACCTCTTCAAAAAAATAAACTGAACTCCCTAAAAACTCAGACAAATCGGAATTTTAGTATATAGCTTTTTAAATTAAATTTAAAAGAAGAATAATTTGGGCGGGCTAAAGTTTTTTTAAAGGTGGAAAGAAAGTAAAATGCCGTTTTTTAGGGTGGACATATTTTTGTTTTCCTGACCTAATAGTTAAAGGCTCCTTTGGTAGATTAATAGTAAATTTTATTAGTTTAAAGTAGACGTAAGCACTTGCTGTACCATTTTAGAAAGTTAATTGAACACAAAACTTTCATAATTGCCTGCATATAGGTTTTTGAACGTATTTTTTAGAGTTGGTTAAAGTACGGTAAAAGTACCTAAATATTTCATCATTTTTGTTTCAAAAAATTAATTTAAATAAAATGCACGACTGGATCGCACGAACTTGCTCTTATGTAAAAGTACTTTGACATTTAAGATATATTTTATAAATATAAAACATGCATTTAATGAGATAAGTATGTTCAAATGCATAAAATTGCCGTCTGGTCTCCGGAAAAGTATGAATTTATGCAAATAAACTTTAAAAAATCGTTTTATTATTAAATAAAATTTGTATATAAGAAATTTTTCAAGAAAAAAATGTGGGATGCGAATTTTAAGTATTTAATAGTGTTGGTTTTAGGAAATAATTTCAAAAAATAATTGTTCATAGGTTTTGAAGATATTGATTTAAATTTTTTTTTTTTTTTTAAACCCAATAAATATTTTTTCGAATATTTTTATATACAATATTATTTTAAACTTAAGGGGACTCCTGCTAAAAATTTTGGGTTAAAATCCTTAGAGCCATTAATGAGAAAGTCGAAATCAAAAAAACGGGTCTATGGCAGGTACCCCTAATAACATTTTACCCCAAAATTTTTTTCGACCAAAATGTAGTCCATGTCCATAATATCACACTAAATTTTTTTTATCAAAATCGTTAGAGCCGTTTTCGAGATAAATAAGATTTTGCATTACGGGTGTATGGGGGGTACCCTTAGTTTTGGAGCTAAAAAAAAAAATTTCAATTTCTCCTCTAGGGAATCACCGAAGACTCTTAACTACCGAGATTGAAAGAAATAGGTCTAGTGGTTTAGGCTGTAGTGAGAGGTACAGACATACAGACACACTGAAACATGTTTTTTGTGTACTAAATTTTCCTAAAATTTTTATAAAAAAAATTGATATGCAAATTGTTAGTATTTAATAAAAACATTTTAAAACGTATTTTAAAAATTTAATCGTGTATCGGTTTTCAAGATATTGAATTTTCAAAAAAAATATGTATTATTTTTTTAAAAATCCAAAAACTATTTTTTCGAAAAAATTTTTAGTTTATATTTTTTAAAATGCAAAGCAGCTCCTGCATAAAAATTTTGGTTAAAATCTTTAGAGCCGTTGGTGAGAAATTCGAAAATCAAAAAAACCGTTCTATGACAGGTACCCCTAATAACATTTTACCCCAAAATTTTTTTCGACCAAAATGTAGTCCATGTCCATAATATCACACTAAATTTTTTTTATCAAAATTGTTAGAGCCGTTTTCGAGATAAATAAGATTTTGCATTGCGGGTGTATGGGGGGTACCCTTAGTTTTGGAGCTAAAAAAAAAATTTCAATTTCTCCTCTAGGGAATCACCGAAGACCCTTAACTACCGAGTTTGAAGAAAATACCTCCGGTAGTTTAGGCTGTAGTTCGAGGTACAGACATACAGACATACAGACATACAGACATACAGACATACAGACATACAGACATACAGACAGACAGACGGAATTGTCGGACCCACTTTTTTCGTCTTCGCTATCATCGTAATGTCAACTTTGATCAAAATCTCGAGTTCGATTTTTTTTCCAAATGCAGAACTTGCCCTATAGTACCTATATCGCAAGTAAAAACTATATAATAATAGAAAACAACCTTTTTTAGATTAAGAATTTTATTTTTCAATTTGTTTTATATATAATTTGACTTAAAACTAACTTATTGCTAAATCAAATCATGTTGGCTCAACAATAGGGGCTCAACGTTCTTCATTTGGCTTTACATAATGCTATTTGCTTACAATATCACATTAATGTTTTCTTATTTTAATTCATGGTTTTTTAATTTTAACTGAATAATAATTTTTGATGAGTGGGCGTTTTATCCCCTGTAGTATTGATTTTTGTTCTTCTCGTAAAAGGGTGCGTTGTCGTTATGGATGATGTCTTCGAATTGATCGTCAGTGATGGCTCGGATAGATACCTGTCACTGGGCTCTAGGGCATGCTGGAGGAGTTGTTGCACTTCTATTTTGGGATGATCTTCTAGGTTACTGATGATTTTTCCGGAGAGCTGCAGCAAATACTTGTTCAGTGGTATTAACTTTGCTTCTTCGTACAGATTCCTTGTTGGTATATATTTCTTCGTCAGTGGGTTAGTGTAAATGCGGACATCTTTCTTTCAAAATGCTTCATCTTTTTCATTGCTGTAGGTGAAATAGTAAACCAGATGGGAAAGGCGTAGGTCAGAACGAGTCGGATAAGTTGCTTATACACAAACAGCTTGGTCTTCTTTCTTAGTCCATTTCGCCTCCTGAGAAGCGGATGGACCAAGTGCAGAGAATAGTTGGCTCTCTTCAACATCAAGTCTGCCTGTTTTTTGAAATTGAATTTGTTGGAAAAGTTGATTCCCAAGTACTTCGTTGATGATTTGACTGTCACTTCAGTGTTGCTTGGAAACTTTATATTGATTGCATCACAGCGTGTTGCAAACGCTTGTCTTCGAATGACAATCACTGGTGTTTGCTGCTTCCAATGAGTTCCTTCTTTTCGCTGTTTATCCTCAGTCCTCATTTGACATAGTATTTCCAAAGGTTTTTAATATGCTCTTGCACTCTCCTGGCAGCAATATCTGGTGAAAAAGCGGCTACGTATGTGATGGAGTCGTTTGCATAAAGCTTCGTCTTTGTACTTGGTATGTTGGCTGGTTAATCAGCAGTGTAAATGTTGAACAGCTGCGGTCCAAGTTTTGATCCTTGAGGAACTCCAGCGTTAGTTCCTTTGGTTGATGACTCATGTTTTTCTACCTGTACATAAAAAAGTCTATGGGTTAGGAAGTTTTTGATAATTCTTACCAAGTGATTAGGAAGTCTTTGTTCCGAGATGGAGTCCCAGTAGTGGATGTAGGGTAGAGTGTTTATTTCGAAAGACATACTGAAACTCCAGTATGACATCTCTTTCTCTTTCAACGCCTCCAGTATCTTACTCATGCAGCTGAGCAAAGAAATTGGCCGATATTCTTCCACATTTGCGCGGTTGTTCTTCTTTGGGACGGGGACGGTTTTCCAGACTGCAGAGAAATAGCTGTTGTTCAGGCAGTTATTGAAGATTGTAGTCAACAGGAATACAGCAAAATTTGGTAACTTTTTAAGTACGTAATTAGAAATCTTTTCGCTTCCTGCTGATTTTTTTGGGGTTTAGAGTGAAGATAATGTCAGCCACTTTTTCAGGAGAAGTGAAAAAATCTGTCAGTGTCGGCTCCGATGATGGATTTTCCTCGTTAAACAGGGTCACGGTTTCAGTGGTTGTTGATATCTCCTTAGCAAGTTTCTACATCTTCGACAAAGTCAGGAATGTGTATGGGAGGGTGGTCTTTGAAACTATCACGAAAATGATTCGCAAATGCTTCAGCTTTCTCAGCAGAAGTTGTTGAAACTTCTTGTCGGTGAAGGATGGTGTCTGGAATTGAGTTCGCTCTTCCAACAATCAGATTGATTTTTTTAAACATGTCAGGTCCAGGTTTGATAGCTTCGAGTCTCTTCCTGAAATCGTTTTCATGATGATGTCTTATTGCCTGGTTGAACATTGCGTAAGTGCACTGAAGTTCTGAATGTAGCCGACGGTATTCGAAAATTTCCCTGTTAAATGTCCTGTGGTATATTCTTTGGAGGCTTTTGCGTACGCCACACATGAAAATTATTTTGTATGATTTGTTTTTCGCATATGTCTTTAGGCCTTCTTTAACCGGTTTCAATGTTATCTATTATTTACTGGGCACACTGTATGTGTAAATGTTATACCGCCTTTAGAAACAATTTTTAACGGAAAACTTTCGGAACAAAAGTAAATTTGCGAGCCAGTCTCGGATCAAAATGTGATTTTTTTTAACTCCAAAACATACAGCCGTACTGCTAAATTCTTTTTAATATATTTCCAAAGTATTTTTATATAAGAGCATATACGTGCGATCCAGTCGTGCATTTTATTTATCGCTGCACTTACTTATTGGCACTGCATCATATGTCACTTTTTCAGCTGAATACATTCATCTTCATACCATGGCGTGAGTTTTACTTGGTAACTTGGATCACTTTTTGTGGCTCAATGCTAGATGACAGTACCATTAAGAGCTATTCACTCAGGTAGTCCTTGGCAGGCCATAGTCAATTCCGGCCTCTAAGGAGTACAAAATTCGTTTCTTGAATTGTGCCAGCTTGGGAATGCTGAGATTCGACGCGAGGTTTGTATTCAAAATTAACGTGCGTTTGAAATGTCGGAAGTCGGATATCTACATGCCTTGCCTCGATTAACTTTTGGTGTATTAGATTGGTTGTTCGACCGTCTAGATAGTTCCTGCTTCCTTTGTGAATCCTTAGACTCATAAACCTCATGCCACTTATCAACATTTTAGGTGGTGGTCACAGTCTTTGAATCAGAAGCCGATTTCTGTTGTTGTTTCATGAAAGTAAAGCTGACTACTAAAGCTAAAAACTAATCCGTCGGATATGCGAGCTTAGAACTGGAGTCCTCAAGCACAGCTTTCACATCTAACTCCAGATAGCTTCCGTAATCCGGCGAGGTGATCATAAGACTTCTGGTTGATAAGTTTTTCAGCTTCAGCTATAAAAGCGTGGTGTGCATACTATAAAATAGCTTTGTTTGCAAATCGGATTCACGCCATCACTTATTTAAGTCAGTAAATTGGCTTCTTAGGTGATTTCCCAGAACAAATGCACTTCTTTTTATATAGAAACTGTTATCGCAGCTGATATACATAAATGTGGCAATTTTTCTGTCCATCATACCTTCCCATAATATCTGCGCGAGGACAAGTCCAAATTTTGGGAATCGCATTGGGTGTTCTCACTTTCCAGGCCATTGACATTCCGGGTCTTCTTATAATCATAATTTATTATCCCGTGCTCCTCGTGTATCTCTCATAACTAAACTTTTATGCTTGATAAAGAACTTAACTCCATAAAACATGCCCTTGCTTAACTTTAGGACAACAGACCGGAAAATCCGATTCTGTTAGGGTATGCAGGCCTTAAATATCTCAGAGTAGCTCACAGACATAAGTTGTCTTTCTTCCATAATGACGCCGTTAATTTTTAAATTAAACTGACATTTCAAAGAACTCACCGATTTTCGAACTTCTTCTGCTCTTGATCCACTATTGCCTTTGTCATAGAAACTTTTAAAGTACAAAAACGCTAGTTCAATTATTTGTTTTTATTAATAAACTCAATAAATTTAACTATTCTTAAATATAAAGTTTAAACAATGGGATGATATCCATTTTCATCGGCAGTGAACTTCAATTCCACAAGGGTTCCCTCCGGTGAAATCCAAGACACAACTCCAGTCACAACAATAGCCGAATTCTCTCCGAATTTTTGCAAGACACCGTGTTCCTCACGTTTAATGCCACTGCTGGTCTCGAAGCTGCAAACAAATATTAATGTTATGATAGATCTACAGTCTATGCTCCCCGAATTCTTACTCAAAATCGTATTTGTCGACTCCATTGTTATTCCTCATATCACGAACAGCTGTTGCATCAACATCATTTCCAGGTGGGGCAGCAATGCATACAGCAAATAAAGCAGCAAACACAATAACGAATTTCATACTGATGTTGATTGATATTTGCTCCGACTTGATGAACCGTTCGCAAGTAATGTAACGACTTGAACTGAATGCAGTTCTAACTGATGCTCAGTATATTTATACCTGAGCAGTCCGGTCATAAATCCAATTTCCTCTCCCAGAAAGAGAAAATCCTTAATTGGATCATTTCGGAGAAATGTCAAAGTTCCTAAGTATTTCGATCGAGTGAAAGGGTAAATGAATTTTATTTTATTGTTTTATCCAAATTTGACAATAAAAATAAAAGCTTTCAATGTCGAACCAGTCAAAACAACTCGCCTTCGCACATTCTATTGGCGATTTGGCTGTTTCTGTGATGCTTCTTTGCCCTGCTGAAGAGGCGTTAATTGCCAATCAGGCATTTTTTCATTTTTTATGGGGCACTTAAATTGAAACTGTTTTGCCAAAAAAAAAAACTAGATGAATATGTATGACTTAAATGTCTTCTTAGGTAAAAACTATACAGTGCTGTGCACAAAGCTGCTGCCAGAGTCTCTCTTATTCGTTAACTGACCTGATCCTCACTGAAGGATTTTTATTCACAAGTTCAAATATTTCAAAATTGTACTGCATATTAATTCATAAAAAAATCATAATTTAAAATATATTTTGCCTGTTTGTTCATTCGGTTAAATAATAAAGAGCTGACACGTTTTTATATGTTTTTTTATAACCAAAATTGATGGTGAATGCCATATAAATTTTTCTAGTCTAACATATTTAACGAAAAATGCACAGAGCCATTTTTTTTTGTTTTAGACTTTCTCAAAAATAGTTTAACTGATTTTGGTAAAATTTGTCACTCAGAATAATTTAATGGTTTTGCTGGAAACTGGATTATCATCTTTCTTTATTCCAACCCACAATTTATTTATTTTGATGGAAAAAATAATATTTCAAGTTTAAGGTGGCGTGAAATTAATAAAAGATGAGTGGGTGCCGCTAGTGTTGATACACACTTGTGACTTTCCGCATGATTTCAGGTTATGACTATTCGCATTCCGGTGATGACTGTTCGCATTCCTTTCGAATTGTCTGAGGCTTGTTGGCATACGCCCGCGACTTTAGCTAGCCCCAAGGAAATAAGTCTGGGATGGTTAGGTCGGGCGATCTTGCTGGCCATGCCAAATCACCCAAACTGATGATTTCGCGACCAGGAAACGCTTTCTTCACAATATATGTACATTGTGTGATTGCACCCTATTGCTTGTCTGTTTGTATACTGCAGCTTTCTAGTTCACATATGTCAAAATATGATTGACGTACAATGCCATTTGCAAAAATTATAAAATCTTCCGATAGAGGGATTTATTTTGCTCCAACTTGTATACATAGCATTTTCCAATTGGTTCTTAACAATTTCTAGAGACTGTCACTGTGAAACCAATAAGCCAACTGTCAATGTCAAAAATTTCAGTAAAAACATAATTTTCATCGTGGTCAAGTTTACGAATTAAAATTTATTACCAAAATTCATAATCCTCGACATCAATTTTAAGGGTCGATAGGTACAAACGGGGACTACTGGCAGAGTCCTGTCATCCAATAAGCGAGCCTTGGTTGCGGAAATATCTCCATCCGCATCCGATGACTTTTTTAGATTTCGGTCAATTTTCAGTAAAATCACTTTGGGTGACCATATTTCGATAACCAGACCTTGCAGAACCTTCTGTTTTCACCCGTGAATAGCTCTTACAAAATTGACTAGAAATTTTGAAAACCGCAACCTTTTACAAGGCCTGGTTTCGGAAATATCGCCACCCAAACACAATGTTACGTAGTTAAAGCTCAAAAATCTGTGGAATCAGTGAAATCACTTTGGATGGCCATATTTCGATAACCAGACCACGCAGGACGATTTAGCCTGGATGTGTGTGTAGGTATTGAATAGACCTTTCGTTTGATGTAGTTATATCTCGGTGGGATTGGTGAACTTCGAAAAAGTAATGATTTTTAAAGACAAGTGGTTAGCCCATGATTTTTCCCGAAATTAATAAGAAGAATAATTTTTGAGGTTGGCACATCCATGGAAAGGTCTGTGAATTCTCTATTCAGAATTGAAAACTGGAACCCGTTACGAGGCTTGGTTGCGAAAATATCTTCATCCGAATCCGATGACTTTTTTAGATTTGGGTCAATTTTCAGTAAAGTCACTTTCGGTGGCCATATTTCGATAACCAGGCCTCGCAGAAGAAAATTATAAGCAAGTGAGTTTATTTTATTGTTTTAATTGTTATTATACTCGTTAACTGATGTTTTTTCTCTCTATTTTTTTAATAAAGTTCAGAATAGCACACTGTGTCATTTTAGGCGAGTGCTTAGTAGGCCATTTTGCCCATTTAGGGTTCTTTTATTTAAGTTTTAATTCCGAACACACTGAAATAGTTATAGGCCAATTAATTTCAGTAAATTAATAAGAAATACTTAATACTTACATGCATTTACTGTTTTCTCCATAATTGAATGTTTTTTATAATTTTTTTTGTCAACAAACTTTTAACAACATTTTATTGGTTCTACTTTTGTACATGGCTAGAGACAGTTTGACCTGTAAAATTTCAAATTTGAAGCTGCTAATATTTCGTTTATGTCAGTGATGCCAGATAAACTAAAGAATTGTGTTGCCAAAACCTTCTAATTCTGTTCGATTCTCCAATTTCTAGCAAGGGGGCCATTTTACCTTGGTGGGCCATTTTAGGCCATCTTCCCCTACATAGAATTTAATTCTTATAATACATACAGGTATTAAATTATAATTTGAAGTTATCAGGCAAATTATTCCAAAAATCACAAAATTTCTGTTTCTCTTAAAATATTTCCTGCTAAACAAGAAAACCTTAACTGTAGACATTTACTATTAACACCAAACTCGTGTGCTGCTTACTTATCGAGATAAACAAAGTCAAAAACAAGCCAAAATTATTATTGCATCCGGAAATGGGTTATTTTTACCGATTAACGATCGTGACTGCTTGTGTTTGGCGAAGACCCATGTTTTTCCTTGATTCTTGTTTTTATTAGAATGTGGCAAATGTCATTTTTGCTAGGTGCACCATAATCCCAGTACTTGCCCTATACTATTTTAATTAATCAGCTAAGTAGAAGGCTTAGCTCTATTTAATTGGACTTGTTTAATTGTTGATTCCAAATAGCTTTTTTCTTAGCCATTAGTCGACAAAAATTGGATTTTCGTACAGACGGAAACCTATCAGTTTACTAGTGAGGGCCTATTGTCAATACGAAATTTTGTTAAATTCGATTCAAACATCAATTTTTTGACAAAAGTCGAACAGGCAAACAGACAGATAGAATTGAGAGATGCACTCTTTAGTTTTATTTCATGTCTGATCAAAATCTCGAGTTCGATTTCATTTTACGAATGCATAACGACATAGGTACATATAAATATTATATCGCAAAATAAAAACGGTTGCATGTCGCACCAAAGTAAAATTTCTAAATGGAATATCTATTGGTGTTTAACTCATGTGACTAGATATTCTACCAGAAAATAAGAAGATATCTCCGCATCTCCAGATACCTCCAGATACCTTAAAGACCGAAAATGGCTTGTGCGTTCCTATTCTAGTAATTAATTCAAACAGTAAAACGGACGGTTCCACTATACGAAAAATCATCAGAAAATATAATTAATTTTAAAATTTACTTTTAATTGAGTTCAAAACGAAAAGAATATTTACACAAGGTTACTTCTTTTTTTAAATTATGTAAAAGTTAAAAAAAAACAAGTTCGATAAAATCAGTCTTTAAACAATTGGATGATATCCATTTTCATCGGCACTATACTTTAACTCAATAGGCGTACCCTCAGGTGAGGTCCAGGATGCCGTTCCACGGACAACAGTTCGATAATTGTTGTCAGGAAGCTCCTTCTGTTCACCTACTTCTTCACGTTGAATACCGTTACTAGTCGCGAAGCTGAAATTAAGCAAACATTTATTAAAGCCTGTTCCAAAAGCTAAGTTGCAACAGTCGCAACAGTATGACTTACTCAAATTGGTAACTGCCGAGTCCATTGTTGGTGCGAATATCACGCACAATAATCGCAGACCTATCACTCTTAGCAGGTGCGACTGCACAGACAACAACCAAAACAGCGAATGCAACAACTAATTTCATTTTAAGGCTTGAAAGTTTTAAATTATTTTCGATGGAAAAGATTTAGATAATACTCACACGAAGAAAGCACGGACTAGAACTGAATGCAGGACTTGCAGTTCCATTGCATTTTATAGACAAAAACTCACCAAATTTTTCCAGTTCCCAAAAAATCACGACAAACCCAAAAAACAAAACCAAAAAATGCAAGCAATCCGGTAACTCAATAATATTTATGTAGGTATTTCAATTAAATGTATTTCTGATGTACCGAAACCAGTTTCGAGCCATGCAATGCCATATAACCATCATTGGAAAAAAATCCTGACATAATTTTAATATAAGTAAGTACCTGCTCGTATATACGCGTAGCCTTGGTGGAGACGTCCAGTGGCGCTATAGCTATCTCAGCTTATTTTACAAAATTGTGTAAAAATAAAAGAATAAGGAAACTACAAATAAAATTAATTCATGAATAAAATGCACCTGTAAGGTCGCTGTGATTTAAAAAAAAAAATATTTAATATAATGCGTGACTAAAGAAAATAAGATTCGGAAGAAATGTTAATTAAATTAGGGTATTGGTGTCAATGAACTAGCTAGTATCTTCGGTAGAGGCTAGTTTTGATTTTTATGACGCATTTATTTTAATATTGAAGATTGCATATTATTTTCTTCATTAAGAGGTGCGTAAATGATTCAGCAGAACCAGAATTAATAATAATAATCCAAGTTACTAGCTTAATTTTTCTATCAAAATTTCATAATTTTTGAATCATTTGGAATAAATTAGGACTGGTCACGGAGATAGAAAAGTTGATACTAAAGTATATCAGTCGACACTGTGTTTTTCCCAAAAACCTTGATACTTCTTCTACACAAAACTTTAAAAAGACTGCGACAAGAGGCTAAGTTATCAGAGACGCAACAGAAATCTTGTCGATTTAACCGAGCTTGAGACAAGATTTGCAAAAGTGTAGTGTTTTCTTCAGAATATTCATGTCGATTACAGAATTCGCAGAATTTTACTCCCGGTGAGTTAACTCGATCCGTTGACCTTTCGCATCCGCTGTAAAACTTAATTATGAAATTCGCCAGACGAACTACATTGTCGATTCCTAAAATTACCTTATCATTTATGAACTTTCCTATCGACGACGCTGTTAATTACAGGAATTTAGTCAACGGCCTAGGCTTTGATAATAGCATCGCTATCGATCTGTGAAATCAAGCATCGTTGTGCGTGGTTAGTAGTTGAATGGAGGACCGTTCAAAACCAACCGTGTGCTTTTTTTTTTGTAAGAATCCTGGCTATGTCCGGTTGCGTCTTCATCATCTCCATCATTTCTCTTAATTATTTCCGATTAGCTGTCTGTTTTCTACTAAAATTTGTTTAATAAACACTTATACATTCATTATGATAAACTTTTGAATTACTTTTTTTTATTTTTCGTTTAATTAAAAATTCCCTTCAGATTCATCTCGAAATTGGCACGAATGTAAAATAATAGAGATTGTATGGAGTGCAAATGGGCGGCGGATTTAGTAATACCAGATAAGTTGAACAGAATGTCGGTGGTGCAGGGATTGTTACCCACATTCGTTCAACTTTCTTTTGTCGGATTCAGTAATAGTAGTAACAGACTCGGTGGCTTATGTAAAAGACTAAGAATTTCAAAACTGTTGATAAGCATAAAATTTATTTTTTAAATGACTAAAACAACTCTTTTAGTAGTTGGAGCTAAACACAGGATGCCATGTCTATTAAGCGAATATTAGTTTATGCAAGAACAAAATTATAATTCGTTTTAGTGGTTTCTTAAAAAAATAAGCTTTTATATAAAAAAATTTTAAGACATTTTTAAGAAAAATTTTGGTACGCCGATTTAAAGTTTTTATTATTGTTCGAATAAAAATTAGATTTACAAAAATAAATATTAAGCCGTTTTTGAGATATTCAATTTTCCAAAAAAAAAGATTTTTTTTTTCAAAATTCAGAAAAATGTGTTTTTTTTTCTTAAAGTCTTGAAATACAATGTTTTTTAAACTTTTAAGAAGCTTCTCTATAAAAAATGTCATTAAAATCCGTTATGTCAATGATGAGAAATTTAAAATTCGAAAAAAATCGTTCTATGGTAGGTACAGTCCGTAATATCTTGTTTTCAATTTTTTTTTATTAAATTACAGATATTAAAAAATAATAGAAAGAAAAAAAATTTAAGGGAAATTCTCGGAACAGTTATCGAGATTTTCGAAAACCATTTTTTAACATAAATCCAAAAAAAAAAACGGTGGCAAATCAAAAACAAAAAAATGGTCCCAAGGGGGGTACCAAAACTACTCATTTCTTGGAAATTTTTTTTCAACCATTACCTAGGTTTAACTAAATTTAATATTTTTTTAAGAAATCGTTGAAACAGTTTTTGAGAAAAAAAAAATTTCGAAAAAAAATCGTATGGCAGGTACCGTTATTTTTGGTCTTAAAAAATCAAATCAAAAAACATCCCATATCTACCAAGTTTGAAGAAAATCGGTCGAGCCGTTTAACTGTAATCGAACAGACAGACAGACAGACAGAATTGTCAGACCCACTTTTTTCGTCTTCGCTATCATCGTAATGTCAACTTTGATCAAAATCTCGAGTTAGATTTTGTTTTAGAATGCATAACTTGCCTTATAGTACCTTATAGTTTAAAAAGATCGAGTATGGGGTTTTCGAAATATTGAGTTTTCAAAAAAAATTTGAATTATTTTTTAAATCCAAAAATTTTTTTTTTTGAAAATTTGAATACACAATACATAATATTAAAACTGCTGGGGAGCTTTGACATAAAAAAAATAATCAAAATCGATTGTACCGTCTATGAGAAAATCAAAAACAATAAAAAAAATGGTTCCAAGGGTGGTACCAAACATAACTATTTTTTGGAATTTTTTGTCTCAATTAAGTTAGCTTTAGCTAAATAAAATTTTTTGGATTTTTTTAAAGAAAATCTGGGGGATAGTTTTTGAGAAAAAAAAATATTTATAAAATTTCGAAAAAAAATTCGTATGGCACGTACCGTTATTTTCGGCTTAAAAAAAAAAATAAAAAAACATGTGGGGGAAAAAATTAAAAACGATATATATACAAAGTTTGACGAAAATCGGCCCAGTGGTTTAGGGTCTAGTGTTGGGCATAATCTAATGATTTAAAGAATCGAGATATTAGTATTCGAATGATTTAAAGAATCGAATGATCATTCGAATGATCTTCGAAGCAATATCCTAGTAAAAAGAAAATAAGAAACAAACACTCCATTTCAAGATAAAAAAAAAGCAAAACCAAAAAAAATCATAACATAATGGTTCTTGCTTCTCGCCTTTCCTTTACAATTCCATATTCAACCCTCAACGATGCGTCGAGTGCGAAAATTATATAAATATCGGGTTTTTCAATAAGAGCGCTACAAAAGTTTTTTTAATTAAAACAAAAACGGTTTCGGATACCAATGAAATTCTTTATTCCTGTGAAAGTACGTTCGATGCCATTATGTATGAAACTCGATTTCTTTTGCATGGCCACCACGGGCACGCTTGCAGAAGTCCAGACGCCGAACCCAATTTTCGACGGTTTTCAAATTCGCCACAACGACGTCACAGAGATGCCCAACGCTTGAGAACGACCTGTGAGAGACACATTTGGGCTTTCTGCAACTGAAGCCTCAGCGGCAGCAATATTCTCGACACTACGGGCACTTTTTTGTCTCACTGGCACGGGAACATTTTGTTCTGTGCCTGTGGATTCAAATTTTTCCACTAGACGCTCAATTGTTGATCTGCTAGGACGATTATGACGACCATAAATTGGACGTAGCGCTCTTAACGTTGAGGCCACTGACTCCGAATTTCGGTAGTAAATTTTAATAATTTGGACTCGTTGTTGGCTCGTATATCTTTCCATCATGAAGTGGCAAACTTTACTGAAGAGAAATGTCAAAAGAGGGGCAAGAAATATGGCGTCGTTTGCTGTCCCTGTCGCTCTACTTTTGTAGGGTCCCTGTTGAAAAACCCTTTATAAGCCCAGTCGTTGAATACACACACACGAGATACACAAATAACCAACTTCTCGAGTTCTCGATTTTGTGTGTTTTCTTATCTGAACTTTCGTTCAATATTCGCTTCTCAGTCTTCTTATATCATTCGAATGCGCCCACCACTAGCTTTAGGCTGTAGTCGAAAAGACAGACAGACAGACAGAATTGCGAGGCCCACTTTTTTGGTCTTCGCTATCATCGTAATGTGAACTTTGTTCAAAATCTCGAGTTCGTTTTTTTTTACGAATGCATAACTTGCCTTATAGTACTAATAAGTCGCAAGTAAGAAACATAAAATTATGTATGTATGTTAGAAGAATACGGCCAAACCGTACCGTCTCAATTAGATCTCATTCCGATTCCATCCATTGATCTCCCCGAGAAGAAGGTAGTAAGGAAGATGTATGGAATAAGAGGGATCGGATTGTAAGCAGCTAAGATATTTGATGCCTCCCATCCTGAAGTATTTCGAATTCTGAATCAGGGTAGAGATGCCACTCGAATCGTAGAAAAAATATTTATTCATTCATTCACCCACAAAGGAAGTCCCTGCCTCTTCATCACGACAAACTTTACAATAGTTTGACGAGCTAATGCCTATTCTCCTCATTGTATTGTGGCCCATTAGGACTCTCATTATGATGAATAGCGACTTGCGGCTTGCTTATATTGCATCAATATCCTGTATTTTTTTCCCTCAGAATATTACTTGAAACCTAACAAATATCGATTCTTGAACATCTGACGTCCGCAGCTTGAAGGAAATTCTGACGAATTTTGCTTTTCTCTTGCTCCAGTAGCACAAGTAGCGAGGTATTGGTTTGGTTTGGACCCGTTTTTGGCCAGTTCATATGCTATTTCGTTGCCGTATACATCACGATGATGTCCTGGGACCTAATTTAGGATAAATTTATTCATTGAACTGCGAAACCTCAGCTCATTACAGCAACGATCTATTAGCTTCGATTTAATAGTGATTGTTGAATTTTCTTTAATTGCCAAGTGGGTTTCTTTAAAGGTATCATTATTTATGTTTGATGCTTTCGCTTTGAATACACTGCAAAAATTTGGAAGCTTTATTGATCTGTTTTTTTTTTTTTTTTGTGGGTTATATGAGCCTGACCCTATAGCCTTTCGTATGTCTTGGAACATTTTGTAATGACCGAAACATGATTAGTAGTAATGAACCGGTTTTCATTCCTTATTGGGATATCTGTTATATGTGCGGTGTAACGTAGTCTGTTTGAATGTCTATGTTTGTCAAATCTATGGACGATCTATGGACGAAGTGCCTTCTATTGTAAATTATATACACTGTTCAATTGTTAAGGCACTCTTAGCAGCCAACCCTTTCGTTAGCAGATCGAGCGGGAGTGGTGAAAGGAAAGTTTCTAGGGCTGCGGTTTGAGCTAATAGCACTGGTTATGCCAATACAAGAAAGTCTTTGATTTTTCGACATGTTTTTTTTTGATTGGTTTTTTTTTTTTTTTTTTTTTTTTTTTTTTATAATTTACTCACGCTCAAGGGAATATGAATACCCTTTAAATGTTTCAACACAGCGTGGGCGTGAAGTTACGGAAGAGAAAGAAGGATAGGAAAGATGTGTGGCACGATGTTCTGAGACTAAGGTGGTTGTCTCAGATTTTTTTATCTCCAGGGATGGCGGCTGAACTAAAGCGGAGAATTGCCGTGTCTTATTTCTATATCCCTTATAATTCGCATTATTTTATTCGTTTTTCATCCTTGTTGGTCATACTAGTTTAACTCAATCACATGTTGTTAGTGTTATGCCTAAACAACATGTAATGAGTAAACCAGAATCCCATTGATGACAATTTATAGAAGGTTTTTAATGGAATTAAAGAAGACATAGACGACGGCAGGAATCGAACCTGTTATATTGAGGTTGACAGGCGAGCACACAACCATCGTGCCACGGCCACCCCTTTTCCTTATCTTAGACTTGCCTCCAGACCAAGCATGCGTACGTTTCGCTTAATTATGGCTGTGTATATACAATGAATAGTTCTGGCGATGAGACCCTATCTTTTAACAAAAAATCTACTGTAAGTGTAGAAAGCAATTAAGGCTTTTTTCTCTTTCTTTAATATTTTCTTTCCAGTTTAGTTTACAATCAAGTTAAATGCCAATTTCACGTGGTGGCGATGTCAATTGGCCGCCAAGATCATGTGATTTGACACCTTTGGACTTCTTTCTTTGGGGTTATTTGAAAGAAAAGGTGTACGTCGATAAGCCAGCAACAATTCAAGATCTAAAGGATGAGATAATTCGCCACATAAACAGCATAGAACCTCAATTACATATGCCTCAGCGTCATCGAAAATTTGGACCATCGGATGGAGGTGTGCCGCCGAGGTCGCGGAGGCCATTTGGCCGATATTTTGTTCCATACATAATTGAACCATATTTACCAATAGATATTGTCACAATAAAAAAAAAAGACAATAATTTCCTAAATAATTTGTGTTTCATTCAAAATCAACATCGGCCCTTAAAATTTAATCATCCTTTATTTACGATTTGGTTACCTATATATACTGCATATTGTACTAATGTTATGTCTTTTGTCCTCAGGAGATTGATACATTCTGTAAGGTGAGCTGATAAGTGATTGATTAAATTGTGTACATAAGAACCCGTTGCTTCTTTACTTTCCATACAAAAGTACTATGTGCCAAGTTATGGATTCGTAAAAAAAAAGAACTAAAAATTTTTATCAAACGTGACACTGTAGAAAGCATTTTAAGACCAAAAATAACTTTACCTGCCATACAATTTTGTTAAATATTTTAGAAAATATTTTTTTCTCAAAAACTGTTCTGCCAATTTTTTTAAAGTCTTTTTAAATATAGCTTACATGGCTTGTGCCTTTTAACTAGTAGTTGGAAGTAGTCATTTTGTCTAGGTGAATACTCCTTCCCCTCTGATATCCAACCAATTGCACCTAAACCTCCTTCATTCCAAGGTCATGGAAACGATGTGCATAAATCTGCTTAAACAAATATATTCAAGAACGAGAACTATTTAATAGCCGATAGTAACGGCTTTCAGACTAATAGGTCCTATGTTAATCTGATAGCATATCTCACCAATCTTTTCATCGGACGAAGGTAATTTCAAAAGCGTTTGATACCACATACATTTCTATATGCATTTGGACAGTTTACACCCTTAAGCAAATATTTTTAATTACTAAGCCTTAAGTACTTTTTCTGTGACTTGTTTTTGTTTAGATTATCCTTAATGTTGAGGTAGCCATATTTTATAATTTTCCGGTAAGTTAACTGGTTATTGTGAGTGATCCACATAAAAACAATTTCCAATGTTCAAGAACCAACCAAAGAAGAGACAGGTTTAGCTTTAAAAATCTGAAGAACATGATCTGATGGCCCCCAGATAGAGCTCTTCAATAATGTAGACGAAGTTTCGGTATGGTAGGTACATCAAATATTCAACCAAATATGGGTTAAAGTCAATAATGATAATCACATGTTCTGCAATATTCTCTCGAGGCATATTCCCGCTAAGCATCGCACATAATATCCCATCCAAAGTACTGTGTGAGCATTTTAAGCCATTCTGCAACACTTAATCGACACCCGTTAAATCAACCACAGACCAAATCTTCACAATGAGACCCATAATCCTTTATCAACTTCAAAGCCTCACACGAAAGCAATTATGGGCTCTTTTATTCCGATTACCAAACTCGGGATCTCTAGATAACTGATCCGACTGTGTCGTTTTGACATTAGAAATTTGACATGGTAAAATTTGACACAGGGAAAAGATATTTCGACCTATTCTAAATATTTACATTGTTTTGGCAATATCTGCGCTTTCATATCATCTTCCTTCTGGAATAAGTGGTGCGAATGGCAGGTAGGAACATGGAAGGCACTATTTCAACAGATCCCACTTACTGCTAAGGTATGCGCACGATTTCGATATAACCGGTCGTTACCAATGTCCCAATGTCTTTCGCAAAAAGCGAAACTTGTAAGAAGGAAAAGAGCAAGTACTTGCTAGAAACAATCGGACAAGCATCTGCCTACTATCTAGGACTAAACGTCACTGTACCTAGCAGAAACTTCGAAGTATTTAGGAAGTATATTAACTTGGAGTCAATATTATAAGCACGAATGAAATATAAGTAGAGTTCGGGTGATTCGGACAATAATGTCCATCCGAGAGAGTTTTCATATCCTAGGCCCCAGGTTTGATAAGACAAAGGAGTCCAAATACGAAGTTTAAAGGCGAAGTCATTACGGATGCGTGCACCGGATCGATGAGGATGGAAAGCTTCCCTCTATAAACCCTTCAGGAGTCGGCAGCTAACATGTCCAACTGCCTTATCTCTATTTCTGTCGATTCTTGTTTCAATTTAAACGTTGAGTTGGCAATTTTTCACATCATCTCCCGATTGAAAATCAATCAGCAAAAGTAAACACGTCAACATTTTAGGTTATAAACGCGTATATTCTTTTTTAATTATTTAAACTTTAAGTTTGAATCACAAAATCATATTTGAACTTAAAGAATTGGATGGTATCCATCTTCGTCAGCGGTGAACTTAAGATTGACTGGGGTACCATCTGGTGCTGTCCAAGAAGATTCGCCAGATACAATGATGACCGAAGTCTCTCCAGCTGGCTTCAAGACTCCATTTTCTTGGCGTTGGATTCCATTACTGGTCTCAAATCTTTAAAAAACAAATATATTTAAATCTCACCTTAGAGCCAAAGCACCAAAACCTACCCAAATTCATAGCCATTGATTCCATCGTTCTTACGATTATCCCGAAGGACTGTTGCGTCGAGATCACCAGAAATTGCTGCTCCTGAGCAGACAGCAACCAAAGCAACGAGCACAATAACGAATTTCATGTTGAGATTATTTTGTTGAAACTAAAATATAATTCTAAACCAAAGAGCTTCTTATATTTATATGAATTTTGGATTCCGCAGAAGAGACGAATACAAACAAAAAAATGTCAAAGTTAAAATACTAATACAGGTTAGTACATGATATATGACTATTTTTTATTAATTTGTTTACTTTTATTTATAAAAAAAACACACAATGGAAGAGCTGAAGCTTAATGAAGATAAAAGTAATACAAGTTATCTAAGAAATATATTTTAATAAATAGCTAATCTTTGGATATATATATTTAACGATTGTCATGGTTTTTTTTTGCCTCGAATTTCTAGTTTAATTTATAGCTAACGATTTTTTTCTTTTGTTTGAAAGACTTGTTAATGACATTATGGGTGAAATATGACATGGTTCAAATGGTACAACCGGCTTCAGTTGGTCGGGTGCATCCGAAAGCTCCAATTCTTGCATTATTGTAGCTGAATTTTAGCGATGACACAGAATTTTAGGGAACCAGTGGCCGTTAGTGGCTTTTTGGCATAGACCTGTAACTTACGAGGTCACAATTGAGACGATCTCGTTGAAAAGTTCTTGAAGGGTTATTCAAAGCCGGTTACACAAAGGTGGTTTTGGTTTTAGGCTTGGCTGAGGTAAGCGTTTGGCTGCGTATGGGAGGGTGACCAGAAGTCACCTTTTAGACGGAACAGCCACCCTTTTTCATACCAAAATATTGCTTGTCCACCCTAATATAAACCACTGTCCCCCATATTTATTTGAAGTGCACAAAACTTTCAAAGCTTAATGCATCCACTTAACAAACTATAACTCACTTCACGTGCAAAAGTTGTCCCCCTAGGAAAAACCCAATGTAATAAAGTTCTTTCTACTTGCGACTTATAGAGACTACCTAAGCAATGGTTGAAAAAAAAATTCCAAAAAATGATTATTACCGCTCTTGCAACCATTTTTGTTTTTGTTTTGGATTTTTTTTTTCAGATTAAGAATTTTATTTTTCAATTTGTTTTATATACAATTTGACTTAAAACTAACTTATTGCTAAATCAAATCATGTTGGCTCAACAATAGGGGACCAACGTTCTTCATATGGCTTTACATAATGCTATTTGCTTTTAATATCATATTAATGTTTTCTTAATCTAATTCATGATTTTTTAATTCTAACTGAATAATAATTTTTGATGAGTGGGCGTTTTATCCTGTAGTATTGATTGTTGTTCTTCTCGTAAAAGGGTGCGTTGTCGTTATGATCAAATTGATCATCAGTGATGGCTGGGGTGTATAGATACTTGTCACGAGGCTCTAGTTCATGCTGGAGAAGTTGTTGCACTTCTGTGTTGTGATTATCTTCCAGGTTCCAGATGATTTTTCCGGAGAGCTGCAGTAAATACTCGTCCAGTGGTATTAGCTTTGCTTCTTTATACAGATTCCTTGTTGGTATATATTTCTTCGTCAGTGGGTTACGGTACAGTCCCGTGCAAATGCGGAGCATCTTTCTTTCAAAAAGCTTCATCTTCTTCATTGCTGTAGGTGAAATAGTAAACCAGATGGGAAAGGCGTAGGTCAGAACGGGTCGAATAAGTTGTTTGTACACAAGCAGCATGATTTTCTTACTTAGTCCATTTCGCCTCCTGAGAAGAAGATGGACCAAGTGCAGAGAATAGTTGGCTCTCTTCAACATCAAGTCTGCATGCCTTTTAAATTTGAATTTGTTGCAAAAGTTGATTCCCAAGCAGTGGCGGCTGTACCTTAAGTGCGCTCGTGCGCTGAACCACCAATTCAAAAGATTTAAAAATTACAAAATATTACTGCATCTTTATTTTTATTATTTTATTCCCATATTAATATTTTTTTTTTAAACATACAAGAACACAAACAAGTAAAATTTCCAATTATGACGAAACAATGTAAGCGCTTTGCTTTACTATTAAGACTTACTTTCCCTGCAAGTAAAAATTCTCGTGCGCTTCAACGAGCGCACGAGGACTGCTAATATAACTTGTATGAGTTACAAGCAAGTATCCCTGACGCGTGAGACAAAAGATATTTCATTGAAATGTATCGAGAAATTAGCCTGCTCTCGTGCAGCGCACGAGAACCGAAGATTAACTAGATACTAGAGCAACCGATGTTTGACTAGAATGCGCTGCGCCTGCGAGGATGTAATGTTGTTTCGCTCTATCCGTGACTGGTTAAATAGTGTAGGTTTGTAGGAGTTAGGTTAGTAATTGTTTTTTATTTTGGTTTTGGTTCGATTCTGTACTGTGTGCAGTGTGTGGTGTGGGATAAAATTAACAGTGATTAGGTATATTAAAGACAGTAATAAATCTTTTTAAAATAAAGTTACCTGAATCCACGATTTGACGCATTTAAGTGAAAAAATAAAAAACATGATTCCTTGCTAAATGTAATAAGTGTGTCAGTTTTATATGTACATGGTTGAAATTCTTCGAGCAATTATACAAAATAATAAAAAATCAGCATATACATGTAAATTGTTGTTTTTTTTGCGATTTCTAATCTTAATACCTAATTAGTGAGCAAGTAAAGTGCACCACCTGTTCAACAACCCACCAGCCGCCACTGTTCCCAAGTACTTCGTTGATGATTTGACTGTCACTTCAGTGTTGCCTGCAAGCTTTATTTTAGTTGCATCACAGCGTGTTGCAAATGCTCGTCTTCGACTGACAGTCACTGGTGTTCGGAACCAGATGAGTTAATTCTTTTCGCTGTTTATCCTCAGTCCCCATTTGACATAGTATTCCGACAGTTTTTAATGTGCTCTTGCACTCTCCTGGCAGCAATTTCTGGTGAAAAAGCGGTGGCGTATGTGATTGAGTCGTCTGCATAAAGCTTCGTCTTTGTACCTGATATATTGGCTGGTTGATCAGCAGTGTAAATGTTGAACAGCAGTGGTCCAAGTTTTGATCCTTGAGGAACTCCAGCGTTAATTCCTTTGGTTGATGACACATGTTTTTCTACCTGTACATACAAAAGTTTTTGTTTTGGATTTTCTCAAAAACGGTACAACCGATTTTGGTCAGTATTGTTTATGCTAAAGCTCCCCAAAAATTTGAATAATATTGTGTATTCAAATTAAAAAAAAAAAATTGATTGAAAAAAAATTTAATTTCTACTTAAAGTTTTAATAACTGGAACAATGAAAATTATATTTCCAACAAAAATATTGAGTCGTTTCCGAGATTTCGAATTTTCAAAAAAAGAAAAAATTGATTTTTTTTTCAAAAATTCAAAAAATATTTGTTTTTAAGTTAACTTTTCAGAAGCTTCTCTAAGAAAATTTCATTAAAATCCGTTATCCCGATAAAGGGAAGTTCAAAATTTGAAAAAAAAATGCTTCTGTGGTAAGTTCACTCAGTAATATCTTAATTAAAAATTTTTTGTATTAAATTATAGACCGTAAGAAATAATCGAAAAAAAATTTATCAAAATTCTAGGCGCCGCCGCCGTTTTCGAGAAAAATACGATTTTTGCAAACCATTTTTTAACATTTTTACAGTGGGCACCGATATTTTTAGGTAAAATAATTTTTTTTTCTCTTATTTTGTAGATTGTATTAAAATACTTTTTATTTGTCAAGTTTAAAAAAATCAAGCATGGTATTTTCGAAAAATTTAGTTTTGAGACAAAAAAAAATTTTAATCGAAAAATTTGTTTTTCTTAAATTTGAATACCTACATTATAATATTCAAATTTTTGGGAGAGTTTTAATCTAAAAAAAATATCCAAATCGGTTTTAGGGTTTTTGAAAAAATCAAAAACAAACAAAAATGTTCCAAGGGGGAACCATTAATAAACATTTTTCAGAAATTTTTTTTTCAACCATTACCTAGCTCTACATAAATGAAATTTTTTGAAAAATAAAACAGTTTTTGAGAAAAAAAAAATAGTTACGGATATTTTTAGTCTTAAAAAAAAAGAAAAAAACGTGTGTGAGTGGAATTTAAAAACGATATCTACCAAGTTTAACGAAAATCAGCCGAGTCGTTTAGGCTGTAATCGAACAGACAGACAGAATTGCGAGACCCGCTTTTTTCGTCTGCGATATCATCGTAATGTCAACTTTGATCAAAATCTCGAGTAAATTTTTTTTAAGAGTGCATAACTGGCCTTATATTACCTATATGTCGCAAGTAAAAATATTCAGAAGATAAAGCTTTTTTAATGGCTAAAAAACTGCTTTGGTAGATGGAAAAAAAGACAGAATACCATGTTATTTCTTAATATTTATAATTACAATAGCAAAAATTATCATTAAATTTTGGTACGCCAATTTTAAGGGTATTAATTTTGAATTCTAAAAAAAAAAATCTGTTTCAAGATATCGAATTTTCAAAAGAAATTCAATTTACGAAATTTTCGACTGTATAAAAAAATTCATTTAAATTCTTATTTCAAAATGAGAAAGCCAAAAGTCGAAAAGGGTTCCATGGTATGTACTGTCAGTAATTACTTAATTTCAAAAATTTTTACTGAATCAAAATTCTAGGTGACAAAAATACGATTTTGAAAAATAATATTTCAATATTTATATGGTGGGAACGGTTATGTTTTATATCAAAAACAAATTTTGAACTGTTTAAACTTTTTTGGGGCTTGAGCATACCCAAGTTGAAAATCAAATAGTGCTGTGGGAAGTCCCATTAATAACCACTTTTTAGAATACTTTCTTCACGATTAGCTCGCTTTAAATAGATACATTTATTTTTGACTTTTGCCTTTTAATCTGGAAAAATTTAGGCTATAGGCAGCAATTTAGGCTATAGTGAAACAGACGGACAGACCGGAATTCATAACTTGCCATATAAAGGTTGGGTCATGCCATCTAGTGGTTTCTTTTTAAATCATAGGTTATTTTGACAGTTACACCTGTTTCTCGCTCGAAATCTTGACAGAAAGTCAGTATCATATCTCCGCGGAACGAAATGAGTCACTTTACGCTTCAACAACGTTGGGAAACATTGAAAACTTATTTCCAAGGCGAGTGCTGTGTACGCAAGTTTGTGCAAAAAAATTCATGAGTGCTAGTGGAAAACACTCATGGTCCCCATCGTCTTCGTACGGTGCGCACAGGCGAGAATGTGGCTGCTGCAGCCAAGAGTGTGAGACTCAATTCCCGAACATCAACTCGCCATCTATCTCAACAGCTCGCCATTTCACGCACTAGGCTGAAAAGAATTTTGCACGAAGATCTCGTATTATTCACTTACAAGTTAAAATTGACTCAGAAGATGAAGCACGATCATCGGCTTCGTAACCGTTTCGCAGTTTGGGCCTTACAGCAGCTTGAATTGGACAACAATTTTGGGTGAAAAACCATATTTTCTGACGAAGCGGAATTTCATCCAGACGTCTTGGCGACTTCAATTGGCCGCTTCGGGGCTGCGATTTGACCGCATTGGAATTTTTGTTTGTGGGGTACCGTGAATGACCGATGTTATGCCAACAATCCGGAAACGATTCAAGCACTTAAGGCCAATATCATCCAAGCAATCCGTGAGCTACATACATCCCAAAACCATCATCAAGGTGTTGGCAAATTGGAGTGACAGAATGCACTACTGTAAAACCATCCGAGGCAGCCACTTGAATGAGGTTGTATTCCAGAATTATTGGGAATGTTTCTCTTACTTATAAAGCCATAATACATGGGAAAAATCTAATTTTATTTATTTTATTGCATTTTTAAAAAGAAACTTGTATTTGGCTCACCCTTATATGCTAATAAGATTGAAACAGTAACTGAACAACTGAACGACATTCCACGCTCTATTGACGAAATTGAGTCAGCACTTTACCACTTTTCTCGTCAGAAGGACGCAGGAATGCCATCAGTCAGATATTGTGTGTCATACATAACCTCCACTCTTATCAGAACTTATATTTTTACTAAATTTCAAAATAGAAGGTTTTAATCGAACACCCTTTATATGTACAAGTTAAACACTAATCCGCATGGTTGCAGTGAGTGTTTGAAAAATATTGTTAACAAGTCTCAAGGGAAATTACTTGGGCATTTCAATTCGCTATAAAATATCCTGATTCGGCGTGGAATAGAATTGAAGCTACTCGAAGAGTATTTTGGAATAAGTAAAAAACTTAATACATATCTATTTTTCTTCTTTTAATATTTCTTAGACTAGTTAACAAGTTCACCATTGGTTATTCCAACATTTTGAAAAACACGACAACAATAATTCGACGAATTGGGAAGGGACATCATTTAGGCAACTGGAGCAACTGGCAAATGAGCAGCGCTGGGTTGGAAACCGTTCTTGTCGGCAATGTAGCTAACAGAGTAGGTGACACCATCATCACCAATGTAGCTGAATTGACCCTGGACTGCGATAGCTTCATCTTCTGTTCCAATGTTCTCCAAATGACCGGCCTCGCTGGCAGACTTTCCATCGCTGGTTTCAACACTGTTTCAAAAAATAATAGTAATTGATATAATGATTTCCAGAGACAAGAAGTTATAAGTTGACTTACGCGTATGAGTAGCTTTCGGGTCCTACGTCGGATTCTGAGCGGAGAACGACAGCATCCTGGGCAGATTGTGGTGGAGCGGCCAAAGCCAAACCGAAAAGAGCAACGAAAACAATGACGAATTTCATGTTGGAGATTGTTTGCTTGTGCTAAACTGTTGAAAGCTAAAGACTGAGTGACTTACAACTTCTGACACAGCCTCAATTTATAGTCCCAAGGCAATAGACAGTAATGGGCAAACTTTTTGATTAGTATAGGAATAGGCCAAAATTTGAAATTATCACATCAATAAATATGCAAATTGTGAATTTTATTGAACCGGTATGTACAGGTTTTTGGTTTTGTTTTATTGACTACAATGTAAGATGTCACGCACACTCTTGCCTAAAATTAAAACTTTGTTTAGTTTATAAATTATGCGTGAGATATTGATGATGGCTACCTTATCTTCATCAGAACAAAAAAATCTTCAAAGTCATTGGTTGCTAATATTTTAAAAGCCAATCAAGTTCATAATACTCAATCCAGTTTAAATGATTTTATATTTTTTGTTTGTAATTCCGGTATAATTCTTTAACACACGTGACCAAGATGTAAATCTTATCGGGCAATGTATGTAACAGATGTTCCGGTAGAGATGGCGGGAATAGTTTGCGCAGGTCTCCACAATCACATTCAGACAAACCTTCTGACTAAAATTCTGTTCTTCTTAGAATTCAGATAAAGATGACCTCTATTCTAAACTTAAGAGTATAAAATTATAATATTGTAGAGTTTGGTTGAGTTTATACCTTAAACTTAAAAACAAAGACATCAGGGTCGCGTTTGGGGTTGAAAGACTTACATTTAGATGCACACCTACTCAAAAGTTTAGATATTTTACGGAATTCAACTTTTAACGCCTATAAAAACGATGCTACCAGGATTATATACCTATATCCCAAGCAGAAATCGAAAAGGAGTTGTTAACCGTTTTCCTCCAAATGCCAAGCTTCCGCATATAGATCTTCGACAATATTGTTTATGAGATTTTAAGTTTTCACTGAAAATCCGTCGGTACACATTGATATCAAATTCAACAAACTCTTGGCGAAATGTTTAGTGCGTTTGGATTGTGAATTCATTGTTCGAGGTGGGGGGTTTGATTGCCATATGCTACGACTTGAACACAATAATGTTTTTACAGCAGAAATGTGTCGGTTCGCTCCATAATTCTACAGGAATAGTTGAGACTTGAGAGTTGTAAGTCACAAAACTTCCCATACATTAAAAACATTTCATATTATTTACCCCGGCTTTGAACCCATTTTGTTAAAATAAATTTTTTTCGTACCTGCATTACCGTTACTTCAGTATAGTTAAACCTTAAATCTGTCTTTTCTATGCTACCTTCCGTGTTCCCCAAGGTAGCCACTTGGGTCCACTTCTTTTTCCATTATTACTATGGACGATATTGAAATGCTCATCAAACATTCCTATACCTTTATGGATCTCACTGTAAGCCACGCCGACGACGAGACTATTTTTTTTTATATGACTCTTCCCTTATTCAAGAAGATCTCGAAAGATTTTCAGACAGGTTCTTATAGAACTCCATGGGCAGCTTAACCAAGTCTCAATCAACGCTTTTACACGTAAACTCATCAAATCGCCTTCCAATCACCACCTTTCATACGATTCAGCACAGGGATTGTTGAAAATGTTGAAAGGAAAAATCCAACCCTAAGTGACCCGAAATGTCCTACGAAGTGTTATGGAAAACGCTCTAGAAAGAGCCTGTCTTTGTGAGCATGAAGCTGGTGCTCATTTAAGGGACATTCTATTCCATTCTTAGCCCAACAATATCCATTAATCATACTTTGTGATTCTAAAATTAAATCTATAAAGTTATTATCACTTTAAATTAGAAAGTCACTTTTGACCCATCCTGTACATAACCTTTGTTTGCCATCTCCTTTAATACGCCTGAATGAATCAATTTACCTTTCAAAAATATCTCATCCTACTGGCTAGGATGGAGGTACGATCAAAGGATTTTTCAAGACAAGATCCGAAGAGCAAACTAAGGAAACGACGTTATATTTTCGCTTAACGAACGTGCTTTCATCAACGAATGTCACACAGCACAGCCTTAGTCATATATCTGGACTCTGTCTCTACAAATTCTTAAACGGCCATAGGCTGCCAATCATCTCTCGTATCTCGTGTAGATGGCGTAGATGTTGAACGTTAACCTTAGCTTTAATTAGGTTACCAGTATACCAGTACATAGGGACATTTAAGGAAACTGTAAAGTAGGTGAACTCACTAAAGGTAGAATAACTCTACCTATATTAATAGATAGAACAGATATTGGTATACCCATCGCTAAATGTATACTTATAGTTTTAGCTATAAACTCTGCTACTACTTCAATCGTTTTATAATTTTTCAACTTTGCGGAATTGTTAGTCGCCATGAGTCACTGGTCGGTAGCGCACCGTGTGTTTGCGGTGGGGCACTATTTGAAGTGCGGGGAATCATTGGTACGTGCGCGTCGCGCTTTTTGTACTCATTTTAATATTCGACGACTAAGATGAGCCAAGCACGCAACTTATCTGATCGTTGGACAAAGATTCAGGCAAGAAGGCGCAATGGTCAATAGACCTATTCCTGGACCATCAACGTCAGCAACAACACCAGAACATTGTGTCTCAAGTTAGAAATGAAATTATTCGAAATCCACGTAAATCGATAAGGACAGGAATACAGAAATCAACAGTGCATGTTATTTTGAAAAAGAAATCAAAGCTCCACCCATACAAAATGCAAATTAATCAGTATCTCAACGAGAGTGACTATCCTTTGTGAGAATCCTTCGCAAGAACAATGCTGGAACGTTTCCGGACAGAATTACCCTTGGAAACGTTTTATTCAGTTACGAAGCACATTTCCATATTGATGGATATGTTAACAAACAAAATATGCGATACTGGTGCCCCAAAAACCCTAGAGAACGCCATCAAAAACGTTTACATTGCTTAAAAACGACAGTTTGGTGTGCCATTTCAGTGAGCGGGGTAATTGGCCCTTATTTTTTTAACCAAGGTGAGACAGTCACTGCTCCGGTGTATTGCCGTATGATTTATGAGTTTCTGTTACCCGCAATTGCAGCTGTATTCAGGGTACAACAACCGAACACAATTTCAACAGGACGGTGCCGCACACAGCTAGGGTGTTGATGGAAAGGCTAAGGACAGTTTTTCCGAATAAACTGATCAGCAAGTACGGAGATATTCCATGGCCGCCTCAGTCAACAGACCTCACACCTTGCGATTTCTTTTTATGGGGATACCTCAAATCAAAGTTTTACAATAACAATCCCCGGACAATTCAGGCCCTACAGGAAAACATTCGCCATGAAATTCAAAGCGCGCCTTGCCGTCGCGTGTCGCAAATTTAAGGGTCCGACTGCATGAGTGCATTGAAAAAAACGGCCGTCATGATATCGTTTTAAAAAATAAAATCCGCATTGTTACTCTGCATTTAATTGAAATAAAAATAAATAAAAACGATGTAGTTTTTTTATATTGAATTTTAAAGTTGAAAATACTCGTATTCCGCTGGACACCCTTTAAAAAGAAAGTTAATAGACAGTTTCTACCATAATTGATAGTCGAGTGTTTGAACCTTAGATTAATAATTATAGTTGCAAGTCCCTTGTTAGAAATAACAACAGCACAACGAAGTTGCATCGAGTTAATAAGATCAGAACAAAAACATAAATGTTAAAAAAAGAGCCAAGTTCTTCTATACAAAAACCTTTGCATAACAAGTCAGCCGTGAAAAGTACTGAGATCTAAAAGTACGCCAAGTTCTTACTTCATGAAGGTTTAATACCGAATATTAAAAGTAGAATAATATTGAAACAGCTACAATGTAATAAAGAAACTTTATTATTTAATGATTACTGACTAAAATTTGATGGGTTCACTGTTCAAGTTTTTAAAACCTTTCGAATTGGACACAAAAAAAACTTGCCAAGTAAGCCCATCAAATTTTAGTCAGTAATCATTAAATAATAAAATTTCTCTCTTACATTGTAGCTGTTTCAATATTATAACATAGAGTACCATATTATGTTGTATTTCATTGTACTACTGCAATCTGAAGTGTGCCATATATAATTTACATCAGTTCTGAGGAAGTGGGCGGATACCACGCCCCTGAATGGAAAACCTAAAATTTTATATTTTGTTCTTTGTATGCAGTTTTAGCCCTACCACTTTACCAAATTTCATCGTTTTACAGCAGTCGGAAGTGCTCCATTCAACCAACACCAATTCGAAGAAAGTGGGCGGATACCACGCCCCTGAATAGAAAACCTCAATTTTTATTTTTGGTCCTTTATATGCGGTTTGAGCCTTACCGTTCTACCAAATTTCATTGTTCTACTGCAATTGGAAGTGTGCCATATATAATTTACCACGCTCCTGAATAGAAAACCTCAGATTTTATATTTTGTTCTTTCTATTCAGTTTTAGATCTGTCACTTTACCAAATTTCATCGTTTTACAGCAGTCAGAAGTGCTCCATTTAACCAACACCCATTTGCAGCAAGTGGGCGGATACCACGCCTCCTGAATGGAAAACCTCAAATTTTGTTCTCTGCTTGCATGACAAGACCTACCGTTGTGCAAAATTACAAGGTTCTACGATGTCGGGAAGTGCTCCATAATTTGATGATCTGTCAGTCAGTCAGTCAGTGAGTCCAGTCAGTTACGGTTTTTGTGATTTTTGAGGCCTTATATCTCAGGGACCGCTAAAGCTAAAAAATTGAAATTTGGTGAGGCGCTTGAGCATGACTAACTTAGCAAATGTTTGGAATTTTAAGTTTCTGACTTCATTGGTACTGAAGATAGGGAGGGGTCAAAAATCGCCTCAGTTTGTTCCTGTAAAAAGGGTGTAGTGCCAGAACTTGGCTGGGCACTATCGTGCCCTTTGATTTTCACATCTTTCTATATGTATGGACCTCCAAGACTGCTGTATAGCTTTAATAGTTGGCATACAACTAGCAACCTACTTCTTGATATTGCACCAAAGATTTTCTATAAGGTTGAGGTCTGGGGACTGCACAGGCCACTCCATGACATTAACCCTCTTTTTTTTTTTTTTATAATCTACCCGCGCTCAAGGGATTATGATTACCCTTTAAAAGTTTCAACACAGCGCGGGCGTGAATTTAATGAAGAGGAAGAAGGATAGGAAAGATGTGTGGCACGATGTTCTGAGACTGTTGGTGGTTGTCTCAGATTTATTTATCTCCAGGGATGGCGGCTGAGCTAAAGCGGAGAATTGCCGTGTCTTATTTCTATGTCGCTTATAATTCACATTATTTTTTATTCATGTTCATCCTTGTTGGGCATACTAGTTTAACTCAATTACATGTTGTTAGTGTTATGCCTGAACAACATGTAATGAGTAAACCAGCAACCCATTGATGACAATTTTAGAAGGTTTTTAATGGAATTAAAACGACATAGACGACGGCAGGGATCGAACCTGTGATGATGAGGTTGACAGGCGAGCACACAACCATCGCGCCACGGCCACCCCCCTCTTTCTTGGAACCACTGATTTGCAAGTTTACTTGTATACTTTAGGTGGTTGTCTTGTTGAAAGACGCATTTTAGTGGCATTTTATACTATGGAAACATAACTTCCTCCTTGATCTTCACATAAAGATGCTGATCCATAATGTCTTCAATCAGGTACATGGAACCAACACCATAGAATGAAAAACATGCCCAAACCATTATGCTGGATCTTCCATGTTTTATTGTCTTGGATGTGAAGCGTGGATTATATTCTGTGTTTTTGGAGGCCTTCTTACATATAGAGGAGATCTTTGGATGATAGAATGTACTAATTGTCATAGAGCTCTGCTCTATTCCCAAAGGCATAAACTCCATTTTGGAGACTTCTAGAAGCGATCCAATACTGAAAAAGTAGTTTTTCATGCTTGGTTTGACTAGTAGAAAAAAGCTATCCTAGATTCATGTGATATCGCAACGGACCTACATTTAATCTAAGTGTGTTGTATATCCAGCGACAGGCGTTTCTACACAACCTAACATACCTCCGTATCAAGCCCGCCCTAAATTAATTAACTTAAGACCGCTGGGAGAATGGAGGCATATAACCGACTTTCACTTCATTGATTGGCTCCTTTCAGAATCCAGTGAATGCAGAACTTTTTAGAACTCTATAAAAATAGACAAATAATTTGCCAACCTGCATACTGTTTTTTTTATGATTTCAACGACCCATACCTCGTAATTATTCGAAATTGTACTATACTGTTTCGATTTTAAACTAAGTCCATCTTTTGATCACCCTCCCAATTCGTTATACAAGCTTAGTTTTAAATAACAATAAGTTCTTTATTTGAAAAGCTCTGTTAAGCTTGAAATAAGTCGAATTAATAAGTGATTTTCTCTACTAAAACTTAAAAAAAAATTGAATTAAAAGCACGATATGCAATTTGGAGATTAAGAATAACCAAGCAACATGGGCTTAAACCTCTGGTATCAAAACTTTCCTTAACAATATTTTTAATTTTAAACAGAAAAATGATGTGTCGAGATTTTCCGTGATTCACAGTTGATTTCCGTGAAGTACGATTTCCATTTCTGGCGTGTTGGTTAGATTGTCAAACGTCTGAGTTAGATTCCAAGTCTCTTTTTTGGGGGTTATCTGTTGTCATAAAAAGCGCTTTTCATCAAAGTTGTTCGAACTCCAAAGAATATTGTACATCCCCTTCATCCATGCCTATAACACGCACAGTAAAACGGTTGAAATGTATAGTCACTACGCCCTGGTTCTATATAAGCTGTTGCCCTCTCCACTCCTTCTTTTTTTTTGACGGAATTGAACAATATTAACAGCTTTCGAGCACTTTACAAACAAAAAATTGAACAGAACTTGATGTTTCATCCTCTCTCAAATCAAGAGCTGCATTCATATTTATGGTTATTTGTAGGCCCAAGCAATAAGCATTTGGCATTCTGAATATCAATTCAAGAAAAAAATTTATTTAATTTGTTAAAAAAAAGTGTTTTTTTTTTATTTCACTTAGACTAGTTAACAACTCTTATCATTTGTAAATTCTCTCATTGGCTGAGAGAAGGCCACAATAAATAGATAGAGATAAAGGCAGGATGAACAGATCGGAAGCAGTCAATAGCTTATGCAACTGGAGCAACTGGTAAATGAGCACCGCTGGGTTGGAAACCGTTCTTGTCGGCAATGTAGCTAACAGAGTAAGTGACACCATCATCACCGATGTAGCTGAATTGACCCTTGACTGCGATAGCTTCATCTTCTGATCCAATGTTCTCCAAATGACCAGCCTCACTGGCAGACTTGCCATCGCTGGTTTCAACACTGTTTCAAAAAATAATAATAATTGATTTAATGTTAAAGACAAGAAGTTATAAGTTTGACTTACGCATATGAGTAGCTTTCGGGTCCTACGTCGGATTCTGAGCGGAGAACGACAGCATCCTGGGCAGATTGTGGTGGAGCGGCCAAAGCCAAACCGAAAAGAGCAACGAAAACAATCACGAATTTCATGTTGAGAGTGTAGGGTTGGATTGGATGCTTGTTGTTAGCGCTAGAAAACCAAAGACTTGAATGACTTACAACTGGCGACACAGCAGCAATTTATAATCGCCACCAGCAGACAAAATTATTTAGTGGAATTATTAATCTCTTGGAAATTCATTGACTCTCTATTGATGAGCACGCATAATATTTGCGAATTAAAAAAAATATTTGTTAGTAACAAATTAAATACGCATGTATCATTCATAAGGTTAAAAGAAATGATGATTAGTTGTTTGTTGATATTCTTGTATTTGAATTGGCAGCACGTGATGAAAATTGGATTTTATCAAATTCAAATTCAATATCAAAAAAAGGCAAGATATTTTCTTGTGCGAGCTTTCTTTGATTTAAGTGTATGTTGTGAAGCCTTTTCTTTTTTAATGCACCCCTGAAGGGAATTAATAAATAAACGATTTCCTATTAAGGTGATTCTTAATCCTGGAGCTCTTTTTGAGGATGATCGAACTCAGCATCCGCGAAAACTAATCCAAAAACCTGATGACAAAAACGTGGGCAAATGCGGAACTAGACAAATTATTCCAATTATGCACAAGGTTTTCGCAAGATAAGACTCGTGATTTTTTCAATCTCATTCTGGATGGTTAGTACGGAAGGCAGGCACCCAGTGTTCGAAAAATGTCAATATTCAGCAGATAACATATTTGAAATTACTCTTTCATGAAAAATAAAATGGTGGACACAATGTAGCGAATGCACACAAAATGGCGGATTCGCTTATAACATTTAATGTCTACGAGTATTTAGAAAAAAAAATAGAATACATGTGGGGTTTTAGGGGCACAGTAATGAATATGGTATTGTTTTCACGGAAAAATCAAATTGTGGATAGTTCTCAAACGAAAAATACTCTAGTTTTGACAAAAACAAAATTATTTTTGAAGTTCTAAGGCTGTATTCTTGATTACTTGAAATGTGCATTGATTGCAAAATTTACTTAGTTTACTTACTTTAATTTAGATGGAGCTCACAGTCCAGGGTGGACTACGGCCTCAACCAACAAGTCCCTCCAGCTAGCTCGGCTGCCTCCAGTTACGCACTACAAGTTGGTTGAGGTCGCTATCCACTTGTGCGCGCAACCTGAGGTGGGGTCTTCCTCTGCTGCGCAGACCATCAGGGGTGGATTCGAAGATTTGACGGGCTGGTGCGTCGGTGTCCATACGCTCCACGTGTCCCATCTCAGCCGTTGTATTTTTAGCTTCTTGACTAGGTCAACGTCGCTGTAGAGCCCGTACAGCTCGTTGTTGAACCTTCTCCTTCATACTCCATCGATAGAGACTGGACCGAAGATCAAACGAAGAACTTTTCTCTCAAAGCACACAAGCAGATTTTCCTCCGTTTTAGACAGTGTCCATACTTCTGCCCCATACAGCAGGACCGGGATGATGAGGGTCTTATGCAAGGTCTTCTTGGTTCTTTGAGATTAGGGCTTTATTACTCAAATGCCTTCTTAGCCCGAAGAAACAGCGGTTGGCAAGAGTAATTATTCGCTTGATCTCTGCACAGTGGAGTGGAGCCCAGGTAGACAAAGTCTTTGACGACTTCGAAGTTATACCTATCCATCGTGACGTTTTGCCCGAGTCGACGATGTTGAGATTCCTTTCTCGATGATAGCATATACTTCGTCTTGTACTCATTAACAGCCACACCCATTTTCGTCGCCTCCAGTTCAATACTAGCAAACGCACCGGTAACAGCTCGCTTCGTCCTCCCAATGATATCAATATCATCCGCATAAGCAAGCAGTTGAACTGACTTTTGAAAAATTGTACCTCTATTGTTGACGTTTGAGTTCCGTACAATTGCTTCAAGAGCGATGTTAAATAGGTTGCATGATAGCGTGTCGCCTTGCCTCAGACCTTTCTCGACATCAAAGGGTTCGGTGGTGTTCTTACCGATCTTGACGGAACAGCGAGATTTCTCCATCGTCATCCTGCACATGCGGACGAGCTTGGCGGGGATTCCGAGATGAGACATGACTCTATATAGTTGTTCTCTGTCCACGCTACGACTATCATACGCGACTTTGAAATCGATAAAAAGGTGGTGTGTATCGATTTGGAACTCCTTTTTCCAAAATCTGTCGAAGTGTGAATATCAGATCCAGGGTAGATTTTCCGGGCCTAAAACCACACTGATAGGGGCCGATCAGCTCGTTGACAAACGGTTTTAGCCACACAGTACAGACGACAGGATTTTGTATGCGACGTTGAGAAGACTTACACCTCTGTAATTGGCACACGTCAGAGCATCTCCTTTCTTGTGGATGGGGCACACTATGCCGAGGTTCCATTCATTGGGCATACTTTCATCCGACCAAATTTTTGAGTGATCCCCACCCACTACCATATTCCCACTCTCATCCTGACAGGCTTCCGTTCTAACTTTGTAGCCCTATGGGTGGATTGCCTCACCCTTTGGTAAAACTTTCGAACATCCCCCCTGCAGGTACAGTCCACAATGGACTCGACCGCCCGCTTCGTATGCTCTCTCTTTTTCCTCCTTAGAAGTCGGCGTTCCTCCCTTCGTCTTTGCCCTTAGAGCTCCCGGGCAGCTCTCTCAGCAGCTCTGGTTCTTGCCTGCAGCATTAATTGGTACATGCGCCCAATCTGCATTCTTCGTCAAACCCAGCACATCAGTGAAGGCACTACTGATGGCATTCTGGCAGTGCTTCCACAGGTCCTCCGTACATGAAGCTCTGGAGACAGGCTGGCTGAGAGATAAGGAGAGACGCGGATTGCAAAATTTAACTGCAAAATATTGTAATGCATTTGCCGCTTTGTAAATTAATCGAATTTCTGTAAATAGTTCATGACCTACCTCCACATAATCAGGATGGTCGAAGTCAGCTTATTAATTTATTATTATGAGCATTATTCAGAAAATAAAATACTTCAGAAAGAAAAGATATCTGTATATGTGTTTCAATTCAAGAACCTACAACAATTATTATTAAAAGGTATAAGTTCAAGATATTTATTTCACCTAAGCATTAACGATGACTGTTTTTCTGTTGTGGCATCTTCTACCAATTTCGCTGCATTCATGATTCCTTCGGCCCAAGAAGTGACCGAACTCTTCGGAGTTATATCTTCTATTAACGAATATCCTGAAGATCCATAAAAGATACGACCAGTGTTTCTTTTCATCTTCATGTTCTCAATGTTGAAAATAACCTTACGCTTAAGCCTCTGATCACTATCTTTCAAACAAATTTTCTCGGTTTTTTTAGCATTCTTTCAAAAGCGGTATCAATTGTGTGAGCATATTCAGATAGAATATATTTAATGTTGATTTTTTTCAAAATGGTAAAACTCTGCAAAATTTTCGTTTTGATCAGTTTAAACAATTTTCAATTCGGACTATGGAGATCTATGGAATATTTTGATTGTATTATTATTTAATAAATGTGTAGGTATGGATTGAACTGACGAAACATCGAAAAATTATCCAATAACAATGATACCACATTTCATACATTTATTTGAAAATGAAGTCTTATGCTAGGTTTCCACTTGTCTTTGAATTGACACAGTTGGACAGCTCACGATTTGGTCTTCAAACCACTAAATTGACAGTTTATTTCTATTTGTGTCATTAACGAACCAATTTTGATAAGATCATGTGTCAGTACAATGACAGCTCTTTCCATCTGCTCTCTCAACTTGCACAACTGTCAATCAACTTCAATGAAATTTTCGTTAAGTGCGAAGTAAAAGTTTATTTTGCTCTGTCTCTCATTTTCGGTGCTTGGTGGCACGAAGTTTGAGCTGCAGAACGAAAGAATAAAAAATCGAAATCATTGACACAGCACGAAAACCCTTGCCGAAAAAGTTTTCTTTGTCTTTCAAATACAAAGTGACATTTCGTTTTAGTTGATCTATTTCCATTTGTTTTAAGGCATTTAAATTTGCCACTTTGTGAAAAGACGCAAAAATGGGTCTTTCGTTGGTTGGTATTTCTTACATCATATGTTTTATATGTTTACAAAAATAACTCATTTATCGTTAGAAGAGTCAAACACCGCTAAAAATGCGCTTCATCAATGATTTTGCAATGAAATTTTTCATCTTCTTCCAACATTTTAACAGCCCGCAAACATACGTCACTTCATGTCACCGACTTAAGTTAACTTTATCTTATAAGGACAAGATCCTTTAACAAAATGTGCCATAGTGTGGTATAAGCGATGAACAATTCTTGAGAACGTCGTGGAATCGATTGTTTTTGTTCATTTGCTCTCTTAAACGGCACCAAAATTCTCGCGATTTTCACTAATCCGTTGTCTCACTGGCACGAAAATAATCAGAATGATGTTAATCCTCCTAAATTTGCCGCCGCCGACTCGGTATTTTGGTAATAAATTTTAATTATTTGTAAACGTTCGCGAACTTTATCATGATGGATATGTTGATTTTACTAAACGTTTTGAAGGACGTTGGCAGTTGGGGATGCGCTCACTGTGATTGTTCAAAGTTGTCAAACCCAATTGAAAAACATGTTTATTTTTAAAATTTGACAATTAATTCCCTTTTTTTTTGGGAACTCGTATTCGTACATAAAGGTATGTACCGATTTTGAATAAGATACTCGTATATATTATTATCCCAAGCAGAAAATAATTTTTGAATGACCTAAATGGTTAATGTTTACCGGGTTTTGAAACATTAACATCAAACCATGTATTTTACCCTTTGCAAAATCTGCGCTCACATACAGATGGTCTTGGGTTCGATTCTCAGTCGCTGCAAATGGCTATAATGGCCCTTGCTAAGAAGTGAAAAATTCTCCTAAATTCTAAATTCTTCTCTATTTTCCTAACTCTCGCACTGTTATTAACATTATAAGGGTAGTTAAAACCCCTTTAGTGGACAAACATTATAAAATAAAAAAAAAGATTATCTCGTGTTATGAAAAGTGCTTTTCATTTCAGCCGTTCGAATTCGGCAGTAATTGTTAGGTCCTCGTCATTCACGCATACAGGTATGGTTGTGACTTGTAAGCCAACAGGTCCTGATGATTCTCAAAGATCTGATTGCTTATTTCTTTTCTTTTGGGTAGAACTTAGGCACTTCATAGGTACTTTTTAGATGACTCTCTATTTTTTTTTTTTTTTTTATAATCTACCCACGCTCAAGGGATTATGATTACCCTTTAAATGTTTGAACACAGCGCGGGCGTGAAGTTGAGGAAGAGAAAGAAAGATAGGAAAGATGTGTGGCACGATGTTCTGAGACTGAAGGTTTTTGTCTCAGATATTTTATCTCCAGGGATGGCGGCTGAACTATTAGCGGAGAATGCCGTGTGTTATTTATATGTCGCTTATAATTCACATTATTTTATTCGTGTTCATCCTTATTGGGCATACTAGTTTAACTCAATTACATGTTGTTAGTGTTATGCCTGAACATCATGTAATGAGTAAACCAGCAACCCATTGATGACAATTTTAGAAGGTTTTTAATGGAATTAAAACGACATAGACGACGGCAGGGATCGAACCTGTGATCATGAGGTTGACAGGCGAGCACACATCCATCGCGCCACGGCCACCCTAATCAATCAAATATCAAATCAAAGAAAAGAGAAATGAAAAGTCCGTAGCTTTACTTTTTTTTTTTTTTTTTAATTTACTCGCGCTCAAGGGATTATGATTACCCTTTAAATGTTTCAACACAGCGCGGTCGTGAAGTTACGGAAGAGAAAGAAGGATGGGAAAGATGTGTGGCACGATGTTGAGACTGAAGGTGGTTGTCTCAGATTTTTTATCTCCAGGGGTGGCGGCTGAACTAAAGCGGAGAACTGCCGTGTCTTATTTCTATGTCCCTTATAATTCGCATTATTTTTTTTTATTCGTATTCATCCTTGTTACGCATACTAGTTTAACTCAATCACATGTTGTTAGTGTTATGCCTAAACAACATGTAATGAGTAAACAGCAACCCATTGATGACAATTTTAGAAGGTTTTAATGGAATTAAAGAAGACATAGACGACGGCAGGGATCTTTTCAAAAAATATCGATGTTTCGAAACATCGGTGCAGTAGAGCTCAGACCCCGTTTGAGTAGTCGTTGCGCCTATTTTTGCTAGAGAGTCTGAATTCTCATTTTCGTTGACACTGACATGTCCAGACACTCGATATAGTGAGATATTATTATTCCTACTAAGTTCGCTTAGCCTGCCTACAAATTTCCTCACCAACTTAGAAGTGATGGCATATTAGCAAAGGGTTTTGAGTGTGGCTGATCTGATATAATGGCAATGTTTAAGCTTTGGTATTTCCTTTCTTACAGATTTCGACTTGCTCATTCTGCTATGACCATGACTTCCAGCTGGAAAATGCCAGTGAGTTTCCCATCAGTATAGAGTGTTTGGTGATAGGCGCAAAAATTCCAGCACCAGTCTCTTTATAATCGTTCTCGCCTACCCACTCTTCTAAGCAACTTAAATTCGTTTTAAAATAATACTTGGTTTAGTGAAATATCATAACATTAAATATGTAACTCATCATATCTAAAATAATAACTTCATAAAAAGGTAGTATAAAGGCAATACCGATTACGAGTGGTTTTACTTGCCATATCATAAACCACATGTTGATTTTCTTTCCACAAAATAAACTATTGATTTTTTTAAGCTGTTCTTGTATTCAGCTTAGGCTAGTTAACAACATTTTATCATCATAATAAATAGAACAATTTGGCAGTAGAAATACATCAGATGGACTCAATAGCTTATGCAACTGGAGCAACGGGCAAATGAGCACCGCTGGGTTGGAAACCGTTCTTGTCGGCAATGTAGCTAACAGAGTAGGTGACACCATCATCACCGATGTAGGTGAATTGTCCCTTGACTGCGATAGCCTCATCTTCTGATCCAATGTTCTCCAAATGACCATCCTCGCTGGCAGACTTGCCATCGCTGGTTTCAACACTGTTTCAAAAAATTATATTAATTAATATATTGCTTTACAAAAATAAGGAATTATAAGCTTGACTTACGCGTATGAGTAGCTTTCGGGTCCTACGTCGGATTCTGAGCGAAGAACGACAGCATCCTGGGCAGATTGTGGTGGAGCGGCCAAAGCCAAACCGAAAAGAGCAACGAAAACAATGACGAATTTCATGTTGAGAGTGAAGGGTTGGATTGGATGCTTGTTGTTAGCGCTAGAAAACCAAAGACTTGAATGACTTACAACGGTGATTTACCATCAATTTATAATCGGCAACAATAAACAGAGATCCAAGTTGTGAATAGCTAATGTGGAAGTTAAAATTCGAGAATTCCATCGAACCGGTATATCGATGCACGCATTATTTTTTTTTTTTGTCAGAAAATAAACATCTTTTTCAGTGACAAATTACAAATGCCCAAACATCGCTAAGTTTGTCAAATTTATTTTTAGATCTTAATAATGCTTCGTTTTTTTTTTTTTAAATTAGGCTTGAGTAAAGGTTTTTATTGGTTGGGTTTTCTGGTTAAACTTGTTGTATACATTTGGTAGATTTCTTACAGCAGCCCGGGAGGTCATCAACTTGACAATGTTTTATGTTTGGTCTTAATTTTTTATGATTCAAATGAAAGTGAGAATATTAGTTTAGTTACCTAAATGTTGGCTTTTCAGGTGTGTCTTCAATAAAAAAAAATCGATTGAATGTCAAAAACAATGCAAATCTTTTCAATTTACAGGCCTACATCAGTTAATTTGGTTTCTTAAAGTGTGAAAAAGATCGACTTGTATGTCCAGCTTGATGTACCAGGTTTTTCTAAATATGATCATTCATATTTTAAGTTCTTATGATCTTCATTTAAGATAACTTTTGGAAGCAACAATGATTGAGTATAAAGCCATTAATATGCAAGGATTGTGAAGGAATTAAATCCTCCTCATGGTCAAGTATGTACCTATCTTTTACCAATTCAGTTTTTTACGACAGTAGTTTTATTTTTGTTTCCCCCTCAAACATCTGCTGTTAGAAATCACATTTCCAAATGGTTTAGTTTGAAGATTTGGAAACTTATTTGTAAAAGAAATTCAGTTTACAAACGATAGGACCAGTTTCGATTATAATCTTTTCATGAAGACCTAAGTCTACGTAATCTTTGTAAATTCTGAAATAAAAAATTACAAAAAGCATTCATGCTTCAAAAGTCAAAAATTGGAAAAATATAAAGTCATTAGGGATATCCAAAAAAAATCGTTGACTAAGCTAATGGTTCTTCTAACTATTCAACTGATGAAAACGAACTGTTTAGGTTCAACTTTCTGTAGGGTTGGAGAAATGCATGGTTTTAGGACTATATGCATATGTAATAAAGTCGGAAACAATCGAGCCCGAAAAAAGTAAAAAACTTTTCGCCCCTTTATTTCACAAATTTTTAGTATCATTTCTTACTTTATATACCTACAACCTTCTGCACCCCCAAAACTACCTCAAATTCTGAAGAAAAACTACTTCACTTCTAAAAGTTTTGTCGATGTACATATGTATGTATGTCTACAAATTGATAGAGAGTGACTCACAACACTATTACTGCTTGGTTTCCCTAAGACTTTCGATTCTGTTTTCCATAGAATTTTATTTGGAAAATTGGCGAAAAAATGGCGCAACAGCCCATCGCTATTAACAATTTGCTAACTTTAAAGTAGTTTATCAACTCATTTATAATTTTGAAACATTTTCTAACTAGTATCGTACTTAAGTAGTTTTCTTATCAAAATACTTCTGAACACACCTAAAACAATCACAGTTTTTGCAAAAAACTAAGAAAACAGGCATTTTTTTTAATTTTTGCAAAATCATCATTTTAACTGTTAAAGTATGACAGTTTTAAGATCCTACTAATTCGTCTAAAATTCTGCGCCACAAGAAACTACCAAATGTCTAATTTTCTCCTGCAAAATCTGGTGTACCACAAGGATCTATTGTGGATTCTCTTTTGTTTCACATACTTATAAATGATCTGCCGTTAAATTTTGAGAGGCAATAACGAATGCTGATACTGTGTAAATAAAAACTTACAGTGAACATTCATCTGATCAGAATGAAGGCTGAACAAAATAAATTGTGACTTAATCCTAAAAAAAATCAGTGAAAACTTTATTAAAACTCCTTGTTCGCCCCAAATTCTTTCCTATCCTTCTTTTTCTTCCTTAACTTCACGCCCGCGCTGTGTTGAAACATTTAAAGGGTAATCATAATCCCTTGAGCGCGTGTAGATTATAAAAAAAAAAAAAAAAAAAAAATAATCCTAGGAAGCAAAAATCTGGGACGATCACACGTCATTCGTAATAGGGAAAACATAATGAACTAATCGGGCTCTCTCCATGTCACTAGAGAAGTGATCAAAGGATTTCCATTAAGGATTTCCAAACTTTGACAGTGATTGCGGGCACATTGTTGAAGGTATATCTGTCAAATTGAGTTACAGCGTGTTCAAATGATTAAATTGTTTTAAGACAGTGTGTCTTCTTTTCGACTAACATTTCGCGTGAATTGGTCGAAAAATCATATTTAGCAACGAGGACCATTTATGGATGAATGGGTTCGTCAACAACAAAATTGTCAAGATTTGGGACAGTCACAATCCCCACCAGATCCGCCGATTTGAATGCATCCAGAAAAAGTCAAGGTTTGGTGTGGCTACCGGATCCATTGGTCAATACTTTTTTCTTTGAGAACGACATTAGCCAGCCAATCAATGTCAACGTCTATGATAACCAATTTCTTTGAGCCCGAATTGACCCCCCTATTATGGAAGACAAAACAACTATAGTTTAGTTGTAATTCTTAGAATTGGTATTATCGATCACAACCAGTTGACTGTCAAAGCAGTTTTCATTTAGCAGACAACTAACAAAATGGCCGACATTTCAGTTGTCTCTTTGTATTATGTAAGTAAGTTGAGTTGTGCTTCGGTTGTAATAAGCGTCAAAATAAAACAACTGGTTCAAAGCAGTTGTGTAGAACATTTTAAGGAAAGAATCTGCATTCGGATAAAAAATATGGACACAAAACAGTAAGTTAAACAACAATTTTAATTTAAAATAGAATGTATAATGAATGTTAAACTACATGGCCATCACAACTTGAACGACTTGTTGAGTCAGTCCTAAATTAAAATCATTGCCACAACACTTTTGGTAACTTCCTTCGCTCATGAAACGAAGAACAGTACTGTTGTGTCCACGACAAGTTATGAACAGACCGACGGCAGTGTTGTGTCCACAACAAGTTATGAACGGACCTACGACATCGACCGTCCATTTTAATCTTCTATCAGCTGTCATTTTTAAAAAAGCATGTTTCTTCCGTATTCATTAAGTTTCCGTCGTTCTACCCAGACTGAAGGCCCTGCAGCAATTTTGTATATTAATTCCTTTTAACATTTAGTTATAATAAAGTACTTAATAATAACGACGCATTATTTTACTCTTTTCATACATAACATTTTGGCGACGAGGATGGGATCGTACGTGCTTTAATGAATACTGGCCTGGAATTCTTTCTTAATTGTAAGGAGCATTTGACGCCTGGAATTTTCCCTACTGATTGTTCGAATATTTTGGGAAACAGTTTCTCAAATTGTTCGATTGACTTTATCTGGAGTACATCTTGAGTGGTGTTTTTGATGGGCTGGCTGATTTTGTCGATTTCTTGAAGGCTGATATTTAGATGTCGAATCCACGTTCTACCCAGTAAAGGTGAAAATCCATCAGGAACTATGAAAACTTGTTGAATAGAATCCATATTGTTGTATCTCACCGGTACATTGACGACTCCTAGAGGTGCCACGATTCCTGAGTCATAAGTTCTGAACTTCACAAAGCACTTTTGGAGCTTAGTATTCAATTTTAAGCGTTTGAACTCGTTGTTGGGGAGTAATGTGTAACCGGATCCAGAGTCTACTTCAAATTTCACATTTTTGTTCGCGATGGAAATCTCAATTTCATATTTCTTTGTGGTTATTTCTGTGGTAAACAAATCAATTATTTCTACTTTGTTGAGATCGTTTTGACCATAAGTTGACGTTGACTGGAAATCTTGAAAATCTGTCACACTTGATATGTTTCTGGAAGCTGACTGGCTTGACGATAATGTAGAATGCTTGTTTTTTACAAGAGTTGAAATGCAGACTTTTGACACATGTCCTTGTTTACGACACGACGAACACTTAAGTTTGTGTGAAGCAGTTTTGCACTCTGAAGATGCATGATTATTTTTGCCACATCTGATGCACAGATCGCTGATGCCGATGTCTTTGAAATCCACACGGTAACTGGACTTTCTGTCATGTGACGCACTTCGGCCTCGTGAATATGCATGGCCTCCGGCTGATTTCTTTGTGTCTGCATGATATCTGGACCTTGAAATTCGATTAATTGACGTAAGCGATGAATTGACTGAGTTGGAAGGGCATTGAGCTACTTCATGAGCATTTAGCTTGGCGGTTTCTGATGCTAAGGCTTTTTGAACGATGGCATTGAATTCTAAGTCTTCCTGTAACATTTGTTCTCTAATGGTGTTGTCTTTGAGACCTCTTATAAATTGGGCTCTTAGGAACAGATTTGCAACAGATTTGCCGCAGGTGCAAATTAGTTTGCAATCAACCGCAAGCTTTTGTAGAGCAGCACTGTATTCTGAGCAAGACTCGTTTGACTGTTGTACCCTCATGAGAAGTCGATGCTGACCCACAAGTTGGTTTACTGGAGGTGCAATGTGAAACTGCAAAGCCTTCACAATATCGTCATAGGTAGACTCATCGATAGTTTTCGGTGCTATTAAACATTTACATTTGTCGTAGAGGTTAGGACCAATCGAGTTGAGAAACATCCTCTTCCGAATTGACTCGTCGGTAATGCTTTTTAATGCACAATAGTTGTCAAATCTCTCGACGTATTGTTGAAAATTTTCTTGACCCTCATTGAAGGCTTCAAAATTTGCGGCGATGATGGTCATTGAAGTGGCGGGCGCAGCAGCAGCAGCAGCAGGTTGGGGTAGCAGCTCTTTCATTGCCTGGAGGAATTGGCTAAATTGTGCGGCGTCCATATTAGGTATTCCTGTTTAGCCTCGTCGCCAAAATGTACCTGTATGGCAGGAAGTTTACGCTTATCACGGACAATAAACCTTTGGTAAGAATATTTCATCATAATAAAAATTTACCTTCCATGACAGCTGCCAGATTGCTCAGGTATGCGTCATACTTATCCAATTTCAACTACGAAATAGGCCACCGAAATGGTGACCAAAACGTGAATGCTGACTATTTCTCTAGAAATCCTGTCGATAAAGAGTCTCCAACTGACGTTCACATTATTGATGAAGAAATTCTCCAGATCCAGAATCAAACACTCAGCTTCATATCTACAGCTCAAGTAACCAGTGAGATGATCAAGCAATATACACCTCAAGATCCAGCCCTATCACAGATCATCAAAGAAATCAAAGCCGGCACAAGTCATTTGGAGGACTATACCCTACAAGGCAGTATTTTGTTTAGAGATTCTAGAGTTTGCATCCCCAAAGCACTGCAACAAAAAATATTACAGGAACTTCACGTTACACACCCGGGCATCGTCCGCATGAAACAGCTAGCGAGACGATATTGCTACTGGCCGAACATCGACCTGGACATCGAACGAACCGTCCGCTCTTGTCAATCATGCGCACTTAACCAGAAGTCTCCAGCTAAGGCACCGGCACACCATTGGGAAGAGCCCAAAGAAAATTTTTCAAGAGTGCATATTGATTATGCTGGTCCCAAAAATGGCAAATACTATCTCATATTAGTAGATGCAAAATCGAAATGGCCTGAGATAAAAGAAATTTCAAAAGCCCCGGACACGTCAATAACCCTGAAGCTATTGGAAGAAATATTTTCTTTTCATGGATACCCACAGTTTCTGGTTTCTGACAACGCAACAATATTCAAAAATCCAGTATTTGAAACTTTTTGCAAGGAACGGGGAATTTTCCAAATCTTTACTGCACCAGGACACCCGTCAACTAATGGTCTTGCAGAGAGGTACGTACAAACCTTAAAGCTGAAATTGGAAAAGATGCATAATGATCCAATTCACATCGATAAAGTTCAACAGATATTGCAATTGTTTAGAGCGACACCTTTAGCCTGTGGAAAGAGTCCAGCGGAGTTGTACCTGAACCGTATTATACGTATTCGTCTGGATGCTATCCGGCCTACCAAGGAGTTACCAAAAGCTGTTCCACTACAAGGTGTCCTACGAAGTCTCAAGGTGGGTGAACGCGTAATAGCCCGAATTTACCGAAACAAAAAACCATCATGGGAACTTGGCTCAGTCGTGGACAAGCTTGGTTCAAGGCATTACACAGTCAAGCTAGATAGCGGTCATGTATTCAAACGACACATTGATCAACTCAGACGTGTCACTGTTCCAGCCCCTAAGCCAGTAGACCGCACAGTTCCAGCCCCGAAGCCAGTTGTCCACAAACCTCGGACAGTTACATTCGCCGATTACGATGTGATTGTGACTCGACCAGCCCATTGTGAAGCCGTGGTTCGAGTACCAGAAACACCTGTAATAGCAACCGCAGCTGCGCCTCCACCTCCCGAAATTCAAATACCACAACGCACAAGAAGGCAAACTAGACGACCTATTAGATTAAGAGATTATTATCTCGATGAAATTGATTAGCACGGAGATGGAATTTATTTTTTTTTGGCCAGGCGGAGAGTGTTGTGTCCACGACAAGTTATGAACAGACCGACGGCAGTGTTGTGTCCACAACAAGTTATGAACGGACCTACGACATCGACCGTCCATTTTAATCTTCTATCAGCTGTCATTTTTAAAAAAGCATGTTTCCGTATTCATTAAGTTTCCGTCGTTCTACCCAGACTGAAGGCCCTGCAGCAATTTTGTATATTAATTCCTTTTAACATTTAGTTATAATAAAGTACTTAATAATAACGACGCATTATTTTACTCTTTTCATACATAACAAGTACCAAGTTTAACAATTGGTGGAATCGCTGAGGAACGTTGTTTTTGTTTTAGGAAAACTTTATTTCGAACAAAAAAAAAACATACTTTAGGAATAGAAGTGTACATAAGTTTATTAAATATACGGATAGTCTCTTTTATTTTGGCTACATTAAGGAAATCTCATCTTCCAAATCACCGAAAAACAAATCGAAAGAGCTTTCTATCATACAATTTCATATTCTTGCTTTTATATTTCATTTTGAGCAGCTGGTATTGACAGCAAATTGACTCCTAAGAGACAGCAACGTATTTTTTCATTACAACTAATTATAATTGACTTGCATAATACGAAAAATTTGTTTGGTTGCCTAAGAGTTGAGTTGTGTTGATAACAACTCAACTAAGTTGAGTAGGCGCATGAATTATACGGACACCAACGACATGTTGTTTCTACAGGACGACACGCGGCGCTACGTGCAAGGTAGACCGTGTTACAATGAACATTTTGCACGATCGATTTCCTAACATTCTTATCACATTCGGGCGCGATGTGAATTGGCCACCGAGAGCGTGCTATTTGACCTGGTTAGACTTCTTCTTGTGACGTTTTCTTAAGTCACAAATTAATGCTAATGAACCACAAACCACCACTTCCCTAAAAGCCAACATAATCATTGCCATTTGCCATATTCAGCCTGATTTTTGCACTAGAGTTATGGAAAATTGGACGTTTCGGATTTTGATCAAAGTTGACATTATGATGATAGAGAATACAAAAAACGCGGGTACAATTCCGTCTATTCTCTGTTTGTTTGCCTGTATATCTCTACATTAACCTAAAGCCTAAGCCACCCAAACTATTTTATTAAAACTTGCTACTTGAAGGTCTTCTTAATTGTGTGTCCTTTTGTAAGTATGACCTTCATTAAGGTAAGAAATAATGTAAGAAAAATGTTATTAACGAAACTTGTCATAGACGGTTTTTTTATTTCCGAATTTCTCATTAACTGCTCTTCCAATTTTAAATAAAAAAATAGACAGGAGTTTATTTTAAATAATATTGTACATAAGAATTTTCAAATTCTATTTTTGAAAATTCAATATCTGAAAACCAAATAAATGATGTTCTTTTTAAGTTATTTCCCTAAATGTATTTTATCAAATAATTAAAATTGGCATACCAAATTTTGTTAAGAAAAACTTCGAATACAAAAGCTTCATCTGTTAATAATACTCCTCTAACAGTATTTTTAATTTTATTTGCATATTTATTTTTTATTTTTCCGCACAACGCACGCATTTTTCTTTTTTAATTCAGAGCAGTAGATACCTGAATTGTCAAAAAATAATTTCTTTTTCTTTTTTCGTTCTGGGCATGTTCAGAGTGTGCTCTATGAGTTCAGAATAAAATAACTGAGCATTATATCCATGTCTTTATATAGAACACTTTTAAATCACTCATACTTGTGCATAAGAGCAAGTACGATCGACTCAGTCGTGGATTTTATTAAAAGTCTTAAACAACTACTTTATTAGTTGGAGCTGAGCTTTATTCAAAACTCTTAAGACAGTTAAAAAAAAAACTTTTGGTACTCCAATTTGAAGATCTTATAGCTGCACCAGAAATAATAAAAAAAAATCAGTCACTCATTTTTGAGATTTTCAAAAGCAAATTATTTTTTTTTAAATCGATGAATTTTTGTTTTTTCTTTTTGGATATGCAATGCTTTTAAGCTTGTTAGAAGCTTAAGTTTAACAAAAAAATTAATTTTAGTCTGCCAAATCAAAAAAAAGCTTACATGATGGGTACCTACTGTCAGTAATGTCTTAATTTAAAATTTTGTGTAGAATGTTATATCGTAAAAATTAAGCGAAACATAAAAAAATTTATAAAAAATCTAAGTGTCGTTTTCAAGAAAAATACAATATTCGAAAACCATTTTCTAACATTTTTATGGTGGGTACCTTTTGTTTTGAATAAATGAAAAATATTGTTCGCATATTTTGTGTTAAAACCTGTTAAACTATCAAGTTTAAAAAAAAATATGTTCTTAAATTTCAAAAAAAAAAAAATGTATGGCAGGTAACGTTATTTTTCCACATAAAAATAAGGAAACAAATTTTGTGAGAACAATAATTAAAAAATGTTGTCGACATGATCAGCCTTATTGTGAGTTTCACCCGAACAACATTCCACTGGGAAAATTTGACATTTCACTTTTCGCCTATTATGAGTTTCACTCGAAAAATTATTCATGTTCGAAAAATTCTCCTTATTGTGAACAATCATTTCGGGCGGAATGATATGCCATTTACAGCCATAATTTTCACTTACTTTTATTAGGCGAACGAGAACACAATGAGGCGGAAAATGTAAGTTATTTGTTTATTTTTTTAAGATAAGAACATTTTAAATTCATGTTTTTTGTTATAATGCAGGAGCAAAACAATAAAAAAAAAACACCAAAGCGATATGTTGCTTAATAAAATGCAGGAGAATCCTGAAATTGCCAGGGGCTTCACTTAAAGCAAATCGGGAAAAAGTGGCCGAATTTTGGAAGAAGTGAAGAGTGAGTTTGAGTGAAAAAAAGGAAGAATAAGGCTAAAAGAGGAATGTGCCAAACCAATATCGTGGTCTTTGCCAACTACTTTTTGGTACCCACCCTATGCAAAGAAACCCTCTGCCTGTAGTACTGATGAAATCTAAAAAAAAAAATAATGATTAATTCCTTTTCACGCTCACGCATCTCCAAAGGGTTAGAGTGATCCCTCAAATTCCTTCGAAGTGCTCGCTTGTTCTTCATATAGACAAGATACGTAGCGCTATGTTATGCTATATTTATGATAATTATTATCCTTTCTTTATTATAAAATAACAATTTAATTGTATATCCTGAAATTCTTATTTAACAATTGTCAAAACAAACATGTGTGTTCAAACTCACAAGAAGGTCTGTTCATTTTCCGAACGCGATAAATCCGCTGTCTAAACACAGGTGTGGAAATTATTCGTTTCAGATAATCCATTTTAAAATTGGGCGTAACCATGAGTGGCACTACTAGCGTAGCCACAATTTTATCTCTATTGCAAGTAATTTCGACAAATAACTGATGCCCAGAATTCAATTATAGCACTATTTTAGTTAACAGCGAATTTGGAGGTTGCATTTCGTTCTTCGTTTCCATCACAGTGGAGTGAAAATTTTTTGCTGGCCTCATTTTTCTGAAGGTGCTCTTTTTTCGAACTGTCACTCCTGATTCGAAGTGAAATTTTTATTCGGGCGAAACTCATAATAGCTTTTAAAATTTCAGGGGAACAAAAATGTTTCCGGGGAAATGTTTTCCGGGCGAAACTAACAATAAGGCTGATTAAGTTAAGAAATCAGGTGTAGTACCCCTGAACATAAAGGTTATTGCATTGGACTGTTATGCAGAAAGTCTTGGGCTCGATTCTCAGCAGCTGGAAAAAGTTTTTCAGGGGTGTACTGCGTCTTTCCACGAAGAGAAAAATCCTCCTTTGTCATGAGGAATGCTGCCCATAAGCTGGTCGAAATAGGCAGAAAATTGTAGATCCCCCCATTTCTGGTAACACGCACACAGGAATGTTTGAGGGTTGTAAATCAGTAGATTTAGTCTTTCTACGAGCCGTCATGGCCTCCTTTTTCTTTTATTTTTTTTAAGAAATCAGATTGCATTTTTGTTTTTGAGTGGAAACAATTTGAGGAGATGTTTTAGGAATTAAAGAATAATCACCCATATTCTGAAACTCGTATTTATGGCTACTATTCATCGCATACGACTTTTCCTACGACTGTAGTCGAATACGAGTCATTAATACGAGTTTCAGAATATGGGTGAATTTTCTAAAAATTTTCTTTAATAACATATATTTTTATATGTAATAAAAACTATAAAATTTAAAGCAACTCTAACTAAGTATATCATTAAATTCGTAACACCAAGTACTGCATTTTATTTATTTATATAAGGACTAGCCTTAAGATTTTGGTTACTGGGCTTATAAACTTTACCCAGATGTCAGTGCGAACCAGAAGACAAATCCTTAGGATCGAATTCCATTCATTTTATTAGGGTAGGCAATAGGCTTTCTAGTGCGGAAATTCTGAACAACCTATGATATAAATTTCCAATACATAGCACCAAATATAACTTCTAATTTATTTTGTTACAATATTATTTATTTTTATTCAATTTAAGTTTGCCTCTATTGAAATTTGATTCAATTTCCAATATAGTCGCGCTTATGAAACCTTAGTTGTCCCTACCCAAAGCTTATGAAACTTCTGTATCTTAAGACCCGTAGAATACAAATAAGTGTTAAATGACATTCCTCATAACCTAACAATTTCAACATTATTGCAAATTCTGTTCAAACAAATGAATAGGTGTTATATGCAAATATGAGAAGAAAAGATCACAGAACCACCCTCACGCATCATTACCTTCTGCAAATCTAATCAAACATCTTTTTTCAAAAAATAACACTAACATTGTCATCGCAACGAGCTTGTTTCTCAATCTCTGTCACTACTCATATGTCATATCACATGCACATGAGGTGTGAAAAAAGAAGCACAAATTGCCGGTTTGGGCATTGGCATTCCATCAGCTTTGATTTAACCAGCTGATAGTTTTTGTCACAACTCGAGACGAGGTGCGTCAGCAGCAGGCAGGCATGAAGAAAACAAATCAATTTGCATGTCACTGAGAGTTGGAAGATTAAAACCAAATTCAAACCCACATATTAATAACAGACTGACTGATGGCAATGCAGGTACTACCTAATTTCGGCGAAGAAGCTGGCAATGATGATGGGCAAAAACGTCATTGGCATCCATTTACCACTCCGCAAGACTTGTTTCTCGACTAAGGTCACCAACACGCGTGATGCTCCGGCTTCATCAACATAAATTATACGAAAAGTCTCGTCTGCGTCGTCGTCGCTTCGTGCTGGGACTGGGATCATGGAAACGCCTCAGGCCTGCACTTGCGCCAGTTTGCTGAACGCTCTATGAAATCTTCAAAAATTGATTTTTGGAGGTTAATCCGCCCATCAACCTTAACAAAAATGAAAAAAAAATCAAAAACCCAGCTGCAGCAGCTGAAGATGCGTGTTGAAATATCAGTTGATGTACCAGGTAGGGCAGATATATTGTACGATAGGTCTGACTCAGGCAGGGAGTCTGCTGCGTGTTTGCATCTTCTTCTTTTATTTTGTTTTAATTTTCTGTAGGCGGTTTGCATGAGCTATTTCTTCGGAGTATAAAAGCTATCATCGATGGCTGAACGATCTGCACTATCCCGACATCGGTCATACAGTTCGCACGTTGCATTTTTAGCCAGTTAATCATCAAATAACTAAAAGTCCTTTCGATATGAAATTGGTCGTAGTTTTCTCCGCTCTCTTCGCCTTGGCTTTGGCTGCTCCCCTTGACGACTCAAAGAACGCCCAGATCTTGAGATACGAAAGCGACAATATTGGTGTTGATGGATACAACTTTGCGTACGTGATACTTGCTATTGTATATCTTTCTGTTTGTCTAGTTTGAACGTTTCTTTTAATTTTCCTCAGGTATGAAACCAGTGATGGAGTTTCACGTCAAGAAAGTGCCCAGCTCAAGAATCCAGGAACAGAAAATGAAGCCATTTCTGTTCGTGGTACCGTTTCTTGGGTAGCCGACGACGGCCAAACATACACTTTGAACTATTTGGCCGATGAAAACGGTTTCCAACCCGAAGGCGCTCATTTGCCAGTTGCAGCTTGAGTGGCAGAAAGTCCTTAGATGAAAACACCGTTGTTAGTTAGTTTTTATAAAACTGAATAATATTGACTGTATTAATAATTTAAAAACATAAAACCATAAGATAAACACATTTTAACAAACTTCTTTTGTATCAAAGGGCACGGTAGTGCCCAGCCAAGTTCTGGCACTACACCCTTTTTACAGGAACAAACTCAGGCGATTTTTGACCCCTCCCTATCTTCAGTACCAATGAAGTCAGAAACTTAAAAAGCTAGTCAGGCACAGGCGCGTCACCAAATTTCAATTTTTTAGCATAAGCGGTTCCTGAGATATAAGGCCTCAAAAATCACAAAACCCGTAACTGACTGACTGACTGACATATCATCAAAATTATGGAGCACTTCCCGACATCGTAGAATCTTGTAATTTTGCACAACGGTAGGTCTTGTCATGCAAGCAAAGGAAAAAATCGGAAATTTGAAGTTTTCCATTCAGGTGGCGAGGTATCAGCCCACTTTCTCTGAATTGGTGTTGGTTGAATGGAGCACTTCCGACTGCTGTAAAGCGATGAAATTTGGTGAACCGGTGGGGCTTAAATTGCATATAAAGGTACAAAAATAAACACAAAGGTTTTCCATTCAGGGGGCGTGGTATCCGCCCACTTCCTTAGAACTGATTTAAATTATATGGCACACTTCCGATTGCAGTAGAGCAATGAAATTTGGTAGAACGGTAGGGCTCAAATTGCATATAAAGGACCAAAAATCTAAATTGGGGTTTTCCACTCAGGGGCATGGTATCCGCTCACTTTCTGAGAAAATGTTTAATTTATATGGAGCACTTCCGATTGCCGTTGTAGCTGTTTCAATATTATTCTACTTTAAATATTCGGTATTAAACCTTCATGAAGTAACAACTTGGCGTACTTTTAGATCTCAGTACTTTTCACGGCTGACTTGTTATACAAAGGTTTTTGTATAGAAAAACTTGGCTCTTTTTTTAACATTTATATTTTTGGTCTGATTATATTAACTCGCGAAATATATGTAGGTATACTCTATGATTTCGAATCGGAAAAAACTTGATACCTAAATTGTCGAAGAATTTTTATAAGACTTTTAATGTGTCAATATATTTGTACCTACTGCTTACCATTCATACAAGGTGGTGTAAAATGATGCCAAATTTTGTTTTTGAATTACTTTTTAATATGGTGAAAATGTTTATTTGGACCTTTTCAATTTTTTCAGTTAAGTGGAAATGATGATATCCGTCAAGTGGCTGCTGCCAGTGTTGATACACATTTTTGAACGTTTTATAGCATCAAATATTCTGAGACTTGCTCTTATAAGACCGCGACTTCAAGTAATCCAACTTCTTTTTATCGAATCCAATGTTAACCGACACTCACTTAGGGCCTAAGTGAAAAAGAATAAAAGTATTAAAATTTTAAAAACCCTTTTTTACCAAAATTTTACCAGAGACTTATAAAAAAAAAAAACAATTTTTTTCGATATCTTTAAGAAAATATTTAAAAAAGAAAAATGTTATCAGTTTTCAAAACTAAAATTATTTATTTTTATTTTTATTATACCTAAAAATTTGTTTGCTTAAGACTATAAGCTAACTTTAAATAAATAAATAAATTTGGTGGTGCAACAGCTCGAAGTGAACCAGGACCTAGTGACTTACAACTCTCAACCATTCCTGTGTGCGTGTTACCAGGAACAGAGGGGACCTACAATTTTTTGCCGATTCCGAACGGCTAATAAGCAGCACTTTCCATGACAAGACATACTCTTGGAGGATTTGTCAATTCCTCGCAAGAGGCAGTACACCCCTGAAAAAAAACTTTCTTGCATCGGCTGAGAATCGAACTCGAGACCTTCCTAACTAACTTTAAGTAAACAAAAATATTTCTTAGTAAAAAACACAGCTTTTCAGAAAAAAATATTTTCTTAAATATCGTCGGCAAGACAGGGTCATATCGTCCCGTTTCTGCGTTAACCTCGTATCTACAAAAACACAATTTTACAGGAAACGAAAAAAACGTGTAGTTTCCGTCAATGGAACCTAATAACGAAACTTTATATGTTTTCTATTTATATTTTACAGTTGTTAGTATATCCTAGTTTTAATTTTGCTAGGACATCACAAAAGTACTTGTTTTAACTGTTTTTGTTAGATACGTGTATCCGTCTCTTATGTTTTGATTTACAGAAATGCAGATACGAGGTTCTTTTTCTTATTTAAAATAAATTCAAATAATTGAAAATTTAAACTCAAGGTTAGAAAAATAGCTGAAGCATAAAAAAATACACAGATTAAACTGAAATACTGTTGTTTTAATTCATACAAAATCTTATATCTAAAATATATTAAATTTTAAAATTATTTGAAAAGCGAATTCAATGTTTGATGAAATGGTTTGTTAAATTAAATATCATCATACAACTCAAAGGATATGTTATTTAAATACATATGTATGTTATGTATGTACATAATTTATAAGCATGTATTTACAAGTAACTTATGAACTAAAAAATATATTTAATAAAAGTAACAGATTTTATTCATAAAAAAGGGAACAAAATTAAATCTCAAAATCTTTCTATTCTTTATTAGAATTAAATTTAAGGTTATCATAAAAGCCGTGATAATCTTTTGGAAGTAGTTTCTTTAAACTCTGTAAGTCGTTATATTTTTTTAACGGCAAAGGTATGGAATTTTCATAAAGTGATTTTAAAATAGTTTTTGAAATATCTATTTTTGCTTTCCTTTGCGGAGATAATATCCAATCATTGTCGAAATCAAGTTTATAATACATACCAGTGGAATCATATCTTATGCATTTAACATCTGTTACCTGCGGATCACCCGTTTTAAAGCCTGGTCTAATGGATTTATAGAAATTAATTTTGGAAAAGTTTTAAAAAAAAGTATAGTCTAAGACGTCACTTTATAGGGTTCGGGGAATCTTCTTGCCTCTGTTATGATTCTAAAAAATCGACGATTCTGATAAATCGTCGTATTATGTTTTATCGCCACGAATTATAAAAGATTAGCTTAGTTGACGTTTCGATTTTGTGCGCTACATCCATCGCTAAACAGGACTGTTGGAACACTAAGATCACAAACATTTTCCAAAACATGAAAAACACATGAAGCAAAAACATTAGAACTTCTGATGTTTTCAAATTGAAAAAAGTAAACTGATGCACAGCGAGCTTTTGCTTAAAGTATGTAGCTGATGCAGCTATGAAAGGTACCGATTAGACAGCTTGAACGTCCAAAGTATAAGCATTTATTTCATTTTTTAACGCTTTTTCTTTGTCATTATCTTTTTCCAACCTTGCTTTATTTTTGTTGCGAACATGTTCACTATATATGTCTTGGTCAATGTTTCCGTTCTTAAAACTAAAGCATACATCACATTGATCTTTTTTTGGCTTACACAATCCAATGTTCATACATTCTGTAAACATCTGTTCATACATTCTGTAAACATCTTTAAAAGATGTGTAGCTGAAATCAAAATATTGTTTGTCAGTTTTTTGCCTACAATAGTGAGATTCAAGCTTAGGTAGGCCCGCTAAAACATCTTTGACATGTTCTTTTTTTTTAAGTTGATAGCGGATTCTTTCTTTTTCGACTTTTCTGTTTGAAAAGGAATTCCAAAGTCATTGGTTTCTAAAACCTAATTTCGTACCGTCCATTCTCCCAAATTAAATGTATTTAAAAACATTTTTTGCAGACTGGTAAAGCAATATTTTCAACTTTTAACTTATATTTTAAAGTTAAATTCCGTCTTGAATTATCACCACCTGTACGGCGAGCTATGGACTGCTTTTCTACAAGAGCTCCAATCATCACTTTTCGCTCTTTCCAAGACATGTTTTTCCAAAAAGAGTTAAATAATTGTTTTCTTTGCGATTCAGGTATTTCATAACATTTAAAATGCTTGCTCATTTTACACTAAGCGGAATCACAACGAGGCTTGAGCCCACGTTTTTGTCTTTTTCGTTTTCCGACTATCTTTCCTTTTTCTTTTTTAACACTATAGTATTGCTTTCCTTTTTGCCGTGCTTTTGCGACTATATTCTTCTTCCATTGCTCCGGTCTACCCTGTCCTTTCTTCCTTCTTTTTTTAGAAATAAGACCGAAATTTTCATCTAGATCAAGGTTTCTGCGATTAGACCTGTTACAATCAACAAAGGAAGATTTTGATGAGGGTTGACAACAGCTTGATAAATCAGAAGTAATGGAATCTTGATTATTGTTTGTTTCAATAAATAGTCCGGTCTGATCATCAAGGATGAAGCCTTCGTGTTCGTAGTCTAATGTAGGAATATTGTCTTCGACTTCACATTCGATAAACTTCAGTTTACCTTTTGCTTCATCTAACACCAAAACAGGTTTATTTAAAATTGCTGGTTTAGAAGAGCCTGGTTCAGTAATATTATTATTTTTGTTAAATTCGCCATCCAACAGGTGCCTTAAAGTTTAAAATTTATTGTTAAGACTTTTAATTTAACACGATAACGAGAACATTTTGAAGAGTATTCATATAAAAAAAAAATAATTTACATACATACACATATTATTTACCGATCCATATTGTGTTTTTTATTTTATATTTTTATTAAATTTATAACCTTAATACTAAGCCAAATCCAATATATATAAAACTGATGCTCAAAAAACTTGCGCCACATACAAAGCTTAAATTCACTCTAAAGGTACCTAATTAATAATAATATTATCTGCCTCAAAGCTAAATCTGAATAACGGTACTTTTGACTTGTCGTTAACTGTGTAAAAAAGATTAACAATGAAGAAACTAAGGCCTCACCAAGTACATACGAGGTTCTCATCGAAACTTAACAACATGAGAGTAGTTACGAGGAAAAAGAATTAACGGTAAAATAGTTTAGATGAATCATTTTAACATTCATACTTAGCTCTATTATTCTGTGAGCCCTAGAATATGTTGTTATATAAAAAAAACGAATTTGCCGAAAAATTTAGTTACGAGGTTAACGCAGAAAGGGGACGATATGTACTTTTGGATTAAAAAATTGCATTGTGTTTTTTTATGTTCCAGGTCGATTTTTTTTTTTCAATAAATTTTAAATGAAATAAAATTTTATAATTAATATTTTATTGATTAAGCATATATGGTCTTCTAACATTATGAACAGTAAAAAACGATCTACTTTTCTTCAAGAAAATATGGAGTTCAATGGCCAAACGTCAAATGAATTACAAAGTTCGTGTGAACTGTTTTCTCATTTTTTTTTTTAAATCTGTTTATGTTGACTATACTGCACTAAGTATTAATCAAACAGAAAGCTCTACCATCAGCTATGCTTGCATTTCAATGATAAATCTTTTTGAAAGTGATATATTAAATGGTATCTCAAATTAAGGTAGAGCGTAAATCCTGGCCCTGATGGAATTCCATCTTATGTTTTAAAACAATGTCAGTTCTCATTAGCTTTGCCGCTTCTGATAATCTTTAATAAATCCCTTTCTACTGGTCAGTTTTTGAAACGATGGAAATTCTCTTATGTAAGTCCCATCTATAAATCAGGAGCAAAAAACTTGGTAGTAAATTATCGAGCAATCTCTAAAATATCTGCAATCCCTAAGTTATTTGAGCTTATAGTTAAAGATCATCTATTTTTTAATATAAAAGAACATATTTGTGTAGAGCAGCATGGATTTATGTCAGGAAGATCTACCTCGACAAATCTCGTGCTTTTTTGTAAATACATTACCGACTCTTTTGAATTTGGTTACTAAGTAGACACCATCTACACAGATTTTGTCAAAGCTTTTGACTCAATTTGCATAAAATTCTTATAGCTAAGTTTAAAGTTTTTGGTATTCATGGTTCGCTTCTGAAATGGATATCTAGCTACCTAACTGGTAAAACGCAATGTGTGAAATTAGGAAATTTCGTCTCTAGCGTTATAAAAGTTTCATCTGGAGTTCCTCAAGGAAGTCACTTGGGTCCACTTCTTTTCAACATTTTCGTTAATGATATCCTAATTTTTCTTCAAAATGCTTTATGTTTGATGTATGCTGATGACATAAAGATATATTTATGCATTAAAAATAGAATTGATTGGAACATTAAAAAATGTAATATTTTTACAGCATACCGTACTTTAGTTCCAATGATTCACAAATATAAACTTTTGAATCAGATTCTTGATCGCAAATCTGAGATTCGTGATCTTGGATTCATTTTTAATCCAAAGTTATCGTTTTCGTTGCATGTAGACTACTCGTATATTATTGCCAGGGTAAATTCAATGCTTGGTTTCGTTAAGGGAAACTGCAACGAATTCTTTGACCCTTATGCATTAAAATCAGTGTATACATGTCTTTAGTTCATCCAATTCTAGAGTATTGTTCAATTATTGTATGGTGTCCCTCGTCTTCCACTTGGATAACGCGTATTGAAAGTAGGGTTGATGATACCCGGGTATTACCCGAGTACCCGATTACTTGATTACTCGATTTCCCGATTACCCGGGTACCCGGGTACAGCAAAATAAAACACATTGAAGTTAAACTCTATTGAATTAAATATATCCGAATCAATACCGCTATTCGTTTCTAGGATGGTTTAGATTAAGAGGTTTAGCAAGTACACAATGAAATGCGCCGATTAAAATACAGATACAACGGTTAGGCTTAGGTATGTTTTACAAATGGAACACCTGAACTTGTTTTCATAACGTTTTGCAAGTACAAAGAGATTTGTAAAAGTTCGCAGAATGATTCAACTCAAGAAGAGAGAATACAAATTGGTTTGTATTATTACCGTTAATGAATGTGGGTGACAATGTGAATTGTGCTGCTCACACCCTACAACTTTGTGTAGGATATATTTAAGTCTGTTGAGGATTACGAAATTGTCGCAATAAAATGTCGAAGAGTGGTATCGCATTTTCACCAATCGAATGTTGCTACGTCGGCCTTAAACAGAAAACAATTGCAGCTAGGAATGAAGGAGGAAAGTTTAGTTCAAAGTTGTCCAACCCGATGGGATTCCATTTATTTTATGTGTGATATTTTGCACCACAATCGCTCCCCCGTTATTGCAGTTCTAAGTGATAAGAGCTATACGAGTTCTTCTACAGCACTGAACCTGGAAATATCTGAGTACGAATGGGGAATAATGGAAGAGTTAACCACAGTTTTGAAGCCACTATACATAGCAACAAAACTGGTATGTAGTGAAAGTAAAGTAACGCTTTCTGCAGTACGCTCGGTTATCAAAACTCTGATTTAAAACCACTATGCACCTAAGCTCGAAGACACAGAAACAGCCACCATATTCAAAAATAAAATCGTTTTTCTCTAAAAACGCGTTTTCACCTAGGCAAAATGCCCCAGCCGAGAATATTTTACCTGCCCAAGTAGCATCATTCTTAGACCCAAGGTACAAGGACCTTAAAACTGAGAGCAGTGAAGTAGCAGCCTAAATCCGTACTTTTGTTAAGGAAAAAATTCTGGGAATGTGCTCTGACAAAATAACAGAAGAAGAACCTAGTGAACCTAGTGGAAGTAGTGATGACCAAGATTTAGATTTCCTCTTTGCAACTGAAGGGCAATTACTTGACAACATCTCTCAGTTTGAGCAGTACATAGCAGAACCCGTTGGACCCTCTTGTATGGTGGAGCTCGAGGGAAGGCTCTATCCCCGTTATGGCATCTTTGGCAACAAGATATCTTGCTGTTCCAGCTACATCAGCAAGTTCAGAAAGGCTCTTTTTGACTGCAGGCAATATTGTTACTGCCAAAAGATCATGTTTGGCCCCAGAAAATGTTTCTCTGTTGGTGTTCTTGCACAAAAATCAAGATCTATTAAATTAGAATTTAAACTCATCAAATTTTCCTCATGAACAATTTATGAAATTTTGAACATTCTTTTGCTCATTATTAATATAATTGTACATATTTCAGAGCATTGTTTTTATGTTTTTTGATTACCTATTGAATAAAATGTTTAGTTTTTCTGAAATTTTGTCGCTGTACCTAATTGGGTCATACATATAGTTATATAATGTGTTCCAAGATTTGTAGGTGTTTTTGAAAAAGCGATTTACATAGCCACAAAGGAGTTTTGCGTTTTTATTTGGGTATTTGGGTATTACCCGGGTACCCGGGTAATTTACTACCCGAGTACAAACAACCCGAGTGACCGGGTACCCGGGTAGTTGATTACCCGGGTAGTTGATTACCCGGGTAGAATCATCAGCCCTAATTGAAAGAGTTCAAAAGGTCTTTACAAGATTTGTAGTCAAACAGCTAAGGTGGGGAATTGAATCTACTTCATATGCATCTAAGCTTGCCTCGATTGGACTAGATACTTTAAAAATAAAATGCACGACTGTGTCGCACTAATTTGCTCCTATGTAATAGACTAGGAATGTTTAAATGAATTTTATTAGAGAAAACTGTTCATTGGGATAAATTTTATTTTTTAAACTTTTAGTAGTAAAATATAGAAAGAGAATGCTATGCAAATATAAACTTATGCAAGAACAAAAATTATAAGTCTTTGTATTGGTTTGTTAAAAAATATGGTTTTATATAAGAAAATTTTAAAACATTTTTAAGAAAAAATGTTGGTACGCCAATTCGAAGTTTTTATTATTGTATGAATAAAAATCAAATTTACAAAAAAATTATTGAGCCGTTTTCGAGATATTGAATTTTCAAAAAACAAAAAATTGATTTTTTTTTTTCAAAATTCAAAAAAATATTTTTCTTACCCCCAGTTTCACAGTGTGAGTTTAAACTTAAGTTCTGCTGAACCTGAACTAGGATTTAAATTTGAAGTTCAACTCGTCCGGTTTCACAGTTTTATCTGAACTTCAGTTCGTTAAACTAAGTTTAAGTAAATTGTTTTCTCTTTCTATCTGAATCAAAGAAAAAACAATCAAGGAAAGTTTGTTTTGTTTCAGTTGTGACCTGTGACAGGAAACAAAAATTAAAAATTAAAATAAATTATATTTTCAAATGTTTGAAGGGGTTGTCGAACTGAGATTTAAACGGCAGAATAGTGTCGTTTAACTTAAACTACAGATTGAACTCTGTTCAAGGACTGTGAAACCAAATTTATTGTTGAACTAAAGTTTAAACCAAAAGTGGGGTTTAAACTTCCACTGTGAAACTGGGGGTTAAAGTTTTGAAATGCAATGTTTTTTAATCTTTTTAGAAGCTTCTCTCTATGAAATTTCATTAAAATCCGTTGTACTGATAATGAGAAATTCAAAATTTTAAAAACTCGTTCTATGGTAGGTACAGTCAGTAATATCTTGTTTTCAAAATTTTTTTTATTAAATTACAGATACTAAAAAATAATAGAAAGAAGAAAAATTTAAGCAAAATTCTCGGAACCGTTTTCGAGAAAAATACGATTTTCGGAAACCATTTTTTAACATTTGTATGGAAGGTACCGTTATTTTTAGGTAAAAAGAATTTATTTTTCTCATATCTTGTAGATTATTTTTTCAAACTTTTATTTATCAAGTTTTGAAAAAATGGAGGATGGGGTTTTCGAAATATTGTGTTTTCAAAAAAAAATTTGAAAGCTTTTTTAAAAATCCAAAAAAATTTTTTTGGAAAATTTGAATACACAATAATATTCAAACTGCTGGGAAGCTTTAGCATAAAAAAATTATCAAAATCGGTGGTACCGTTCTTGAAAAAATCAAAAACAAAAAAAATGTTCCCAAGGGGGGTACCAAAACTACTTATTTTTTGGAAAATTCTTTTCAACCATTACCTAGGTTTAACTAAATTAAATTTTTTGATTTTGTTTTAAATCGTTGGGCCAGTTTTTGAGAAAAAAAAATATTTACAAAATTTCGAAAAAAAAAATCGTATGGCAGGTACCGTTATTTTTGGTCTTAAAAAATCAAATCAAAAAATATTCGGGGGTAAAAAATTAAAACCCATATCTACCAAGTGTGAAGAAAATCGGCCGAGCCGTTTAGCTGTAATCGAACAGACAGACAGACAGAATTGCCAGACCTACTTTTTTCGTCTTTTTCTTGTAAAATATTATATAATATACATTTAACCAAATAATTTAGAAAAAAATTATTTTCCAAAAAAAAAAAAAAATATTTTTTTTAGTCTTATACCTATATAAAATATTATTTAAAATTAAATACATTTTTTCATAATGGTTGTATGACATTTGTTTTGTTGCTAAAAATAATTTGAATTTCTCCTCTAGGGAATCACCGAAAACTGGGTTTTGAAGAATATCGCTTCAAAGGTTAGGCTTTAGCTCGATGCATTGGCATAGCTAGGACATTTGCGCCCGGACCAAAACAATAATTTGCCGCCTCACCATAATCAATTTTTTTTTTTGTCTTACCAACTTCTGATGAACAGCGAGGATTATCTTGCCGCCTTTAAATATTTGAATACTAAAAAATTGTATTTTCTAATAAGAATTTAGTTAAATTTTAAACTAAAAACAAACTCTTGCAATTGGTTTACAATTTCCAATGTACAACGAAGATAATTTGGCCCCGAACTCCTGGCGTCCGGGGCGATCGCCCCCTTCACCCCTCTTAGCTACGCTACTGACTTATGCAAAACTTGCACTATAGAACATCGCAAGTAAAATGCTATAGACGATTTAAAAAAAAAATCACCAAAATATAATATAAATAATTATTTTATTTTATTATTATTGTGTTTTTTTGTTTTTTTTTTATCTTAATTTACCTTGTAAAATTTTACTAGTACCGTTCTTAGCAAGTAGTACCCCTTGGCATAATGGTTAGTGCGTTGGACTGTCATGCAAAAGGTCTTGGTTTCGATTCTCAGCCACTGGAAAAAAGTTTTTCATGGGTGTACTCTCTATTGCGAGGAATTGACAAATCCTCCAAGAGTATCTCTTGTCATGAAAAGTGCTGCTCATGAGCCGGTGGCACTTCGCTGGCTTGCAGGAACCCAGTTTTGAAATAATCTAACTCAAAAATTGTTTATTCTTAAATCCCACTTATTTTGCAACATTTTTTGTTACTTGTATCTAGTTGGTCTTTAAGTTTTAGGTACAGCTGTTTTGGTACTTGCAAAAGTTATAAGTAGACCAATGGTTCAAGGTGTAAAAATGCAACCTTGCGGTATAAACTCGCACTCCAACTTTTCGCATAAGCTACGAGCATAAATCCTTTGAACAACAGAACCCTTATAGGTGTGCAGTATCTTGTTGAATGCCAACTTCAAAAATTTATAACTATTGGTGTCAATGTCTTCATAGGTAGCAAATTAAAAACATTTTAAAATTTAAAGCATAACAATTCTTAAATTTATTTTTTCATTGCAACAAAATTCTTAGAGTTCATCAATTAAAATTGTTTATTTTGTTCTTTAATGAGGCAAATGGACACCTGTGGGTTGGAATCCATTTTCGTCAGCAATGTATTGCAGGTTGTATTGGACACCATCGGGAGCGGTCCATGTGTAAGATCCACGGACAGCAAGGGATTCTCCCTCAGTTCCGACCTTGTCTAACTTAGCGCTTTCTTCACGAGAAACTCCGTCGCTGGTTTCATAGCTAAAATAATATTTAAAAATATGAATACAAGAAAAAAGAAAAAGGAAAAGTTATTAAACTTACGCAAAGTTGTATCCTTCAACACCAATATTATCGTTATCGTATCTGACAATTTGAACATCCTTGTCATCAAGGGGAGCAGCCAAGACTACAGCGGCGCAGAAAGCAGCAAATACAATGAATAATTTCATATTGAGTGTTGTTCTGTAAATTTATCAAGCAAAACTGATAACTTTCTTCAAACTTTTCAAGTGCTTATATACAAAACTTTCTCCTAAGCAGAAGTTGAAAGACCTGATTACTTTTAATGAAATTTATTAGTAGCTTAAAAACTGTTAAAATAATTTTAATTTCATGCCATTTTGCACCCCGTTCCTAAAGTTCCTAAAAATATAATTGTTGTATACTGTTGTCGAAAATTAACAATCGTACGAGTATTATGAAACAAGTTAACCTAAGAGTGAAATTATCAATAATTGTTCTTACGAGTATGAATCATTTAAATGAACTTACTCCACGGGATCTTTTTTGATTTAAATTAGGATCAAGTTTTAAATGCAAATTTATGTCTGGTCAACATTGTTTTTATTAGTTTGATGTCCTCATTGGGGAGTAGATATACTGTTAGGTTCAGTGCCGCTTGGGATATACATATATAATTAAATTTGCGAAATACCCTTTGCTTTCATGACCTCTTATTTATAAAACAGGATAGGGTAATAACGGGAGAGATGCCGCGATTTTTTAAAAATTATTTTTAAGTCTTGCTTAGAACTCAATTTAATTATTTATATATTCAACTGCAGACCAGTGAATGTCCACTGTAGACAACAAGCTAGGTTTTTGCTTCTGGAAAGTTCAAAAAAATAACATCAGTGTTTGAATGTTTGACTGTTCTTTAACATTTAAAATTTGAAACTCAAACGTAAAACCGATCTTGCAGTCGTATTTATTACCTTTTGTTAGCCTGCAGATATTTCACTAAACTGTCTGACGTCGCGTCGCTGTAAATATGTAGCAATGGACTATTGAACCAGTTTCGGCGTAAAGTGTGTTAACTTATCAAGCAGTATAAGTAAGACACCGCACCATTCAAAACTGTAGTATCGCAGTATCGGTCTAACAATAAGTGTACTTGGCTTTTTTAAAGAACCGCCCTATCTATATTTGGGTGACCTGCGACGTGCCTAATCGGAAAACTGTTGAGTGTTTTTAACCTGGCAAAGTCCAGCACCGCAAATTTTAGTCACGCCAAAGTGCTTCCTTTACCTCCTCGTGGTGATCCCCGGGCAATGATTTGTGTATCCACACGAATTTGCTAAAATTGGAAAGCGCTAAAATCTCTCCTAACTCGTTAGGATAGGTTACGGAGGCTAGCATTCTCCGTAACTGAAAACCATCTTGCTACCGAAACGGAAACAACGCCTCGGATAACTAATGATAATATGTTGACGACTTTTTTCTATCGAATAAGGACAACGATTGGTTTCTGGAAAGTGAGGACACTCTTGGATGATGGCAGTGAAGGTCCCCACAACGCCAGATTCTTCCAACTAGAGAAGGATTTCATGCGGTACAAGCTGGACATCTTAGGCCTTAGCGAAATACGTTGGATGAGCTCGGGCAAGTTCAAGTCACCATCGCGTAATACTGTACTGCTCTACTCCTGAAAAGCTCCAGGAAGCACACGTGAAGCTGGGGTTGGGCTGCTGCTAACAGAAACAGCTGTCAGTAGTCTGATTTCATGGGAGCCTCTTGGAGAAAGAATAATAAAGGCACGATTCCGGACAAGAGTACGCCCCGTCACCATTATACAGTGTTAGGCTAGGACCGCACTTGCGATTTCAATCGCACGATTTTTTAGTCGCAAAAATAGAACACATGAATTTAAATGAGAATGAACGCACTTGCTACTAACAAATCATGACGATTTAAAAGTCGCAATTTGTTTCATTTTTGTTGCGATGCGATTGTCGTAAGCTTAAATGAAACACAAACATGTACTCAAATGGATATGCCCACACTTGCGATTTAAATTACTACGACTTAAAAATCGTAGTCGCAAAGAGAAATTTGCATGCACGCACTTGCGATTTTTAATCCACGATTTTTTAGTCGCAAAAAGTAAGACACATGGTCTGCACGCACATGCGAGTTAAAAATCGTAGCGATTTTAAAAATGAAACAAGTTCAATTTTTTCAAGCGATTTTTCTGTAGCTATTTATTTGTAGCAAGTGCGTGCACTCACATAAAAAGTAGTGTGTTTTATTTTTCGCGATTAAATAATCGCGCGGCAAGAAATCGCAAGTGCGTGCATGACAATAATTTGTAGCGATTAAGACTTTTTAATCGCCTCGACGAAAAATCGCAAGTGCGGTCCTAGCCTTACGCCCCAACGGAGCTCGCACCCGATGAGGAGAAATAATGCTTATGCTTCTAAGTCGGCTAGGAACCACTTACAACAACACACCTGGCGGAGATATTAAAATGGTTACAGGAGATTTGAATGCTAAAGTTGGCAGCAACGACGATGGACTCAAACATGTGATGGGAAACCATGGAGTTGGGAATTGCAATGATAACGGTGAGTGGCTCATTGATTTCTGCAATACTAACGGACTCGTCATTGGCGGCACCATGTCTGAGCACAAGACGTGCCACAAAACAAGCTGGGTGTCGATGGAAAGGCAAGAATCTTCGAATCAAATTGATCACTTCGCGAATAGCCGGCGCTTTAGAAGCAGTCTCCTGGATGTTCGAAATAAAAGAGGGGCCGATATGGGACTTGCTCGAGACCACCCCCTTATGGTAGCTACTGTAAGACTGCGTACAACTGCAGCTCGGAGACCCAACGGCATAACCCTCTTACCCAGGTTCAACGTCGACAGACTAAAAGGATCTCTCAACACGCCAACAATTGAGAGACCACCTTTCACACGAAATGATGACAATCAGCAGCACGGAACCTGAATACATTGAAAACCACTGGAATGCTGTGAAAAATGTTCTTATATCCGGTGCTGAAAGAATAGTCGGCCAAGCGAGGGGAAACAATAACACTTGGCTTTCTGAAGAAACCTGGATACGGATTGGGGAACGACAAAAACTTAAGGCCCGTATTGCAGCTGCAACTGGAGTAGAAAAAAGAGAGCTAGAATCCCTGTACCGCATGAGAAAGAGAGAGGTTCAGCGCAGTGTAAGACGTGACAAGCATAATATATATCAACGTTTTGGCCCAGCAAGCAGAAGATGCTGCTAACAGATGCGACTGTAGAACCGTCTACAGCATTACAAAGGAACTGGTTGGTGCTTGCAGTTCCAAACAACACCTCGTAAAAGACTCAGACGGCTCGCTACTTAGTTCGGATGAGGATCAGCTGAGAAGGTGGAATGACAATTTTGCGTCGGTATTGAACCGGAACAACATATTCCCGAATCCGCACTGCACCCCCAGTAGAGATGAGATCCGCAACGCAATCAAAGCACTGAAGACCAACAAAGCAGTAAGGACTTGATGGCATTCCTGCAGAGCTTCTACAAGCGGCGCCAACGACATCGAGCAAACTCCTGCATCCGCTCATAAAGAAAGGTTGGGTCTCCGAAGGATTTCCGAATGAGTGGAAAAAGGGAATGATAGTCAAGCTCCCTAAAAAAGGAGACTTAATACAGTGCGAAACTGGAGGGGGATTTGCGTCCTGCCTGCCGTTACCAAATATTAGCGAAAATAGTACTGGAACGCATCAGGGAACATAAAGAAGCCATACTCGATGCCGAACAAGCAGGTTTCCACACTGGATCCTCATGCATTGATCATATCTCTCTCAACAACCGGTAGAGAAAGTACAGAGCTTCCAATACCTTGGAAGTATCATCTTTACCGAGGGTGGCACCGAACAGGACATCAGCAGTCGAATCGGGAAGGCAAAGGCTGCTTTCGGTATGCTTAGAATAATAACTCTCTAAGCTTAAGAACCAAGCTACGGCTGTTTCGATCCAACGTCGAATCCGTGTTACTTATGGTTGCAGCACTTGGAAGTATCAGTAATTGTCATTTAGAAGCTGCAAACGTTCATTAATAGATGTCTACGAAACATCCTCAGAATTTTCTGGCCCAATCGTATATCAAACGAAGAGCTCCTCAGGAAAACGGGTCAGGAACCTATTGACGCTATTATACGACGTCGAAAGTGGCAGTGGATCAGACAAATGCTTGGAAAAGGCGACAACTGTATTGCGGCGCATGCAATGCAGTGGAATCCGCTCACTTAAGAAGGAAGAAGAGCTGGACGACCGAGAAGCTCTTGAAGAAGGACAGTAGAGGAGGAGTCAGTCCAACTAGGCAAGAGTTGGAGGGAGTTGCGACTAATATCCAGGAACCGAACACGATGGCGAGCTGGCATGGTGGACGCCCTATGCCGCACTAGGGGTGCCCCACGGACATAAAAGGTCTGAGGACCTAAGTAAGTAAGTAAGTATCGCTTTGCTTTTTACTAGTGATAAGGTGAATATGAAGACTAAAAGATAATTTTGAATTGAATGTCCACTGTTTCAACTCATTTTTAAGAATTTTCTACAATGAAAATATCAAGAAAAATAAAATTCCCCTTTCCTCATAAGTTAACATTTTTGTATGTTAAAATCCATGTTCTTTTGAACGCAGAAATATAATTGGCTAAGAACAACGTAAAACTGGTGTAAAATCAAATAAGTGAGACTGCTAACATACAACCTGGACACTTACACTCTCAAAATTAAATGATTCAATTCAGTAAATTAATTCAATAAATCAGATTGATTTAGTAAAAAATTGGTGTGTAATTTTAACAATTTTCAGTCAGTTTAAATAAGGAATTGAATGTGTTATTTTACCATCACCATTCGGTCAAACGATACAATTATTTAGTTAAGCTTAATTTAACTGAGCAGATTATTTAATTATAAATAAAAAAATATATTTCATTAATTAAGATTAGTTTATTGATTTTAATAAGTTTCTCGTTTAAAATAAAAATCCTTAAAAATTGCGAATGTTACAACTTTTTTCAATAAATATAAATTTAAAAAAAATTGTATTTACTTTATGTACTTTTTATTCACTTTTATTAAAAACTTAGTCGGACCCACTTTTTTCGTGTTTTCTATCATCGTAATGTCAACTTTTATCAAAATCTCGATCTGCGATTTTGTTCGGGTCCGGAGAACCAAATGATCTTTTCGGAATTGCCAATACTCGTAAGATCGTGTTAACATTTTTGAATGTTTTATCATTGATTACTTGTATATATGCTAAGAGTTTTAAATTAATTTAAATTTTGCGTTTTAAAAATTGTTATTCAAAGTTAATTACTAATAAAACCTCGATAGCATTGTGGATGTTCATATTTCCTATTCTTTGTCTCCACATTTGAACTTCTGAGATAAAATTAGCTTTAGTGCTATCCAGTAGATATAGCATCATACGATTTTTAGAGATGTGAGCCTTTTTTTTACCAAATTCTTGCTTAGTGAATAACTGTCCATGTAATTTTTCCATTTCCTAATTTTAGTCGTCAAGTTTGGCAAACAAAACAAAACTCTGCATAGAAGTGACAAATCCTCCAAGAGTATCTCTTGTCGTGTAAAGTGGCTCATCTAAATAGATATGGTTCTCCCTCTCCGAGCCGTAGTCATGATATAAGCCCTCGAGCAAACACATAGGAAGCTGCGGGGCCACTTTCCTGCAAATGTAGTAGATCTACTGCATTTTCCGTAAAAAATACATCTTCTTCCACAAAATCAAATCTCCTGAACTTTTATTGAAAATATATACTCTTAATTCTCAAACTGCTATAATTAAATCATTCACAAGATAAATCGCTGTACATTTTCTTAAAACTAAATCAATTTGTTGTGAGCTCCCCAGGACAAATTTGTCTTTGTCAAACTAACTAAGGCTATCTAATAATCTTAACCAAGTCCTCTTGAAAAAGTTATTTCTTGTGAGGAAATGAATTATTTCAGAAACGCACTCCAAGGGCATTAAAAACATAAAATTTACATATATAGTGAGTTCATAAAAAAAAAGTCAAATAATTAATTTAATTTAGTTTTGTTAAAATCGATTAACATTTTTTTACAAAACTTACCGCGAAAAGGTCAAATCTACTACATTTGTATATTAATGATCTACTGTGAGGTTTTTTTTAAATAGCAATGCTGTGGAAGTCTATAAAAAAAATATTATAGAACTTTTTATATTTTTTTCGGAACATATAGTTCTTTGATGTCAGCTCTGTAACAGTTACAAAGATGAAATGAAAAACCCCAAAGAGTTTTAAACCCAATAAATCATCTCAAGCATTATACTCTGTCCAACAAAAATTGTCAGTACAGGGAAGATAGGACGTTTGTCTCTCATTCTCGTTGCATTGCCATGCATAAGTGTGTCGCCTTTTAAAGCTCTCACAGGGATTCCGTAGTATTATAAAACGCCTCAAATGAGAGTAAAAAACGCGTAGGGCTACCGTCTGCCGATTCAAAACGACTGAAAACAATATTCAATTTACCTTTTCCCACAACACCAAGCGGTAAGATAATAGGCGCGTTTTTTTTTTTAAGTTGAAAAGCAATACGACAACACTCAACATACTCATCTTCTTAAAATGTGTTCGCAAAAGCTTCAATTCCCAAAAGCTCCTTAATAAAAACCACTGAAAAAGCTCCTTGCTTGCGATTGAGAATGATAATGGTAACTCTGTTTTTATGTAAATAAAGAGCGCACGATCGTATTGAGTGACACTTGACACTCTTGACAGTATCTCATTTCTCATCAGCAGTGGGATACGACGGTCGTGTTGGGGTGTACAACTTTTTGCAAAGAATTACAAAAACAATTCCTTAGGAAAAGTCAGTGGCTTGCTCTTTTTTTAGTGGCATTTTTCCTAACGCATTGTAGTGGAGGGTGCATCAGTCGCCACTGCTTCAGAAAAAGCTCTCCCATAAGGCCTGTAATGACAATTTGGCTCAACTTTCCAAAACGACAGCAGGAATTTTCACATGCGGTTTTTTTTATTCGATAGATAATCACTAAAAAACACTATTTATCGCAATCTTAGAGTGAGGAAAAAATTATTTCTATTTTTAATTAATTTTTAAAGTTTCACTTTTTCATACAAATTGAACACAATAATGGCTGCGATCCTCATGAAAAACTTTTTTTTTGCTTTATTTTGACGTTTCTCCTCTCTTTCTTTGGTTCAGTGATTTTATACGCGCTGTTTTTTTGGGATATTCTTGAAATTTATTGTTTTCGTTTGTATTTTTTTTAGGAAATTATTCATTTATTTAAGGGAAATTTCCTTTTTTCGAATTTGAATATTTAGAAACAATAATATTTACAATATTTTGGAAGTACAAAAGAAACTTTGCGGGCACCCAACCTCGCACATATCTCACTGTTTATGCGCCATAATGCTGGATGCTAGCACTGATGCATTTATGTAGGTATCTAAGCAAAAATCAAAAAGTAGTCTTAGTAATTTTCAATTTTCTCAAGAACTAAAAGACATAAAATCATTCGGTTTTTTGTGTTCGATTCAGAATAGATAGTAACATTGAATACATAAGCCAATTAAGCAATTTAATTTACAATTTATCCAAAAAAATTGAGTCAAACAAAAAGTGAGGTTAAAACCGAAAAAGAAAATATTTTTTTTTTTAGGATTTAGGGGGGCTTCCTCACTCTAATATTTTAACCCTGTTCTATTGAGACCCATACCTTACTGTAAAAAAAAAATCAAAACTCAACTCCTGCTGTCGTTTTGGAAAGTCGCCCCGACAATTTTTGTTGGACAGAGTATAGTAATTATAATTACCAACTTAAGGTGTCGCTGCAATCTGTTTCGGACCTGGATCTCAAACAACAAACTTCTACTAGATCACAGTCTACAATTTCAATTCAATTTGAAGGCTTTGTTTCTACGTCTTGAGTGGACTCAAAGAACTTACATGACCGATGACCTCACCATTTCACAGGCTTTGAAATTTAATTTGGCATCTAGTTCGTTGTCGCCTTAAAACCCCCACTCTCCATTGATATGGACATGATCAAAGGCTTGTCTGAGCCAATTGTTATTCGTAATTGTCGTGTCTGATTCAGATATTGGAATATTCTTTTGATTGCCCTTACGTGTAATTGGTTGGGTTTCTCCATAAATCGATAGAATTCTCCCACTGAATATATGCAATGTCTGGTCTTGAAACCGTTGCAGCAATCATAAGTTATCCGCTTGCTTAGCGGTACGGGAACGAAATTTCGCAGTTGCTATCATTCGACTTTACCAAAAAGGTACCAACATTAGCGGGTGTAGCTACAGACTTCGAGTTTTCCATGTAAAATCGCTCAATGTGTGATGCTTGTCTAATGCTTATAGTTTCTAGCAGTGGCGGCTGTACCTTAAGTGCGCTCGTGCACTGAACCACCAATTCAAAAGATTTAAAAATTACAAAATATTACTGCATCTTTAGTTTTAGATTCCCATATTAATATTTTTTTTTTAAACATACAAGAACACAAACAAGTAAAATTTCCAATTATGACGAAACAATGTAAGCGCTTTGCTTTACTATTAAGACTTACTTTCTCTGCAAGTAAAAATTCTCGTGCGCTTCGGCGAACGCACGAGGACTGCTAATATAACTTGTATGAGTTACAAGCAAGTATCCCTGACGCGTGAGACAAAAGATATTTCATTGAAATTTATCGAGAAATTAGCCTGCTCTCGTGCAGCGCACGAGAACCGAAGATTAACCGATGTTGGACTAGAATGCGCTGCGCCTGCGAATATGTAATGTTGTTTCGCTCTATCCGTGACTGGTTAAATAGTGTAGGTTTGTAGGAGTTAGGTTAGTAATTGTTTTTTATTTTGGTTTTGGTTCGATTCTGTACTGTGTACAGAGTGTGGTGTGGGATAAAATTAACAGTGATTAGGTATATTAAAGACAGTAATAAATCTTTTTAAAATAAAGTTACCTGCATCCACGATTTGACGCATTTAAGTGAAAAAATAAAAAACATTATTCCTTGCTAAATGTAATAAGTGTGTCAGTTTTGTACATGGTTGAAAATTGAAATTCTTCGAGCAATTATACAAAATAATAAAAAATCGACATAGGGCCTTGTGAATAAAAAAAAAGCTAAAGCTGAAACTTGGATTTTTAAGTAAAAGCTTGATTTTTAGTGAATAAAAATAAGCTTAAGCTAGCTAGTTAAAGATGCTTTCTAGTAATACCTATTTAAAAATAGCCAAAGCTAAATTCATTTAGTTTTAGCTTCTTTTCCTAGCTTAAGCTTCAATTTGTGTGAATAAAAATAGCTTAAACTAGAATATTAAAGTTAAAGCTACAAAAGTTTCAAGATTTTTTCGACCTGTCTAAAAAGCTTTGACTAGATCTTATTTTCAGTATTAACTTGTGCGAGTTGTTAATTAAACATAAAGGAATATCTATATTATATAAGACTGTGAACGTATAGACCCAGAAACTGACATACGAAATGTTAAAAACATTTTTTAGCCGAAACCAATACTTGCCCTGTAGAACAGATAACAAATTGAGGCAAAAAAACTTTCCTTTCGGTCATACATGTACCAGTTTTAGCTAAAGCTAACTAGCCGAAACATGTGAATAAAAAAACGAACACCATAAATTACGAAGCTTAAGCTAGAATTTTCCAGCATAAGCTATTTAGCGTTATCATTTTTTTATTCACATAAAACAAAGCTTAAGCTAGTACTGTCTAGCTTTAGCTGCTAGAAAGAGCTATGACTAGTTGGCTTTAGCTTCCTCCAAAAAAAGCTTTAACTTTTTTTTTATTCACAAGACCCATATAGGTACATGTAAATTGTTTTTTTTTGCGATTTCTAATCTTAATACCTATTTAGTGAGCAAGTAAAGTGCACCACCTGTTCAACAACCCACCAGCCGCCACTGGTTTCTAGTATGGTTCCGTTCAGTTTCAAGTCCTACATAGTAGTACCCATCACTTATCGTAATTTTAAACTTTATTTGATCATAAAGTCGATAGTTTTATTTGAGTTTCGTAACCAATTAAATCAACTCTCTTTGACTTTGGATCCCATTTCTTTCTATTGATATTCTTCGGAATATAAGCAGATCCAACAGTTCCAAATACTTAAAAATGATCTAGCTGTGGTTTTTCTGCAGGTCAATGTTCATAAGATGTCTGATTGATATCTTTTGTAACAGTTGTCCGGTTAAGAATATAAACAGCAGTTCTTATAGCTTCTGACCAAAGTGACTTCCCTAAGCCACTTGAAATCAGCATGCACCGTGCAGATTCTTCAACTGTTCTTTTGTTTCTTTCAATAAAACCATTCTGCTTAGGAGTGTATGGGGCAATGCGTTCTAGAGTTATCCCAACTTTTGCTAGAATTGATAAAACCTCATTGTTTATAAACTCTGTCCCATTATCACAACGGATTCTCTTTACATTGCAGTTCCATGCCTTTTTGGACAGTGCCAAGAATTCTTCAAGGAATATTACTTAGTACTTCAGACTTCTGTTGCAAAAAGTAGACAAATCTGAACCACGTTGCTTCATCTTTCAAGAGCATAAAGAAACGAACTCCACCTATTCCAACAGTTTCCATTGGCCCACACAAATCAACGTGAATACATTCGCCCTTCACTAAAGCACGCTTGTTTTTACTAAGAAGGTGTGATACGCGATGTATCTTTCCAAGTTGGCATTCCTCGCAAAAGAAATCAGTTTGATTTGTTAATTTGACATCTCTTACCAAACTTTTTGAGTACAAGAACTTGATGCTGGCAGAACATTCTGAATCTTTGACACTTGTTGAGATACATGCTGGTTCCACTTGAACGTTTCTAAACGCCATTCTGACTAAACCATTAACATCCGTGTAACCAGTAGCAGATAAACCATTACTATCCTCATTGATAACTATATGCATCCATTCTGAGTGAATTTTTACGCCTTTAAAGGCTCCTTCAGATGAAAATGTAGTAAACCAATCTTTTCGAAAGGTCATGTGCCGAGTTGCTGCTGAATCTACTAACCACAAGTCAGAATAGTCAGCTGATAGAATGTCGTCCACTATAGCATAAGCAACTAGTTTACCACCTCTATGATTGCGTTGCGTTTCGTGGCCCACCTGGCCACATATCTGTGGCCGCAAACCATAACCGCCTAACTCGAGTTATGACGAAATTGAGTTTTTATCATAATCGTGCTGAGAATATAAAAATCTGTCCCCACTCAATTTTTTACGTCTGTATCTTTTTTTAAACAAAAGTTATAAACAAAAAACCTAACAACCTAACTCGCTTTTCAAAAATTATAATTAGCCATAACAACTTAACTCAATAAAAATACAACGGCAGTTTCATAACTTAAGTTAAGTTGTTATTATTCTGCATTTAAAAAAAAAAATAATCGGGAATAACAACATAAGTCAAGTTAATCAATTTAAAATCTGCCGAGAATTAAAAATGCTTATTTTTCATTTTTCTTATATCAACATAGGCTCTTATTCCCTGATGTAGAACAAATATTTACTTTTCTTAACTTGAGTTAGGTTGTTATGGAAAACCACAATTCTATTTTTTGACCAACTTAACTGAACTTAAGTTCTTTTGGCTAACCAGACTATGATTGCATGAAAATCTTAAATCGAGTTAGGCCGTTATTCCGTGTTTCAATTTAAAAAATCACAAATCTAAGTTGACTTATGTTCTTTTGCCTTAATCAGTTTACTGTAAAAATGAGTCATAAGTGAAGATAGGTCCTTACGAACAGTTGCATCTGTAGTGTAAGTACTGTTTAAAATTGAAAGGTTTAATTAAAGAAGTGCGTAAGATATCGATTAGAGCTGTGCAAATAATGAAATTAGCAAGGATGCTTACAATTTACAAGATAATTATTATCTATTATCATTCTGATTACACGATATAGTTATGTGATGTATTTAGGAGCTGATATCACATTGGGGCAGTGCCCTACGAACAAAATTTGTATAGGTATTACTCAATAAGAGAAAGTACCCATTACAACAACAAGCGTGGTTTCAGTGCTTTTCTATCTCCCCTTAAAAAAATTCCTATGTAAATTGGTGATCGAAATTAGAAAAACGGTTTATAAAAATATTTGTTTTTCATTTGTTCTTAAATAAATTTGGGGTGTCAAATTAAAACAAAATTCAAAAAGAAATATCAAAATAAGAAGTCGTAAGAATTGATCTTCCATTGAGCATTTTTTTTTTCACTACGCTTGTGCAAACCTCAAAAACATTATTGTCTATTATTTTTTTTGCAGGACAATGTAATAATAGAGATCAGCTTGTGCGTGAATAAAATGGAATGAAATTAAAGAATTCCTGTTGCCAATCCCTGTTTTCATGATTTGAGAGTGTACTTTTAGAAATATATTTTTGCTTTAAATCAAAATATAATATTATGACTTTTGTTACAATTAAACCAAACAAAATTGTTTCTATATTTTGAACCGAGTATAACGAAATACAGTCATTAAAGAATAGCCAAACTCTTATTTTTAAGTCATCAGTTATAGCAACAAAACTTTCAATATTTAATAGAATTCTAAGGTTTATGTTAAGATATGCAAACAATGTTTTGTTGTTCAGGTGAAATACATAATAAATGTACATGAAACTGAGAACGTTGAAAATGATCCCGAATTTGATGGTATTTTTTTAATAAACCAGAATAGATACTTACACTTATTTAATAAGTTTAGTAATTCAATTTCTGAGAGCTCAACTAGAAGAAACATTTGCAAGACCTAAATGCAGAGCTAAGGAAAAGCTATATATTAAACTTTCAATCAGCAGAAAGACTAATAAGGTTAAGGCTTGCAAGCCTCTTTATATTTGTAGAAGTAAATACACCGAGAGCATTAAATTTTAAAAACTTGAACTGTAGTTCAACAGCTACTGGTCATTAAAAAGCTATTACCAAAGAATTTAATATATTAGTTGTTAGTTCCCTCCAACACATTGAGGATATAAAATTTGACACCTTGGTGTACGCAGTTAACTGGAAGCCAAAACGCGACCGTAGTATAAAAAATACGAAAATATTTTTATGTTTTTTGTAAAAAAAATATTTTCTTCAGTTCTTTGATGAAACTGAGAGCTTCTTTAAATCCGTCATCAAAACAAAAAACTTCACTGTCGTTAGTGTCGTTCGATTCCATTTAAGGATATCAGAGAAAAACGTGCTCCTAACAATAAAACGACATATTTCGAGGTTTACTGCACATGAAAGCCACTTTATTTGAAAAGACTCGTGTACAAAATATTTAAACGCCAGCTTTAATCTTACATCAATACACGGCCATTATAAATCATAATCTTTGAATCTGGCAAGCTTATCAAAATACTTAAATATGTTTGGATTTATCGGCCAAGAGTTTAATGCCCCAAAAGTAGACAAGTGTTCTTTTGCTTCGAAGAGAAAGGTTACCGAATCCGAGAATGAAAAGTTCGCATTGCAAGTGAAGCAAAACGCAACGAAAAAAAGAAGCAATAAAAACCAAACACTTTTAAATTAAAGCTTTTACCTTCATTGATCCTTGAACCTGGGCTTACAGATGTGATTGCGCCCATCACAAGCTCAATTAGCTTAGTGAGAAAGAAAACGAAGGTCCAAATTGATTTTTATTTCGTCAATAAGACTGATTTAATTGACACGAAGAACAACGACAATGATTTTTCTGATTTTGCCAAATTTTATAGATCTTAAGTTTCTTGGAAACGAATAGATGAAGATGGTAACAAAATAACTTGGAACTCTATTCGGTAGCTACGTTACTATAAAAACTGCATCAAATGCCCTACACAAATTTCTTGCACAAAGATGAGGTTTCTAAAATTATAAAAAGTAAAAAAAAGACGAGAGCTTCTTTAAATCTAAACAACTTTTTTCCCGAAAGAAAAGAAGATTTCATGGACAACATCAAGTCTTGATTTTCAGTCTTTCTATGACAATCTTCCATCCAATATGGACGAGCCAAATACTTATCCTCATTTAACAGGCCCTGACAACTCAGAAGATACTTAAATATCAATTTTGCTCAAAATTTAATCAATAATGTACAATACATAATTTAAACTTATGCATGTTAAAAACTTGAATAGATAAAATATTCTTATTACAAAATGTTCCTTTACTTGTATGATACTTTCACGACCAAAAGAAAACAAACATGGAAAATTAACTTAAGTTAAGAAATACCCTGGTTTATTGGTAAGGAAAAAGAACTTAAGTCAACATATGGAATTTTTTCCCACAATCTCACACATGGAATAACGACCTAAGTCGACAAAAGAAATTTTAATCATTCTTTCTTAATATGCCATTACAACCTAACTCGACCTAAGCTTTTTATTTTTTTAAAGTTCAATAAGCCATAACAGCTTAAGTGTTTTTTTCCTTAATTACTCACTAAATATAAGACATACATTTTATTACTTCTAGTATATGAGAAATGTGTATTCTTTCTTCATTTCTGCATTTAAGAAATTTAAAAATTCATAATTCCTGATTCATAGAGAGATTATGAAACTTAAAACTGCTCTCCTGAAAAATATGAAAAATCGACTTAAGCGGTTATGCCTTGTGACCACTGATATATAACAAGCTGACTTATCTTTTCGCTCACTTTTATGTGGGTTCTTTTTCCTGAATGTCTGAATGTCTGTTTGGCGCTAAATGCTGCTTCGTATTATCCTTAAAAATCTCTGCGCTGGGTTATATCTCTTTCCGCCTTTGGTATTTGATCTTCTTCCAGCTGTAATTTTGACAAAAGAGTTTCCATAGTACGACACTCCTTGATGTTATACCAAACGGTACGGAAATTTTGGAATCTTGGAGCCAAACTGCTAGTTATACGACACATTTTTAAATTATCGGATAATTTATCTCCTTGGTCCTCTAGCTTCGATGCAATCTGACGTACTTTTGAAACATGTGATGTAACGGATTCATCTTCGGTCATCCTAAGACAGAAATAATCTTCGTACAACATCATTACTCGGACGTCATTCTTCTTTTTCGAGCATTCCCATCAGCTCATTTGATGACTTACAGTCCAAAACGTACGATGCTTGCTCTTTGTTAATCCATGCAAATAATATTACCATCGCCTTACCATCACGTTGCAACCATCTACTCTTGACTTCACTATTATTTGGCTTCGCAATTGTTTCATCTACAATATCTAATAAATCATGGCTTCGGAAAACTGCATTCATTTGAAATTTCCAATATCTGAAATTTGAAGAACTTAAACGAAATTATAAAGTTCTCAACCGCTTTTGTTTTCATCACTGCGTCCTCAAGCTTTTTATTTACATAGGTAATCAAAAAAAAAAAGAAATAAAACTTCGGTTAACTGTGCTCATAACCTGTTGAGAGAATAATATTTATTGAAAAGAAAATTTATACAATAGATTAGTTTTTGAAAGATATAAAAGTATAACTTTTCTTAACAAGTAAAAATTAGCAAAATATTTATGTAGCTTTGAACAGAATGTGCACATGATTTTTGCGTACATCTCTGTTAACAGACAAAAATCACTGTCTGATTGGAATTTTTAAGACGACCTGACCCAAAAAATCTTGATTCCTTCGTGTTGCATGAAAATTCCCAATTGTGTCATCCAACAATAGAGCGACTCGGCGATTTGAAAAGATGTTTTTAATTGGAAAAACAACATCTTATTTATGATCTCGATCTGTCAGAAGATCCAACTTGAAATTCAAATTTATTTTGAAACGTTTTGCACTTCTCCATTCTTGAGTTCTAACAGCAATGCAATTTACAGCCGCCATGTCCGTTTGACAAGTGCAGTTAAAATTTACTTTATTTTATTATTAAATCAAACAAGAAAATCAAATAATTGGATTGAATTCAAGATATTAAATGAAAATTTAGTTCAATTTTCAAAGAAAAATAACTTTTGACTAAAACATTTACAGCTTTACCGATATTGGATCAAATTACAGACCGCCATCGCCATCTAAAATTACCAATGGAAAGAAAAGATTTTAGCAAGGTGATCAACTAATTTTGATGAAATTTTATGAATACCAGACTTAAAAAATACGCTTTAAATTAACTTTTAAGTGAATTTGAAAATTTCATTTTGGTCTAAAAACTATTGTTATAACAATCGAACATTGTTTCATATTATTAAATTGACAAACCAATTTTGTTTCGTTTTGAAAATTGTAACCGACTTGGTTTAAAGGGACTTATACGAATACATGTAATTTATACGATTGAGTCAAGATATTAATTTTATTTAACTACTCGTAAATTTAGGAATTTATATTTCCTATTTCCCTTGTGAACAAATTTAATTTGATGATGCATATATTTCGTTTGTAATTAATGAGCTTCCATGCGCAGATTTGTCTATAAAAAGAACAGCAACAATCAAAAAACGGTCAATTCGCCTTTAACCGCCTTGGAAGGAAGTTACCAGCCCAGACATAATTTGTCCACTCTCCCATCGATGAGTAAACAAAACAAATTATAACTTCTTGCATACTCGTAGATAAGAAACAACTTTTAAACAATTATTCTATAAATTTATTGAAAATCTATCTTCACACAACAGCACACATTCCACTTTTATATACAATCAGTCGTCCAATTTTGGCAAATGGTCTCCTTCCGGTTGATAACCATTCTCGTCAGCCTTATAGGTTAATTTGTAAACCTGCCCATTGGCCGCAACCCAGCTAACAGATCCCTCGACCGAGATCGATTCCTCGTCTGTGCCAGCGTTTTTCAAGATGGCGGTTTCTTTACGTGATGTTCCATCGCTGGTAACAAAGCTACAAAGTAAACCAAATCTAAATCAAAACTATTCACGCATAATATCAAAGACAACAACTCACGAGAACTTATATCCATCCACTCCGATATTTTCGTTGTCATATTCATTGATCACCGCACTCTTTGGATCGTCAATGGGTGCTGCGGTGACAGTAGCTGTCACTGCTAACAAAGCTATCAGACCAACAACAGCAGTGAATTTCATGACAGAATATGTTCAGTGGATGGTGGTGGAGCTGGGAGCGGGTATGCTCGATGGAGGAGATCACGTCAAGAAATAAAAACCACCTTGTCCTGGTTGTCTAAATATATAGAAAGACGCACGTTTTCTCTTGGTCCTACCACCCACCTGAGCAGTGCTAGCTTATCGGTTGTAGATAAACGCAAGTTCGTCTGACCAGATCACTCTACCGGACTGGAGCTCTCGTCGAAAATATCTGCAATAAAATGATTCCTGTTTATTTATTTTTATTTGATGAAATTCATTTAATGTAAATTCGGGTATAGGATTGCCACCTAACGACTTTCAGAACAAAGTCATAAACAAAATGTTCAGAGTTAAATAAATTATTTGTATTCTTATAATACTTAAAGCCAATTTGACGACCTCAAACGGATAGGTTTTTTGATAACTGTAAAATAAATTTTTAATCGAAACAAGCTTTTATTAATCGAACCAGTTTCATTTGTTAGAATCTATATAAAGATACGAACAAGTTTTATATAAATTGTTTTTATGGCTCAAGACATTCTTTAGAGAGTACCTACCCTGCATATTCAAGAAATACACCTTTCCGGTCTTGTCTGACATTGGTATTCATAAATATAAATAGTTAATAGGGGAGCCATGGGCATGTTGAGACACTTGACTAAGTTCCCTCTGAAATCGCTAATGTCTCTCTGCCAGAAATGATGAAGTTATTAATTTATAGAAGTTTTGGATGGGAAGTACCTAATCAGAAACTTTACTGCTTACAAAACAACCTAACCCACTTCACCCTTATTATATATGCGTATGGCCTTTGTATCTATTACGTATAGTATTATCATAGAGCGTGATTTTGTGGTACCAATGCTATCCGGGTGGAGGCGCTTAAATTAGCGCACGATTTTACACTGCAGAGTAGGACAAGATACGAAACAAGTAGTAAAAAAGAGAATATTTAATTATTAAATTTAGCAAAGACAAATCTAACAAGTAATATCGCTATGCTTAAGATGTCGCCCCAATCGTTCGTCTTCGTGAGAGTACTATAAGTTTTATATACAAAGATAGACAATATCATATAACTCCAATATCATATAACTCAATTTTATTAGCCCACTATCATTTCAGGTTAAATTTTTTTAAGAATAAAAATCTTTGAAAAAGTCGAGGGTACTTATGTAGCTCATGCTGCTAACAGTAAAGTAGTAGTTAACTTGATTAAATTAAAAAAATAACTTAGAATGTTATTTTATTCTACCAACTTCTATTATAATTAATACTCGTATATTGATCGCGCAACAAAGCTATACCTAATTGGAAAATTTTAAAATTGTTTATTTTAAACGAGTAACGTGCTTAAATCAAATAAGTACACTTAATTTATTTAAACATTTCTTATTCAATGCAAAGCAATCTTTTTTAAGTTATGGTTATGTTGTTTAGAGCCTAAATCAAACGAGTATCTTGGTTAAAACAATCAATCAGATTTATTTAATCTTACTAAGTAAATGGGTTAAAATTTCCAAAACTAATTAATTTTCTCGTTGGACTTAACCAAATGGTGATGGTCAACATAATAAATCCAATTCTTTATTTTGACTGTCTTGAACATTGATGAATTTGCACACCAATTATATTAACAAGATAAATCAAATCTAAATAATTAATTAATCGTGTTGACTCTTATAATTTTAACCGGGTAAGTTTTGCAATCACATATTTTCCTCGAGCCTAACGTGGTATTAACCGATAATTTTCTGCATGCAGACAGTATTAGGACATCTACTTCATTGGATTTCTTGATCAGCGAATTTGTAAGTTTTACTTATACCTCGATATTTTTTCTTATGACGTAGGTTTAATGTAGCAAGTTTTCCTATCGAAAACAAAAATTAATTAGCTATGTCCATATGATATCGATCTACAGTCTACACTGAACTGATCTGAACTGAAGTGAGAGGAGACAGTAACAATTTCTTGAAACTTAACGAAAACTTGTCACAATTAATTGCTTTATATGACAAATTTTCGTCAAGTGTCAAGAAAATGTTACTGTCAAAATAATCGACAAAATTTTGATTAATTTGCAATTGATTTTTTACACAACAACAATTCTCCCAACATAACTAATCTTTTGTCTATATAACTCACTTGAGTTTACTTGACAAAATTGAAAGCAGATCTAATAAAGAAATATAACTTTAACTAAGCGCAAAGTTAATCTATAAAAACTTCCGCAATATGTCATTATTATACTATAATTTAATTTGTATCTTGTTAAAAGAATTCTCTTGTTAAATACCCAGTTTTATTCATCCCTAACAACTTTTCATTAAATCTAACTTCGAAGAGAATTTTAAGTACAGAAATTCTTGCCTTAGTCAAATCGTATGAAACTGGAATGTCTAATTGTCTTACCTAAATATATTTTTGGTTTCATTTTAATATCCCGTACTTCAAAAACGAATGTGTACCGGTAAATCCTTTTAAATGTTTTCTTATTTTTTTTTAGGAATAGATAAAAGCCCTTTAGTACCTGCACATTATAAACTGATTCATAATCAATTCCAACTGAACTTTCTCTGTGAACGCATCCTCAAATCAATGGCCAAACTGGCAATGTCAAAACATTCAATACAAGCAAAATTTTAAACGTGGTGACGCAAAATTTTAAACAGCCTATTATTAAGTTATTAGTATGAAACTACTTAACAATTCGCTAACTTTAAAGTAGCTTACTAACTCATTCGTAATTTTAACCATTTCCTAACTAGTATCGTATTAAAGCAATTTTCTTAACAAATTGCTTGTGAACACACCTAAACCAATGACAGTTCGAGCAAAAAACTAAGTAAACAGACCTTTTTTGACGTTTGTAAATGCCAAAGAGTCATATGAAGTTAGCACGATACTGAAAAATTAAAATAGATAGTCAGCGATTTCAACTTTAATAAAAGGGTAGAGAAAGTATGCTGCTATATTTGATTAAAATTTACAAAATAGTTGTTTTAACCTAGTTTCATACTAAAACAGTCTTAACATCGTACTTATTTGACTAAAATTTTGCGAACCTATTGTTGAAGTATTAGTGTGATATTACTTGACAATTTACTAACTTTAATGAAGGCTACTAACTTATTCTTAATTTTAAACATTTTTAATTAGTATCGTACTAAAGCAATTTTCTTAATACATAAATTGCTTCAGAACACACCTAAAAGAATGACGTGCAAAAAACTAATTAAACAGATCTTCTTTGACGTTTACATTATATTACATATTACTCTTTTCCGCAGATAAATCTACGAAGTAGAGACACTGAAACACTGGCAACATAGACCATCGGCTTAGACATTACAACAGAAAGAGAGACATACAGAAAGAAAGAACAACTAAAGAAACGCATGTCAACAGCACACGCTTGGTATTGAACGGTCCCCCATCCAAGTACTAACCACGCACAATAGGTGTTTTTCTTTTTTAGCTCAGAACAGAGCCTGAGTCGTCAAAAAATAAATTTTTCTTGTTTCTTTTTTAGTTCAGAGTGTTCAGAATTTCGAAAATGTGTTTCTTTTTTCGTTGTGAGCATGTTCTGAGCGTGTTCAGAGTGCGCTCTCTGAGCTCAGAATAAAATAACTGAGCAGACGGAGCAAAATGTTTAACACAATCATTTGACAGATGGAAATTTAAAAACGAAAATGGCGACAGCTAAGTGTTCAGGTGTGTTTCAAAAAAATGCTCAGAGCACGCTTGGTTGAGAAGATGTTCGAAACATGCTCGACATGCTCGGACTCTGTTCGGAGCTCTATACTGAACTAAAAAAGAAAAAGAGGCTGGGTGCGACCCACACTGATAACTTCCCATTTGTGGTCTTGAAAACTTGTAATAATTACGAAGGTTGGTAGGTACATATTATATACTGAATTATAGATTTCCGTGTTTTTTAATATTATATTATAGAAATTACTTTATTATTTCGGTTCCAAACATTTTAATTGAAAAAAATTTAAAAACAAAATATTCGAATATAAAAGATATGGTTTAGTTATTGATGGAAGGGTACTTACAAAATATATCCGCTTTCCGCTCTAAAACTAGATATATGTTATGTCAAATATAAACCATTTGTTAGAAATTGTATTATGTAGATATAAAATTAAATAATGGCAAAGTCAATATCATTGCTCGTTCTCAAGATATTCTAGTCGAAAAACAAATATTACCACTTTTTAGTAGTTTTTTTTTTATATTTTTGTTAAAACTGTCAATTCGATACTTGTCAAAATTTAACCATATGTTAATAAATGTATTATGTCGATACCTTCCCGTAAGAATGTACTAAGTGGCACTTTTTTCGAAAATGACTTTTTGATGAGGAAATGTAATATATGTTAAGGGCCACGTTTTGGCCTGGGTTTCGCCAACGAACTTTCTTCGTTTTTTTCGTTTCCTGAACAATTTTAGAAATGTCGCTTAGTATACATTCTTACGGGAAGGTATCGATGTATAAAACAACATACTTTAGAAGGCACTGTCGGTGTTTATTCCCAAGAAATTCGACTTGAAATACAATTTTAACTAGTTTTCACTATAATTTTTAATAGTTTTTTTATTTAAAAAAAAAACTATTAATTCAATATTTGTCAAAATTTTACCAATTGTACAAAATTATACTATGTATAAAATAAACTAAATTAGAAGTCAATATCACTACTAGTTCCCGAGAAATTTGAGTCGAAAAACAATTTTTACCAATTTTCAATAGAATTTTATATAGTTTTTATTTTTTGTAAAAAAACTGTAAACTGATTTTTTTTGAAATTTTCACCAGTTGTCAAACACATTCACTGAATTTTAATAAACGCCCTTTCAGCCTCTTTCGAAGTTATTATCTATTAAACAAAACTTATTTGAAGTCGATATCTTTACTCGTTCTTGAGATATCGACGACGAAAAATGGTACGAGAACGTACGGACGTACGAACGTACGTACACACACACACACAGACATCTCTCTAAAAATGATTGATATAGCCGAACGTACGCACGTACGAACGTACGTACAAACACACACACAGACATCTCTCTAAAAATGATTGATATAGCCTCTAGGGACCTTGAAACGTCGAGAAATGTCAAAAATTCCAATTTGACAAATCGAACCGATTACAATAACTCCCTATGGGAAGTTAAAAATGCCTAATGATTAATGATGCTTGATTTCGCTGATCGGTGGGAAGCGATGCTTTCAATAAAGCCTAGGCCATTGAATTTTTTGACGTTTGTAAGTGTGAAAGAGTCATGTGAAGTAAGCACGATACTTAAAAATAAAATAGCTATTTGATAATTTTAAATTTAATAAAAAGTTAGAGAAAGTATACTGCTTAACTCAATTAACCATTTTAACCAAGTATAATACTAAAACACTTTTAACATCGTACTAATTCGACTAAAATTATGCGCCAATATATTTATCATCGTGAAGTGCACGAACGGTTACAAATAATTAAAATTTACCACCAATCCTCCGAAAAGATGACGGAAACTTTAAGAGTTGATAACGAGACTCGTAATTTTCGTCCCAGTAGACAAGCAAGTAACATAGTCTTGTGAAGAAATTTGAGTCTTAATTTTTGCTGCTCGATGTTTCCTTGCAAGTGAGACATTAGATTGGTCGAAGAGCTGAGAATATTGGACATCGCTAAAACCAAAAAATTGCTAAATATGCCAAAGAATATTTGCTTACACCCTTATAAGATGAAATTAGCTCAAAAAATGACTCCACTGCATCATATGAAGTGACATACATACGTGCACGGATCGGGCTCTAGAAATGTTGGAAGTAGATGGCTAATTTAATCGCAAGATCATCTTCAGTGATTAAGCGTATATTTTGCTAAGGACTTTAGTTAAAAATCAGAAAATATATTCTTGGTCAGGTGAAATCCGCCATGTGCATCAAGAAACAGCACTTCATCGACAAAGTGTGGTTTTTCATACCAGTGGCGGTTTTCATTGAAGAAAATGGCCGTCACGATACAGTCAATGAAGATCGCTACAGAGACATGTTGTTACGTTATTTCTTTGGGCGATTTGACATGGACAAGATACAAATGATAAAATAGGTTTCAACAAAACGGTATCACAAGCCACACAGCGACATACTTATGCCAATTCTGGTCTGCTTTAGACAGAGATCCTCTAACCATACGGTGTCGAAAGCCTTCTCCAATTCAAACAAACAAGCCCCAGTACATTGCCTTTAAATTTTGTTAAATTGGATATCAGAGTCAAGTTTAGACGCGGCTTGAATTGTATCATGTCTTGGCTTAAAACCAAACTGAGTTGTCATCTGCCTATTTGGACAGAGCTCTATTTTTTTCGAATACCTTACTGATACTGGGAAGAAGACTTATCGACCGAAGTTTCGCATAAATGGAGTCGTCCTTTCCATTTTTCGTGATGTATTATTAAATGCGTGCATTATTCAAAGCTGATTTCGAATCCGGAGTCCGTTTAACCCAATCAGGTCAGGTTAAAGGGCATTTGAAGGTCAAATTGCGAAATATTCGTTAAAAAATCTGAAAACATATATATATATGTTTTGGGCATCGCTGAATTCGAATCCGGGCTTCTTTTGACCCCAACATGTAAAGGTCAAGGTCAAACGAAGAAGAAGCTTAAAAGCACCCCCCATTATCTGCACTCTCTCCTGCTGTTCTTCGACAATAAAGAGGTCATCGTCCAAGCGTCTTCCGGATTTACACCTGCTGTCGGATGTACGTCTCTGTTTTCTTTCGTCCTCTGAAGCTTAAGACATGGAAGATCGTTTTGATTATTCTTTCTAATGATCTTTTTAATTTCTGGAAACATACTCGAGTTTGCTAGAATTAATGGCCTGAATTCTTTTATCCCAAAACAAATTAATGGACAACCTATAGTTCTCATTGATCAATTGGTTGATGTTTTTTTTTGATAACTTATCTCCAGATCATGTAGGTTGGTGAATCGCTTATACAAGCTATTTAGTCTTGTCAGAAGTCCACTTTTTTGTCTGTGTAGAGATTCAATAGTTGCGTTACGGAACATGTCGGTAGTGTCACGTTCTTTGTATTTAGGTATTGTTCTGTTCATTGTTCATTTGATTGTATCGTTCATTTGTTCCAGGTATTCTTCTATCTCAGTGTTTGTCAAATTCGTGTTATTTGGTGGGGATATATTATTCGACCGTAGTTCCCTTGATAAGGCGTTGGTGAACGTGGCCAACGCATCTTACTATAGTTGGGAAGAATGCACAGGTATGTACGCCTTCAATTCCACAAGCCCGTTCGGAATCTGTTTTACGGCGACAGGTCCGCAGTGGCCACTGCCGTACTCAATCGTTCGTAAACAGTTTTTTGGCTGTTGACCTACAGTGCCTGTATTTGTCAATCTTGTGTTTATTAGCAGTAGGTCCAGATGGCACTGCTTCTTGAAAACGATTTCTTTTCAGTAGCCAGAAGGTCGATACCATATTCACTGAGTCATCTAATTGAATAGATGACTACCTCTAGGATCGTGTATTTGATTTCTCCAATTCAGGTGTTTGGCATTCAAATCACCGGCCATTAGGTAATAAATCTCTCCGGAATCTTCTTATAAGCGTTCAAAAAGTTTTCCAAGCTCTGTTATATGTAAAACTAATTGATTGATGCAAAGTTTCTGCTTCGGTTCAAAGCCAATAAACAAACATTCGTCACTGTGAATCCCCTTACGCATGATTAAAATTAAATAAATAAATACGCTTATTAAATACAATTTAAAATGTTTAACATATCATGGAATTCAGATTCACTCATTTTGATTAACCTGTATTCACACGCAAGTTTGAATCATATAAAATTTATTTTAACAATACCTACCACAACAAGAATAATTTTCAGACTGGTTTTCACTTTTAATAATTTGTTTTACTTAATTATTCGTCTGAATACATTTTTATAGAATACCATTAGAAGATTATAAATTAAAAAAAAAATATATAAAAGTGAAAATCTTGGATTTGTACATAATATTATTGGTTGTAAGATGAGCTATGTATATATAATTTTATTTACATAGTTAGAACAAGTTTGGTTTTACTTTTATAGCTCATGTTTATTAAAATTCACAAGAACAGACTAATAGAACCGAACAAAAATAGTAGAAGTTAGCATATTCAAATGTAGATCTGGTCTTATACACGCATTGTATTTAAAAAAATAAACATAAATTAGTTGAACGAAAATTTTATTTCAAGTTATCAAAGCCCTATACAATTCTTTGTGGCTTTGTTTTTTTTTTCAAAAACAATAAAAAAAAACAGTCAAGGTTGCCTTTTGGTCAATGACACTTCAGCTGGTTTTTGGTCTTATGAAAAATAAAAGATGTTAACTATCTATCCAGGGAATTTATTTTTATCTATAGATACATTATAATATTTAAAAAAAACAGTCTTGACGATTGGCAGACCATAACAAGGAACATTATTTTTGTCAAAATTACCACAAACATCAAACTTCTGTCGCAAATACAAAAACAAAATTTAAAAGTGGAAAAAGTGGACTCAATACAATTTATAATAAAAATATTTTAAAATAAATATTGTCTATAAAGTGCAATTGAATTTAACAAGACTTATCTAAATATTTAATGAGGATTCGAAACTGTTTTGTATTGAACTAATATTTTTCAAATAATAAGTTTAAGGCGAAACAAGGCTGAAAATCCCTGTAGCCCTAGAACTAACTATTTTTCTCTGGAAAAGGAATAGGTATGTCCACAAATAATATTTAATAAAATGCACGACTGGATCGCACGAACTTGCTCTTATGTAAAAGTACTTGGGAATTTAAGATACATTTTATAAATATAAGACATGGATTTAATGAGATAATAATGTTCAAATGCATAAAATTGCCGTCTTGTTTCCGGAAAAGAATGAATTTATGCAAATAAACTTTGAAAAATCGTTTTATTATTAAATAAAATTTTTATATAAGAAATTTCTCTAAAATTTTTCAAGAACAAAATGTGCGATGCGAGTTTTAAGTATTTAATAATATTGGTTTTAGGGAATAATTTCAAAAAATAATCGTTCATAGGTTTTGAAGATATTGATTTAATTTTTTTTTTTTTTAAAACCCAATAAATATTTTTTCGAATATTTTTATATACAATATTATTTTAAACTTAAGGGGACTCCTGCTAAAAATTTTGGAATAAATTCCTTAGAGCCGTTAATGAGAAAGTCGAAAATAAAAAAAACGGGTCTATGGCAGGTACCCCTAAGAACATTTTGCCCCAAAATTTTTTTTGGCCAAAATGTAGTCCATGTCCATAATATCACATTTAATTTTTTTTATTAAAATCGTTAGAGCCGTTTTCGAGATAAATAAGATTTTGCATTACGGGTGTATGGGGGGTACCCTTAGTTTTGGAGCTAAAAAAAAAATTTCAATTTTTCCTCTAGGGAATCACCGAAGACCCTTAACTACCGAGATTGAAAGAAATAGGTCCAGTGGTTTAGGCTGTAGTGAGAGGTACAGACATACAGACACACTGAAACATGTTTTTTGTGTACTAAATTTTCCTTAAAATTTTTATAAAAAAAATTGATATGCAAATTGTTAGTATTTAATAAAATACATTTTAAAACGTAATTTAAAAATTTAATCGTGTATCGGTTTTCAAGATATTGAATTTTCAAAAAAAAAAATATGTATTATTTTTTTAAAAATCCAAAAACTATTTTTTCGAAAAAAATTTTTAGTTTATATTTTTTCAAATGCAAAGCAGCTCCAGCATAAAAATTTTGGTTAAAATCGTTAGAGCCGTTGGTGAGAAATTCGAAAATCAATAAAACCGTTCTATGACAGGTACCCCTAATAACATTTCCCCCCAAATTTTTTTTTCACCAAAATATAGTCCATGTCCATAATATCACACTGAATTTTTTTTATTTAAATCGTTAGAGCCGTTTTCGTGATAAATAAGATTTTGCATTACGGGTGTATGGGGGGTACCCTTAGTTTTGGAGCTAAAAAAAAAAATCAATTTCTCCTCTAGGGAATCACCGAAGACCCTTAACTACCGAGTTTGAAGAAAATACCTCCAGTAGTTTAGGCTGTAGTTCGAGGTACAGACAGACAGACGGAATTGTCGGACCCACTTTTTTCGTCTTCGCTATCATCGTAATGTCAACTTTGATCAAAATCTCGAGTTCGATTTTTTTTCCAAATGCAGAACTTGCCCTATAGTACTCGTACCTATATCGCAAGTAAAAAATCAAAACTTTTAATCATCAAAATGTTGGACTTAAAATATATCTAACCCGATTTCCAAAAATATGAGTATGTTCAATTCTTTTTACCTGTCATATCGGTAATTTAGGGAAAGTTTTACATTACGATGTATGTAGATAAGGGAAAAAAGTGAACCCCGCAATCTCGTCTGTCTGCCTGTACCTCAATCTACAAACTAAGCCGCTGAACCTATTTTCTTCAAACTCGGTGCTTTACTTAATGGTCTTTGGGGATTCCGTAAAGAAGAAACTCAAATTTGTTGGGGTCTTAAACTAACGGTACTTGCCCTACATTCCCATTAAAAATCTTATTTATCTCAAAAACGGCTCTAACGATTTTTACTTACCGCGGGTTTCGGCTCGATCTTCAAATTTTATGGCATTTCCTACCATTTTCGATAAACAACCGACAATATCTTGAACATCCTTATAGGTTTTTCCGTTCATAATAAGCTTTTGAATAAGATGTGCAGGGCTAAGGACGACCCACTTCGAAGGAACAATTTCAACGGTCTTAAAACTAATTTGATAGAAATATAAAATAGAATAATAGGACTTACTTTTTATTACTCAAAATCAAAACAAAATTTTTAAACAGAACCTGACAATCGGTGCTACTATTTTGCTCGCCTAAAATATTGGATTTTAGATATTATTGTAATAAAATTTGTTTTCTTAGAAATTCCTTAAAATTTTATGCTAAAAAAATCACTTAAATGATTTTTGAAATTTTCCTTGCGATAGGTATACCTAGAATGTATTTATCTAGGTACTTAAACTACTACCAACTTTGACAGGAGATTGTGACATCTGTCAAATTGGCTTATGTTCGAAGTCAACAGAGTTGCAGCGTTCACCAACATGTGCAAACGATTTTTGAAAGTGAATCTTTTGTTCACGCAACATTTCGTGCTTGGACCATTTAAGGTTCCCATAATCTACCTCCCGAGATGACTATTCGCAACGTGGTTGATTAACTCGAGTCGATCGGTTCAGTTCACCAATTCACCAACTGCACAAAAGATCTGCCGAAAATCGTGGGAGTGTGCAGAAACAACCCGAGGCAATCAATTTAGCACCGCTCCTGAGAATTGGGCATTTCCCAGACAAGAACTTGGCGATTTTTGCATCAAACATCTACTGACCCAGGAGCTCAGAGATAACGACCATAGACAACGACGCACGTGTCTTCACCAACTGGGCTCTCGAGCAGTTTCAAGCTGATCCCAATTTCTGTTCAAATCATGTTCAGCAACGAGGCCCATTTCTGGATGAAAGGTTAGTCAACAAGCAAAATTGTCGCATTTGGCACAATCATAACCAAAACGAGATCCAATGCATCCAGAAAAACTCATCATCGATCCACAGTTCCTTGAGAACGTGTCGTTGGCCAGGTCATCACTGTCAATGGTAAATGCTATGGATGTTAACATGGACGGTGACGACATGTAGACATTTCGAACGAGCGTTTTCCGAACATGGTTATTTTACGCGGAGGTAATATGAATTGGCTACCGAGATCGTGCGATTTGACCCCGTTAGACTTCATCTTATGCAGACTCAACAGAATCTCATATCTTTCCTGTACATAAACATACGTGATCATTTTTTCAATCATGCCTTTTAATATCAGTTGATATAAAACCCTGAACATTGTTTACAAGAAACTTTTCCTTGAAGGTCATTTAACTTAACTTTCTTACCAAGTCTAGAAAGTCGCAAAAGGTGTTCTTTGAACTAAGTTTTTGCATTCAGGGTACTCCATGTGTCTTTATGATTAGAAAATTTAATAGCAGGTAACATAAATCAGTAAGTCTGAAATACAACCAAAGCAAGTAGTACGTAGGACTTCCGATCTGTCGAACTTTAGCTTTCATCGAGACAGCTATTATCATAACTACAATCAATTATCAGTTAAGCCGGTTCTATTCCTGATATTCTGTTATCAGAAGAACATTCATTTAACCAATCTCTTGCACCCAAAAAATATCAGCTTAAAGTCTATTTTGACTTGATTCTGCTGAAATAGTGAAAAAGTATTGAACATTTTATCTATCTCGCGCACCTTCAATCGGCGGCGGTCTGCCAATATGAGATCGTGGATTTTTGATACGTTATCCTCCGTGGTAGCCATTTTAGGGGCACCTGGACGGGGCTCATCGAAAACCGATATGCGACCACGTTGAAACTCGTTATACCAATTTTTATGATCGCCATCGAAGGAGAAGATTCACAATCTACACAGCATCCAAGCATTCTTTGATTTCGCTGCGCGATTTTCTATCCAAAAACAAGAATCGAATCATCGCATCACCGATATTGCTCTTTTTCCATTTTTTCTAAAATTCACGGACAAACTGACTTCCACACGTGGTCAAAACAATACTACAAGTCCGATTCGGCTGAAATTTTGACAGTAGCCGTCTAACAGAATGTACTAGACGATAGTAAATCTCTCTTGCGATACCGGCACCCTCAGACAGTGAGACTAAGTACTTATCGGACTAATACTAATTAAGTGTTCATATGCTGTTCCGAGGCTAGGAAACTGTGTTTAATTTTAGAAGAATACTCAATTCCTGATGCAAGATTCACACTATTGTGCCGATCTCGGTTCGCTTCAATACAATATTGTTATACAAGAAACAATGAGAGAATCAAGAGCGTATTTGGTATCGATAGTAGTGTGAATACTCTCATTGCTTCATGTGTAAGAATATTTTAACGTATCGAGATTGTATTGATATCTATATCTTGAATCATATTAAACACCCTGTACATGGATTGCATCAGAAAATTTCAGCAATTTCGCTTTCAGTTGATAATGACACATTTTATACAAATTAATGTAAATTTCTCACATCTACCGGCCTAACAGGCCTATGAACCATTAGATATGTCTTTAAATTAAATTTAACTCATCAATTTGACTGAAGGCTTGATACAAAAAAAAAACTAACCATAGCGATAGCCCCCTGGGCAAGGTTACCTACTAAATTAATACACACACACACAGACGTGTTTCAAAAACATCGTAACACCGTCCAAAATTGGTTTTATGAAGTTCAAGTTTAGACGGAAACTATAAACTTAACAAAGAAAATTAGCTACTTTTATCGATGCCAGAGGTTATCAAAACAAAGCTTCCCCCTTCCGCTATGTGTGAGGTCCATCCATTGCAGATAGGTCATTGGCGTCTTAACAAAAATTAATACGAATATTAATAGTTAATTCGTTCTACTTATACTCCATTGTAAACTTGGGAAAAATATAAAGACAAAAAACTATAGCCTAAGCCCATATAATGAGTGAATAAATTTGTAATGACCAAAGCCTAGTTTTGAGCATGTGGGGGTCTTTAATGAAAACTTTTGTGTGCGTTATGTGGGAAAATGCGTAGATCTTAATTATGTTTTTTATACAAAAATTTGCATTTCAAATGTGACAAATATATGCCTGGTCTTGAAAGAATTCTACTGGGAGGCTTTAACTTGAATTTCGACAAACATTCTTCGATTATAAATTGGAAAGACATCGTCGATTAAGCATTCACTAAGTTTTCAGTTTGCCTACGGTTAACAACAAACTAACACTATCAACATGAAATTCGTCATTGTTTTCGTTGCCCTTTTCGGTTTGGCTTTGGCCGCTCCAGCTGCTCAACAAGCTGAAATCTTACGCTCAGACAGCAATGTCAACCCTGACGGATACCAATTTGCGTAAGTCTTTTTTTTTCAAACTAAATTAATACTAAATTTTATAACTAATTGCTTTCGAACTATAAAAGTTAACATGAATAAATTTTTAATTATAGTGTTGAGACCAGTGATGGTAAAATCCACTCAGAACAAGGTCAGTTGAAGAACATTGGAGCTGAAAATGAAGCTCTCTCAGTCAGTGGACAATTCAGTTACGTTGCTGATGATGGTAACACCTACTCCGTCAGCTACATCGCCGATGAGAACGGTTTCCAACCCCAAGGTGCTCATTTGCCCGTTGCCCCAGTTGCTTAAGTTGACCGTATCCTGTCAAGAAATCCACCTATCTTAATAATTACCAAATAATTATTAATCCTACCTATGTTTATATCCTACTTCCCCTTCCCTGAAAACAAAAACCTATAAAAAAAAACGTTGTTAACTAGTTTAAGATAAAATACAGAAACCTTTTACAAAATTTTTGTATTTATTTCGTTAAATGATTCAAAGTGGTTGTGTAGAATAAGCTGGACCTTGTGAATATCAAATTTGCAAGGTCGAATTTCGTAATCAATGAAAAAATAGAAACAAAACTACACCGATTTCTTAAAAGTCGATTTATATGAATGAGTTTATCGACTCATGGCTTAAGGAATAGATTACTTAGGCATGCAAGTTTTAAGTGGCCATAAAGAGGTTTTGATTACCCTAAAATGATTAAACACAATGCGAGCGTTAGGAAAATAGAGAAGGAATGAAAGGAATGACAAATGAGAGGGAAAAATCGAGCCATTTTTTAGCATTCCACATTCGTGTAGTACGGTTAAATATATAATCTCTATATTTTATAGTACATCCGCAAAATTGAATCAAGCTCAAACTCATGTACACATACCGGTTTCTTCAATCTTAAATTCACTTCAATCTTTATGAATGTAGATTCGATTTTTATTTCTGGCACATGGCATCTCTTCTGTAGCCAGTGTTGGCCAAAACAATAGCAAATATAAGCTCTAGAAAATGCCTTACGATTTTTTTCGTGTTACTGAGCCAGAAATGTAAAAAAATGTGTCAAATAGATATATGAAAGTTGTTATATATTCCCTAAAATCCATAAGGTCATCCGTCAAGTATGTGTTCTGGCGTTTCGTCATAAGTATTGCAGAATCTGCATATGCCAAAAATATTTAAGTGTCTTCTAAGTTTACAGTGACCCGTGAGGAGTCCCGTTACTATTCCTTAATTGTTCCTACTTAAGCTGATACAGTTCATGAATCGACCTTTGTTATAGTTCCCAAGAAGTAGTTTGGCCTGCTTCGGTTTTTTGAGTTCCTTATAGGTTTTTGATATTTTGGCCTCCTCTTCTATTTTAATTTCGTTTTTAATTCTGTTTTCTGCTATTCCACAGTAGGGCTGTGGCGCTATTAAAGAAATCCTACTAAGTGACTTACCTATGAATTGAAAAAATTTAAGTCATGAGCAAGTAAGTGACTTAAGAATTTAAAAAAAAAATTATTCAAAAGTTACCTAGTGACTTATGAATTAAAACAAATTTAATTCATAAGCTAATGGATGAAATCTGATTAAAAAATTATTACTTGGAAAATTTTATGACACACAAAAGCTTGAATTCTACTTTCGTTAATAATTAAATAATTATGTAGCCAAAACAAGCTTAAACATTTCCAATCTACCAACTAGCTTATGAATTAAATTTTTTTTAATTCATAAGTCACTAACTAACTTATGAATTACATTTTTTTAATTCACAAATCATCTACAGACTTATGACTAATGGTTTTTTTAATTCAAAAATTCGCAACCCAGGTTAAGCTTGCCTACACATTCCCACAGAAAGTCATTACTTTCAATCTTGTAAAACAAAAACGTTGAATCATTCGCTCATTTCAGTTTGCTTAAAAATAACCTGTAATTTTCCAATTTTAAATGAAAATTAATAAAGTCATTAAGAAGTAGCAGAGTGAAATCTCTTTGATTGAATTTTTTAACTGTAACGATTTCATCAAAACTATTCACCGAGGTCACAACTTTTCGTGAAGATAAAACAGTTTTAAGAACACTTATGGCCGATTTCACGAAGGACTTTTAAGCACTTAAAAGACTCTCAAATCTTAAAATGGGATGTTTTGGTTTCATCCAATGATAAAGTGCAACACATACATACATACCAGTAGTTCATAAAATTTAAGAGGAATTTGATAAAAGTGCTTTTAGTATATGTTTATGAAATTGGCCATTAAACAATCCCTAACATATTATCTAGGGATTTAAGGAATTAATAAAATTTAGTAGTGAGCGAAAGAACAATTCGTGGGAGAACTCTTAATGACCGTTGGTCTTCTTATAAGACTGTAAGGAATCCTTTTATTACGTTCAAGTAAAAAAAGGCAATTTGCCAAAGATCAAATCAATTTGACAGTGTCAAAGTGGAAGATGGAATTATTTCTAATGAATCCAAACTTAATTTGAAAGCATCGGACGGTTGCCGCCGGCTATTAATCCTTAGCTAACAAAGAGCACTGTTAAACATGAAGGAGGGAATATTATGCTTCTCAGGACATGAGTTGGTTCCAATTCATAAATAAATCGTTTTTCATATTCTTCATATTCTTGAATATGAATAATATGCTACCATATTCTAAGGAGGTTGTTCCCATAAATTGGACATTTCAGCAAACGACCCGAGGTTTACTTAAAAAATAATCAGAGAATTATTTCGAATGCCAAAAATGTACGTAATGAGATGAATAGGTAGCGCAATCTCCTGGTCTCAACCACCTAGAAAATCTATGGAAGATTGTAGATTGGAAAATTTTTCACGAAAGTTGCAAACATAGGAATAACCTTTTTTCCAAGTCAAAGAGGCTGGGAATAATACTCCCAGTTTTATCATTTCGAATCTTATAGATTGTAGGTAGGTATGCCTAGGAAATGCAGAACAGTGACAAAAAACTTAATTGGAAACTTTAAGTACTGAAATCTTGATTTTAGTACTTTCTATTGCTAGCTAAAACTACGAGTAAAGACATTCACTGCCCAAACATTTCTTCACCTCTCGACCAATATATCAAAAAGACGAAAGACAAAACAACTGGTGTAAAATTTCATACGCGGTTTCATTCAATGTTTTAAACAAATCCACTTCACCTTAAAGATGGACGGTTAAATTTTATTTTATGCTCCCAAAAAATTCATTTTCAGAGTTGACATTTAAAACTCTGAAAATGTTGTTCACGGCAATTAATTGACATCTGCAAGGACATATTCTCGATATGTCAAAATTTAATTTGTCCCTTATCTATCAGACCATACAATTATTTCAATTATCGAATTAAATATTCTATATTATATCAAAATATAGATCGTTCTCCATCTTTTAAGCCAAAAATTGAATGAAGACTGCGACTTAAATGGACAATGGATTAAAAAATTTAGTTTTTCCCATTTATGTTTACTTTAATAATTTCCATTACAAGAGTGGAATGATGTCAATCGGCTTATAAATCTCTGACAGAGGGAGTAAGAGAAAGTAAAAAAAACTAAAAAAAAAATCTGAGGATTTACCTCAGTGTGGACACCGTCTATAGCAAAAAAAAAAACATCAAGACATATTTGATGTGAGGTGAAGACTTGTTGCGGAATGAAGCTACGCTTTTATACCTCTCATCTAAACAGTAAAAAAAAATACGAAACAAACGAAAAAAGAATCGTAACCAGGATCCAAAAGTCAAACTGAAGTAGCATATTTTCGGGCACCATTAGGGGCGTTCACATTCTCAAATATGTTTGACATGAACGGCATGATTGGCTTGATTTTGATCATGTGATAGTTCCATCTAATGGCTTGTCAAACATGATGGATGGATTTCAAAATGTTTTGGTATTTTGGCTGCATGACAAGTACATTTGAGAATGTGAACGCATGTTCGTCAAGCCTAAAGCAAATATCATTTTCCATGAACTTTTCAAGCTATTCAAATCGTAAGAAAATATATCAAAATGAGTTTTATAATAATTAGCGGTAGACTTTGCAGACTTTGAATATAAAATTCAAGTAAATTTCCTCATCTAAAATTTCATCTATGCTCTTAGTTGATCCGCCATGATCAAAATTCTAAGGAGAAGTGATGTTTGACAGCATGTTTGACGATATTCATTCAAATAATCATCATGCCGTGCTTGTCAAACAAATTTGAGAGAGTGAACGCCCCTATTAATGTTCCGAGCAAATAGTTGTAGTATGACTGCTTTTAAACGACGCTACTCGTATATCACTGGGGGTTAAACGCAATTGCTGAGGTTGAGAAAAATGCGGAGCTATCGTTCTTTCTTCTTTCTGGTTTCATTTTCTATTATGCATTCGCTCAGTGAAATTCGTTTAACTGAACAGAGTAAGGAGTGCGAAGAGATAACTTCTTTTCCCTTGAACAAAGTTAGCTTATACTACGTTTTCACCAAAGGTAAATCCGGGATTTAAGTGGATTTACCATAAATCTGCTTTAAATCTCGTAGATTTACCATACAAATATAAATCAACTCAAATGAAGATTTAAAATAAATCTCCTTGAAATCTTCTCGCAATCAGAAAATTTGCAAAACAAACAAACCTTATTTTGTAGAACGCACCTATTTAAACCCACTTTCTTCATTGACAATCAACACAAAATATAAATATCTGTTTTTTTCCTGTTTACTATCCTATTGCAATTTTTTTTTCTCTTTGCCAAATTGACAATTGAATGACAAGACAGAGTGAAAACGTCAAATAAATCTCAGTTTCTTTGGTGAAAACACTTCAAGATTTATTTTAAATCTCTAGCGGATTTACTCTTGGTGAAAACGTAGTATTATACTCGTAGTAAAAATCGCTGTGTTTAAATGCACCCATGCAATCGAAAGGAAGCCAAAAGAGAAACAGAGATTAAAAATCGGTTTGTTTAATTATAAGTGTAAAAATGTCATGTTGTCTCAGACAACATCCCTGTTTAAACATAAGTCAAACAAACCATACGCTACGTAGCGGAGTCCAATAGTGCGTTCTTTTTCTCACAGTATTAAAATCATGAAATAGGTAGGTTTGTTTCTTTACTTTTAAACTCTACTACAGAGACGTTTAGTCTGAGGAGTAAGTCCGATTCCAATGTGAACTCTGTCTTGAAATTAAAGTTTAAAAAGTCAATGATAAGTTTAAATAATGACTACGTATGCATGTGTATAACACGCGCCTTAGTCGGCCATATTTCTATCGATTCGATAGTTACAGGATATGGTCCAAAAATACATATGTGTTTCGGGGAAAAGCGTTACATATGTACAGTAATATAGAGATATTTTAAGACTTTTTTTAAGTTTTTATAAGTGAAAGGGACAAATTGTGGGAAAAATATTGGCTTTATTTGAATATATCCAAAGTCACAAGCTAATAGAGAAAATACGACTGCCGTTAATTAATGAATTTTAGTGAAATTCAATGTTTTAAAAGCAATGTTATTACGATTGCATTGTATGTTTATTGGGTAGATACGTTCGATAGCAAAAAAATGTGTGTGTACTGACGTACGCGCGTTTGAATTAAAACTTCTTTTCCCAAAAGCAAAGACTCTGTACGATTCATGTGCTTTTCGGAAACATAAAAAAAAATCTTGTTTTAGTATAGTCTTATAAATTGCAAGATGTCAAAACCACTTCCAAATACATTTTTTTTTTAAATAAATATTTCTTCGAATTGAAAATGATAGGAGGTTTAAATTGGAACTCAAAACAGATTTAATGATACAAACGATGCAATTAGTTTTGAAATGACCACTTTGGTCTATCTGCCAATTTCTTGAATTTATTAAGAAAATCATGTATAACTTGCTTGTTACTATAGTTGAGCAAAATGGATGGCACTCTTTTTGACGAACAGATGGCTCTCTTTATGACGCAGAGATGGCGCTTTTTTAACGCACATGATTATTAAGCTGGGTGCACATCATTAAATCGTGAAAGGACACTAATACAATACTAGCCGTTTCTTAGTTCATTTTTATCATCGCTTAAATTTGTCAGATTTTGACTTTGAAATACAATTGAAAACGACAGACAAAAGTTTTTATAAGGCTCCAGTTATAGCTATGATTGAAATGCATCATTGAAAATTTTCATTACAATTTTTAAGGCGAATAAACAAACTGCAATGGCTTTAATTGATACCAAAATGAAGCTAATGAATAGTAGAATTTTTTTACTCTATAAAATACAAAATTCTGATTTGAACTTTCGTTTAAATCCACTTTTATTATTTTACTGATAGAAACCAATTTCAATGAACAGCTGATTTTCGTTCCACTGAATGTGTTCGATTCTCTTTCTGTTCTCAAATGTCAGTTTTCCTTTCAATGATCAACTCTAATCTCAAATGCATAGAACTGGTTGTAATCAGCCATTGAAAGGATCTTTTACTGAATGATTGCTTTCAATGATTGCTATAACTGGTTTGTCAAAAAAATGAAGTCAGCATTCCACTGATTTGTTCCAATGATGCATTTCAATGAAAGCTATAACTGCGGCCTAATTATTTCCGATTTGTAATGTGAAGAGAACACGAAACGAGAGCGAGACATGATTCACTGTCACCTTTTCGTTGTTATAAAATCGTTCCGCAATTCCTTAGGCCTGAAGCGTAAATTCAATTTTTATTTTCGCAAGTGCTTGGTTGATAAAATGAAACATATGGTAAATATATAATAAAATAAAACATAAGCCCATATGTTTCATCTCAGCAATCAACAATTGTGAAAATAAAAATTGAATGTGCGCGACTGTTCTTACTTCATTAATTATTTTAATTTAAAGTGACGACAAGAAATGGTTAATTACGTATATCCTCGTCTGCTTTCATAGTTTTAAACTGATTTAGAATAACGACGATGTTTTATCACGCTACATCTCTTTTTTCTTATCTCATTCATTGTGTGTGGAGCCCAAGGATTTTAAAATTATAGGCAATGCTAATTTAATCTTAACACAGAATTTAAAATTCTTCGCATATGGCAATGCTAGTTTGTATTTGACAACAGAAACCACTAAAGCAGATAGTTTATTTACAAGTGTTTTTTTATATTTCGCTTTAAGTATTTTGTAAATAATAGTGCTTGTGCTTATTTTTCAATTTAAATAGTATATTAGTATTCAGCATTGCTTAGGTTAAAGTGTTTTATGTTTTAAATAAATAAAACTATAAGAAATATTTATTTCTTTGTGTTTTTTGTACAAAAGAAAGTGGTTTTCGATCGAGAAATTGTTCGGACACATAATTCATTGAAAAAAGCTTTTATTATCTAATTTTTTAATGAAATTATTTTTTTAATTGTTGTGTAGGTTAGTTGTTGTGGTTGTGCCATTGAAAGAACATTCTCTTTCAGCAATAAAAGGTGATTTAAAGTGTTTTAAGTAACCTGTAACAAAGTTCGAACAATAATTGTAAGAACCATGTCGCTTTAGCGTGTCGTTTTGACATGTCACTGACAGCTCCATAGAAAATTTTTTACCCCCAACGCCGGAAAAGAAGTTTTACTTCAAAAATCGCACCCGGACGAACGTTGATGTTTAAATTTAAATTCCATTCAATCCAAATAAATTCAAGTCATATCGATTCATTTGAATTAAATTTATTTTCAATTCGGTTTAATGAAGAAGAAAAACAAGTTTGTTTAGATTTATTCTTAGATGTTCCTCAAGCTTTTGATAAGGTTTGGCATTTGGGACTTGAGTACATATTGCATAGGGACCTTCACAGGCAGAATTACGAAACACTGTGATCCTACGTAACAAACAGACTTTTTAGAGTACGTTACGACCAAAAATACTCAGAACCAAAGGAAATTGATGCCGGTATACCCCAAGGAAGTGCCGTAGGTCTAACCATGTATTTGTTATATACTAGGGTTATTCCAGTGGATATCAACGCTACCACGGCCACTTTCGATACTGTGATATTGGTGCATGATAAATCCGTTACGAAGGCTACAGAAAACTGCTTAATGCAGTCGATTAAGTTGAAAATTGGACGCAATGATGGCGTATCAAATTAAACGAAACAAAATCGATCCATATAAATTTAATAAAAAAACAACTAAATAATGATCCAATTTTTATCAATGGTAAACTTGTACCTTACGCCAATACTGCCAAATACCTTGAAATGGCTTTGGATGCAAGGCTAGAATGGAAAGAGCACACACAGGGTAGAACTCTGACCTATCTATCCATAACAAAATAAAGTTATACCAGCAAGTGCTGAAACCCTTTTGGACGTATGGTATCCATATCCAGCCATGGGGCTGTACAAAGAAAAAAAATGCTGAACCCCATCCAAAATATTCCAAAATAAAGTCCTTCGTGGAATAATAAATACCCCTTGGCTGTTTCCTGTTTACGTGACCTTTCTTTTATTAATAAAATGCACACTTACGGACATATTGGTCATAAGAAATAGCACTCTACATCGTGACCTTCAAATAGAAAATGGTCACAGAAGTGGTTAAAAAACACGCTCTTTCACACAATCAGTGATTGCGAAGCCATACCCAGCTGGAAGATGGAAGCTGTCTTAAATATAAAAGACAATGTTCAAAGACTAAGAAGAACCAAGCCTTATTAGCTGATGGTCTGAAAGCTATGGAAAAGTATTAAAAGTTTAAACCCGTAATGTGCTTTTAAATTAAGAAAGAAAACTCATTGATGGATTTTTCATAAATTAGTTCTGATCCCAGTGGTTTCGGAACGGTAAGAGCTAGAGCTGTGTAAATCGTTCATTTCAAATGATCGAATCGTTCAACAATCGATTACGAAAATGATCCGATCTTTTCAATCAATCGATCATTCGATCATTTTCATTTCACTGAAATGATTCAATACTGTTCCTATTCGATATTAATTTCGATTTCGATGATAAGATTGACTTGTGGCTTTGATAGTTCTCACAAAATACTCTATGACTGCTTTTAAACGAAGCAATATTACCTTGCGATTTTTAAGCCCGTAGGAGAGAGACGTGTGTGGTGACGGGGGTACACAAAATTGCTAGGGTTGGAAAAATTGCAGAGTTATCGTTATTTCTTCTTTGTGGTTTTATTTACTTGTCAGGTATGTTTCATTTCTATTTGGCGTTCGCTCAGTGAACTTCGATCTACTCACTAGAGTAAAGAGTGCGGAGAGATGACTCCTTTTCAATAGAAGAAAAGTTAACTTTCATTAAAAATCGCTGTGTTTAAAAGCATCCATGCAATCGAAGGGAAGTCAAAAGAGAATCAAAGATTAAAAATCGCTTTCGTGTAAAAGCAGTCTATGATGATGGCTACTTCATGGATTAAAAAGTGTCAAAAAATTCAAGAAAAAGAGATTTTATTTGTTGCTTCGGAAAAGAGCAATTTTAGGGCTTTCGGCTAACATTTGGTACGAAATATACTTTGTACGTCATAACTAAATTCGTCCTCTATTCGTCAAGTCATAAACTGTCAAATTCCATCAAAAGATGGCTATGATGTTAATGGATTAAAAAACGTCTAAAAATACCAAAAAAAAGAGATTTTCTTTATTGCTCCGGAAAAGTGCAATTTTAGGGCTTTCGGCTGACATTTGGTACGAAATATACTTTGTACGTCATAACTGAATTCGTCCTCTATTCGTCAAGTCATAAACTGTCAAATTCCATCAAAGGATGGCTACGATGTCGATGGATTAAGAAACGTCTAAAAATACAAAAAAAAAAAGAGATTTTATTTGTTGCTCCGGAAAAGTGCAATTTTAGGGCTTTCGGCTGACATTTTGTACGAAATATACCTTGTACGTCATAACTGAATTCGTCCTCTATTCGTCAAGTCATAAACTGTCAAATTCCAACAAAGGATGGCTACGATGCCGATGGATTAAGAAACGTCCAAAAATCCACATTAAACATACCGGATCCTGATACACCAAATAACATCAGTTCAACCCAACAATTGTTTTTGCGGCCTACAACATCAACGACCAACCCGATCAATCATGTTGTTCAATGCCGAGTTCAACCCAGAAGTTCCAGTCCACCGTCCGTTTGGTGTTCATAATCTACGTTGATTGAATCGGAAGAAATGGAATCAAGTAAATCATGATTAATCGAGTCAACTGATATCGAAAATCGAGACTCATTGAAATGATTGAGATTGAAATAGAAAATCGAGAATCCAGAATCGAGAATCATGTAAATGATTGAGATTTCGATCGAGATCGATTAAAATGATTGATTTCGATCATCAATACTTTTCGATGATCGGATCAGAAAAAATCGAATCGATCCCGATTGACACAGCTCTAGTAAGAGCACCACACTACTTGGTACCTAGTATGTACTGCCAAGAGTCTTTTGAAGATTTCCACCGACAAAAAAAAACCTTTTAAATAGAAATAGAAATCATCCAGTCGACTCGGCACTCATCAAAAAATATTAAAAATAATACAAAAAATATTGTATGTACTTTAAAAGCCATAAAATCCATAAAAGGATGGCTACGATGTCGATGGATTAAGAAACATCTAAGAAATCCGAGAGTTAGTTCTCAAAAACAGTTGTCCTTATAAGCTTACCGAGCATCACTGAAACCACAATTACAATATTTTTCAAAATTTTCTGGTTCTGAAACACGTACAACGTATGGATATGTATGTATGTAGATAAACAAAACTCAAAACTATAAACGAACGTCAATGAGCGAGATTGAAACGAATTAAAATATAATAACTAAGTACATTGAACAAGATTGAAAAATTAGTTAAATGCTGTCGTAAGTACGTAATATTTCCAATGTAAACAGGGTCTTTAATGCAATCTTCCGTAAATAATTTGCTACATGGAACGTGTAACCATAACGCGTAACCGTAACGTGTAACCGTAATGTGTAACCGTAATGGGCTACACGGAACTTATGTATAAGTTTTACTCACGTTTTCGGTTCACTCTACCGCCCGGTAAGGATGTTTACACATCAAAAATATATTAAAAACTATTTCCTAACTAACTAGTACTATCGAATAAATAAACATTTATCGATAAGTCGATAGTTTTTATTTGATAGTTCCCGTTACTAATTAATTATTAACATCATCTAATTTGGGACAAAACAAATCGGTTAAGAACTTAAGTTATCATCTGCGAATATACTCGTGTTCGATTTTAACTAGCGTCACTAGCAATACTCAGCAAGTTAAATTTTCTTAGAAAAACAAACTCATAAAAGCAAGAAGAATTTGTTATATTGTTAGTCGGCAGAACTTGCAGCGGTTAATCTCACACGTGCTTTTAATTGAGATCATAGAAAATGTTGTTATAGACCTACTGTAGCTCTTATATACTTACAACTAACTTGAACAAGTGACATATATATATATATATACATTCCTTATGAAACTTATGGACTCGATTGATTAAATTTATTAAAATAAAAGACCCGATTCTGTGATCTTGAAAAACAACTTTAGGTCTTCATTATAAAGACGTTTTCTACATATAATATTCAAATACTCGTATTTATGCGTGAGTGAATGAGTGTGAACCAGATGCGTAGATCTTTGTTTTTTTTTTGCACGCAAAAATTAGCAATGCAAATGTCCCAAATCTATTGTAAGCCGGATTGACTGAATTCTAATGGAAGGCTTTCTGATGGAGCTCAACAATTTTTGACTATAAATTTACCAGACACCAATCTCTAAGTATCCACTAAGTTTTCAGTTTCCTCACGGTTAACAACAAACTAACAATATTAATATGAAATTCCTCATTGTTTTCGTTGCTCTTTTCGGTTTGGCTTTGGCCGCTCCACCACAATCTGCCCAGGAAGCTACCGTTCTCCGCTCAGAATCCGAAGTAGGTCCCGAAAGCTACTCGTATGCGTAAGTCACACTTATAACATTTGAATTTGTAAAATATTTTATTAATTTTATTTATTTGTCGAAACAGTATTGAAACCAGCGATGGCAAGTCTGCCAGCGAGGATGGTCATTTGGAGAACATTGGATCAGAAGATGAGGCTATCGCAGTCAAGGGCCAATTCAGTTACATCGGTGATGATGGTATCACTTACTCTGTTAGCTACATCGCCGACAAGAACGGTTTCCAACCCAGCGCTGCTCATTTACCAGTTGCCCCAATTGCCTAAGTTTAAAAATATTGTTAACTAGTTTAAGAGGAAATACAGAAAGCATTTAAAAAATCCAATTTTTCTAGTTATTATTTTTACTCGTTTTATAAATTTAGGATTTAATCAAATCAACCGATAACAGTTCCATCTTTGGTGTTAACGGTAGAAGGATTTGCTTCAAAATTATCAGTTAAGGGTATTAGGATATTCTCTTAAGAAATATTGTTTTGTAAGTTTTTCAATAATGAAACAGGGTCCAGTTCACAATAGTAAAGCGATGAATAATATAAATTTTCATTGTATTAGGACCATTACCTATTCCGTCCTGCCAAAGGGAGTCTTGTCTACAAATGTCGTTATTTTCGCTGGACCATACTCAAATTCCAACGATTTAATATACGAATCAAATAAAAAGGATAAAAACTAAGCCAAGCTTACAGTTGTTTTGAATAAAAAAAGCCTTGTGCCGACTTGAACTTAGAATTTTAAAACAGTTTGTATATAAAAACGGATGTTTATTTGGGAAAAAATTCCAGAAGCATTGGAATTAATTTCTTAAATGTCTGAAATAACGTTTTTCTTGTCAGTGGAGATCTTCAAGAGACACTTAATAATATTAGGTACCAAGTAGTGTGGGACTCTTAGCGGACCGAAACCACCGGAATCAGAACTATGAGTCTATGAAAGATCGACAATGATTTTTCTTTCTTAATTTAAAATCACATTAAGGGAAGTTTAAACTTTTAATACTTTCCCATATTTTTTAGACCATCAGCTCATGAGGCTTGGTTCTTCTTAGTCTCCGAACATTGTCTCTTACATTTAAGACGGTTTCCATCTCGGAGTTGGTATAACTTCACCGTCACTGATTGTTTGATATAACGTGTTTTTTATCCACTTCTGTGACCATTTCTATTTGAAGATCACAATGTATATAGCTTTTTCTAATGTACCAAGGGAAATTTATTATTCCACAAAGGACACCGTCCAAATGCGTTTAGCACTTGCTTGCATAATATTATTTTATTCTGAATAAATAGGCCGTGGTTCTATCCTAGTAATCAGTACAATTTTCTGTACTTTAAGTTCAGTTCTTCTCTTTTCTTTTTAATGTGCTCTTTCTATTTTGGGTTTGCATCCAAAGTCATTCCAAAGTATTTGGCAGTATTGGTAAGGTACAGGTATCAAGTGACCATGATAGTGTTGTCGTCCACTGCATATATAACAAAACAGGGTTGGTCCTAGGACACTTCCTTGAGGTACACCGGCTTCAATTTTCTTTATTTCCGAGTAATTTTGGTCGTACCGTACTCTAAAGAGTCTCGTAACGTAGAATTTCAGTATTTCCTAGTACTGCCTGGGAGGGAAGGTCCCTATGCAGTTTGTACTTAAACTGCTTAAGGATTACGAAGAGCGTAATCTCCAAGTATTTTTAAAAGCGAAAAAGTGAAATCTAAAAACTTGCATACAAGCCCAAGGATGACACTTTGAACATCTGTAATTTAAGTGAACGCACATAAATAAAAATTATTTAAAACTGCGCAAAATGGTTTTATATTCCTATTCTTTGGAGCTTAAAACAAAAAGACTTTTTTCAATTTTAATTGATGCAGTTTTCACCAAGGATCATAAAATCTTAGGGTTTTTTAAGCCAAGAATTATTTTCCAGATTATCCTTGTTGATTTAGGGGAAACCTTGTCAATAAAAAGTATTTTTTTGTTAGCCGCTCCAACGATTACAATTTTTTGTTCTTGTATCAACTGTTATTGGCTTAAGGATTCAAGTGGCATTCTGTTTTTAGTTCAGTGGATTTAGACGTTTAAGAAATTAATTTTATCTTTCTGAAATATTTTTCCTGAATAAACATACATGTTTTTATATACACCGTTTTTTTTTAATTCTAAGTTTAGGTCGTGAGTTTTATTTTTTGCACAAGGCTTGTTTTTAATTACTATTGTAAACTGGCCTCTGTTTCATTATCGAAAAACCCTCAAAACAATATTTCTTAAGAGAATATCCTAATACCCATAGCTGCTAATTTTCAAGCAAATCCTTCTACCGTTAACACCAAAGATGGAACTCTATAGTAGTCATCGGTAGATTTGATTAAATCCTAAATTTATAAAACAAGTAAAATAATATAACTGGCAAAATTGGATTTTTTAAATGCTTTCTATATTTCCTCTTAAACTAGTTAACAATATTTTTAAACTTAGGCAATTGGGGCAACGGGCAAATGAGCAGCACTGGGTTGGAAACCGTTCTTGTCGGCGATGTAGCTAACAGAGTAAGTGATACCATCATCACCGATGTAGCTGAATTGCCCCTTGACTGCGAGAGCCTCATCTTCTGATCCGATGTTCTCCAAATGACCCTCCTCGCTGGCAGACTTACCATCGCTGGTTTCAACACTGTTTCGAAAAATAAATAAATAAAATTAATAAAATACTTTACAAATTCGAATGTTATAAGTGTGACTTACGCGTATGAGTAGCTTTCGGGTCCTACTTCGGATTCTGAGCGGAGAACGGTAGCTTCCTGGGCAGATTGTGGTGGAGCGGCCAAAGCCAAACCGAAAAGAGCAACGAAAACAATGAGGAATTTCATATTGATATTGTAAGTTTGTTGTTAACCGTGAGGAAACTGAAAGCTTAGTGAATGTTTTACTATAGGCGACTTATCAATTTATAGTAAGAAGAGCGTTATTGGTTTTCAATTTAAATATACATAAATATGTCTACAAAAGAACTTATATACAACAATAGGAATAAACTAGTCAAATTTACAATGCTAATTTGTGCAAATAAAGAAATAGGGTTCACGCATTTTGCGAATGTACCTACTCGCATCTATGGAGATACCAAAAGTAGTTTTTCCAGAAGGCAAATCAGAGTCTACCTATTTGACCAAATTTATTCAGTCTATTTAAATATAACAAAATAAAATCATAATGGACCCTAAAATTGAAACTTATATGTCTACTTAGTTAGTAGCAAGTTGTGGACTACTTTGCCAAATTTGGGGCTTAGTAAATCAATGCACTTATTAATTTGAATACATTATTTTATTTGCGACTAACGAATCCTTCCATTTCTTGGAAGTCTCTTGCAAGCTTCAGTTAGGGTCTTGTAACCTAAGGTGGTTCTTTTTAAGTTTTCGTAAAACTCTTGAAAATCATTCCTACTGAAACATCCGTCTACTTCCTTCTTTTGCTATTTTGTTTTTCTTTTTTATAAAAGTCGATATTTCTTACTTCTCTTTTGCATGTAGGGCTCCCGAGTGACTCTGGATCGTCTATGCAGATTCGCTGTGTATGCCACTTGTTAATCTGGATATGCTTAAACCAGGAATTTAGCTGTAGTGTTTGTGCCGTATCTCTGGGGCGATAGCCCCTTTTACCTGATCGTGCTGGTACAGAATATTAAAACGGATATTAAGGGTGTTCCAAAGGAACTTTGTAATCTCTTTTATTTTTGGTATGGTCGTAAGAAACAGGATACATTAGCTAAAAAACAAGGAAGTGGTCCGAAACATTTTCGACTTCTTGGAACGTTCGGACATTCAATTCAATTCAATTTATTTATTAATTATGAATGTACAAGTAAGACTAAGTCTTTTATAGTACTAACTAAGAAAAAATACAATAATTATGTTAAAAATAAAACTCATGAATGTAGTAAGAAATATGAAATAAGAAATATGAAATAAATAAGATATAATGAGATAGAAGTAGTTTGAAGAAGGAAAGGAGTTTAAAGGATTAAGATAGAATTTATAGTATATCTAAGAAGCACTTTCAGATAAGTGTTCAAGTATTTTATTCTTAAAACGTTTGGGAACATAGCGAACTGCATTGTTAAATGCAACCTGGATTTTATGTTGCGATACTGAGTCCAACTTACAATAGTAACATAAAAGGGACAAAATAAGTGTCTTTATGAGTCTCAATCTAGTTTCTTGAGGAGTAAATGACGCTGATAGCCATAATTTGCGGAGGCCACCATAGATTCGACCAACAACATAATTTATATGATTAATACAGGATAAATTGCAATTTAATTTGAAGCCAAGAGTAGTTATGTTGCTTACAAAGGATAGTCTACTATGTGAAAGAGAAATAGGCGAGAGAGTATCAACATCAAAGTTTCCTTTAGAAATTAACATCAGTTGCGTTTTGGGTCCATTTAGCGTAAGCCGGTTTGTAAGGGACCAATCGTGTATTGCTTTCAGATCCTCATTAATCCTACAAACCAAGTCCTCAATAAGGCCAAGCGGTCTCGATAAATAAAACTGTACGTCATCTGCATATAGATGAACCGAAACATTTCTACATACTTTTGGCAAATCATTTAAATACATACAGAAAAGTATAGGGCCCAAAATAGAGCCCTGTGGGACACCTGATTTAAGATTTTTGAGACCTGATTGCACAGCTCCAATTACAACCCTCTACGATCTATTTGTAATGTAATTCTTAATTAGGTTGACAGCTCTTTGAGTGAAACCAAAATAATTACGCAACTTACAGCACAAAATATGATGGTTAACTCTATCAAAGGCCTTTGAAAAGTCTAGTAGACACAGTATAGTCAACTCACCTTGATCAAACTTGGCCCTTATATCATCCATAACTTTTATAATAGGGATAAAGTAAATCATTTCGATCAAGATGAGCAACAACTTGTTCCACCATAACCTTCTCAAAGACCTTTGATAGACATGATAAAATGCTTACTGGTCTAAAATCATCTGGTAGTAATGCTCGTGGCTTTTTAGCAACAGGAATAATTCTGGCAACTTTCCAGTTGTCAGGAAAGGATGACGAGGCAATGCAAAAGTTTATCACATGTGTAATGGAGCTAAGAAAATACGGTATTATTATTTTAAGAACCTAAGTGGTAAACCGTCCTCGCCAATAGCATTCGACTTTAATGAATAAAATATTTTGGCAATGTCACTTTCATTGACAGTTTCAAAATCAAAATTGAAGTCATTAAAAAGTTGCGGATTTGAATCAAAAATAGCGTCCTCACCATCCACTGTGAAATGATCATTCAGAACATTTGGAGCTAATGTACAATTAAAACTATTTGACTTGCCTATCCCAATGTTGCGTAAATTAGTCCAAAGTTTTTTTGAACTAAGATGTGAATCTAGTTTGGAGGAATAGTAAACTTTCTTCACCCTTTTTGTAACCCATGTAGCTAAATTGCGTGCACGACAATAAATGTCCCAATTGCTGACACTTCGTTGACGTTTCCATATCAAATACTTTTTCCTACGAGATTTGATTGCATCGATGACTTCAGTTCCCACCCAAGGACATTTCTCATTTCGAACTCGGACAGATTTTAGCGGAACATATTTATTAAAAAGATCGAGAATGAGCGATTGCACAAAGTTCAATTTATCATTTGCGGTTGATAAGTACCGACAGTGATCTCAGCTGACCATACTTGCTTCAAGGGCAAGTGCAGGAATATTAATAGAATTGAAATCTCTATACTGAAAGGTCAAAGGGCTAGAAACATTTGAGAATTCAACATTGTATGTAGAAAAAATTAAATCATGGTCCGATTTACCATCTAGGGAAAGCTGATCAACTAAGAGCACATTTGTAGTGTCAGACACTATTAAAAGGTCAAGTAAGCTTGGATCAGAGTTCAGTGAATATCGTGTGGGATAAGAGTTCATTACATGCAATCCAGATAAAGATACAAAATTAAGTAGACGATCTGAGTAAGTGTTTTTTTGTAGAAGATTTGTATTAAAATCTCCGCAGATTATTATGTGTTCGTAGTTGGGAGTTAGCTCAATAATTATTGATACTGGAGGAGTGACTTACATCAAAAGCAATATGATCAATCTGATTCATAATTGATTGGTCAAGAGATGTTCAGGTTCCCTTGTGAATGTTTAGATGTGGGAACTGGATACTAGCTCCCAGAGCGCTTAGTTCTGAACCAATGGAGGTGGTATAGCTTAAGCTAATTTTTTCAACATTACTGCCATAGATGCCTTTTCTCCTATAAATTTGGTGGTAAACAACAACTTGTGCAGAACTAGAGTCTGGTGACTCACAGCTCTAAAATATGCCTTTATGCGTGTTTAAGACAATAATGTTGGAGCCTACAGTTTTCTGAAGAACTTTGCTCTTCTTCAAATCAAGACCTATGTAATGTTTATTCCTCCCTTAAAAGAGGCAGTTCCCCTGAAAAAAAAAATTGATTTTAAGGTAGCAGGTAATCGATCGCAAGACCGGTTGATAGTTCAATGCACATATCATTACCTCACCAGGTACTCTTAGGTACATAAAGCTTAATCGTTAACAGGAACTTATTGCTTCGCGTTAATCGTTATGTTTCCTTAACACATGCGTTAATTAACTGCCGTCCAAATATAAAGTCATTAAACCAAGCAGGATAAGATATCTTGATAGCCATCACAACTTGCACCGGTTTATCTCACACGTGCTTTTGACGGAGTTCAATAGCTTAGACTATGGAAAATTTTGGTACAGCTCTCCTGTAGCAGGACAAACTTAAACTAATCACAGATTATAATAATAATAACATAATAATTTTAAATTTATCGATTGATTTAATTTATAAAAACAATAGACTTGATTAAGAGGTCTTGAAAATCAACTTTGGGTCTTCATTAAAGGCATCTAATATAATATACAAATACTAGTATATATGCGTGAGTGAGTGCGAACCAGATGCGTAAGTCTTCAATTTTTGCACGCAAAAATTAGCAATTCAAATGTGACAATTCTATTGAGAATCGGATTGTATTAATTCTACTGGAAAGCTTTCGCATGAAGATCAACTATTTTTGACTATAAATTTACCAGACACCAAACTCTAAGCATCCACTAAGTTTTCAGTTTCCTCACAGTTAACAACAAACTAACAATATCAATATGAAATTCGTCATTGTTTTCGTTGCTCTTTTCGGTTTGGCTTTGGCCGCTCCAGCAGCTGAAGAAGCTCAAATCGTACGTTCAGACAGCACTGTCAACGCTGACGGATACCAATTTTTGTAAGTGTATTTTTTTTTTTCAAAACTTACATAGTTTAATTAAATGGTTTTAAACTTAGAAAACTAATATCCATTAATTTGTAATTATAGTGTTGAGACCAGTGATGGCAAGGCCCATTCCGAAGAAGGTCAACTAAAGAACATTGGATCAGAAGATGAGGCTATCGCAGTCAGGGGGCAATTCAGCTACATCGGTGATGATGGTATCACTTACTCTGTTAGCTACATCGCCGATGAGAACGGTTTCCAACCCCAAGGTGCTCATTTGCCCGTTGCCCCAATTGCCTAAGTTAAAAAATGTTGTTAACTAGTTTAAGAGAAAATTAAAAAAAAAAGCATTTAAAAAAATATGAAATTTTAAATTACACTGGCGAACATATCTTCATACCGACATATCTGGAAGGCTTAAGGGGTTTATTATTTATTCTCTTTTGACAGAGCATGTGGTGTTTTCTGCCGTGCATTTTAAATAGTAACGAAACAGATTCGTTGAGAATTTAAAGGCACTTTTTCATTGTTCGCAAACAAAATTGAAATTGATCTTTTAAATATTTAAAAAAGAAAACGCTTTAATTCAAAAATTGATAAATATCCACAACTTTCCAAGGCGAACTACTCACCATCAAACACTCACTTTCTTCTCTAAAACCGCCATTTTGTTGCTGTATCCATGACGAACTCTTTTTTAAGACAAATTAACCATAGGTAGAATAAAAAGTTGACATCTCATCAAATGATACTCGTACATTAAGTGACTTTTCATTTAATGTTGATGAGGGTTTAAAATATGAATTATCATTCAAAAGAAATTAGTAATTAAGAAAAATCTCAGTGCATTAAGAACGCATAATATCAAAGGAAATTTCTGATTTATTAATAATTTAATTTTGTTCAAATTTTACACAATGAAACTTCCAAGCAATAAAAATAATATTGGCGCAAAATTTTAGTCAAATTAATGTTAAGCGATGTTTGAGTACTATACTTGGTTAAAACGATGATTTTTTAAACGTTAATTGAGTTTAGCATCATACTTTCTCTAACATTGTTCATAAATTAAAGTTAAGATCTTATATTTTTACTTGAGACTTATAGGTAGATACTATAAGTAAGTTATGCATTCGGAAAAAAATCTAACTCGTTTTAATACCGTGCCAACTTCACATGATTCTTTGACACTTACAAACGTCAACAAATTTCGGTTTACTTTATTTCTTGTAAGAACTGACATTGTTTTAGGTGTGTTCAGAAATAATTTATTAAAAAAATAATCTTAGCACGATACTTGATACAAAATGTTTAAAATTAGGAAAAAGTTTGTAAGTAGTATAATACTAATACCTTAAGACTAGGGGCCTATTGCACCAACTACAAATTACAAGTACAAATTTGTGATTAAAAAAAATTACAAATTTGTTGAAAAAATGCTTGTAATCACAATTTTGTAAGATGGTGCAATAGGCCCTAGGCTGTTTAAAAATGTTCACGATTGCATTCAAAATTTAAAAAACAAAACTTTTTATAGTGAAAAAGTTAGAGCCCATGATTAATTTCTTAGTAATTTATATGTTTACACTTTTCCGTAATAATACCTTTGTATAAATAACCTATATAGTATTATCATGGAGCATGATTTTGTATTGAGAACGTGGTGGCGCAGAAATTAGCGCACGCTTTTACAGTGGAGAGTAGGATAATATACAAAACAAGTAGTAAAAAAGAGAATATTTTATTATTAAAGTTAGGAAAGACAAATCTTGCAATTGCAGTCCCTAGCCTTAAGATGTCGCCACAAACTTTCGTCTTCTTGATAGTATTATTTATTTCAATACGTTAATGCTAACGTTAAACTTACAATATTTTTTAAAATCTAAAATTTATCTATAAACAAAGTTTGATCGATTTTGAGCATAAAAATTATTTTTAAAGAGTTCGGATTTAAGATTTACATTTTTAGATTCAACAAGAAAAGAGAATTTATTAAAAATATTTATTAACTGGTTAAGAGGATTATATATATATGCTAAAAATAGTACAAACTGGTAAATTTCTTCTTAAACTAGAACGACTTATATTGAAATTTAAACGACAAAGAACCGATGAAGATGAAATAGATCCATTCATTACTCCAGTTATGAAACAGAATTGCAAATATTCTCTGTGAACAGAAAGAGATGGAAGGCTTATCAACTGAAGTCTATGAGCGTATGGGGGTAACAGAACTCTATCTGACCAATGGAAAAAACGCAGGGCAAATCTTTAAAATCTTCCTTGAATATTTTCTATTCTATTTATGTGTACAGAGTAGTATGGTGCCCATACTACACACCCATACTCAAGAATTGGCCTAATAAAAGAAACATAAAGAATTTTTATAACATATGGATCACGGAACTCACGGCAAAAACTTTTTACAAAACCAAGTATTTTGTTTGCTTTCTTTACAATATAGTTATAATGAACAATAATGATAATTTTGAGTCTAATAATATTCCGAGATCGGAGAAACTATATACACTCTACATAAATGTGACGAATTCAACAGGTAGTCAAAAATAAATAAATTACGTTTGCGTGTAAAACACATAGTCTTACACTTGTCAATATTTAAAAACAAACAGTTATTATTGCACCATTCATAAAATCTCCGAAGATCGTCTTGTAGTTGTTCGCAATCCGCAATGGAGTTAATTGTTCGAAAAATGTTCACGTCGTCAGCATAGATTAAAGCCATAGAATGTCTTAATATAGAGGGAAGATCGTTTATAAATAAAACAAATAGCAAAGAGCCAAGATGACTCCCTTGAGGTACACCAGAATTAACTTTAAATTGACACGAACGGTTATTTCTAAATATTACACTAAAAAATCTATCTTTAAGGTATAAAGATATCCACAAAACAATGGTTAAATCCAATATTCCTTAATTTATCTAATAGTATTTTGTGACTTAATTTGTCAAAGGCTTTACTAAAGTCAGTAAAGATGCATTCTACTTGAGAGTGTTTTTCAAACGCATCTAGACAAAAGGTAGGGAATTGTAATAAATTTGTGACCGTGGATTTTTTCTTTACAAAACCATGTTGATTTTCACATATAACGGATGAACAATTAAAAGCAAGTATGTCACAGACCAGAGAATCGAAAAGATTGGGGATAGCTGATAGTTTCACAATAGGACGATAGTTTGTTATTAAATTCTTTAGGCCTTTTTTATGTATTGGCGTTAAATATGAATTTTTCCAAAGAGGAAATTTCTAACTTCTAATCGACTCGTTAAAAAGAACATAATATAACGGATAAGATAGGTAAGACACACATTTTTTTAATATAAATGATGGAACACCATCCGGACCAGGACTAAAACATTCATCAAGTTTTAAAATATTCATGCATATTTTGACATTCTCATGAATAGTCTATTCGTTAGAATGATTCTATTCCTTCGAATGAACTTTCTTAATTTTGAGATTCGAACGAATAACATTCATTTGCGAAAGATAGCATAAAATGAACTTAAAAAAAAAATCATTTTCATTGTCAGCTGTTTGACATTTACTATATTTCTACTTGAATTAGTATGACCGTTTTACATTTTTTCTGTTTCTAAACATTTTATAGATGTTGGATAAATAATCAAGAAACAAAATAAATAATACATTATAAAGTAAAGTTTAACCATAAAGAACTACATATTTATTACATTTTTTGTGTCAACTCAGTTGTTTTGAAACAATTCTTAAAAAAAAATAAGTTGTTCATGACGCGTTCTAAATTTTAATTTTTTTTCGTATACACTTGGTCACACTAAAATATCAAAAACAAAAGAGAAGTGTTTGTGAAATGTCAAAACCAAAAAATGAAATGTTTGTTTATTTGTAATTGTTTTGTTTATTGTTTAATAATTTAAATTTCTAAAAACATAAAATAATAAATAAAAAATAAAAATATGGCATTTGTGTTGTTTATAAATGAAGATGGTGTTGAAGAAGTGCAGAGGAGAAGGATAGTGGATGCTTTCCGTATCAACGCGGGTGGTAAAAAAACCCTTTGCTACCTCCGGGTTTTCTTCCATTATTTTAATTAACTTTTCCTTTTGTTCGCGGTTTGTCCAGTTGGAATGCGACCTTTTAACATAAAAGAACAACAAAAATAATAAAAGTAATTTATTTTACATGAAATAATTAAAAACTTACATGTTTTGTTGTTTACTCGACAGAAAAATTCAAACGACACAAAAATGACATTTAATTCTATTCTTTCGAATGTCAAAATTGAATTAGCTTTCGCAAATGAATGAACTTTCTATGGATTGGGTGAACTTTCGATTTGTTCGATTAACATTCTAATCGCCGAGTCTCAAAATTAAGTTTCAACGAATTCGACTCACTTTCTAACGAAAGAGAATGTCAAAATAAGCACCATTGATGCCAATCATACCTTAGGTACTTACGAGCTACTAGGAGCAAGAATAGAGAAGAGTAAACTAGTGTTTTTACGGAAGTGAGTAATTTGCAATTTGTATTAAGTTCATATTACAGCGATGTGAACCATATCTTAGCATATACTTATACATATAACCTATATTATTATCATGGAGTGTGAATTTCTGGTACCAACGCTATACTGGTGGTGGCGCTGAAACACTGCTGGCGCACGATTTGACAGTGGAGAGTAGTATAAGATACAAAACAAGTTCTAAATAAAATGCACGACTGGGTCGCACGAACTTGCTCTTATGTAAACTACTAAGAATTTCAAAAATGAATGTTATTAGAGAAAACTATTCTTAAAAAAAAATTCATTTTTTAAATAACTAAAACAACTCCTTTAGAAGTTAGTGCTAAGCACAGGATGCTATATGTTTTAAACAAAAATTAGTTTATGCAAGGATAAAATTATAGTTCATTGTAGTGGTTTCTTAAAAAAATAAGCTTTTATATACAAACCATTTTTAAGAAAAAATTTTGGTACGCCAATTTAAAGTGTTTATTAATGTACGAATAAAAATTAAATTTACAAAAAAAAATATTGATCCGTTTTTGAGATATCGAATTTTCAAAAAAAAAAAAAACTGGATTTGTTTTTTTCAAAATTAAAAAAAAAATATTATTTTTAAAGTTTTGAAGTGCAATGTTTTTTAAAATTTTTAGAAAAATGAGAAATTCAAAATTCGAAAAATTCGTTATATGGTAGGTACAGTCAGTAGTACCTTGATTTCAAATTTTTTTTTAATTAAATTATAAATCATAAGAAATAATCTAAAGAAACAAAATTTTAACAAAATTCTCGGAACCCTTTTCGAAAAAAATACGATTTTCGAAAACCATTTTTTAACCGTTACCGTACCGTTATTTTTAGGTAAAATAAAATTTTTTTTCTTCATATCTTGTAGATCATATTGAGAAAATTTTATTTATTAAGTTTTAAAAAAAACGAGCATGGTGTTTTCGAAATATTGATTTTTCTCAAACTTAATCGTCTGCGTCATTGTTAAAAGATCCTTGCATGCCATAAATCAAAGAGTGTTGACTGAAAAGGTAAGGTCGAACTAGCAATTTCAATATGTTAGTGCAAGATATTCATGAAAGGTTCAGTTTTCTATGCTTTAATATGGATTCTTTACGGAACGATTTTCCAAGATGAGTTGTAAGTTTTTGCATGAAAACGGCTCGAACTATTAAAACTTAGTTATAAGTCAATATTAAATCAAAAATGACCTTAGTTGAAATTATGTAAAGCCATTTTTTATATTTTTTTTTTATTTGATCGCGGATATGAATAAACCGATTCAATGTAAGCATCACAAAGCAGCAATTTGAATGAAAATGAAGTGTAGATGTTCATCCGTCCATATAAATTATCAAAATATGCCCCTGATAGTTATGATGATTCTGTAAGAACTTCATCGCCTGGTTTCGTCACTTTTGAGTTCAATGAAAAAAGATTAAATATTAAAAATAAATTTCACAGTCTTCGCTTGACAGTTAGTTTTAATAACCTAATATTATGAAAATCTAATGATTTCGCATTGACTTTATTCATAACACCGACACGTTGCGATTCATTTCAACCACATAAAATACAAAGTGATACAAAATAATATCCCTTTAACCAAAATCACAGGTTTGATCCAAATTCCCACGACTCCATAAAGTTTCCACGGAATATCCTGAAATTTATTCAGAATTCACGATGATTCGGGAATTTTTGCGGTACTTATTTTTTTCACTTAATCTCCTCCCACAGTTTTCTGTTTTTTTTACCTATCTCACTTATATTTCCAAGGATTCAATTATCCCATTGAGAACCGATTAAGGTGATTTTTCCTTAATGTCTAACCTAATAAGAGGTGTGTTTTTTCGCAAGTCCATAAGGAATTGTAGAAAAAAACAACATCGGGACTAAGCGCTTTACATGCAAATACAACAACTACTTAAATCTTTACAGAGTTAGCTAAGACCAACTAATTTTCGAGACTTAATCTAAGACCCGATAAAAACGGTGATGCCAAAATAATACTATCTATATGTTATCGATAATTTGTTCAGAGAAGTCATAAGTGACGTTTTTGAATGCTGGTTGATGCTAGTCGTCAATACAGCTGACAAATGCCATAGCGTACACAGTGCTTCCAGCTATTTGGAAAGAAGTTCCTAATTCCCGATGTCGTGTTTTTCTACAATTCTATATGGACTTGCGAAAAAAGCACGGCTAAGGACTGAAAAACAAACATAAGATTGTGATTAAAAACAGTGCTGCCAATTTTCCTTTTTGCTTGACAGCTGTCAGAAATGCTCAATTGCTTGCGAATAATAGTGCGACCGCATTTACATATGCGTTCAAAGCCAAAGTGAGCACATTATTCAAATAACATTTTCATATCTTGAATTCAAAAAATTCATTGGACAGTAAATTTTTAAAGAGTTGGAGTTTGCTTACAAATTTTCGTTGCTACCGAGAAGAAGCGCTTTGGCTGAAGTAAATTGCGAGATTAATTTGATTAAGTTTCAAAAACGAGATCTAATTTTTGTTTTTAGTAAAAACATAACGAATATAAAATTGCAAATAGTTTTTTTTGAAGCCTTGATAAAAAAATTATGTTAAATATTGTTAAGATTTTATCATGCAATGTAAAGTTACGTGGAATTTTTTAAAAGGGCATTCCTTGTGGTCACACTTTAAATGTAAATGATTGACTTTGATAGCATTAAAAAAAAAAACGATCAACTTTATGTCGTTATCATTCAAGACTATCTTAACGAAACAAGTTGTATCTGACTATTTCAGTTTGTAATATAATTTGATGACTTCCTAACCAAGTGCGTGGTGCGTGAAAAAAAGTTGACATATTAAAGATGCGTACCGGTTCGATAAAATTTCTAATTTGCATCAATATAGTTTTTTTTAGACTTTATATTGGTCATTCCTGATTTGTAAGAATATATAGGTATGTGGTTAATTTTTTGGAGGCCGAAAAATTAGCTCGAGTATATAAGGGCAATTCACTGATTACTTTTCATCTACTTTGTTTCCCACGGTTAACAAGCAAGCAACCAACAATCTCAACATGAAATTCGTCATTGTTTTCGTTGCCCTTTTCGGTTTGGCTTTGGCTGCTGCCCCAAAATCAGCAAATGATGCTACCGTGCTACGTCAGGACTCCAATGTTGGCGCTGAGGGATACAACTTCGCGTAAGTTTGTCGATATAGTTTTTCAATACAATCGAAACTAACTAAAGTTTATTTATTTTAACAACAGTGTTGAGACCAGTGATGGCAAGTCACATTTCGAAGAAGCCATTTTGAAGAACATTGGAACTGAAGCCGAAGCCCTCTCAGTCCGTGGATCATTCTCTTATCAGGGAGATGATGGTGCCATCTACACTGTCAACTACATCGCCGATGAGAACGGTTTCCAACCCTCTGCCGCTCATTTGCCCGTTGCCCCAGTTGCCTAAATAAGTTTGCCTGATTTGATATTTCTATGTTGTGTTCGATTTCAAACTACTGAAAGAAAAACTTGACACAAGAATGTTGTTGACTAATATTAAATAAAAAAACAAAGTGTTCAAAAAAATACATTTTCTTGCCTCGATATTTATTAATCCATACGTTTATATAACAGCTCAGGGAACAGGCCTTACAGTTTTAAGGCTTTCTATTATGACATCCAAGAACTACTACCAGTTCTACCAGTTACCATTAATACAAAACATAAAGTGCTTGTTAGGTAAGTAAGAAATTGAAATTGAACAACTGCTTTGTATTTGTGTAACTCGGAACAACAACTTGGCATACTGTCATGCAGAGGCTTTTGGGTACGATTCTAAGCCGCTGCCCCTTTGCGATAAATCTTCCTAGAATATCTCTTGTAATGAAAAGTTTTGCTCATCTTTGGCGTTCGGATTCGGCAGAAAATTGTAGGTCCCCTCCATTCCTGGTAAGACGGACATAGGATTGATTGAGAATTGTAAGAGACTATGTGCTGATTCTAAATACGGTGTTGCAACAACAAAAAAAAAACTCACAGCAACAAGTTTTCTGGAACTTTAAGAATTTTTTTGGCAAATTTCAACAATTGAAAAATTTCATAGGTCGAACGGTTCTTTACCTCGAAATATCAAAAGTTAAAAAAAAAAAAGAATAAACTTGTTGGAAAATTTCAACCTAAGATTTAGAAACAGTGTTGCCATTCAGATATGACTGGATCTCTTTGCCGTTACATGGTTACAAGAAATAATAATAAAATTAAAAAAAAAAATAACTTTGAGAAATTCACTGTTTTTAAAAAATACCAACTCATCGGTTAATTTATAAAATTTGTAATTTAGTATTTTTAAAAGAAAAATTTAATTTTTTAAAATTAAGAAATTTAAATTTTTTTTTTAATTTATTGTTTGCAATGGAGAAATGCTATACAGCTCTCACTTTGGAAATAAGTTTTCAATATTTTTCAACGCTGCTCAAGCGTAAGGCGATTCATTTCGTTCCGCGGAGGTATGATACTGACTTTCTATCAAGATTTTGCGTGATAAACTGCTGTCAGTGTCAAAATTACCTATGGTTTAAAAAGAAACCACCCTTCTTCAAGAATGAGAAATACTCGGAAACAAGTTTTTAAAAGATCTCGGCGATCTTGAACTTAAATCCTTTATAGTTTAATGCTAACAAGAATTTGATTCGTGAAATGGATAATGTGATACTAAATCCAAAAACCAACAAAAGTTTCTAAAGGAACAATTAACTTTGAAAAAGAGACCAATTTGCTTATTGAAAAATTTCGTATCCACAAAAAAGTTGTTGATTACCTATATTTCTGGAAGTCTCTGTCATAAATTGCGTTTACCCAATAATATCACGACTGTATATGACATTAATTGAGCTTGCAATCTTAAAAGAAGCGATTTTTTCGCATTATCTGCTTTTAGCGGAAAAGTAATTATTTTTCTTAGACTTTCTGACAATATGTTTTTTCGAGTCCAAGACTTCACATTGCCTATTTCCTACAGTTTTCCTAAAACATGTCTCTTAAACAAATGCCGGAATTATTGGCCATATTAGATAGAATCCCTATTTAGAAGACATGATTACAAGGCAAACCAGTTTTAAAACAAAATTTCCTTCGTGAAATTGAAACAAATCCTATTGATTTGTCAAATGTTAACTATCTCTACATTTTACCACTTTTTGCAATTTCGGTACTTTACTCATTATTCATTAGTTGGAAAACTGCCTCACGCAGTTACTTTTCATTTCACAAGAAGAGTTTTGTAAGCTTAAAAATATACCAGCATACATATTTCATCTCAAGAGCCACAGGTCTTTACTGATTTATTTGAGGCGAAAAAACCCGTTCAAAACCAGAGCAGAGTGGCTTACAAGTTACAACTCTCAATAATTCGCTTATGTGTGTTCTCGACAGAAATGAAGAGAACCTAAAATTGTTTGCCGGTGACGAACGGGTAAGATGAGACCTACTTTTCTTCTGCTTATTACCTCTAGCGGTACTACTTATATATTATTTACAGCAAACTGTTTGTCAGACATTCTATCTGAAAGTCTGACCTTCTTATAATTTCATTCATGCATCACAAGAAATATCAACTCTTTACCTTTAATCGTTTAGAAAATTTATTTTTGACCTTGATTTGGTCTTACCCTAAAGGTGTGTCCACACCAAAGAAACATTTCAAGAAACATTGTTTAAAAAACGTTTCTGAAATGTTTCCCATTTATTTGAATAACATTTCAGAAACATTGCAGAAATGTTTCTGATTTGTTTTGTTGGTGTGGACGCTTTAAGAAACATTTCTGAAATGTTTCTTTGTTTCCCATTGTTTTCAGATTGAGTTGTCTGTATTTTTTTTTCTTGCCTGTGTTGCACTTTAAGCGCATGAATTTTTTTTCTACTTCATCTTTATCACATTTTATATTTTCACAAATTCCAGATATATCATCGGATTTTTCGTCAAATAAAACTTTTTTTATTTCATAAATTTTTATCAATTAGATAACATTCTCGTTGCTCCACACTTTTCGCGACATTTTATATTTGTATTAATAACCACTCACTCACTTTCTACCTATGTAAATGCTTGGGAAACAAATAAAGTTTCCCATTCGGAATGGGAAACAGAGAAACATTTCAGAAATGTTTCGCGAGCGTCCAGACCAAAGAAAACATTTCAGAAACATTTATAAAACATTTCAGAAATGTTTCTCTGTTTCTGAAATGTTTTTTAAATCTTTCTGAAATGTTTCTTAAATGTTTCTGAAATGTTTCTTTGGTCTGGACACACCTTAATAATCCTTAATAATCCTGCTTAAAATTTAAACTTTAAAGAATCTTAATGAATGTGACTTGGTGACATAACCATAAACATTGTCCTATAGGCTGTTTTCCGGAAGCTGTATGGAGGAGGAAGACGTAGAATTAGTTCCTCATCTTCAATGTACATGCTCTGCTCTATCCATAGACGTAGACTCCATCTTGGAAAGTTTTTCTTCAAGAAACTTAGTGGTCTAATTAATAAATACAAAACGAGCAGGGAGAAAGTCTATAGATTTATGTTTTATCGCAATGGACCAACTCTGGTCTAAGTGAATGGGCTGAGATGCTGGCAGCTACTTTAACCTTAACTAAACTTTTAAATATAAATGTTTATATTACGATGTTAGAGCAAAGCCACAGGTTTCTACATCACTCTTTACTGCGATATTGTTATAGAATTAACTTTGAAACTATTAACTCAAAAGGTTGAGCTATGTCCAGACCGGATTTTAAAATATAGTGTGGTAACCAAAATAAAAATCGATACAATCTAACTTATTTGTTTGAACAATTTTTTAATAGATAATAGATAACAAAGATCCTGTCATGTTTTTCTTTCGGTAGATTGAAAACAGAACACAACAAACAGAAATACAAAGGCGCAGACGAAATTATTTAGGCAACTGGGGCAACGGGCAAATGAGCGGCAGAGGGTTGGAAACCGTTCTCATCGGCGATGTAGTTGACAGTGTAGATGGCACCATCATCTCCCTGGTAAGAGAATGATCCACGGACTGAGAGGGCTTCGGCTTCAGTTCCAATGTTCTTCAAAATGGCTTCTTCGAAATGTGACTTGCCATCACTGGTCTCAACACTGTTGTTAAAATAAATAAACATTAGTTAGTTTCAATTGTATTGAAAAACTATATCGACAAACTTACGCGAAGTTGTATCCCTCAGCGCCGACATTGGTGTCCTGACGGAGAACGGTTGCGTCGTTTGCTGATTGTGGGGCAGCAGCCAAAGCCAAACCGAAAAGGGCAACGAAAACAATGACGAATTTCATGGTGAGATTGTTGGTTGTTTGCTTGTTAACCGAAGGAAACTAATTAGATGGTAGCTGGTCAGAGTCGAACCCATTTATAGTCGAATAGAAAAATCTTCTTCACGCATACGAATTAAACATTAACGAAATAAAAAAACTAGCAAAATTATGCTTATTTCATCTGTTCAACCGGTATGTACGCATTTTTACTCTTTTTTCGCGCCTTTAATAGACCAGTCGAGGGATCACTTAATGCTCGCCTGAATAACATTGATATTGGTGATGATGAGGATTGATTTGCAAAAAATATAATTCAAAAAAAGTTTTGCCACTGATAATCCAGTTCCAATACAAGTTATCACACGCAGAGAAAAAAAAATGATCACTATGCAAAAGAATACATCCCAATTCATTTTAAATATTTGCCGATGAAAGCTTAAAGGAAACTTTAACTTAGATTGTGATGATTTGGTGCATTTTAATATGAAGTCCCGATGCCCTATATATTTTTCGGTCCGAGTCCGAACAGGAGCTATTTAGAGCAGATTTACTATGTCACCTCTGGCTCTGCCATTGGTAGGCGATATAAGATTCTTAATGTTTGCTCTCGATGCTCTTGTATGTTTAAAAAAAACCTTTAGACGAACATTGATGATTTCGATAGACAATGCATGTAATTTTTAGTTTTAGAGTGATTTACGTTGGCAATCTTGGCGTTAGGTACAACTTCACTTTTGTTAAAAATTTGTTAAATTTTTCAGATTTTTATATTCTTATATTTTTATTTTTTAAAAACTTTTATTAGCTGATTTAGTTTGTTAATTTGAGTTAGATACTTGTCCAATGTGTTGCAGTAAGCAATCATTCTGTTGTCTTCACAAGGCGGTTTTGAGGCACCAATATCGCAGTATTACCTGCAAAGGTTGCCGTGATAGTATCGTTGTCTGATAAAATATGACTTGTAAAGATATAGAATTGGTCCTTAAACACATCCATGTGATCCAGCGGTTCCAATATGTAATTTATTATTTTATATTTATTTATTAGCATTGCCTGCACAGATTCCTATCAAGTTCTTAAGTCCTAAATGTTAAATGGTATCACAAACCTTCGGTGTAGAAGTGATCATAGAGAGAGAGATTTTAAACGAAAACATACACTTGATATTCTTTTATTTAATTCCCCCACGCCGTTTCTTTTGTTTCAAATAATTTTAACCTCTTACGTAAAATATGCATGTCAAAAAGTTTAATATTTGGATCATTTTTGGGGCACTATGAATTGCATTTATACAGTTTCTTAAAATAAGATATAAATAATGTAGATTTATGTATTTTCAATACCACATATACTTAATCTAAGAGAGATTTAAAATTCACAATATAAACATCCTTTGTTTGCAATTTTAACTCATATTTTAGCGCAATTAAGTTGTGAATCAAGATTAAATGGGAATGTAATAAGAGATGTACTGAACATATTACAAAATACAAATAATGTTCATGACGTTGTTTTCTGAAAACTAAGAGAGTTAAATAGCAGAAGTCTTACTTCAAACCTCTCTTACACTTTTGAAGTTGGGGGTAAGTATACTAAGTTTTTAGTAATATTATTATTATTTACTAATGGTGTTTTGTTTTAAACGAGTTTTTGCCTAGTCGAAATTAGGAAATAGGAGGAATCCCAGCCTAATATTGGTCGTGAGATCTGCAGCACTTGCATATAAAAAATTTTTTGTGTGTCGGACCAAAATACGTTACAATGATACTGGCAGCATTGATAAACGCTGTAAAGGTGGTGCTAAAAAAAAGCCACTTCAACAGAAATAGTTCGTGCGCATCCAAATTGTCTAAAGATCTGAGCGTGTCACCCCAAGCATTAAGCGCATAGTCAAAAATAATCCATAGTTGAACCCCTAAAATATAGTACAAAAAGTACAGGGTTTAAAACCAGCACAAAAAAAAGGTTCGCCTTCAACGATCAAAATCATTGAAAACCTTGCCCGCAACCAGAAATCTGCAATACGTAAACAAACAAAAAGATCGTGTGTTGTTGCAGAACAAGTCTGACGAAAATTTACAAAATCAACCAGCTGTTCGTAAGAAAGCGCCTGCTTCTGTGATGGTTTGGGATTGGTATGCCCTCTGCTCGTCTTTATCGATAAGGGCGTTAAAGCGAATCAAGAAGTGTACCGACAAAATGTGTTAAATGGCGCTGATCCACTGAACCACTGGACAATTTCTTCAAAGTGACGTTCCGCAGTTCATTTCTTCTCTTCACCGGCGTTCCTACTCACCACACTTGAATCCAATGGACTTCTTCATATGCTCTATATTTTGAAAGCTAAGGTGTAAACAAATAAAATATAAGTGTTAAAACATTGGAGTTAGCACTTCGTCGGGAATGTTCATCTATCCCACAGGACCAGGTTCGTGCAGCGTAACAAGTAAAACACTCTAAAAATGAAGAAACTATAGAATTGAAACCTTTCTTTTGACGGATTCTGTATATCTCTGTATTTATCAATCATACTTCAGAGTACTATAAAACTAAACATAAGAACATTTACATACACTAAGAGCCAACAGCAATTTTTGGGTGTGATTGATAACAAAAAATAATTAGCATAATTAGATAGGCCTTTAGTATAGTTATTTACAAATGTGAACGTCTTGCACGCTCTAGTGAGAGCAATAGTGCATAAGAGTGCATTAGATATGCAGTTCTTTCCAAAGTCTAAAAAATTGTGATAAAAAATTTATACCATAACTTCAAAATGAAGAGCTAAATGCACTGATTGCAAATATCGTGGTCCAAGACGTTTTGAAGGCAGTCTTCTTCGTGCAAGAAGTACGCTATTCTTATCGCGTCTTGCAGGCAGAAGGCTTTCTGCAAAACGTCTTAGACCTTATTACTTTCAATCAGGGGGCTTAACTCTACATTTTGGCAAAATTGTTATCTATTATTTAGACTTGGAAAGAACTGCATATATGATGCACTTTTATGCACTATAGCTCCCACTAGAACATGCAAGACGTTCACATTTGTAAATAACTACTAAAGGCCTATCTAATTATGCTAATAATTTTTGTTATCAATCGCACAAAAAAATTGCTGTGGGCTCTCGGTCTAATTTGAGTACTAAACAATTAAAAAAGATTTATTTCAATAATCAAAGAGTGGGTCACAGCTTGTGATATTTTCAAACAAAACTTGATAACTTGCTCTACCATTAATTAGCAACCTTACGAGAAATCTGATCAGCCTTCTCACCGTAATCTTCATCATCAAACATTTCAATAACCGGACTATCGAGTTCTGCTCCGATAATTATTGGCAATGTTTTAAAAAAATTAAAAAAAATTAAAAGTACCAAAGATTACATTTTTTTGTTCTTGTAAGTATATACGAGTAATATTTGGTAAACCTTTACACAGGATTAATATCCGACAAAATACGCGCAAATACTGCTGAATTATTGATCTGATATAGCCAACAACTGTTTCCAGGCAGAACGTTTAACTAACATTGTTCGAGTGTAGTAACTTCTAACGATCGTTTAACATTTCTGTTATTAAATTTTAGGCCATTTTCAATCCTCGCTACTTTTACGCCATTTTTTGTATCGGCTTTTGCTTATCTTAAGAACATTTTCCAACTATTATTTTATTGAATTAACCTTGCCATAGAAGGATAAATCATTCTTCAATTAAAGAAACTATTTCGACCCTCTCGCATACTTCCTCTGGATGAATCCAAAATATCTGGATGAACTCTTGGTTTGGGAATATTTAAAAACCTTTCGATGAAGCAAACACTTCTTTTTTTTTTTTTGAAAAAAATGGAATTTCTAGATCTTATGTTGCACTTGACATAACTTTTAACTGACGCACTCTTACTGCGGCAATAGTGTTGTTCTAAGTAAATATACATACTTTAGTTGTTGTAGAAAAAAACGGGAATCTTCGTATTTTTTTAATTATATCCGGGCAACCTGTTTTCATTAATTATAGAAACTGCAAGAAAGAAGCGAAGAAGAAGTGCGCCCAAATTCAAGCAAAGAATACAGAAAACCTGTATCGGGAGCTGGATGAAATTTCTACCCCGACAGCTGGTGCTATTCAAGAGCTACGGCAAAACACGAATAAGGGCGCAACTATCTTCAAAATAGCCGCTCAAAGAAGAAGAAATGCCCAGGAGATTTGTTCGCCAAAGTTCATTAACAATGCTCAAGGCCAACTTCTTGTGGAAGACAACGAAATTCTTCACAGGTGGCGACAGTATTGTGACGGACTTCTAAACGAACAATTTCCAAGGCTGTACTTTCCAATAGCTTCACCTAACTTAAGCGAAGTATCCGACGTCACAGTCGAAGAAGTTAGTGAGGCGGTAAAATACTCCAAAAAGGGAAAAGCTGTCGGCCCAGACGAAATACCCTCAGAGTTTTGGAAAAAGATGGGAGACATCGGGTTTAGATGGCTCATGATTCTTGTCTCCAAACTTATACGAGGTGATCGCATGCCTAATCAATGGAGGGAAAGTTACCTTCTTCCAATTTATAAAGGAAAGGGTGATACTCGAAGCTGTGATAATTACCGTTCGATTAAGCTGATGTCACACACCATGAAGATCGTTGAGCGAGTCTTGGGTAGCCGACTGCGAAAAATAATTAGGCTATCTGATGACCAGTGCGGGTTTGTCGGGGGTAAGTCAACCACGGATGCAATCCAGAGTATAAGAATAATTATGGAAAAACATCGGGATTCTTTGGAGGATTTGCATGTCGTATTGGTTGATTTTGAAAAAGCATTCGATCGCCAACCACGAGATCTAATATGGGTGGCCCTCAGGCAACGAGGAGTTCCAGAAACCTATGTGCGGATAATTATGGAATTCTGCTATCTTCTGTGACCGAAAAATGCCCCCTAAGCTGAAAGGAAAGCTCTACACTTCAGTTGTGCGTCCAGCACTCACATACGGTTCACAATGTTGGACAATGTACAAAAAGTATGAGAGTAAGCTAACGGCAGCTGAGATGAAGATGCTTCGTATGACAGCAGGAGTTACAAAGCTTGATCGAATTAGAAGTACGAAGATCCGAGGAAGCCTTCATGTTAAGAATACCATTTCCCAAAAAATTGAACACGACCGACTCAGTTGGTATTGCCATGTTCAAAGGAGAGATCCTGAGAACCCCGTCAAAAAGGCAATATCATACAACGTTCCAATTCGGAATAAAAAGAAAGGTAGGCCTAAACACTCCTGGTACAAACAAATGCAAAAACACCAGCATTCAGTTGGCCTCAGAAATGGAACAATACAAAACCGGGAGGCTTGCCGCCGATTTCTGAGGTCAACCCGGCGAACCCCACAGGCGGATCACTAGTGTGAACAGGGCCGGATCTACCTAAGGGCTGTATGGGCTGCAGCCCAGGGCCCCGAGGTCACAAGGGGCCCCCAGACCCCGTTGAAAACAATAGGCGCTAATTTTAACAAAACAAAAAATTAAAATTAAAAAACCTACCATAAAGTTGGCAATGGCAACCCCGAGACCAATCTACTAATGTATAGTCCCCGGCAAGCTAGATGGCAATATTTTTGAGAGAGAGAGAGTAAATTCGCGAGTCGCTTTTACCTGGAAAAAGCGCTGCGTGAACTTACTCTCTCTCTCTTTCTAAAATCGTGCTCAGTTTGATGCCGAATAGTGTATGTGCGCGTGTATAGAACGGAACGGGCATTCCTCGTCGTTTGTTTTTGATCGGTGTATTTTTTCTACTCTTAGGTTAGGTTAGATTAGGTTGTCGGGCTGACAATTGATGTAACTATCGTCACACTTAGATCAATGTAGATCCATTATGTTACCCGTGAGTGTAATCACTCTTTTCTGATAAAAACCTATGTGTTCTGTTAATCAGTCAAGCCATTTTGAGGCATTGACGAAGTTCAATATGTGAATTCCTGAATATAAGAAAGATCTTCTAAATTGTGAAAGAAGTAACTACCAAGCCATTTTCTTCTTTGGTGGCATAGTGACGGGCAATGACAGAGAAAGTGTGATGTGATGTGTCTTCATGAACCTCTTCATCACCATATCCTCTACATAGGTCATTTGTACTTAGTTTTATTTTAAATTTATGATATTTTAGTAAATTATGTCCGGTGATTATGCTCGTAAGAGAGCGAAGGGACTTCTTACTAAGTTGCATAATTTTGTCAGTCCTCTGCTTGTTAAAGCAAGGCCATTTTTTCCTAGTGGTATCACAGGTGTCAAGTAGACTCCACCTTTCATTGAATTTCTTTAGGATTAAATCTGAAATTTTCTGTTTAATGTTGCAGAGTGGGATACTTACCATCTGTCTTGCCACCTCATCGGTATTTTCATTACCTGGTATGCCACTGTGCCCCGGTACCCAGCAGAGTCTAATATTGTGCTGCGTGCCAAGAACCTTAAGCTCTTCGCGACAGCAAGAGACAAGTTTCGATTTAATCACAGTGGTAGAAATCGCTTTTATTGCCGCTTGGCTGTCAATGTAAAAGGTGATATTAGCCTGTGGTATCGCCATCATTGATACCTGTCTAACAGCTGTTGTCACTGCCAGGACCTCCGCTTGGAAGACACTGCTATGATCTGGGAGCCTAAGTGAGTTGCTTAGCTCAAGAGGTTCTGAGAAAAAGCCTGCACCAACACCTGTGTCCATTTTGGAGCCATCAGTACAGATTGCTATTGCTGATTCACTGGCGTAGGGTTGGTTGTTCAGCCATTATTCTCTGCTTGGAAAGGCAGTTTGGAATGGTTTATAAGTGTTTAGGTGTTAAGACTCCAGTTTAATTTCCTATCTAGAATCACACCAAGATACTTTGCATGATCTGAAATCTTTAGTGGGGTGCCTTCAATTGAAGGTATTCTGAAGCTTGGTATTTTCCTCTTATTTGTAAAAAGGACTTATTCTGTTTTTGACGGGTTAACCATCAGGCCGCACTTTCTAGTCCATCTACTAACCTTAGAAAGGGCGTATTAAATCTGTTCGCTGATAGTGGGTAAGAATTTACCTGTCGCTAATAACGCAAGATCATCAGCATAGGCTACTACCTTTTTATCTACTCTTACGAGGGACTTCCCGCCGCGCTGCTTAACGTAACGGCTGACGTGATTTTGTGTTTTCTTCCGCACTCCTGTTCTCGTCATCAAAGTGACAAAGTTAGAACTGTGTTTAATGGCTCAGTTTACTAATGGGTTAGTGATTACTTAAAAGTTTTGTTTAAATAAGTAAGATTTGTTTATTAATAGAAGATTTCTTGCTTTTATTTGGTAAGTAAAAATATTTATAAATCATGTTTTTCTTCTTTATGGTATTTTTAGGGTTCTGTACAAAAAAATGAAAAACGAAACCCTTATATGATCACTCTTGCGCCCGTCTGTCTGTCACAGCTAATTTGCTCCAAAACTACTGGACCAAATTAGGTGAAATTTGATAGGATGGTGTAATTATGAGCAAAAAAACAGTTGTGCAAAGTATTTTTTTTAATCAGAGTCATTTTAATAAGGTTTGCTAATGTCACCGTGTCATATATCAATAGAAAGAGACATATAGCAAAAAATTCAAATTTGTAATGGATTTGCAAAACAAAAATATCGAAAACATAGATTTGGAAAGTGCGCGTCATATTATTGAACATTATCCAGAAGACGTAGACGAGCATTTAGTGAATGAGTGCATTCAATTAAAATCGTACTAACTCCAATCTAAGCCAGAATCGTACACCTCTTCCAGTGACATTTTTAAGCTCATGTATGAAAATAAACTTATTAACGTGTTCCCTAACTGCTATACCATTTTAAAGATTTTTTTAACTTTGCCAATTACTCGCTGTGAAGCAGAGCGCTCTTTCTCCAAGATGTCCTATATAGAAAATAAATACAGGACAACAATGTCGAACCATCGATTAAATAATTTATCACTTCTTTCGATAAATTGTGATCTAACAAAACACTTGCAATGTGATGACCAAATTAAGGAATTTGCAGCACAGAAATGCAGAAAGGTTGATTTATAAATTATAATTTATATAACATGTCATACACATAATCTGTCAATTTCATTTACTAATTCATAATAAATAAATAAAATGTTTTTATTGTTTTTTTATATTCTTATATATGTATATCACTATTTCGTTTTCACTCTTACCCAAAGGTTGCCTGGAAGAGATTGCTACCACAGTAATAAGGTCGCCGTTTGCACAACTAATGCTTGCGTAGATTTAAGTAACATTTGTTTTTTTTTGTGTAATAAAGAATATATAATCACTATAGACACAGTTTTTTGACATGGCTATTTGTTGAGTACTTAGGTAGGCCACTAAATAGTTTCAGCCCAGGGCCCCATAAATTCACGATCCGCCTCTGAGTGTGAAGCAGATACGTGGGAGAGTTATGATCCCCTCGACATCGAGATCATAACAGCGCCGAAATAAAGGAAGAAGAAGAAGAACCTGTTTTCATTAATTAGAAAAAGACTAACAATAAAGTTACAACATGGCTATTTGACCATCTGCGGGTAAGTTATCTAATTTTAACAGTTTTTGAGACAGTACAATATGAAATAAGGATAATAATAAAACATTAAAAAAGCCCGTCCAGAAAAGATACAAATTAATCAAATACATACATACTTCGGATATATAAAAAGAAAAATGTATTGACTTAAGTATAAGCTTTTAGTTAAGCGAAAACAAAATTAACCGTAGTCCTTTGAATTTTCCAACTACAATAAATGTTTGAAAGATTTAGCTTTTAGCAAAAATAAAAATACAATTCATTTGGTGAGTGATATAACCAGTTCTAAGGCTTTAAGCTAAACTAAATCCAAAGGTTTTCACCATGTATCAGGGTCCTTAACCTGTTTAATAAAAGTAACTGTTTCGTTTAAGTATTTCACAATGCCTTTCAATGATCAAGTAAAGTAATAATGTGTACCGTTTAGTTAGAGGAAGTTCAAAACAGCGAATTTATAAATTTTGAGAGCCTCCCAAATTGTATCCAAAATTCTTCCCACGAAAAATGTACTTCGAAACCAATATGTTCCCAATGACTAAAATACCTAGATTCTTATTTTCCGGGTTTGAAGATTAGGGGTTCTGTAATTTGGGATTAGGAATTATGTGCCACTCCCATTAGAGACACATCTGCTGGGCTTAATATATGTTCCTCTATTAAAATGCTTATTATAATGAATATTGAAGAGAATGAAATGCAAATTACTGTCTAAAATTAGATTTGCCAATCAATCCGCACCATTATCAACAATAATGTGGGCAGTCTTTTCATATCGATCCGTCGACTAATTTTTTAAGTGCGTGAATAAAATGCGTAGCCACCGGTTGAACAAATGAAATTAGCATATTTTTTTAATATTTTTAGTTTTGTTAATTTTTTTTATTTCGTTAATGTTTAATTCGTATGCATAAAGAAGATATTTCCATTCGACTATAAATGAGTTCGAATCTGACCAGCTACCATCTACTTAGTTTCCTTCGGTTAACAAGCAAGCAACCAACAATCTCAACATGAAATTCGTCATTGTTTTCGTTGCCCTTTTCGGTTTGGCTTTGGCTGCTGCCCCACAATCAGCAAACGATGCAACCGTTCTCCGTCAGGACTCCAATGTCGGCGCTGAGGGATACAACTTTGCGTGAGTTTGTCGATATAGTTTTTCAATAAAATTGAAACTAACTAAAGTTTATTTATTTTAACAATAGTGTTGAGACCAGTGATGGCAAGTCACATTTCGAAGAAGCCATTTTGAAGAACATTGGAACTGAAGCCGAAGCCCTCTCAGTCCGTGGATCATTCTCTTACCAGGGAGATGATGGTGCCATCTACACTGTCAACTACATCGCCGATGAGAACGGTTTCCAACCCTCTGCCGCTCATTTGCCCGTTGCCCCAGTTGCCTAAATAATTTTGTCTGCTTTGTATTTCTGTTTGTTGTGTTATATTTCAATCTACCGAAAGAAAAACATGACAGGATCTTTGTTATCTAATATTAAATAAAAAAATTGTTCAAACAAATAAGTTGAAATGGATCGATTTTTTAATTATTAAGGCTTCAGTTTTGATGAGCTAACCAGGCTAACTTTCAAAATCACGATAAATTTACATTATGTATATGACCCTACAGTTAATAGTAGATATCGAAATCAATTATATAGTGGCATTGCAGTCAAATTTTGTAAAGAAACTTGTAGCTTTTGAAAATCGTAAATGAAAAGCTACATTTTTAGAACGAAGTTTTTTCAAGCAAGTTCCAGAACGGGGACAGTTTTGCTGTTTAGTACCTTAGTATATAAAACTTATAGTACTATCAAGAAGACGAACTATTGTGGCGACATGTTAAGCTTTGTACCTTAACCTACTCTCCACTGTAAAATCGTACGCTAATTTCAAGGTAGACTTCGCAATACAAAATCACGCCCCATGATAATACTATAGGTTATTATATACAAGGGTTATATATAAACAGCTAGTACTAGATTGGCACGTTTCAGATACTATTTTATCGTATCGTAATAAATGGAGATTTAAAATTAAAATTTTAATAAAGGGTTAATTTCCCTGGTGTTGAATGGATGAAACTATAAAAATATAGAAAGTTTAAAAATTAGAAAATAAAAAATTGATTTCTAATAGATACAAAATTACTTGTTGAATTATTCCACTTCAAGTGGAACCACTCTTGGTTCTCGAAGATTTCGAACATTTTTATCGAACAAAAGACGATCGCGTGCAAATTCTTTGATGACTTCTTTATTTCTTCTATTCATTCAAACCGAATAAAGGAACTTACTTTGTGTAGAAACCAAAAGATTACAAAATAACATTCGGACTAAGTAAATCTTTACAAGCAACGAATCCTTCTTTGCGTATGCAATTTGCAAATGGCTTTTGAAAAAGTCTTCCTTTTCTTAATTTGATAATCTTTGTGGTAGGATACATTTTTACAACTCTTCAAAAGTACGAACATAATTTGAAGTTCTGTAATAGTTAGAATATCGAATAAATTGACCGTCACCAGTGGCGGTAACATTACCCATTTGTAAAAACTTATTAAATTGGACGGGGTGGGTTTGTAACTTCTTAGGGAGTTGCAGCAAGAATTTGAGATTTGAGAAAACCATAAGGATTGTTAGCATAGAGTTGTTCAGCAGCCGTAAATTATTATTTTTTATTTTTCAATTCAAAATTTATAGTCTAAGAGCCGGTAGCAAATTTTGGGAGTGGAGGTATAACCAAAATTCATATGGTCATATGTGTGGGTATACGCATTACTATACCAAATCCAACCGTCGTCGCGACGCGTCGGTCACGTTTTTTTTCAGCCGGGGCTGGGGGTGGGGGTTCGAAAATGGTATTTTTTCTGATTTTTGTGTAGAGGGTATAAACACTTTTATTTATATAGAAACAATAGAGGAATGTTGACTGATTTAAAATATATGGGCCTTAGACGATTCATGTTCAGCCTTCTCCCTGACAGACGACTGTTAAGTTTGCAAGAAAATCAACTTTTAAAGTTCAAGACATAACCAAATAAATGTTACACCAATAAATCAGAAAAATTCTCCTGATTATCAAAATGTTGGCCTCAGACGTTTTGTTTTCAGCCTTGGGCCTCTCAGACGCCATTTAAGTATATTAAGGTTTTTAGTTGAAAAACGCATTTGAAAATACTTAAATGGTGACTGAGAGGCCCAAGGCTGAAAACAAAACGTCTGAGGCTGACATTTTGATAATCAGGAGAATTTTTCTGAATTTTTGGTGTATCATTTATTCGGTTATTTCTGGAAAGAAAAAAGTTTTTGAGGTTTTTAGTTGAAAAACGCATTTGAAAATCACTTAGTAGCTTGTGAATTATTTTTTTTTTTAATTCTTAAGCCTAGTATACAGTTCTTTTTGAAGAAAAAAAAAATGAGTGGTGAAAAAAAAAATTTTTTCCGTCAAAACAATGGGATGCACATTGTTTTGCGTGAAAAAAAATCGTGGTGAGTATAAATTTTTTTTTTTCGATTTTGGTTTACAGTTTGGTGAAATGAAAAAAAGTTTTTTTTCGGGAAAAAACTCTCCCATAAGAAATGCATTGGTTTTTTCTTTAGAAGAACTGTATACTAGGCTTTAAGTAACTTACTTGCTCATGACTTAATTTTTTTTTTTTAATTCATAAGTCACTTACTTTCTCATGACTTAAATTATTTTAAATTATAAGTCACTTAGTCAAATATTTCTCTCCCTTTGAAAAGTCTTTGCATTACAATGAAGCTGAGGTAAAGAGTTCTTGTTCAATTTTGTTTCTTGTTCCATAGACGATCAGCGAACATTACTAGCTAGCACTGATCACAAGTCCTTATTATTAAATATTTTGTTTATTGTCGAGACCAAATTATATTTTTCCAAGGGTTTTGGATACGCTGAATTTGAATATGAGCTGCATACATATTTATTTTTCCTATATTCTAAAATCCGTTTTTGGGCATTTCAAGTTGAATTAAATTTGGACTAATTTTACTCTCTGAATCAGAATATATTGAATATTTCTTTCGGTAAGAAAACGTAAGACCGCGGCCAGCTGAAACGATGCAGACATGGAAAATTTACTGATTTGGAGGCACTGATGGAAAGGCTCGTTTATCAAATCGATAGTATGATACAAATAGTTTAACCACATACGCAGCGTCATTAATTGAATGATCTCCCAACATTTGCTTCTTTTTTTTCCTTCTGTATATTCATGATTCTGATTGGTAAGTTGTAATGCTATTGCAAGCAATCATAATATTTTATGGAATTCCTTTTATCAAAATTTTAATAGCAGTAAACAAAATTCACAAACAAAATAGTTTTGTATTTGCAAACTGAGAAGTGACAGCTGTTTGCAATTTCACTTAAATTGATTTCGAAATTATGAAAGCAGTCGTTCATACCTTTTTGGAGTCTCCTCAAGACAAGAATCAGCACCTTTTACATAAAACCAGAATTGACAAAAATTACTTTCGGAAATACGGTGGCTGTCAAAATTTGTCCCGCAAAATAATGCTTGTATCATTCTTTTTCCTGGCAAAATTTAGTTGAGACATTTTGTAGAGCAATTCACAATAGTATGAATTTTGCGCGCCAACTGCGTACTGCTCGGAAAAATATCCGAGACAAAATTTGTTAGAGGAAAAAAAAATTTATGGGAGACAAAATTTTTCCCGATCTGCGTACTAGGCTTTAACAATAAACTGTTTAAAATTATGCACCCTTGTTTTCGTACTCGTATTTGGGGTTATACCTACTTAAGCACATCCCGAAATAATGTGTAACGAACTGCAATTCAATTGTTTTTTTTTTTTATTAAATCGAGTCCTCATACTAGCCACTACTCTCCTACTACCTTTCATAGTTAAATGTGCATGTATGGGACCGTCTATCGCCACCGATCGTCGATATTTTTCCCGTATAAAGAGACTTGTAGTTCTAGATGGCTAAAAGAAAGCTGTTGCAGAATAAAAAGAAGATTTCCTTCAAAGTAAAAGTGCCTTTACTCAGACTTTGTACACGTCATTTTGCATGTGTTCTTATTAAATTTGTTTCCATTTACAAAAGTATGTATGTAAAAATATTTAAAATTACATAAGTGAAAGAATTTTAATCTACTCAGAACAAATTAGTGAACATTAACGATAAATTTAAAGGCTTACAAATCTAACGCCTCTAAAAGATTAAAAAACCAGGGAAAAAAAAGAAGAAAGGTACACCACTTGAAAAACGCCATTAAAGCTTCAAATTGAATTGGCTTAGGCGGACATCATCTATAGCAGCCGTCGGCAACCTTTTTAAGTAGTCGGGCACAGTTTTGAAATCCAAAAGTTCAGCGGGCACCACCCAATGAAAAATCAATTTTTTAATATGGCAATAATGTCAATTGAAATAAAATTTATTTCATTTATTTTTACTTGCGATATAGGTACTATAGGTCAAGTTCTGCATTTGGAAAAAAAATCGAACTCGAGATTTTGATCAAAGTTGACATTACGATGATAGCGAAGACGAATAAAGTGGGTCCGGCAATTCCGTCTGTCTGTCTGTATGTCTGTACCTCGATTTAGAGCCTAAGCCACTGGACCCATTTTCTTCAAACTCGGTAGTTATAGGTATTCGGTGATTCCCTAGAGGGGAAATTGAAATTTTTTTTTTAGCTCTAAAACTAACGGTACCCTCCATACACCCGTAATCCAAAATCTTATTTATCTCGAAAACGGCTCTTACGATTTTAATAAAAAAATTAGGTGTGATATTATGGACATGGACTACGTTTTGGTAAAAAAAAATTTGCGGAAAAATGTTATTAACGGTACCTGTCATAGAACCGTTTTTTTGATTTTCGACTTTCTCATTAACGGCTCTAACGATTTTAACCAAAAATTTTCAGCAGGAGTCCCCTTAAGTTTAAAATAATATTGTATATAAAAATATTCGAAAAATTATTTGTTGGGTTTTTTTGAAAATTTTTTTTTTTTTTCAAAAATCAATGGCGCAAAATTTTAAACATTTAAAACCTACTCTAAATCAATTTTAGAATGGGAGTCGACTCTAAATATTGAGTATAAAACGAGAACCGACTTTTTGTTAATTTTAAAGGACATAAACTATACTTTAACGTTAAAGAGCTCGTCTTACTTTAACAGCAGCAAATAGCTAGTTTATCTTTTAAAAGTATACTTTATCCATATTGACAATGGTCATTTCATACCAAAGCAAATGGAAGAAAAATGTTTACTGATGTTTTATTCAATTTTTTAAAGATGTTTTTTGTAAATAGACTGAATAACTGAATATTATAAATTCGAAATAATCGTACGAAAGTGCTCTACGATGAACAAATCTGTAGATACAAATGTATGTAGGTACATACATATCTTATGTATGCACGCGCGCCGCCGCCGCGGCGGCCGAGACCAGTATAGCTAAATAAATCTGCACCTTGCAACAACAAATTGAGTTTTTATGCTGTGAATATACGATTTATACTTTATTTCCATCTAAAATAATGTAAATAACTTATAAACAATCAAAATCTGTACTGAAATAGGTAGTACATAAAATGTACTTTTTTCGGCGAAAAATTATTTGGTTTAAAGTGTCCGTTCTTTTTACTTTTTTTTTTGTGTTTTTGTAGTTGTGTGAGTTATGTATCTGTCAAATTAAGGGTTGTTCAACGCAAATTCGCTTAGGTTCTGTTGTAAAACCCACATCAGTTAGAAGAGTTGTCTAACGTGTTTAAAATTATGCAAAAGTTAGACCAAGTCTCCAAGCTAAACGACTGCGTTAAGTAGAGCCGATTTTATTCCTTAAACGAGAACTGTTTAAAATTTTGCGCCAATATCTTCAAAACCTATGAACGATTATTTTTTGAAATTATTTCCTAAAATCAATATTATTAAATACTTAAAATTCGCATCCCACATTTTTTTCTTGAAAAATTTTAAAGAAATTTCTTACATAAAAAATTTATTTATTTAATAATAAAACGATTTTTTAAAGTTTGTTTGCATAAATTCATACTTTTCTAGAAGTCAGACGGCAATTTCATTTTAAATTCATGTTTTATATTTATAAAATGTATCTTTAATTCCAAAGTACTTTTACATAAGAGCAAGTTCGTGCGATCCAGTCGTGCATTTTATTTTAAATTCAATGTGAAGTTTGACATTAGCCGTGTTATTTTTGGAAAAGTTATCCGTAGTACAGTAGGATTTTATATGAATAACAAATACAACATCCGCAGTAGGATCACTGCCGATAAAAGGAGAAGTGAAATCCTGCTGCGGATAGAGATTCGACGTTTATTGGAGTATCGGCAGTGATTCGACTGCGGATGTTGTATTTGTTATTCATATAAAATCCTACTGTACTACGGATAACTTTTCCAAAAAACACGGCTATTGCAAGTTGTCAGCTAATTCATTATAATTTGTCAAATAAGTCGAATTGGCAGTTCTTAGGCATTGGTCCAAATGAGCATCTGTAAGGGTCGTTCGGTACTTCGATTTTATGCACTTATATTTGAAAACACACATTCGCAAAAATATGTGGATGCGCAAAGAGAGCTCAATTTTATAGCACAATTTCTTTACATTGGATAGTTACATTTGCTAACCAAACTCAAGAATTTTTCATCGTGATGATATGACTTTAATTCGATGTCATTTGTCATTTCCAATTCTAGGTCCTCTTTATTTAAAATATCGAAATAGTTGCAATTTTAATAGCAATATCGTCATCCAGTTGGGTAAAAGGGTTGATGAAGAATATTACATTTTTTTCTAAATTATAGAAATCTTCAAATCGGTTATTAAATAATTTAAAATGTCATTTTGCATAAATTAAAAAATTATTAAAAAATTAAAGTCGTTTGAAATGATGATACATATGAAATGTGTTTAAATGCGGGCATCTCAAGATTATCTCGCGGGCATCTTGGTGCCCGCGGGCACTTCGTTGCCGACTCCTGATCTATAGACATGAAGTTCTAGGTTCGAATCCGGCAACGATTTTAACTTTTTTTATTTTTTCTTAATTATTTTGTTTTTTAAATTTGGTTCATAAATTTTAATAACTTTAATAACTTACATTGTAAATTTAAGAACGCATATCGTGGGTGCGAGGTAAATTTTTACTGGCCACAGGTGGCATAATTTTGTATACATATTTAGAAATGTATAAGCAATGCTATATTGAAACAATTATATATTTTTATAGCATTGTAAGAGTCATAAATCAACAGATGAATTCATCTCATCAGCCTGGATGCTTGGCCACAACATTTAAAGCTGGATTCTTAAACACCGAAAAGAAGAGTGAGTCAATATTCTGTAAACTTTTATACTAAATAGCATTTAAATATACACGTAAAGACTTTCAAGGGATGGGGAATATTTAAAAATTAGCAGTTTTGAGTGAAGTGCACACAAACGAATATTCGTGCAGATACTTGTACATTTATCAATACGCGGTGTGCCTACCTGAGAAAGTAGTAATAATTTACTTTCGTACTTACCAAATGTAGGTAAAGAAAGACACATTATTAATTAATTTTAAAATTAAATTGTTTAAATAATTTCTCATTTTTTTTAACTTATAAAATAATTTGTTTAAAATCAGATTAATGCTGTATACAAAAATGAAACCAACTTTTAATAATAATGTTTGAAAAAAAAAATTAATAAAAATGGGTTTTTAATTTAAAGGATAAAGGATGGGGATTGATGAAAATGGTAAAAGTGGCATGAGGAACACATTGCGTGGTAAGGGGTAGCTTAGGTGAAATAGGCAGGCAACCACGGCAGGGTGGGTAAAGAAAATCTTCTCGTTACGTCAGTACGTCAAGTCGGCATCTAAAAAACCCGCAACAAATGTTTTGGCAAAACGCTTTATAAGCCTTATATTTATTTTATTTTATTTTTATTAAGAACTAATTTTCCTAATTTCTCTTGGGGATTTTTCCAATATTTTTTATATTATTAGTTAAAAATTATGAAAAGTGGATTATTCGGTAATTCAAGCACGTTGAGCTGAAGAATAATAATAACAAACTAACGATTTCTCGAAACTTAATGAACAGATCTAAAATATTCAAACCGAGTTTTTAAGAGATGAACATATAATGATATAGAGGTTAAATCCTAGTATTAACTCGTAGTTTAAGTTAAATAATGCAAAAGCTGGTAAATTCCGCAAATTTTGTCACCTGGCAACCAATTCGTTCTATTTAAAAATAAATATTTTTAGAAGCTTAATAGTGCTGGAGATGATCGTAAGATTACATTTTACATGGTGGCTTTGAAAAAATGAACACTGTCCAAACATATACAGCTAATCTGGCAGATTTTTCCACTTCCGCTAACATTTTTAACTAATTTTCGCATATAATTATGGCAGCTATAGACTCTTGCCTATAATCGTATCAAATAAAAGTAAAGGGTTTTGTTTTAACGAAACCTTAAGTGGTTAAGCGGTTGGTTCCTTCCACAGGTACTCCTTTTATAAAACAGGTGTTTCAAATAAATATTTATTTGATAGCAGGGTGAATGTGATTTAGTATTCATCCTGCCGATAATTTCCTAAGGGTGCCCGGAGTAGTTCAAAGTTGCCCCATCTCAAATAGAGAAGATTCGAGTGTTTAAGAGATTGTGTCACAGACGTTGCCTGGGATTACACAGAAGAACAGTCGGAGTATAAAAATTATTATTCCAACCATGTTCTATACATCGGAGCCAACATAAACAGAATATATATTTTTTTTGTTTTGTTAAAGCGGATTCAGGGTCATATTGCAGATTTCAGAGCGATTTCTTCGGCCAACAGCTTAATTTTTAGTGGTTACTACCCTAAAGAAGAATGCTGCGAGAATTTGCGTCTAAGCGAATTTATCCTGGCCGATGGATTCCGGTTCTTAGACAGTCAAGAGATGCTCAAATATTCAAGAAAATGATTTTTTAGCTTTTGAAATGCAATGTTTTTTTTAAACTTAGCATTCAAAATTCCATTGTTCTATTGTAGATACAGTCAGTAATATCTTAACTTCCAATTATTTTGCATTGAATTAATCGAAAGAAAACATTTTTTCTTATCTATGTTCTAGGTACAGTTTTCGAGAAAAATAAGATTTTCAAAAAGTATTTTTTTCAAATTTTTACGATGGGTACCGTTATTCTTAGATAAATAAAATGTATAGATTATATTAAGAAACTTTAAAGTGTCAAGTTTTAAGAAAATCGGACATGGGGTTTTCGAAATAATGAGTTTTGAATTTGAATGCACAATACTATCCAAACTTTTGGGGAGCTTTAGCATACAAAAACGATCAAAATCGTCTGTACCTTGCTTGAGATAATCTAAAACAAAAAAAGTGGTTCTATGTGTGGGTTTAGAACTATCAACCATTTTTCGGACATTTTTTCCAACTATTCCCTAGTTCTTATGAATTTTTGTCTAACCTTAAGATACATAGTTATAAGATTAATATTAATAAAAATATTAAGAAAAAAAAACTATTTAACAAGAAATAGGTTTTCAAGAAGAAAATTTAAAAATGTCCAGTTCTGAAAAATGATTCCAAATTCATATATTTTAAAATAATTTTTTGGAACACTCTTTTGAAAAAAATGGTTTTGTAGGTCCAAAATATTTTTTGAATATTTAAAAACACAATAACTAATTCCAACTATCCAGAAGGAATTGGAACCAACTTCAATAAATGAAAAATCTCCAAAACAAAAAAGGACACACCCCAATGGAAATATTTTTGGTCATATATGAATATTAGAAATGTATTATTTTTTGCACGCGAACCATAAGCATCCCACGATTTTATTAATTACTAAACTTTTGGTCTTTGAGATACAGCAGTTGAAGTCAAGACAATTTTTTCCCTAAAATGTTCCAAGATTTCGATTTAACTCAGTCTATAATTAGATTTGCAAATTAATTCTCACCATTATCAGCAATAAGGTGGGCAGTCTTTTGATACTCATCCCTCTATACTCATTTATAAAATGCGTGAAAAAAAATGCGTACATACCGGTTGAACAGATGAAATTAGCATATTTTTTAATATCTCTAGTTTTTTTTAAATTTTTTTCGTTAATGTTTAATTCGTATGCGTACAGAAGATATTTCCATGCGACTATAAATGAGTTCATCACTGACCAACTACCATCTACTTAGTTTCCTTCGGTTAACAAGCAAACAACCAACAATCTCACCATGAAATTCGTTATTGTTCTCGTTGCCCTTTTCGGTTTGGCTTTGGCTGCTCCACCACAATCTGCAAACGACGCTACCGTTCTCCGTCAGGACACCAATGTCGGCGCTGAGGGATACAACTTCGCGTAAGTTTATCGATATAGATTTTCAATACAATTGAAACTAACTAATTTTTTTTTATTTTAACAATAGTGTTGAGACCAGTGATGGCAAGTCACATTTCGAAGAAGCCATTTTGAAGAACATTGGAACTGAAGCCGAAGCCCTCTCAGTCCGTGGATCATTCTCTTACCAGGGAGATGATGGTGCCATCTACACTGTCAACTACATCGCCGATGAGAACGGTTTCCAACCCAGTGCCGCTCATTTGCCCGTTGCCCCAGTTGCCTAAATATCTTCACCGAACTTTGCAAACCTAAAGTCTGCCAGTGTTATGATCTGTTTCAAGCTTTACAAAGAAAAGCCTAATGATTGTTGTTGACTAATAATAAAATTGAATATATTCCTAAAGCTTTTGTTGTAGAACCTTTTTTTTTTAAAGAAAACACGTTTTCTAAAATAGAACAGTTAGAGAAAGGGTAAGTTGGTGAGTCACACCAAATGCCACGAGCAGTCGTTAAAAATTGTCTGTTTTTGTGGAACTTTTTTGTGAGATTTTTTGTTGGAATTTATCGGAATCAGTATTGTGTATAAGTAGTTAAATAATATTAAAGGCAATCCAAGAAGCGTTGGCAAGTGGCAAAACAAGGTGAAAATAGAATACAATGAGTTCCACAAAAATTTAACAGAACACACTTTATTCAAATATAAGATTTGAATATTCAACCAATATTTTGTCATTAAGCGTGGTGTAATGGCGTTGCACTGTAAAATCAAAATCCATTTCCAGCTACTGCCATCTAAAAATAAGAATGTTTCCTTGAGAGAAAGTAACAAATCCCCCGATTGTCATCTTAGTCGTTCTGACTGTAGATCACCTTCATTCCTGTCGACAACATCCGCAGTGGATTAGTCGAGAGGCGTGAGCCCCAAGGCCTTGATTTTCCACATCCGCTCGAGAAACCAAACTTTTATTTTACCGATGGACTTTATGATGTTTCCACTATACAAGAAAGGTGATGTAAATTAACTGGAGAATTATAAAGTATTTTCTGTCCTGAACTGCTTTTTAGAGATTTAACCATCTAGTCGATAATACGAACCTGCTAATTTTTTTTTTTTTATAATCTACACGCGCTCAAGGGATTATTATTACCCTTTAAATGTTTGAACACAGCGCGGGCGTGAAGTTAAAGAAGAGGAAGGATAGGAAAGATGTGTGGCACGATGTTCTGAGACTGAAGGTTGTTGTCTCAGATATTTTATCTCCAGGGATGGCGGCTGAAATAAAGCGGAGAATGCCGTGTCTTATTTCTATGTCGCTTATAATTCACATTATTTTTTATTCGTGTTCATCATTGTTGGGCATACTAGTTTAACTCAATTACATGTTGTTAGTGTTATGCCTGAACAACATGTAATGAGTAAACCAGCAACCCATTGATGACAATTTTTAGAAGGTTTTAATGGAATTAAAACGACATAAACGACGGCAGGGATCGAACCTGTGATCATGAGGTTCACAGGCGAGCACACATCCATCGCGCCACGATCACCCCAATCTGGAACTAGAACTAGACAAAATCATTCACCAATTGATCCGATTTCCAATCTCATGAATATTCAACGTTGGTTTCAGGATTAACAACAGGTAAAATGCGAGACAGCATAGCACGTAGGTAAGCAGATATTCTAGCTCGCGATCTAAGGAGGGCACGGCACAGAAGAAACCAAAGTTCGCGCTAGAAAATCGCGTTGAAAAAAGAGATTAAGTTTTTGATCTTCTTTTCAGAAAATTCGTTACTGTCGTCAAAAAATGCCCTTCCTAATGATTTGTTTTAAGAAAATGAAGAACTGTGTTCTTTTTCGATCATTTTCATTTCATTGACGGTGTTCATATTGGACTCACTCCGCCGACTTATTTTGACATCTTTGTGTTTTTTCTCATTCGCACTTCATTGTAAGAAAGAGACGAGAAAGTGAGGCAGGATTTTTAAAACAAATTGAAAATGAATGGATTTTTTTTACATTTGTTTTGGTTACATATGACACGGCAGTCAACACCGTTTTTTATTTATTTATTATTGGTTTGTGCTTTGAGTTGAAATTCATTTTTAATATTATTAAATTTTGTAAACATTGTCAATTATGACAACTAAAAGACGTCAAATTGAGTCTCGAGTGTTTACACTACTTTTGTGTCTGAACACGACAGGGTGGCCTTACGTCAAAATAAATCGGTTGAGTAAGTCCAATGTGAACACCGTCATTCAAATGATTCAATACTGTTCCGATTCGATATTCATTTCGATTTTGGTGATAAGATTGATTTGAGGCTTTGACCGTTCTTTACAAATCACTCTTTATTTAAAGCCATAAATTGCCAAATAACATCGAATGATGGCTACTATGTTCATGGATTAAAAAGCGTTAAAAAATTCAAGAAAAAGAGATTTTATTTGTTGCTCCGGTAATGAGCAATTTCAGGCGTTTCGTGTGACATTTGAAATGAAATACTCTATGTACGTCATAACTGAATTTGTCTTCTATTTTCCAAGTCATAAACTGTCAACTTCCATCAAATGCTGGCTAGGATATCGATATATTAAGAAACGTCTAAAAATGCCAATAAGGAGATTTTATTTGTTGCTCCGGAAAAGAGCAATTTTAGGGCTTTCGGGTGATATTTGGAACTAAATTCTCTATGTACGTCATAACTGAATTCGTCCTCTATTTGCCAAGTCATAAACTGTCAAATTCCATCAAAAGATGGGTACGATGTCGATGGATTAAGAAACGTCCAAAACTAATAGCTACTGAAAATAGTTACTAAATGACTGGCTACTATCGAATAAATTAACTTTTAGCTACAATCGCATATGTAAGTCAATAGTTTTTATTCGATTACTAGTGAATATTCAACGAGCTACGTACATGCTGGGTTCAATTCCCACAGTAAACATACCTGATCCTGATACCTCAAATAACATCAGTTCAACGCAACAACCAAATCGATCAATCATGTTCTTCAAAGCCGAGTTCAACCCAAAAATTCCAGTCCACTGTCCGCTTGGCGTTCATTATTCACATTGATTGCATCGGAACAAATGGAATCGAGTAAATCATGGTTAATCGAGTTAACTGGTATCGAAAATCGAGATTCATTGAAATGATTGAGATTGAAATAGAAACTCGAGAATCATCTAAATGATTAAGATTGGGATCGATTAAAATGAAAATTTGTGATTTCGACCATCAATATCATCAATCGATCCTGATTGACACAGCCCTATGACAGTGAGTGTTGATAAGAATGCCTTGCTTCGCTGCATGCTCTTCCACTGACCAGTGCCAACCTACAGATTAGACCGATTCTGGCTATGCATATCAGACCAAGTGTTCGGTTTTTATTACAGGTAGGCCACATCTTCCTAGATATAATGCGCTATTAGTTAAACTGCTTCACCTGCGGTTTGATTCGTTAGGGAAAATTGAGAGAATATTGCCCTACATAACTCCGAGCAGAATGTTGACTCTTTTCTTAAGTAAAGGCTGATTCTCACCTGGCCAGATCGTCTGCTTGTTTATTGCCATCAATGCCCCGGAACCCAGATAAAGTTGACACTGAAGTTAATATTTAGGCTAGCAAGTTCTTTGCGGCGTTTTGAATTTAAAGAACCTTCTGCTTAAACATTTTTATCGAAATCGGTAAAATCTTTAAGGAGAAAATCGAGAATAAAAAAAAAACAGTCCTATGGCAGTAAGTTTTAATTAGAGATTCCGCGAATATTCGGCCACTATTCGGCATTCGGCCTACTTTTTTGATATTCTGTTGATATTTTGTTGTGAACTATTCGGCCGAATACCAAATATTAAATGGAGAATAAAAAAAGATTTATTATCTTACAAAAAATGTTGTATTTTTATTAAAATTTTTTATTTTAGTATTTAACATCTACTAATGGTAAGTTGTGGTGAATAAAAACAGCTTTTTCAGCATTCGTTGGTAGCATACGTTTTATGTAACGTCTATATTCGAAATCACTTACAGCTTCTGCAAATAACCTCTCACTAATACACTAGTACTAGGAGACAAGAGATAGATTTCAGCAAATTGGAAAAAAGTTTTGTATTTGCTGACCACCACTTGTAAGGGTCTGCCATCCGATCTTGGCGAAAAGTTCTTAAAAAAAATCTATTCTGTTTTCAATGGCAGTTTTTTCCACATCTTTATCATTTTGGCTACAGCAACTTCCTCAAAACATTCCCAGAAACTGTCGTGCCTCGTCAAAAGTCACGTAGGAGATAGATACACAACATATCGTTTCGTTGGCCGAATGTTCGGCTGCCGAATATTTGGTATTCGGCCGAGGAGTGTGGCCGAATATTCGGTATTCAGTATTCGGCCGAGTCACTATTCGCGACATCTCTAGTTTTAATCACTGTTTTTTGGCGAAAATGTTCAACAAATTTCAGAGCTCACAGATGTCCTTTTATCAAAACCTGTTGAATGCTATTTTTTGGCACAAAAAATTAAAATCCCCTCTAGAGAATTACTTTAAAAACACTTTAAAGACAAAAATTGAAGAATATTACTTCAGTGGTTTAGGCATGAATCATAGTTTGAGATACAGGCTAATTAATAGTCTCAAACTTGTCTACTTGGACACAAAATCACAATTAAGAAATTGTGAGGTTTTCTCGCAACAGAGGGAGTAAAACATGGTGATTGAACCCTTCAACTCTATTATTCATTCTATTTCTTGACTAAGTCCAATGATTTTGGAACTTGAAGATTGTTATGCGAAATGAAAACTCAATTTCAACTTGAGAAAGATGAAATGAAAGATGCACATTTGCTAGAGAAGATAAGGAAATCGCGAATTAAAAAATCTTTAAGAGCATCTTGAAATGAATTTATATAGTCGAACTTAAATATGAATACGAAAAAGTTCATTTCCCAAAAACAGCGCTTAATTGCAAATGTAAGCCCTGGACTTGCACAAATTCTATCAGTTTGATTGAAGATGCATAAATTACTCATATTTTAAGCAACTTCTTAATTAGCTTTGGTTTTTGCTATCCAAGTTTGGGGTTACGAACAGAGGAAAGGAAAAGTTCTATCCAACTTCACTTTCCTTTTAAGCTTCACTGTAATTACAGCAATATCCCATCTAGCAAACTTTATTCCAAGACTTGTTGTAACACATAAGCCATCTTTTTATTCTACAAAAACTGGATGTTCCATTTGCATGTACAAGCTTTACCCCAGAGGGAATGCCAGATATTAGAAATACAACTGAGAGCCAGGAACTTCTAACCGCATTGTGTAAGGAAACTGCTAGTCATCGAGCCTAAATAATAATTGTAGAATTCTAGCTTATTCTGCTTTATCAAAAAAAAATCTACCCCTGCATTGAATAGTATTCTTTAAATTTAACTTCTTGGAGGAATAAAGTATAAAATTTTGAATTTAATATTTGAGGTAGAGGCCATACCTAAGACTGGATGTTTAGCAACATTATTATTAGAAATAAAGCAATCAATCTCTTCCCAAACCAAGTTAGGAGGGTTTCCATTCAAAATGAGTTCTTCCTTTGGCAAAAGAATTTATAAGTTCAAATAAATACATATAGCCAGTGAAGTTTTAAAAGTGACGTCAGTGATAGGCCTAGGCATGTTCTTATACCAACAACCCCTTTGGATATACATAGTATTTGCCCTGTAGGTCATCTGCACCAGCGGCCCTTTGGAACTTAATTTTGACTATTACTATCTTCAGTTCTTATTTTATTCAATGAAATTTGAATGGGTTTTCGTGTCTAAAAAAATGGTTCACACTGGTTTGAAGTCCGTGAAGGACCATTTGTTGGAAACTCTAATTTTTGGTAAAGATTCTGGAAACCATTTCTCTTATATGCCTCTCAAATTTTCTTTAAGATCGATTCGCTTTTAGATACATCCTCGTTAATAGTAGGTCAACAAATATTGTTAAAATAAGTAACTTCCTAAAATCAAGATAAATTCATAAAAAAAATCAATAATTCGCAACTAATGGTTTTCCGAGTAGCAACAAAAGTTGATCTTCTTTTACCATAAGCCACGCACAATATTTAGGTGTGCGTGTGCTTCTAGTTTGTTGACGAGTATATCAAAATATTGCGAACAGCTTCCAGCTAATTAGCATTTTTTTTTTATTCTGAACGAATTTAAAACTTGGGTTAAGTAAGATTGAATAAAATTTGGTGGACTATAAATTGTAATGAATTCCAATAGTAAGCATCCACTCAGATTTCAGTTTTCTCTCAGTTAACAACTAGAACTACAACAAAATCAATATCATCATGAAATTCGTCATTGTTCTCGTTGCCCTTTTCGGTTTGGCTTTGGCCGCTCCACCACAATCGGCAAATGACGCTACCGTTCTCCGTCAGGACGCCAATATAGGTGCTGAGGCATACAACTTCGAGTAAGTTTATCAATTTTTTCAATAGATTTCTAACTTACTGAAGTATTTTTTATTAAAACAGCGTTGAGACCAGTGATGGTAAGATTCACTCCGAAGAAGGTAAATTGAAGAACATTGGAACTGAAGCCGAAGCTCTCTCAGTCCATGGATCATTCTCTTACCTAGGAGACGATGGTGTCACCTACACCGTCAACTACGTCGCTGATGAGAACGGTTTCCAACCCAGTGCCGCTCATTTACCTGTTGCCCCTGTTGCCTAATCGTTCTAACTTCGATACCTGAAGAGAAGATGATAAAAGTTGTTAGTTGTTAATTATTACTAAAAAATAAATGATAACAAAAATTTTCATGATTCAAAATTTTTTTTTTAATAGTTTATTGATCTATATAGAAATGAAATATCGAACATGTGTTAAATCTTAAATGGTTTAATATTTGTTTCGAAAATTATGCGTTCTTGTTGATTCTCACTATCTTCAGTCATATTTAACAATTGATAAAAAGAAGGAAGCAGTGATGTTAAACTAAATCAAATCTAGGTATATATGATAAAATGTAGGTTGAGCTGATAAAACTTCTGTCAATATATGATATTTGACTGCAACGACATTTTTGTTAATAGCTATTTATATCTCGATGCGTTTGGGGAACTTTGAAAATTTGGTGATTTTTTTTAGACAAGTGGTTAGTCCATGATTTTTTCAAAATTTCAGTAAAATCACTTTGGTTAGAAATATTTCGAGATCCACACCTCGCAGAAGCTTCTGGTTTTCACCTCTGGATAGCTGTGAAAAATTTAAACAGGGATTTAGAAAACCGGAGCCTTTTAGAAAACTTGGTTTTGGAAATAGCGGCAACCAAAGACATTATTAGGTATTTGGGGCTCGAAAATCCATAAAATCACTTAGGACAGGCATATTTCGATAACCACATACTCAGAAGCTTTTCGTTTAGATGTACATATAGGTATTGAATAGACCTTTCATTCGATGTATGTCTCGATGCGTTTGGACAACTTTGAAAATTTGGTCCATGATTTTTTCAAAATTCTCAAAACTTCAGTAAAATCAGTTTGGTTAGAAATATTTCGAGATCCAGACCTCGCAGAAGCTTCTGGTTTTCACCCATCAATAGCTCTTACAAAATTGACTAGACATTTTGACCGCAACCTTTCACAAGGCCTGGTTTCGGAAATATCGCCACCCAAACACAATGTTACGTAGTTAAAGCTCAAAAATCTGTGGAATCATGAATGGCCATATTTCGATAACCAGACCACGCAGGACGATTTAGCCAGGTTTTGGCCTGTGTATAGCTTTGGAAAAACACTGAGACTTTTATGTTATTATAATTTTTTGAGATGGTCAAAGTTTGATGAACATAGATATTGTTAAGGTATTAGTATGATACTACTTAACAATTTGCTAAATTTAGAGTAGTTTACTAACTCATTCTTAATTTTAAACTTTTTCTTACTAGTATTATGGTACTAAAGTAAATTTTCTTAATAAATTTCTTCTGAACATACCTACAACAATGACAATTTGTGCAAAAATCTAGCTAAACAGAAATTTTTTGATGTTTGTAAATGTCAAAGTGTCATATGAAGTTAACACGGTACTAAAAAAAAAATAAAATAGGTATTCGATTATCTTAACTTTGATATAAGGATAGAGGAAGTATGATGCTTTATTCCTTTAAAATGTGCAAAATGGTTGTTTTATGTTAGTTTCATAACATAACAGCTTTAACATCGTACTAATTCAACTAAAATATTGCGCAACTGTTTAAAAGACCAGGGGGTCAATTCTCTATCTTTGAAACTGTGAAGTGATAAAAAAGTTATCATTGCAGTTTTCACAGCCATTTTTCATTTTTACATTTCATGAACTTACATAATGCGATTCTGGAACTCATTCCCATAAAAACCTTTGTCAAAACATGTACTAAATACTAAAAAGTACTAAAATGATAAATGCTTTAATTTTTGATACACGTTACTCATTTTTGATCTACCTTTAACTTTGTTTGTTATTTTGATATTTTATCAGGGCTCTTCACGAAATCTTTTGAGTGTAAAAACCAATTTAACATTTGAAATATTTTGACATTTTATCAATTTTATTCATAAATTGCGAATCGGATAGTGTGTGAAGTTGTGAAAAAACTTATTACTTCAGAGTTTCACAGATAGAGAATTGACCCCCTGGACTATATAGCCTAGTTACTAGATTAAAGTTAAAGATATGAAACTTATATAAGCTTGGTTCAAACATTTTCTAGTTCAAGGATCTTTTTACATTCATAGCTGCAAATTAGTTATTTTATTTTGGGAGATAAAATAAAATCAGAAAATCGCTGACTTGAATTTTGAAAGTAGACTTAAAGTAGCTTAAAATGTAAGTACCGATTTTCTTATTGTAATAATTAATTATACCAACATAATGTTAAAAGTCGTCTCTTACAATTTTACTAGTATCATTTTAAGTAAACTCATTGAAAATACAAACGAGTTTAAGGTCAGAAGAAATAGCATGAAAAGGTCAACTTTGTTTGGATTTCTTTAAGCAAGATGATCTTGGCAGAGGTCAAAGTCAACAGCAACTTCATGTTCTACAAGCAAAAAGCAAGTCTCGATTTATGAATGAAAATGCTACGAGAATAAAGATCGTGTTATAGAAGAAACGTGAGGTGCCTAATCATTCAATCATTGTGCACTTAGAGGAATTAGAATAAAATTAATTGCTTCTAAATGCCACTAATGTGAATATATCAGATTTATAAATTTATTTATTTATTTATTTATTTCAATACGTTAATGCTAACGTTAAACTTACAATATTTCTTAAAATCTAAAATTTATCTATAAACAGAGTTTCATCGATTTTGAGCATAGAAATTATTTTTAAAGAGTTCGGATTTGACATTTACATTTGTAGATTCAATAAGAAAAGAGAATTTATTAAAAATATTTATTAACTGGTTAAGAGGACTATAAGCGCCATAGTTTGATCTGCTAAAAATAGTACAAATTGGTAAATTTCTTCTTAAACTAGAACGACTTGTATTGAAATTTAATCGACAAAGAACCGATGAAGATGAAATAGATCCATTCATTACTCCAGTTATGAAACAGAACTGCAAATATTCTCTGTGAACAGAAAGAGATGGAAGGCTTATCAACTGAAGTCTATGAGCGTATGGGGGTAATATAACTCTATCTGACCAATGGAAAAAACGCAGGGCAAATCTTAAAAATCTAAAATTGAGTTAAAAGATTTAATTAAATTGAAAGTTCGATAACATTTTCCTGTTCTAAAATTTAAAGAGAATAAGATTTTCTGAGAGATAACTGAACTAAATTCAAAATTTTAAATTTGGAAAAAAAATTGAAAAAGGTAGTTCTGCTTTGATACTATACCATTTTACATTAATATTTGTATGCCCTATGCAGAGAGAAGTATGTTTTTAGCGCTGGTAGATGAAATTTCAGGGGTTTGTGAAATTGCAGATGTATCGCTATCCCGTCTTTGAGGTGAGGCAGGCATATTATTCGAGTATGTTTTATTTTCAATTCCGTTTTTGCTCAGTGAAAAGGAATGAGGGCGGAGAGAAAACTACTTTTCACTTGAACTAAGTTAACATTTGTTTAACTCTCTCGATTCCTGTCTTTTATCCAGAAAACTACGGCTTAGTTTAAGAAAACAAAAGACCGCCGTTATCATCCAACTGAGTAAAAAATCTCTTTCGCTTCTCTTACAACCAAATGTGACCACAAGAAAAAGATGAAACTCAGTATATGGACGACTTATGCAGAGGATTCGGTGACGAGGAGAAACATGAGGATACTCCTTACTACCTTACTGTCACTACCCTGAGCTATATCATTTGAGACACAGACACCTAGGGAGACGCTTCTTCAACGACTTGAAGGAGCTCTCTGACATTCCAAGCCTTAGACCACAGTCAAAAAACATAAAAATTGTCACAGGCGATAATGATAGCACGAACGAAAACGACTTAACGATGCTCGTGTTTCTTACAGGAGTGACAAGAAGCGGAGAATGGGCACTTCGCCTATACACCAGGGATTCATAAATCATAACTAAATAATAAACAACAGATTTGGTGACAGATGTCATCAAAACATGGCCCCTTTATATTGTTGTATGAATATTCACAATAACTGTTCGTAAATGTGAGGGATCTGCATAGTTCTGTTTTCGTTCCATCAAAAATGTACGTGCAGGTGTTCACACGATATGCAAGAAAAATAGCAAATTTATCTTGGATCTAGGTGTCGCATAGTCCGCAAATTACTTGCCAGGATATGCAAACTTTCCCAATATGGTGTGCATATGTTGTGAGATCAAAAAGGGATGAGATTAAAATATCGTTTTATTTTAAATACGACTTTTAAATACCGTCTTGTCGTTGTTCGTTGACTTATTGCTCTACATTTTTACTTACATGTTGTCAACACAAACATAAAAAAAATCGACTTTTTTCCCATCTGTATTCGATCTATTCTCAATCCATGTCCGATCCTTTTTCCATCAATTTCCGATTCGGTTCCAAAGCTTTTAACGCCCGCTTCCTATTTGCTTCCCAATTATATTCAATACAGTTCTCCCATTTATATTAAATCCATTTCTCGTCCGTATGCGATTCATTCCATCCCGATCCATATCCAATTCATCACTGATCTGCTTCTCAGGAATATCCGATATGCTTTCTATAGGCATTTTTCATTTTTAGTTCAGAATAGAGTAGAGCAGTGCCAATCGTTCATTTTGAAAGATCGAATCAATCATTAATTGATTGATTCAAAGATTCGATCTTTTCAATCAATCGTTCATTCAGCCAAAATCATTTTTTATCCAGCCGTTTCGTTCCGAACAAGATAAAAATCGACAGGAAATGTTTTCAATCGTGCATTCAAATAAAATATTTTTTTCCCATCCGAACCAATCTGAAAATGAACGAAAGTTTGGCTTTTTTCGCCTTCGTTTCTTCCTTCACGCCATCTTCCGTTGTATAATTTTATTTATACTATATCTATTATTTATATATATTTGGTATTGTGAAATGATTGAGAACAAGTTGAATGAACGAAACAACTTTTTTTCATCACATCTCTAGAATAGAGCTCTGAACAGAGTCCGAGGGTCCGAGCATGTAGAGTATGTTCTGAACATCTTCTGAACAAAGCGTATACTCTGAACGCTCTAAGTAGTTTTTGAAACACACCTAAACACTAAGCAATGACCATTCTTTTAAATTTCCACCTGTCAAATTCTTTTGTTAAGCATTTACCATTTAACTATGTCTGCTCAGTTATTTTATTCTGAACTCATAAAGTGCACTCTGAACACGCTCAGAACATGCTCAGAACGAAAAAAGAAACTCATAATAAAAAACTTTCTTGTGTAAGGTATAATGGATTTTAGAATAAATCAAAAGAAAAGAAAACATCAAAAAGTTTCCAGCATATTATTAACTCATGTCTGAGTCTTGTTTAAGGGGACTTTCTTCAAAGAAACATTACACTATTTTATTTATCATTTTTTACAAAAATATTCATATTTCACCCTCTCAATTATTTTAAAACATCTATGCTTTTGGAATATGATCTCCCTCCGGTTGAAATCCATTTTCATCAGCAAGAAAAGTAATTGCGTAAGTAACTCCATCAGCACCAATCCATGAAATTGTTCCTCGAACCGATATGGCCTCGTTTTCTGTACCGACGTTTTTCAAAGTTGCTTCTTCGCTTCTTTTTGTACCATCGCTAGTTTCAAATCTGTTGTCAAATTAAAAAAAAAAATAAAAACCTTAATTCTGATAATTAAATTGAAAACATCAAGCAATTACGAAAATTTGTATCCATCAATGCCAAGATTTTCACTTTCATAAGATATCGTTTCTGCATTTTTTGAGTCATCTAATGGAGCTGCAGCAGCCACGGCACACAATGCAAAAAGTACAATTATCTGATGGAACAACATAAAAATTGAGATAAAAAGAAATACTTGATAATATCATATAAAATTCACCGATTTCATGTCTTTGATTATATTAAGTTTCATCGGGTTTTTGCAAAAATTCTTTAGCTTTGAACGAGTTGAAATCTTGTTCTTAAATAATAACTTCAAAGAAACTGCATTGCATTTTTATACTACTTACATCTTTTTTTTTTTGAGAATTATATTAACTATGATCCTCCCACTAAAGATCCAACTAACCATCATAAATGCTTCAAACGCATGTATATAAATTCCAATTAGGTTTATTTGTAAATAAAAAGCAGCCTTACGTTGCACAAACTTGCTGCTAACGAGTTGTTTAAAGAAGGGTTTGGAATTTTAGAAATTTAGTATTGGGTAAATAAGTAAAGCTATTGAAAGAAGTATACAGAGAAGACTCGGGACCATAGAGAGGTTTTATTTAAGAAAACTATACATATTTTTAACATGATAGATGAGATAAGAAGCAATCAAATTCATTATCTTATTTACAATACTATACTCATAAACATCATCTGTACACCATTTCCATGGTTCATTTTCTTCAATGACAACTATATAACGCCTTGTTCTATATATAAATAACAGGTGGGAAATGACAGCTTTCCATTTTTACTTAAGATATACATATTAGGTACTATAGGGCAAGTTCTGCATTTGGAAAAAAAATCGAACTCGAAATTTTGATCAAAGTTGACATTACTATGGCAGCGAAGACGAAAAAAGTGGGTCTCGAAATTCTGTCGGTCTGTCTGTTCGACTACAGCCTAAGCGGCTCGGCCGATTTTCGTGAAACCAAAAATTACGGTACCTACAATACGATTTTTTTTTGAAAATTTTAAAAATATTTTTTTTTTCAGAAAATGTCCCACAGATTTAAAAAAAATTCAAAAAATTTAATTTAAAGCAAGGTAGATAATGGTTGAAAAAAAATGTTTCCAAAAATGGCTATATTTGGTACCCCCACTGGAACCATATTTTTTGTTTTCGATTTTCTCAAAAACGGTACAACCGATTTTGACATTTTTTTATTCTAAAGCTCTCCAAAAGTTTGAATATTATTGTGTATTCAAATTAAAAAAAAATTGTTTGGATTTTTAAAAAAAATTTATTTTTTTTTTCAAAACTCAATATTTCGATAACCCGATGCTCGATTTTTTTTTTAAATTGATAAATAAAAGTTTCTTAATACAATCTACAAGATGTGAGCAAAAAATATTTTACCTAAGAAACGGCACAAATGTTTAAAAATGATTTTCGAAAATCGTATTTTTTTCGAAAACTGCGCCTGAAATTTTGATAATTTTTTTTTTTGATTAATTTTTCCGATTTATAATTTATTAAAAATAAAATGCACGACTGGATCGCACGAACTTGCTCTTATGTAAAAGTACTTTGGAATTTAAGATACATCTTATAAATATAAAACATGGATTTTATGAGATAATAATGTTTAAATGCATAAAATTGCCGTCTGGTTTCCGGAAAAGTATGAATTTATGCAAATAAACTTTAAAAAAACGTTTTATTATTAAATAAATTGTTTTATATAAGAAATTTCTCTAAAATTTTTCAAGAAAAAAATGTGGGATGCGAATTCCTGTCGAAAATAAAAAAAACGGGTCTATGGCAGGTACCCCTAATAACATTTTACCCCAAAATTTTGTTTGACCAAAATGTAGCTTATGTTCATAATATCACACCTAAGTTTTTTATCAAAATCGTTAGAGCCGTTTTCGAGATAAATAAGATTTTGCATTACGGGTGTATGGGGGGTACCGTTAGTTTTAGAGCTAAAAAAAAATTCAATTTCTCCTCTAGGGAATCACCGAAGACCCATAACTACCGAGTTTGAAGAAAATACCTCCGGTAGCTTAGGCTGTAGTTCGAGGTATAGACATACAGACATACAGACATACAGACATACAGACATACAGACATACAGACATACAGACATACAGACATACAGACATACAGACATACAGACATACAGACATACAGACATACAGACAGACAGACGGAATTGTCGGACCCACTTTTTTCGACTTCGCTATCATCGTAATGTCAACTTTGATCAAAATCTCGAGTTCGATTTTTTTTCCAAATGCAGAACTTGCCCTATAGTACTTATATCGCAAGTAAAAATTGAAATTAAGATGTTACTGACTGTACCTACTACATAACCATTTTTTCGAATTTTGAATATCTCATTATGGGAAGAACTGATTTTAATGAAATTTTTTATAGAGAAGCTTCTAAAAAGCTTAAAGAACATTGGATTCCACAACTTAAAAAAAAAATCTTTTTTGAATTTTTGAAAAAAAAATCTAGTTTTTTGGAAAATTCGATATCTGAAAAACGGTACAATAATTTTTTTGGAAATTGAAGTTGGCGTGCCAAAATTTTTTCTTAAATAATGTTCTTGCATAAACTAATATTTGCTTGAATCAGATGGCATCCTGCTTTTATGCTTATGGACAGTTTTTTTCTAATAACATTCATTTTTGAAATTCTTAGTCGTGCATTTTATTTTTATCTGGATGAAGCGCTCTAGCATCCGCGATAGCTTACCCTTTAAACCCGAGGTTCTGTCTTCCTTGTTACGATCATTGGGGTTGAGAATTCAAGACTTTCTTGGGTGGAGGATTGTTGTCGCCATCCACACCATGTAGCCAAATCAATCTAGTCGACGAATTTGACTTTCTGGATTAAACCCACATCTTGGTACAGCTCATAGAGTTCGCAGTTGTACCTTCTCCTCTATTCACCCTACTCGGACAGAGAACCAAATATCAGTTAAAGAATTTTGGTATCGAAACAGCTCAGTTTTAGCTTTTCTTTTTTGCTTATCGCCTGACACTGGACTGGGACTGCGAGTATAAAGATTAACGCCGCGCTGCCGCACCGTGCGCACGTTAGGAGCTTACGAGTTATTTGCGAAGCATATTTCTTCGATGTTGTACCGATTTCCTAGGGATATTCTTCATCGGTTCTCCACTTAGTGTCATTCGTGGAATTAATATTAACTCCAAGGCAGAGAACTCCTTATGTTAAACAAAATGAATTATAATTATATTACGGCAACACTTACACTTATTTTACTATGCCATCTACACCTAAATTTATTAATCTACACTTGTTTTTATACTTACCACACTTCCTGTGGATTTACCATTTTCTTTTACTTCAATAAATTACTTACTTGTTAATAGTCACATAGTCAACTTGTCTTTTCTAAATCCGCTTCCATCGTTCTTTATTAGAATATAAATTCTACAGGTTATGGGCCCAGCTGGTGTTAAATAAAATTTGTATTTCAATTAAATTAAAATTTTTCATCGTATTAACAAAATTTCATATAATGTCACTTTCGAACACAGTGCAAGGTCGGATTGCAGTTTTCAATGGCGAAAACTACTCAACTTGGAGGGCACAAATGGAAGGAGTACTGCATAAGTTTCGCCTTCTTAAAATAGTTCAAGGAAAGGAAGAACGACCAACCGAAAAAAAGGATGACCAGGAAAAATGGGATGATAAAGATTTGGATGCGCGAAGTGAACTCTTACTCGCCATGGAAGCACACGCGGTTGCTCTTGTCAAAAACTTTAAAACATCAAAAGAGATCTGGGATTTCTTGGCTTCCAGCTATGATAGAAAAAGTGTACGACAAAAGGCCGAGGAATTTAAAAAATTATTAAATATTCGTATGGATAGAACTCAAACTATGGACGAGTATCTGCGGGAATTTTTTGCTATAATCAGTCGTTTGACGGAGCTAGAAGCAAAGCTCGATGATGACCTCCTTGTTGTCATACTTCTAGATAGTCTCGACGAAAATTATAAAGATGTTCAAGCAGCATTTGCAGCGCAAAAAGACTTCCCTAAATTAGATACTGTCCGTATAAGGTTGATGGAAGTTGGCGATACAAAGCCAAAGTTATCAAATGATAATGCATTTAGAGTAAGGGCTAAATTTAATAACTTTTCATCTCATTCCAACAGACCCAAGAAATTTAGTCAGTCAACACAACAAACATCTGTGACAAATTCAATTGGATCAAGGTATTGCAACTACAATTGTCGACGTTGCGGGCGCAGAGGGCATAAGGCAAGTAATTGCCGATTAAATGGAGAAGTGGCAAAAAAGGTTGATGACTCGTATTGCGAAACTGGTTTCATGATGCAGGAGTCTTTGGAGCTCTCTCCTACGAGAGCACTTGAGGTATCAGATAATTCAAACAACAACAAAAGTTCTCGTTGGTGCTTGGATAGTGGAGCAACTTCCCACATGTGTCACAGCGAAACATTTTTTTCTTCTTTGTCAAAACGTCACATTGGGTATGTCAAGCTTGCAAATGATAAACAAATAAAGATCATGGGCATTGGTACTGTTGACATTGTCAGCAAAGTTAATAAAAAGCCTCTTTTCTGTTCGCTTCTTAAAACACTTTTTGTTCCAGATCTAAAAGAAAATTTAATTTCAATCAACAAAGCCACTATGAATGGTGTGAAAGTGTATTTTGAGACCGATAAAGCAAGTATTTTGAGCAAGAGCGGACGACAACTATTGAGTGCGAAAAAATCCGAGGGACTCTACTTTGTCTATCCATCCAAAGAAGAATCTTGTTTAATCACGAAAACTGAAAACGACGATGTAAAGGCAGCAGGAGATTTCAAAACCTGGCATAACAGGATGGGGCATTTGAATGCAGCATCTCTGAAGCATCTGCAACGTGAGAAAATTGTAAGAGGACTTCCAGAATTTAACAACTATGAACTGGACTGTGACACATGCATCAGAGGTAAACAAACACGTCTGCCATTTGATAGAAAACATGAAAAATCGACATCATCTTGTTTGGATCTCATACATTCCGACATATGTGGACCTATGAAAACAGAATCTCTGAGTAAGTCATTATATTTCGTAACTTTCATAGATGATTTTTCTAGAAAAATTTTCATTTATATATGTCGAAAGAAGTCCGAAATGATAGCCAAATTTATTTTATTTAAAAACTTTGTCGAAAATCAATTAAATAAAAAAATAAAGCGAATAAGATCTGATAATGGATCAGAGTATACTAGTCATGCTTTTAGACAATTGTGTGAAACCAATGGCATTAAACATGAATTTAGTTCGCCCTATACACCACAACAAAATGGTGTTGCTGAACGTGCCAATCGCACGCTTGTCGAGATGGCTAGGTGCTTGAAAATCAAAGCGAATTTACCAGACTACTTATGGGCTGAATTAGTTATCACCTCAGCACACATTCGAAATCGTTGTCCAACTACAGCAAATCACAACAGAACTCCAGAAGAGTTATGGTCATCGAAGATTCCTGATGTTTCGTATTTTAAAGAGATAGGTTCACGTGCATTCGTTTTAAATAAATCTGGAACCCAAAGCAAGTTCGATGCCAGAAGCGATGAATTTGTTTTAATAGGATATTGTGACGATGCGAAAGCGTTTAGGTTGTGGAAAAGGGGTACAAGATCCGTAATTAAAAGTCGAGATGTAGTTTTTATGGAAAATAAAGAAAACAAAAAGCAGCCCGAATTCGTTAAGTTTGATTGGGTAAATGAGGAATCACGATCGAGTGAAGCTGAAAAGTATGAAAAAGAGTCGGATAAGGTTGATGATGATGAAGCTGATGATGGAGCTGATGATGGAGCTGACGATGGAGCTGATGAAAAAGGAACCGGTGGAGCTGCAGAGGATGAAGATGAAAAAACGACAAAGGTAAAAAATGATAACCTAGAGGAAACTTCAGACAATGATCATTTCGAGGAAGCTCTAGATGTGGACTATTTGCGCACACCTAATAAGAATTTAAAAAAGGGGAATGAATCCAATCCCACTACATCAAGTTCCAGGCCCAAAAGAAACGTTCCTGTTCGCAACTACAAGGAGAAATCATATCTGTCGGAACAATCGGAAGAGGATGATCCTAAATCCTTGAAGGACGCTGAAGCTTCTTCAAATTTTCATGAATGGAAGGAGGCCATGAATATTGAAATTAATTTTTTAAATAAGAATGAAACTTGGAAAATTGTAGATCGTCCCAAGAATAAAAACGTTATTGGATGCCGATGGGTTTTCAAAACGAAGCGAAAGCCAGACGGAACTGTCGAAAGAAGGAAAGCTAGGTTAGTAGCTAAAGGTTATTCCCAACTGTATGGTGTTGATTATTTTGACACATTTGCTCCCGTTGCTGAGATAAGCTCTATCCGCATGCTCTATGCTATTGCTACGGAATATGATTTAGATCTTCACCACATCGACGTATCAACAGCATTTTTGTATGGAGACTTGGACGAGGAAATTTTCATGGAACAGCCAGTAGGTTTTGTCTACGACAAATCAAAAGTCTGTAAGCTTCAAAAATCAATTTATGGTTTAAAGCAATCTGGCCATCAATGGAACAAGAAACTTGACAGCAAACTTCAAGAAATTGGATATAAAAATTCAAGTTACGATAAATGCATTTATTTCAAAAAACAAAACGGTATTATCACTTTAATTACTGCTTATGTTGATGACTTAATTGTGGCAACGAACAGTCAAACCGATTTTGTAAACTTCAAATTGCATCTAAAAAAATATTTTGAAATAAGGGACATGGGTGAACCTGCGTTAACCATAGGACTGGAGATTTCAAGAGATCGTGAGAAAGGAACTTTATCGATCTGCCAATCAAGTTTTACCAAGTGTTTAATTTCAAAATACAATCTTTGGAACTGCAAACCACGAACGTTACCATTGCCACCTAAAACAAAACTCGAAAACGAGCCTCAGATTGAGGGAGAAAATAAACCTGTAAATCAAAAGTCATATCAGGAACTCATTGGGAGCTTACTTCACCTTTCTACATTCAGTAGGCCAGATATAGCGTATACTGTGAATACTCTATCGCAGTTCAACCAAGATCCAAGAGTTCAACATTGGAATTCAGCAATTTCAGTTCTTAGGTATTTAAAAGGTACTCTAAATACAAAACTTTTTTATTACAGATCTGGAAAGCCGATCATAGCATATGCTGACTCAAGCTATGGTGAAGACGTAAATGACCGAAAATCACAGTCTGGTGTTATTTTTATACTTGCTGGTGCACCAATCGATTGGGAATCTCGCAAACAGCCCATTGTTACGTTGTCCAGCGCAGAAGCAGAGTATGTCACCTTAACTACTGCTGCAAAACGAGCCAAGTACTTCAAACTTCTACTTGTCGAACTTCACCTACATTGTGCTAATGAACCGATTGACTTATTCACCGACAGTCAAAGTGCACAATATATTGCTAACTTCAAAGGAAGACGCTCGCGAACCAAACACCTTCATATAAGATACCACTTCATTCGTGAAGCCATTGCTGATGGCACAGTGAATCTGAAATACTTGTCAACCGAAAATATGTTAGCTGACCCATTAACTAAAAATTTGTCTTTTCCTAAACATTATGAACATTTTAAAAATCTTGGAATAATATTAATTTGAATTTATAAAAACAATATTGCATTAAGATTTAGATTTATATTATGTATAATATATTGCTATAATTGTTAAGTGTTGAGGAGGTATGTTAAACAAAATGAATTATAATTATATTACGGCAACACTTACACTTATTTTACTATGCCATCTACACCTAAATTTATTAATCTACACTTGTTTTTATACTTACCACACTTCCTGTGGATTTACCATTTTCTTTTACTTCAATAAATTACTTACTTGTTAATAGTCACATAGTCAACTTGTCTTTTCTAAATCCGCTTCCATCGTTCTTTATTAGAATATAAATTCTACACCTTAAATACTTCGAAATTGTTTCTTATAATTATGAAATTTTTTCCAAGTCAGTGAATAGATGTTTGTTTCCTTGTTGATATCATTATTCTTGGTCTTATCCTCTTTTACTTCAAGACTACGAAGCCTTACCTTAGCTTCAGTCCCCGCCAAGATATCTATATAGAAACATTCAAAACGGCTCATGATGTTAATATTATTATATGCATACTTCAATAGTTGAACAAATTTGTTGAAAACAGTTCCCAGGGCACTTTCCGTTTCAAAAGGAGATTGACAAAAATCACATAATAGCGAATCTCCTTACTGAAACCCTTGCCATTTTTTGAATAGTTCGATGGAAATATTTCCTAGTTGCACTAGCAGTTCTAACGACAAAACTGGATCAGATTTACAGTGAACATGAATTCGGAAATTCTCATATGTAGGATACTATCATATGTGGCTTTAAAATGGGTGAAAAGATGGTGTGTCTCAATTTAAAAACTTCTTTGTATTCTCCAGTAAAAAATGGTGCCATGGCAATCTGCCCGCCAGGCGAAATATTGATACTTTGCGACTACATATATTTGTAGTGTTGCAGAACGACTTAAGAATCTTACACAGTTCGTTGGATATGATCTTATATTTCTTATTAAGTCTTGAAGATCTGAACTTTTCAACCCAAGTCACTAGACTTCGAAGGAAAATTATTTCTTTGGCGGTGAACACATTTGAAAATCGAACAAGAAAGTTAAGTCTAAAGTAATTATATTTTCTTTAAATAAATTATATAAATAAATTAAATAAATGAAGTAACGGGTGATTTTTTTGAGGTTAGGATTTTCATGCATTAGTATTTGACAGATCACGCGGGATTTCAGACATGGTGTCAAAGAGAAAGATGCTCAGTATGCTTTGACATTTCATCATGAATAGACTTACTAACGAGCAACGCTTGCAAATCATTGAATTTTATTACCAAAATCAGTGTTCGGTTCGAAATGTGTTTCGCGCTTTACGTCCGATTTATGGTCTACATAATCGACCAAGTGAGCAAACAATTAATGCGATTGTGACCAAGTTTCGCACTCAGTTTACTTTATTGGACATTAAACCAACCACACGAATGCGTACAGTGCGTACAGAAGAGAATATTGCGTCTGTTTCTGAGAGTGTTGCTGAAGACCGTGAAATGTCGATTCGTCGCCGTTCGCAGCGTTACGGTGAATGGCGATCGCTATCGTTCAATGCTAACAAACTTTTTGTTGCCAAAAATGGAAGAACTGAACTTGGTTGACATGTGGTTTCAACAAGATGGCGCTACATGCCACACAGCTCGCGATTCTATGGCCATTTTGAGGGAAAACTTCGGAGAACAATTCATCTCAAGGAATGGACCGGTAAGTTGGCCACCAAGATCATGCGATTTGACGCCTTTAGACTATTTTTTGTGGGGCTACGTCAAGTCTAAAGTCTACACAAATAAGCCAGCAACTATTCCAGCTTTGGAAGACAACATTTCCGAAGAAATTCGGGCTATTCCGGCCGAAATGCTCGAAAAAGTTACCCAAAATTGGACTTTCCGAATGGACCACCTAAGACGCAGCCGCGGTCAACATTTAAATGAAATTATCTTCAAAAAGTAAATGTTATGGACCAATCTAACGTTTCAAATAAAGAATCGATGAGATTTTGCAAATTTTATGCGTTTTTTTTTAAAAAAAAGTTCTCAAGCTCTTAAAAAATCACCCGTTATTATCTACTGAAACAAAAAAAATAATAATCTTATTTAATGTTGCATTTATTTCTGTGAAACAAAGTTAAAAAGTAGAGGTTAAAGAAGAAAAAACACCACTACCACTAATGCCTACATTACAATCAATCAAAGCGAAAACTCTTTATGTTCTTAAAAGCTGAATAAAGCAATCAAATATTTGCTAGAACCGATAGTGGTGACTGTTCAACGCGATTATTTATAGCAGGTCAAATAGCTTGCAAGGTTCCCTAGTCCCAAAAGGCTAATTTTCAAAAATGGAAAGTATTTGCAAACTCCCAAAAATCCTGGTCTGGCTCAGAAAATTTGGCGGAATATACTCCGGAGTGACGTTACTAAAATCAGTTTGTTAGGGAACGGTACTGGACGGAATTTCAGACGCCCAAGAAAATAAGAATTCAATGCACGATACCCATAAAGGCGGCAATATATTGGTAAGGGGGTGCTTCTCGAAAAATCGAGTAGGTTCTATCATTGTATATATATCTTATATAGAGATATAAGATATATATAAGATATATAAGATATATATACATATATATATAAGATATATATATAAGATATATATATAGACGAAGTATGTATTATGACAATTTTTGAAGATGTCATGTTGTATTTTGCAGAGGAAGAACTTCCACTTCGGTGGTGTTTCTAATAAGACAATGATCCACTGGTTTCAAGAGAAGGATGTCAGTGGTATGCTATGTCCCAGCCAATCACCAGATCTAAACTTAATAGAAAATCTTTCAAGCAACTTGGAAAAAATAATTAGGAAACAAATTGCAGCAATTAGATTGAACTATACCTTAAAGTTTAAGAGTTACTAGTATGATATGATACTTCTATTAGGACTTATTTCATGATTATGTCTTCTATGCCCCGCAGAATCTAAAAAGTCGTCCAGAATAAATAGTGGATAAAGTGGTTGTTGATGGTTAAGCAAAATTCTTCAACATTCGTTTACTGCTAACTTGTCTTCATTCGTGCTATTATTTTTTTGATTTTTGAAAAAAAAATCGCTTTTTTGAAATTCAGTTTTTATGTTTGCTATAGTGAAAAAATTTTACTTGTGACTTATAGGTCCTATAAGGCAAGTTATGCATTCACAAAACAAAATCTAACTCGAGATTTTAATCAAAGTTGACATTAGGATGATAGCGAAGACGAAAAAAGTGGGTCTCGAAATTCTGTCTGTCTGTCTGTACGATTACAGCCTAAACGGCTCGGCCGATTTTCATGAAACTTGGTAGATATTGTTTTTAAATTCCCCCCCCCCCCCACATATTTTGTTTTCTTTTTTTTTAGACCAAAAATAACGGTACCTACCATACGAATTTACTTCGAAATTTTATAAATATTTATTTTCTTAAAAACTGTCCACAGATTAAAAAAAAGACTAAAAAAAAAATTACAAAAAACGTTATTTTTGGTACCCCCTTAGAACCATTTTTTGTTTTTGATTTTCTCAGAAACGGTACAACCGACAAACATTTTTTTCTTATGATAAATTTTTCCGATCTATTATTTAATAAAAAAAAATTAAATTACGATATTATTGCCTGCACCTACCATAGAACCATTTTTTCAAATTTTGAATTTCTCATTATTGGCATAACGGATTTTAATGAAATTGGAGAAGCTTCTAAAAAGTTTAAAAAACATTGCATTTCAAGGCTTTGAAAAATTTTTTTTTTTAATTTTTGAAATATTTTTGTTTTGGAAAATTCGATATCTCAAAAAACGGTTCAATATTTTGTCTGGAAATTTAATTTTTATTCGTACAGTAATAAAAACTTTAAGTTGGCGTACCAAAATTTTTTCTTAAAATTTGTATTCTTTTTGTTTTTGCATAAACTAATATTTGCTTCAATCATATGGCATTCTGTTTTAAGCTCCAACTACTAACTGTTTTAGCCATTTAAAAAATGAATTTTACGGTTATGAAAATTTATCTGTAATAACATTCATTGTTAATATTCCAAACCTCGTTTTCTCGTTTTCAGATTCACACGACCAAGTGGCTCCAACTCCGAGAAGAACCTCGACGACTGCTATAATGGGTATTCCTCGATCATAAGACTGCGAGCTGCCGAACTTCAGATAGAAGGGAGCTCATGAATCCCTCATCATTTGTCACTGTATACACGATCAAACGAGTTTATGGCATCAAAACGGTGGCGCACTCTAGCGCTAATAGGATCACTGACCAAGACACGCTCGTAGCTGCGATTTCTACTTAGCTACCTCTTCGGATGTGAAACTCAAACGGCAGCATACGCTAAGCTCATTTAATTCCGATCGCGTGGAATTCAATTATTCAAAAACAAAAAAGCAGCAAAATATTTAAAGTTTCTTAAGATGAAAAAATTTTTGCTCCCTTCCGATTTGGCTGACATATACATATAACGTATAATGTGTATCCATCCAAAATTTTGAAGAAAAAAAACTCACATATCTGGGTGGGTGCTCCAATTTTTATTTGATCCTGAAGGATAGAATCCAGAACAGAACCTTTAAACTTCTAGGAGCCACATAAATTAGAAAATCTTTTGTTTCTCTTCAACTCTGCCTCGTAACGGCTCTTTTCTTTCACTGATTTATCAATTTTTCCATCAATAATGTTGAAATGATCGCAAGATTCCATCAATCAGTTCCGCCATCATACTTGTCTACACTATTTAGTTAATCCTTGAACCTTAGTTCGGACATATACCGTCAAATATAGTAGTTCGTTCTTTAGCTGCCGTGGAATATTAATGTCTCCACTTTTCTCTTTCATTGTGATACACAAGTTTTCAAAATCAGTGTACATCGAGATCTCCTATTAAATTCTCTCCACTTTACCTAAACGCTCGCCCTTTATTGCACCTGGGTAGTGATAATCTCTTGAGTGTGCGCACGCGGTGGCTGTATAAAACTCGTCTGAAGTAATAGTCAAAATTTTTCTAAACATCCATTACAATGTCCTTAAACTTTTAAAATCAACAAGTATAAAAATATTTAGCATTTCTTTATTTAACACTTGAAAGCTGACTAGTAAACTAATTATTATTAAAAATTTGCATGGGTCGTAGAACCGGCCGGCCGGCTGCTGCTTGTTAAAGAGCGTCTTGATTCATAAATCAATTGTATTTTATTTCTTGGCATTTTGCAGAGACACGCTTTGGCTGATGATGGGTACATAATTTAACACGTTATCTTATGGATATTTATGAATCAATACAAAATAAATAATGCTTTGAATTAATTCTATGCATTTGTAGAGCCTTTGATAGTTCTTGATAAATTGCCATACAAATTGGACAATTTACCTACAATAAAGAAACGTTATTTTTTTCGGATTTTTTTGTACATTAAGTCAGGGATATGGTGTTGGTGTTTCAGTGTGAACTGACATTTTCTATCCTATGACTCAATGTCAATTTTTTTAGCTAGCATTTGTTGGCCTCAATTTTGGGCTTTGCAGAAGAAGAAACGTATGGTAGGTTTTTCTCGGAATAATAACAGCAGGCTTTTTTGGTTTTCTGAAATATTCAACCAAAAAGGTTTCTTCGAAAATACTTATTTAAGAAACTCATAACTACATACATCTTATTTTTCTCATAAATCAATTGTTTCATACATTATGTATTTTGTTGCGTAGTTTTTTCGTTGTTTCTTGACAACTAGATATGAATTTTCAAAGTTTGATTGCTTATAATACTTTTTTGACTCTTAATAGTTGACCCAGAAGTTTTAAACTCTTTTCGTGTTTAATAAAATGCTTTAAAAACTCAATGCTGTCTCCTGTCGTTCAAGCGGAACCCACCTTCCATTTTGCTTCATTAGGAGAACCAGTATGGACATAACAGATCAACTTGTGGAGATCAATGTTGTGGATTTTCTTCCTCGGTGCACCTTCAGCTCTGGCTGTAATCTAAAGGGTTGCAAGATATCAATGATAGTTTTACAATTTTGTTATTTTTCAGCAGCTGTCGAAGTTACCAATAACACCCAACTGTTAAAATATTCAGTAACATTTTATTCAAACGACCATAGACCCTGGAAATTAGCTGGAGATCAGGATTTTGGCCAAAAAATAATCTTTTCGGACTAGTCCTATGTTCGCTTCAGCACACAATCTGCATGTGTTAGATCAAGCAACAATTCTTTATTTTATCGCATGGTGGCATTATTGAATCTTAATAACTTCCCATATGGAGTTATTGTAATCGGTCCGATTTGTCAAATTGGAATTTTTGATATTTCTCGACGTTTCAAGGTCCCTAGGCTATATCAATCATTTTTAGAGAGATGTCTGTGTGTGTGTGTGTACGTACGTTCGTACGTGCGTACGTTCGTACGTTTTGGTACCATTTTTCGTCGTCGTTATCTCAAGAACGAGTAAAGATATCGACTTCAAATAAATTTTTTTTAATAGATAATAACTTCGAAAGAGGCTGAAAGGGCATTTATTAAAATTCAGCGAGTAGTTTTTTCACTATAACGGTTTAAAAAAAAAGTAAAAATTTTGGTTAGTTTCAAATATCTCACGAAAAAATAATGTTATTGATTTAAAATAAAATTTAATGTACATTATAAAGTCATACAGATTTGGTATGAATTTGGAAAAAAATTAACATACCGTTATTTTTTTAAATAAAAAAAAACTGAAAAAAAAATTTCATAACCCAGATATTCTAAGAACGGAAAACAATTTGAAACTCAAAATAATTTTATTTTACGAAAAATAATGTGTTTGACAACTGGTGAAAATTTCAAAAAAAATCAGGTTATAGTTTTTTTACAAAAAATAAAAAAACTATATAAAATTCTATTGAAAAATTGGCAAAAATTGTTTTTCGTCTCAAATTTCTCGAGAACTAGTAGTGATATTGACTTCTAATTTAGTTTATTTTATACATACTCGTAGTATAATTTTGTACAATTGGTAAAATGTTGACAAATATTGAATTATAGTTTTTTTTTTTTAATAAAAAAACTATTAAAAATTCTAGTGAAAACTAGTTAAATTGTATTTCAAGTCGACTTTCTTGGGAATGAACACCGATAGTGCCTTCTAAAGTATGTTGTTTTATACATCGATACCTTCCCGTAAGAATGTATACTAAGTATTCGCAATTTACTTCGCAACCTTATTGTGTTTCAATAAATCGCCGGAAAAACAAGAACTGTACCATGTTCCAACAATGAGAAACCACATTGTACAATCGCTAAAAAAGAAGGAACTTCTTCTATTTCCGGACTATGGTTACATGAATTGAGTAATTTCGTCAAATAAACAATTTATTAATTGTTTTAGGCATTAATTTATTTTGTACGTCTTAATTTATTGATTTTTATTATTTGTTGTTATTTTTATTACTATAATTTTTAGATTTTTATAGTTTTTGCTATATTATCTGTGGTATTTTATTATTTTAAATAATTTATTTTAGCTTATAGGTATTAATTTATTTACGTTTGTATGCATTTATTTATTTATTGATTTTATTTTTTTGAATTATTTATTTATTTATTTCAAAAAATATAAATTGTCAAACAATTTATATTTTTTTTAATTGTTTAATATAGTATAATATTTGCAGTAATACATCAAATTTATCAGAGTTTATAAAACCAATTGAAAAGACACAAGCAAACTAAAGGTGGGGAATAGGCATATTGGTGATACCTCGTTAAAAAAAACGCGTGGAAGTTTACCTCCTGGGTCACGTGGAAACAACTTATACATCAACAATCTCAATTTCAAATCTCTTTAAATAATTAAAATGCTTTTCAATCTTAAAATAATGTTTATTTGAATTTTACAGCTATAGTTTGTTTCGCTGAAATTTGGTTATTTGAAAAAAACTAAATATAAAGTTTTCAAGACCACAAATGGGAAGTTATCAGTGTGGGTCGCACCCAGCCTCTTTTTTCTTTTGAAATGAGGAAGGAGCAACCATTAACATCAATGGTTTCGGGTGTAGAGCGATGTTAACCGACTGCCTGTGGCCAGAGCTCGACAACATTGATATATCCAAGCTGTGGTTCAAACAAGACGGCACAACATGTGAAGGAAAAATTTGGCGACTGAGTTATCTCACGACAAGTCATCATCGCTGCGATCATGCGACTTGACACAACTCGATTTTTTTCTCTGGGTCTACTCTAATAAGCCACCAGTTCAAGACCAACGTTTAAGATGATATTGCCAAAATAACAACGCAAATCGAGTGATGTACTATCTTTAAAATTATAAGGATTAATTTTATATCTCACACCGTTCTGTTGTGGTCACCCTATACATAGGCCACTATCTCGTTTTTGCATCCTTGACAAACTTGGCAATTTGTGCAGGATGACGATGGAGAACGCCCGCTGCTCTATCAAGAGCTAAAATGTATTAAAAGAAAATCACAAGCCTCTCCTACGACCTTGAATTTAAAAAAATGTACGTCTGATAAAAATGTATCATAAACCATCTTTTTTGAAGATTATTTTTTTTTTGTAAATCATTAAATACTTTAAATATTGGCCTATCCATTTTACATGCGACATATACATAGGTAGGTACTGTGTGTCAAGTTATTCAATCGTAAAAAAAAATCTACCTGGAGATTTTGATCAAAGTAGACATTACGATGATAGAGAACACAAAAAAAATATGATCTCGCAATTCTGTCTATCTGTTCGAATAGAGCCTAAATGGCTCGGGAGATTTTTATTAAACTTGGTAAATAGCATTTTTAACTTAAAAAAAAACTAAACTTAAGTTTATCTAAAAACAACGGTACCCACCATATAAATATTAAAAAATGACTTACGAAAATCGTATTTTTTATTTTTGTCGAAAACGGGGCCTGGAATATTGATACAAAATTTTTTTCTTATGATCTATAATCTAATAAAAAAATATTGAAATTAAGAATTACTGACTGTACCTGCCATAGAACTATTTTTCAAATTTTGAATTTCTCATTATCAGCATAACGGATTTTAATGAATTTTTTTTATATAGAAGCTTCTAAAAAGATTAAAAAACATTGCATTTCAAAACATAAAAAAAAATTTTTGAACAAAAAAAATATTTTTTTATTGAAAATTTGATATCTCAAAAAACGGGTCAATATTTTTTTTTAAATTAAATTTTTATTCGGACAGTAATTTAATTTATTTATTTTTTTTTATTTTTATATGCATATAAAAGCTTATTTTTTTTAAGAAACAACGACTTATAATTTGTATTCTTACATAAATTAATATTTGCTTTAGAAATCACATATGGATTTCTGTTTTTTAAAAGTGTTAAAAAAAATGAATTATATTCTTATGAACAATTTTCTCTCATAACATTCACTTTCCTGCGTCTCTATGTCTGAATGCGTCTCTATGTCTGAATGTATCTCGGCCTACAGCCTAAGCGATTTTCTTTAAACTAAGAAATTAAATTTATTGACCAATTTAGATATGATTACATATATACGTTGATTGGAAAAGGTTTTCCGTCGGCTGTTTTGGTCACAGTAATTTTAGTAATGAAACAAAATTTGTTACATATATTTTTCCCGACGGCGACCGACGTTTCGACAGGGATTGCTGTCTTCTTCAGGGGGGAACTTTTCAAATATTAAAAATAATTTACATCATTTGTGAAATAAATGGTTACAGCACTTCTAATAAGTTTCAGACTAACTTCTTTATTTTTTTTAAATTTTGGTGTTGGTGTCTCAATCGGATTGATGTGTATTGGGATGTGCGCGCAGATTAACTACATATTCACATTCAGTTGCTGCCAAATCGTTTTACGTCGCAATTTTAATACTTGGTTAAATGGCACCCTTTCATTTTTGAAATCTTTTGCACAACTGAAGTGTGCACAAATCGGTGTGGCGTGTGTGGATGTGTCATGACACCGGTGCGCGCACAAGTGTGGTCTACTCGTATATGTGCTACTTTAGCTTCTTAGGTAATTCGTTAGAGGGAAAATTGAAATTTGCTATACATCCCATAAATAAGGTTAACTGCCACAAGAGGGCAACATTTATGAAAAAGTATAATTATATTGAAAACCTCTCTTAAGATTTGGATAAAAATAAAAATAATACTGTCAACATTTTGGTGAAAAAAATTTGATCATTAACCAGCTCTATAAATTTCATTCAAAAAGTCTAATGAAAAACTCATCTCAATTTAAACTAGTATTACATATACTCTGAACTTATATTTTTAGTAATTAGACACCTTAGCTTTAACTACTTTATGTAATGTTTAAGCAATTCAATAAATCCATCTTTTTATAAAAAGACATTTTTTTAAATTCCGTGATGCTTGTACATAAGAGTACGTTTGATCCAGTGGATTTTATTTTTTATAGAATTTTTTTTAAATGACAAAACGTTTTATAAAATCTTTCCAAAAGACAAAAAAAGATCATCACCAACGATATTCTGAAAACCTCGGAGGACTCGTTGTGAGAAAAATAAATTTGATTTGTTTTCATCTCAATTAAAAGATTGATAATATAAACAATTTTAATATTTTATTACAAGATAGGGACAATGTGATTCCAAAGCAAATCCCTTTTGAACGTAGTTTCATATACGTATCTTCTAGATTTCAGTGGATGTTTACCGAGTAGCCAGAATCTTTCTTCGTAGAAAAAATTTCTAATTTTTCAAATGAAATCTCTCTAAATTAAATTAAAAAATTAAATTGAAAAATGTGCAAGGCTTGACTTGATCATCAAGTGAATTCCAAAAATTCATTGTGGTGAGTAGTAAAATTTGTTTAAAAAAAATTATTATTATGTAATTTTTACTATCGATTTCATGAGGAAGATTTTTTTTAGATGAGAATTAAATTAGCAAACGCATTATTTTTTTTTTATATTTTGCATAAAAACACACATTTTTATTTCAAAACTGACTCGAACCCTCTTCATTATTATTAATATGTTTTTTTTTTTAACTATTTACAAAACTCTTAATTTTTTTCACTTAATTGCATTTCAATAACTTGGTTTATTTTCTAACTCCGTCCTTATGTATCCAAAACAAATCCTATTTATCTGCGCTTAGGTAAATGATCACCTTCTGGCTGGAATCCATTTTCGTCGGCAAGGAAATTGATTGTATAAGTTACGCCATCACCACCAATCCATGAAATTGTTCCTCGAACCGATATTGATTCGTTTTCTGTGCCTACATTCTTAAGAGTGGCTTCTTCATTTCGTTTTGTGCCATCACTTGTTTCAAATCTATGAGAAAAATGCAGTTTTTTTTTATTAAAAACTAAATTGGAAACCTTTTTATTGAAATATTCAATTAAGAAACTTACGAGAATTTATATCCATCGATTCCGATATTTTCGTTTTCATATGAAAGGATTTCTGCATTTTTTGAATCATCAGCTGGAGCTGCAGAGGCTATGGCGCATAATGCAACAAGGACTAGTATCTGAAGGATATTGAAACACTTACATTAACCGATTAGCTCCTGCAGAATTGTAATTTCTTACCAATTTCATGATTAGATGATTTAAAGGGATATAGGTGCTACAAATAAAGTTATCCTAATGCTTACTCTATGTAAGATCTTCACTGAGAATAATAATCTTGGAGCCCATGTACTTCATTTTATACAAGTTGCAAGTGCAACCACAAGATTATCCCCTCCAGTGGCATCGAATAAACTATCTAATGTCGCAGTGTGGTCTAGGCAAACACGCGTGAGGAGCGCATATTGTAATTGCCATAAGAAAACAAGTGTCATCGCATCATCTGCGAGCATTACAAATTTATTGAAAAACCATTACCACCTCCGCACTCTGCCCTCTGATGATCATGCAGTTAGTGTGTCTTGGCATTTGTCTCCATATCAGATGGTGATGATGATGGTACAAAGCATCTTACACCGCGCAAATGTTGCTTGGTATGTATTCTTGAAAAATAATAAAAAAAACTTAAGTCCAAGAACGCACCATGCGTTCGTTATTGGCCATTTACATCTTCTCTGCATAAATTGGTTCTTGGTTGGTTGTGCAACCGAACAACTCTTGGACCTTTGAAATATCTTGCTTGGCTAGTTTTAACACTTTTTGCCGTATTTTTATGAAGATGTCACATGCCAATCGGTGTTAATCCGATAATTGGAAGGCGAGATGCAATTAGTGAAAGTGAGTTTTACCCAAACCTGGAACTTTGTTGACCGTGAATGAAAACGAGATTCTTAAATTAATATTTTTATGGGATGTATTAATCAAAGTTTCATTAGCTCGAAAGTATATGACATAATATATACCACCTTGTGTTACGCAAACGAAAGCAATTCCCAAATGACAATTTCATACACGAAATTTAATGCCCTTTTGGTAATTGTTGCTTTTAAGCCTATTCAATTATTTTCATATTATGGTTCATTGCTTTGTCGGGCACATCATAATCATGCCTTGCACGCATCATTTTAAAATAAACTTATTAAAAAATGAAGTTCAATTAGATTATTTTTTTAGGTCACAAACTGGGCATATAACCACAAACAAAAGAGCTGATCAGCGAACTCTAAAATGAGATTTCTTAATTGAGTTCCTTTTTGTCAACTTCTTACGTGTTAAGTCTGGTTATGAAGAACATATATCATTGCTTTTTATTTCTTCATAATGAAATTGAAGTTGAAAGTTGATGTGAAAGATTTTACAATGCATAGAAACATTATACAATAGTTTTAAAAAAATTGTAATGTTAATGATGCATTCAAGTTGTATAAAATAAATTGATCTTTAACTTTTTGTTTGCTTAATGAGTTTTGACAAAATTAAAAATATATTGAAGCTTAGTATTCGGTATTTGTCATGACGTAACCATAACTTTGATTTTCTAAACAGTTATGAAATCTTTTTCTATTTAATTTGTTGAATACAGGCAAGCATTTAAAATTTAGTTTTTATTCTAATGTCTGCAAGAGACTTACTTACTTTTCTTACTCTCTGTTTTTCAGGTGACTTAATATGATAAACTTTTTTGTCGACTCTTGAAATTTTTGTGGCAAAATTTTGAGAAGACTGGTTCGGTAATCAATTAGCCATCATTCGTGAAGACGATAACATTGCCACGGTCCGTAAAAGTGTACAGCAGAACCCGAAGCAGTCCTCGCCGAGCAGAAGAACTCGGCCTTTTGCAGAGATCAACTTGGCGAATTTGCGTCGAAACTTAGGGCTTCATCCATACAAGATCCAACTGAATCAAGAGTTCAAAGTTCATGACAATAGACAACGCTTTTTGTTTGCTGACTGGGCTTCGTATCGTTTAGAAGAGGAATCCAATTTCGAACGAAAAATCATCTTTAGCGAAGAGGCACATTTTTGGATGAATGGCTGTGATAACAAACAAAATTGTACTGTATGAGGCGACACCAACCCACACGAGGTTCACCAGGTGACAATGCATCCTAAAACAGTTACCTTTTAGAGTTGTGTTTGGTTCGGTGGCGTCATTGGTCCGTACTTTTTTGGAAACGACGTTGGTGAGACGGTCAGCCTCAATGGCGAACGCTAAAGAACGGTAATGTCCAATTTTGTCTGATTCCAGTAGGAACCGGTGCCACATAGTGGACAATTGACATTCTGCGTGAATGATTTGAGGTTAAGGTTGTTTCTTCCACACTGATAACTTCCGATTTGTGGTCTTGAAAACTTTATATTTATTTTAAGCTTATAAAGAAAAGTATTTCATTTACATTGAAAAGAATTAACCATTATGTTAATAATTGTATTATGTCGATACCTTCCCGTAAGAATGTACTAAGCGACACTTTTTTCGAAAATGACTTTTTGATGAGGAAATATACTATATGTTAAGGGCCACGTTTTGGCCTGGGTTTCGCCAACCTATTATGCATGAAAAGGAAACTAGAGTACAAATGAAAAAAATTATCAACTGCCATGTTTTCTCAATAAAATAATGTTGCCCCCTAAAATTTGTATTATCCCAAAAAAATTATGCTAAGCGACATTAATAAAGATATCTCATTGTCGTGAGCAACAAAAAATTTTGTTAGATGTCACTTAGTTTAACCAAAATTGTCTCTTAGCACACTATGATTCAACTAGAACTTTCTTCGTTTTTTTTCGATTCCTGAACAATTTTAGAAATGTCGCTTATTATACATTCTTACGGGAAGGTACAAAATACTTTAGAAAGCACTATCGGTGTTCATTCCCAAGAAATTCGACTTGAAATACAATTTTAACTAGTTTTCACTAGAATTTTTAACAGCTTTTTTATTTAAAAAAAAAAAAACTATTGATTCAATATTTGTCAAGATTTTACCAATTATACAAAATTATACTATGTATAAAATAAACTAAATTAGAAGTCAATATCACTACCAGTTCTCGAGAAATTTGAGACGAAAAACAATTTTTACCAATTTCAATAGAATTTTATATAGTTTTTTATTTTTTGTAGAAAAACTGTAAACTGATTTTTTTGAAATTTTCACCAGTTGTCAAACAAATTATTTCTCGTAAAATAAAATTATTTTGAGTTTCAAATTGTTTTCCGTTCTTAGAATATCTGGGTTATGAAATTTATTTTTTCAGTTTTTTTTTATTTAAAAAAATAACGGTATGTTCATTTTTTTTCCAAATTCATACCAAATTTGTATGACCTTATTAATCCAGTCAAAGCGTCATGAAAAAGGGCCTGACCTTGCGCGCAGAGGCATGGTCTATTTTTTTTCATGGATCGATAGGTTCTTATGAGAAAAGCTTAAAACCAAATTTGCACTACATGACAACTTTTGGTAAAAATGTGTTTTGTGTCATTTTTTGGTCATTTGCGAATATCTCGGCTACACTATCTCCTACAAACAAAAACTAAACATTTTTTTATTCCTAATAACATTATCTATTATGTTATAAAAAAAACATTTGTTTAAACAAATGAAAAAAAAGTTATAGTAAGTTCATAGTTATTGAGAAAAAAACTTTATTTCACGGTAAATATTTTTCAGTTTTGGATTTACGTCTTATAGTCCTGCTAATTTTCTTCAAATTAAAAAAAAAATTAGTCCATTACGACAAACGGGAGCCAAGATATTCATGATTTAAAAACTTAGGAAAGCTTACAATTTAGTATCTTAACCTTGTAGCTTGTAATTTTGGTGTCGCCAGCAACAAGAAGAAACAAATACATATGTGTAAGTATGTGTGGGGTGTTTGAAGGACACCAATATATCTTGTTGCTGTCGACACCAAAATTACAAGCTACAAGGTTAAGATACTAAATTGTAAGCTTTCCTAAGTTTTTAAATCATGAATATCTTGGCTCCCGTTTGTCGTAATGGACTAATTTTTTTTTTAATTTGAAGAAAATTAGCAGGACTAAGACGAAAATCCAAAACTGAAAAATATTTACCGTGAAATACAGTTTTTTTCTCAATAACTATGAAAAAAATATTAAGAACAAGAAAAAAAACGTTGAAACCAACGGTAACTTTTTATGTTTTTGCTCAAACATATTAAATTAAATGCAATTTGATAGAAAATTCTGTTATTAGTAATATAGTTTTTTATTTTCACTTTGCGACATACTGGGGCTGAGATATTAATTAAAACATAAAATCATAAAATGTGTGGGTGCGCTGACTTACATGTTCAATAATTTATTACTCGGCTTTCGTTCATCGTAGGGTGTTGATTTTTTTAAATTGTAGGGAATTACAAGAACTTTAATAATAAAAAATAAAAATTTCATCGTTAAATGAGCTTTTTTCTTAATAATCACGAAAAAGTGATTTTTAAACAATAAAAAATTATTTTAACTTACTATAACTTTTTTTTTCATTTGTTTAAAGAAATGTTTTTTTTTTTTCATTTGTTTAAAGAAATTTTTTTTATAACATAATAGATAAAGTTATTAGAAATAAAAAAATGTTTAGTTTTTGTTTGTAGGAGATAGTGGAGCCGAGATATTCGTAAATGACCAAAAAATGACACAAAACACATTTTTACCAATAACTTTGGTAAAAAAAAGTTGTCATGTGGTGCAAATTTGGTTTTAGGCTTTTATCATAAGCACCTATCGATCCATAAAAAAAAATAAACCATGCCTCTGCGCGCAAGGTCAAATGACGCTTTGACTGGACTATATAATGAGTACATTAAATTTTATTTGAAATCAATAGCATTTTTTTTCGTGAGATATTTGAAACTAACCAAAATTTTTACTTTTTTTTAAACCGTTATAGTGAAAAAACTACTCAATGAATTTTAATAAACGCCCTTTCAGCCTCTTTCGAAGTTATTATCTATTAAACAAAATTCATTAAAAGTCGATATCTTTACTCGTTGTTGAGATATCGACGACGAAAAATGGTACCAGAACGTACGAACGTACGTACACACACACACACAGACATCTCTCTAAAAATGATTGAATATGATTGATATAGTCTCTAGGGACCTTGAAATATCGAGAAATGTCAAAAATTCCAATTTGACAAATCGGACCGATTACAATAACTCTCTATGGGAAGTTAAAAATGTCACAAGCTTACAATAATGTTAATTTATATTATAAATTTAATTTAATGTTAATATATTAAAATTTTCGTTGTAATTGCTAAAATCAGAGAAATTTGAGAATTTAAATTGGTCGTCGCGAATTGCTACAAACTGTCAAACACTATTCGCGTTCCACATACCATCCACACTGCAACGAATGAATTGTTCGCGGGCTACTGACCTCAAAATCATTCTTAGTTGTCTAAGTAAACGCCATTCGCAACAAATAAAAAAAATGCATGTGAACGAAATATCAAAATGGGCGAATGTTCGTTCATTCATCGGTCGTTGGTCGCTCTCATGTCAATAGTCCTTTAATTCTTTATCAAATATAAGTTTCCCCACAGTTTAGGTTTCGACAAGTTTTTTTTTTTAATTTTTTAAGGCCAAATTATGTTCAGGATCATCGTTTTCGAGGGATCTTGTCAGGTGTAAATTTTCTATTAATTTTAAGGTTTTTGACGTTTTTTTTTTGTATTTATCATTATCATTTGTCGATTTCAGATATCTTGAAATAAAATTGGTTAATGTCATCTGTGTGAATTAATCATATATGTTAGAAGAGTTGTTTGAAGTTTCATTTTGGATTATACAAGCTCTTGCAACATTTAATTTATCATGGCTTAAACGTAGATATATATTGCTTGCAATGTAGTTTTAGTTTTTTAAACGATCCTAAAAACCCGCGAAACTCTTGAACTAGCAACCAACCATGCAGGTATTTAAATCACATATAAAACTTGCAAATACATCAGCACACATAGGTACAAGAATGTACCTTCTTGCAAATTCAATTTAAATATTTTAAACACATAAACTAGCAATCGTATGGCATTTAATGTAAACCTTTATGTTATCAAACCATTTAGGGTATGAACAAAAGTTCTTCTAAATCTAGCGCCACATAATTTGCCAACAACAAACTTCAGCATAACCTTTCCAAAACGGACTTAACAATTTAAAGAAGAATAATACTCAAGAAATGAACTTCAAGTCCGCACGTTTGCCGAGAACAGTTCCCTCGGAGAAGCCATCCAAAGAAAGCACCATACATCATGAGCAAGCTTCATGAATGTCACGGACAAACATTGAAGCCAACTTCAAACAGATGCCACAACCAAACGTCGCCGTCGCGTCGTCGTCGTCGCGTCGATCGTCACTCGTCGCGTCATATCATGCATCGTCCCTCTGCCATCTACTTCACCCTTTTTTCCCCATTAACGTGTGCCAACGCTGAATTATGTGTTATTTAATACCAAACAAGAAATCTATTGACCTATGATGTAACAGCGACTAACAAGTTTATTGTTGTTGTAGGTATCTAACAACCCATCAACTAGATATTTTGTTTTCCTTTGGATGGTCTTTTCTCAAGACATTGTTGTGAATATCTCAGGGCATGGGGAATATAACGCACCAGTTGTTTGGTGTTGGTAGTCAGTTGTCTCTGGGGGTGTTTGACAGTCATTTTTTCAGACAGTCAATCAATCCAATCAAGTTTTCTGCAAATTATTTGAGTTAGATAAATATTTGCAAGCCAGGTCTTGCCAAAGTCTGTTAAACCACTTGGAGTAGAGCATCATTTAAATGCTAATCGGATGGTCTTCTCGGATTCCAAAAACCGGACCACTGACCATCAGCTACAGTGACTTCTCCAAAACGGGTTGAATTTCAACTGATAGTGACAGTGAACAGGGGCATACTTGGTGTTACAAAAAAAAGTCTATCGAAATCCAAGAAATATTATTTATGTCTCAATATCTTTTAGGTTTTAAACTTCTAAAATTCCATGGGAGGTTTCTCGCTGTGTTAACATTAATGACTTAATTATTCAAAAATATTTTCGGTGCCACAAATTTCCAAACTTACTTTCTGGCCCAGCTTTAAAGGCGCCCCAAATCTCAAATTCACAAAATCCAGCACTGACTCAAACTTCAAAAAGCCGGTTGACACGCTGTATTCCCAAAGCTGTTTGATTGGTTTCAGTTTTATGGATTAAAAGTCGAAGGGGGTGTTTGTTCGTATTCGATACTTGTCTTTAACATTTTGTTTGTTCTTCAAGGCCGTTTGCAAGTCGTTCGGAAGATGAGTTTTATCGCATAGCACCATCTTCGACCGACCAACCACCAACGACCACCTCGAAAATTTTTCGTAGCTATGCTAATGAGATTTACAGCCTGAGGTTGCAAATAGTTTTTATTGCCGCAATTAAAAGACTTAAAGGCTTGCGAGCTGCGAAGCGATGGCGCATGCTGACTGTCTGAATTGTAGGCTGGTATACAAATATTGCACGCAATTGCTTTGCTTGCTCTATTGACTTGACCGATTGAAATTAAATAAGTTGGACGATGCGCGCAATGGGGGAAACGTGTTGGTTTTTTATTCAATGATGACTTTGAGCTGAGTTTGGTTATATAATAGATGGGTTGACGTTAAATGTATCTAGTTGGTGTAATATGGGCGAGTCGGTCGCATCTTTATTATCATCAGGAACTAAATAAAATAAGGTGGGTTTTAAGGAATAAAAACAGTTTTAAGGTAGATAAAGGGGTCATTAGGTGTTCTTTTTTGACGACTGCAAACTAATATCTAATGTTTTTGAAAATTAAAATATTTTAATGCAGAAATTGTGATTATTATCAGCTGTTTCATGACCATCTGTTATGTCGTTTTAGAGTTTTCAAATGTCAAAAATCGATACTTCACTAAGAAAGTAGGCTTAAGCTAGTAGGATTTTGGAACAAAATGAACCTAAGAAGAAGAAATGTTTCCAATTTCGTTGTGATGGTTTTTCACGGATGGAAGACCATCTCCCAGACAGTCTCCCAGTGGCAGAAAAATTAAGTTTAAACGTGACAAAAATTTTCGACCTGTCCAATGCCTTGTAAGTTAAATTTCCTTCAATTATTTTTAAACAAGAATTTGTGAATTCCGTTTTTTTTTTATACTCTGTTGAAATCTAATTTTTTGATGCATTAGGATCGAAAGCAGATTCCAGAAAGGCATCAACCATCTCTGCAGCACTGAACTGCAAGCTGCTTTAATTTTTGTGTCTTGATGATTCTGCTTGAAAGAGAGCTGTCTTACGAGATTCTTTTCTTTGAATTGTTGCTTTGGAACCCAGTTTATCTAGCGATTCTTTAATGATGTCATACTGCTGTTTTAAAATGGCTCAAAATTTTAATAAAAAGAATTTCTTTGACTTATTTTTATTTAAGTAGATTGATTTTTAAATACGTCTTACTTCACACAAGATTGATAAGAGAAAAAGGGAAGAGAACAAATGAAGTTTACATACGTCAAAGTGACAGGAAAAACTTTGTACTAGAATTTAGTTTTTACTATACTAGAATTTTATGTTCAACTATACTAGATTTTTAACAGTCACCTAAAACAATTCAGTGGTACTTCATTTTACGAGGAAGTGACAAATCTTCCGAAATTATCAATTAGCGTGAAAGTCATTCATTAGGCTTTTGGACTCGGTGGAATTTTAAGTCTCTTTCATTCCTGGTTCCTGGTTGAAAGTCACAAGGTTCAAGTTCTCTGTTGTACCTCTAATGTATTTATTTTTTATATTCTAAAGTTTTCTATAGTTCCAGCTTTAAACAAATTTATGTTATGGTACTGTTCCTCAAACTAGTTTCAATCAGGAAAACAACCTTTTTAAGTCAAAAATGTTTTGGGGATAATAATATGCAATATTTTTCCAACTTTTAAGTGACATATTGATAATTTTAAATTATTAGTTACGAGCGCTAAAAGAAATTTAATTTTTGTATTTCCCATTTTTAAATTGAACCATGAATGAATATTAGAGCGAAGGCATTACTAGCTTAAGAGATTCTCCTTAATGTTTTCCTGAGAAGCGTTTTCCTTTAGTCAATTAATATCCAAAAATTATGCGACACAAAAACAAATGTTATACCTACACTGGCAGTGGTATTTAAAATGATAAATGTGGTTTGTGTTACCTGTAAGGCATTGCCATTACAGTTGCATAATTATAAATAACTTAAAATGTCACGCCAATGGCAAAGCTGAATCATAAATAACCCATAACACTCAAGAAAATTAAAACAATTAAATTTAATTGCACTTTCCTATTGCAACTCAAAAAGAGTGAATGACTAAATTTTGTTTCAAGTTTCAATAATTGAGCTATTCGTATAAGCCTATGTTTCTTCTGTGTGAGATGAGTCACATTTAAAATAATGGTGTACTTACACTGGTCGGTCAAACAATAAAGAATGAATTTTCGATATCGAATTTTATTCCGAATTAACCAAGATAACATAAATCGCGTAAAAGCATCTCATTCATCAACAAAAACACTTGCACATACGACTTAAATTTCAAGGAGTTATTTTATTTATTTCGGAATCATTTACGTGATGGATGAGGACTTATTAGCTGTATCAGCAGCTGTCAATTAACCAATACTCGTTAGTTCGTAACTTATTTATCTATGTATTACGATTCTTTAAATTTCGTGTTCTTGACATTTCTTGGATTTTTGTTGTTGGATAGGTGACATTTTTCTGTTGAAAAAATGTTCACTTATTTGAACATTTTTTCATTAATACAACAATCTCTCTGAGCAGATAATTGCAATCCTCATTATAAAACTGCGGTACGTTTCTGGGAATGTGCATTTGTATTTATTTACTTCTGCAACGTTTTGGGATATCTGACATATCTTTCAGCTAAGAAAAGTAACAGCTGTCACTTTTGACGTATCTGTTGTGCATCTAAAAGGTTTTTCAATTGGCGTGGGTAGATATTGGCGGACTGTAGCGGTCATGTTGTTCTGATGACATCTCTGTCAAATCTGTTGATTATTGTTCAGTTACTCATACCAAATCACCATGGCAAGTTAGACGATTGAAGAGCATGTCCTAATGATAAAACATTATTATCACAATGAGTGTCCTTTAGTGTAAACTTTGCGTGCATTGCGCCAATATTACGATAGACGTTCTGGCACTTCACAGGCGACTCTTTAACTTTTGGTAGCAAAATTTAAGACGACTGGTTTGGTAATCAATCACACAACATTCGTTCATCAAAGGAACGTAAGATCAGCAAAGAACATCGCCATGGTCCGTAAAAATGTACAGAAGAACATGAGGCAGTTGATTCTCCACCGTGCACAATAACTCGTCCTTTCGCAGACTTCAACTTGTTGAACTTTGTTTAGAAACTTTGGCCTATACCTGTATAGGATCCAACTCACCCACGAGTTCAAAGTTAATGATCATAGACAACGCCGTTTATTCACTGACTGGGCTTCAGATCGGAGCCCTATTTTTGGCCAAAAAATCATCTTTAAGATCTCATCATCTTTTGATGAATAGAGCTGTGTGAATGTCTTTTATATCTTAGCTTAGACTTAAGAGAAATAAAAATTAACAAATCGAAGTAGATAAAGATAAACTGCGAAAAAAAAAATGTAATTTGATTATATGAACGATTATTGTTCATGATTGAAAATATTCGGTATTGGTCTTTTTCAGAAAGAAACGACTGGATAAAAAATGAAATGATGAATCTTTGATTGTTTCGGTCGTTAGATTTAAACAATTGGCACAGCTCTAATATAAGACGGCACCAACCCATACGACGTTCAATAGGTTATTATGCATCTTCAAAAAATTATTATTTGGAGTGGATTTTGGACCAGCCAGCGGTGTCATTAGTCCGTACTTTTTTTGTTAATACCTCATACATAGCTTTTTTTATTTTCCTTTATTGAAAAGAACTTAATTTTTCATTGATCCTAAAAATATTCTTTTTCAAAGACATCGATTCTTTAATTTAATCAATTTAATATGTACTTTTTACAAAAAAATTGTTTTTCCATTCTACTTCAAATAATTCAAACGATAAATTTGAAGCAAAATAAATGAAAAGTTATTGTATTTGACAGTTTGTCAGAAAATGTCTTCCAACATGACACTTCAGTGCATATTGCATTTATTTCAACGGAGAGCTTTGATCATACCGTCGTCGTTCTATGAAAACTCCCTAAGTCCATTTTTTGTGTTTTGAGATATTTGCATTTAAACTTGAAAATTAATATAAAAAAATCCAAAAACTATCAGAATAGCACGATCTCAGGCTTCAACTGTAGAATGGGTTTGGCGTAGCCATTGTGCAAACAATTTTTTCGCAAATGGTTTATCCGAAATGAAATAAATAAGAATTGAATCACATATTTTTTTAAAATGGACTTAGGGAGTTTTCATAGAACGACGACGATACTATGCTTAGAGCTTATTCGAATTACCAAGGCTCTTGACACTTATTTGCTTAGAACCAAAATAGAGAATTGCCTTGTACAAAGATGCCCAGTGCAGTCGTTGTAATTTTCTCGTTTCTATTATGTACATGCATATCGCTTTTCTAAGTGTTTTATTTTGCAAATCTTGCGATTAGCAATTTGGCCTTTATTTTACTCACAAAACCCATTTAAAATACTGTTTTATTTCTCACATTTTTTACACATCATTTTTCATCTCTTTCATGACGAAGACAACAGCTCATTCTAACACAATCTTTTCGTTTTCGCATTTCATATCTGACAACATGTGGTTTTCTGTTTGTAAGCAAACCGGAAATGGAGGCAAAAATCTCTAATCGCTATTCTGAGGTATCTTTGGTTAATAGGTTGAAAACTGTCAGTTTACATGGTAGAAAGATGTTTGTAAACTGATCAATCCGTTGACAGGCATTGTTAAATTTCTTTTTGTCGCATTGCCCATGGAGAAGTTTGGAATATTAAGAATAAATAAATCGAATTGAAAAAAAAAACATTAAGCAAATTCTGTCGCGGTTAGTTCATATTTGCACGGTTTTTTTAAACAATAACTTTTCTGACAATATTGGCAAAAAATTTTAAGTTCACACAGTTGTAGGACTAACAAATTTGATAATATTGACAGATCTGGCAGCCATCTTTACTTAGCTTTATTTACTCTGTAGTACTCGTATTAATCTAAAATATTGAGATCTTAGATCCGAGAAGATGTTTAAATAAAATAAATACAAAAATATAAGCTATTTGCATAGTACATTAGAATTGAATTCTTGTATTCTTGTTTTAACAACCTTCAATATTCTTCTAGCGTTGTGAAAGGTGTAGTTTAAAATGAGGTTATTATTTAGAGAATACCAAAATTTCAAATCCGCCTATTCTTCTTTGAAGTTTTCAAAAACAAATTATCAAAAGATAAAAAGATTATTGAGGTACACAGTGGGCCATCTAGTAGTTTCTTTTTAATAAAAGGTTATTTTGACACTGACAGCTGTTTCCCGCTCGAAATCTTGACAGAAAGTCAGTATCATACCCACGCGGAATGAAATGACTCGCTTTACGCTTGAACAACGTTGAGAAATATTGAAAACTTATTTCCAAAATGAGTGAAAACAGTGCGTTTTTTGAAAAGAAGTACTGGCCGAAATGAAGCACCCACCACACCTACTGCACGTAAGTTTGTGCAAAAAGTTGGTGAGACTGGTATGCTAGTGGACAAAATTCATGGTCTCCGTTGTCGTACGGTGCGCACAGACGAGAGTGTGGCTGCTGTAGCCGAGAGTGTGAGTCATAACATAAACCCGCCACCGATCTTAACAGCTCAATATTTCACACACTAGTCTGAGGAGAATTCTGCACAACGATCTCGGATTATTTGAATACAAAGTCAAATGGACTCAGCAATTGAAGGCGCACGACCATCCGCTAATGGACGTTGTGTTCCATAATTAATGAGAATGTTTGCTCATTTTAGTACATTTTAAAGAGAAATTTGTATTTGGCACACCCTTTATAACTGTCTGATTGTGTCTATCACTATTTCAGTTATATAATTATTTAACAAATTTTGATAAAATTTGGCACTTTGATAAAAAATAAGATTTGTTAATTTTCAAGATTCAGTCAAATAGTTATGGGACAGAAAAAATAGTAAATAATTACATTTGCACGTTGCCAGGTGAACTCTCTCTAAGAACGGCCGATTGCAAATCGCATAAGATGCTAAACATTGATGTCTAGGGCTGCCAGATAAAATATTAAAATATTAGTAAAATCGGGACACCATGTCCACAAAATTGGGAAAAATTGAAACTTAAAAAAAAACAAAAATTAAAACAAAAACCCAATTAAGAAAAGTAAAAATATTTTAATTAAAGTACGTAGTTTTACATTTATCACGAAAATACGTAAATTTTCTTAAAAAAAAAGAGTAGAAAAACTACATTTTAAAAATATTTGTCACCTTAACTTATTTTGTAACTGACTGTTTAACCAACCATATTTTCCTTTAAAAACAGACAAGATTCCTTATAACTATAATCTAATCACAATACATTTTCTGCTTCTAATGTTCCAATAGACAAACAATTATTCCTTTTCTTTCGACTTGCTGTTGCCAGTAAACTAAATACTTCCTCGCACATAACTTACGAATTAGGTAACAAAAACGCAAACTCAAATATCTTTTCTAAATTTGAGGCATCATGATCATGTAATTTAAAGAAAGTGACCTATTTTTAACATGTGAATTTTTGTCAGGCTGTGTTGGAACATTATCTTTAAGAAATGCTATTTCTTCAAACAACATATCAATATCAATTTTTTATAAATGTTAAATAAAAACTGGGTCCGTGGTGATTCTAATTTCCATACTAATTTCAGCTGAAAAACGTAGTTTTGCGAGCCGTATTAAGATCCGTATGTGAAGTCGCCCATACGTTTTGAAAACTTTTTCAGAATGAAAACGGGCTCTCTTGGTTGAAAGGTTGCATTCAGAAAAGATATGGGTGAATTAATTCAGAGTAACAACTGCAATTGCAACTGTTTGAAAATATCTGGACTGTACCGCCAAAGTCGGCACCCTATTGATGTTACATAATAATCGTATCTATTTCTCATTTAACAAATATAATTTCATGATAGAACCAAATTTTTATAACATTCAGAACGCGATAAAGTGGGACCTAGGTGAACAAGCCCCATATTTCAAAGTGCTAAATTAAATGTTGTAATATACTTTTTTTAGTATTTTTCTTTTTTGAGAAAAATTCAGCTGCGATAATATGTAGTTTTGAGGTAAAAAATATACTTTCAGCTAAAATATAAACTTAAAACGAAACTTTAAATAATAAGTCATAAAAGTCATATTTTGGATAAATCCTGCTTCTCAGGAAAACTTCTTCAAAATTATTTTTTCAATATATTGTAATGGGTGATTTTTTTGTTATTTTCTTTTTGGCAACACTGGTTTTGACAGCTCACGCATGTTTCGTGTTTTGTGTCACTGTCAAACATCTTCAGTTTGGTCTATAATTTAAGCATGAATCGTCTTACAAACGAACAACACTTGAAAATTATTGAATTTTATTATCAAAATGCGTGATTTGTTAAGAAAGTTCATCGCACGCTTCTTCCATTTTATGCTCAGTTTAATCGACCTACTGAGGCGGCTATTCGGGATATTGTGACTAAATTTCGCACCAAATTTACATTGTTCAACATTAAACCATCAACACGTTAACGTGTTGCAATTGGCACCTAGATCGTGCGATTTAACCCCTCTATAAACCATTTTTTGTGGGGCTATGTTTAGGTTTATATCTATAGCGATAAGCCCGCTTCGATTGACGCACTGGAAGCCAACATTGAAGCATTTATTCGTGAGATACCAAAATGCCAAAATGCCAAAATTGGACTAAGCGGATGGTCCATTCGAGGCACAGCCGCGGCCAACATTTGCATGAAATAATCTTTAAACATCAAACTATATCGACCGTACTATAGATTCAAATAAAGATTTCATGCATTTTTCTGAATTTTATTTGATTTTTTTTTAATTTCCGATAGCTCTTAAAAAATCACTTCGTTATTAGCATAACAGTATACCCTAATAAAAAAAATTACCATTTTACTCGCGAAAATCAAGCCAAAATTCGAACTGATGTATTTTAGATTTTAGTAGCCTTTCATAAAAATCTCCACATTTTTATGGTCTAGTACTAGCTGAAAAACCTTTTTTTACATTGACCTACCAACACGATTTAGTCTATTTACATATACGAATATGTTTGTATTTATTTGATACGAGTATTAATTTTATGGCAAAAACAAACAAAATAAAAATTCATAAGACAGTAAGTGGGTTAACTTAGCTTTGTCAAATCCCCTTTCTTTAAATTTTTTTTCAGGTTATAACCACAAAAAGCTATCTGGCTTGTTTTTGTAATACTTGTTAAAAATTAATCCAGATCCATATAGATCCGAAAATAATAGTTGCGTTTTAATATCTACGGATCTACATATATACGTATAAATTTGGATACATTTTTAACACGTTTTACAAAAACAATTTGGGATCCTGTTCTCTATCTGGATCTATGTATTTCAAAGATCCAAAAATTAGTTACGCTGGCGGGTAGATGGCCTTATGGCAAGGTAGTGTAAACTATAGTAGGTGCGTTTTATTAACCACAAATCTATCTGGATCCGGATCTGGATCATCCCTTGAAAATAAAACGATACGGATCTTACTGACAGCAGTGTTATAAGCCCGTCTCTTTTTATTCTTGGGTTTGTAAATTTTAAATTATGTCGTTGTCTTTTTTCTTTAAACTATAGCTTACACTACCTTACCATAAAAAGCCATCTACTCGCAAGTGTAATAACTAATTTTTGGATCTTTGAAATAGATCCCGATAGAAAACAGGATCCCAAATTGTTTTTGTTATACATGTTAAAACTTAATCCAGATCCGGATCCAGATAGATTTGTGGATAATAATACGCACCTATACATATCTATCTGCTTTTACAAGGGATCAGTGTAGTCTTCCGGTTCGGTCCATAAAAGATGTTTTTAAAGCTCAAGTTATCTATCGTCATTGTAATTGTGAGGTTTTACCTCTTTTAAGTTTTCAAAAACATAATGTCTTCGGCATTCATTAAAAAAACTCATTCAGTTACACCGTATTAGCTAGACTAGTTTGCTTAGAATGACATTTAGGTCACTGACATTTCCTAAAAACTACTGCTACTTATACTGATCGATATAACAATAGATCTTAACAAAACAATAATCATCTACGCCCATGGCTATTAACTAAACATTACCAATACTGTTATTTATTCAACCGATTGAAATAATTAGGAAAACCAGAGGGTCATTAGCTCACCAGTCTGATGAACTCTATTTGAGTTTCTATACACAATTGATTGGAGCTTCTTCGAGGGTCATAACTCATAACACATTAATGGACCACTTCTACCAAAAGCCTATAATTCCAATTTGACTTAACCATTGCCAACAACTTTTTGGGTCCACTTCAGAGTGGCAGCGACAGATGTAGAGATTTAAACTTTTAATAAAATTGAAACCAAAAGTACTTTGTTTACGTTTGATTCTGGAACGTCACACAACTCCTGATGGAGTTTAACGAATATTAATTCACGACAAATATAAGAACAAACTTCCGGTGTGCCTACTTGTAATTATCCGCAATGAGATTTCTATTCGTGCAATTGCCATTACCCCCGCCAGTGAGCACTTCCGTTGTTGCACGAAAAATAAATTTTGGTTTCATCATGCAGAGTTAAAATCTCGTGGACCAATGTAAATGTTTTCATTTTCATGAGTGAAGCTGGACAACGTGCATCAGCAAGAAAATGATCGACCCTAAGATTGTGAGCATGTTGCGTTTGCAGTTTCACTTTCTCCTGCTAATAAAACGTTTACTTAAATTGTCTACACAGGTTCTGATAGGTCTGACGACTTTGTTGGTTTGTGCCTCAGCTTCTTCGTCCTATTTCATTTATCCGGGCAACTTTCCGATAGTCTTTTTCTCGGACTTCAAGTACATCCCAACGGATTACGGATATATGCTTTCGTAAGTTTTCACTGTACAGATTTTTGTATCTAACCATTTCTCATTTGTTATTTTTTTTCGCATCTTGAAGCTATAGGACACAGGCTGGTGTTACTCATGAAGAGCTCGGAATTGTCCCTGGAACACCGCCATTAAGAAATAATGATAACTTGAATTCGGATACACTTGGATCTTCGAAAGGAGACCGACAGAAATCGAAGAGATTACCATTTAAAAGTCGCAAAGTATCACCGAAGCTCTTAGCGAGCTTAGCAGGCTGACATTGATTTATTAGGATTATAGGTTTTCCAATTTTATGAATTAAGTTTGTAGGTTATTTAAATTTGTTGCAGACATTATTGGTGTTGTTTTTTTGTTGTATTTAAATTATTATGGTAAAAGTTTTTTGGATCTGTTTTAAGGTCATCCATTCTCTGAAATCTCTTATTAATAAAAAAAATATTTAATTTTTTGGATATCTGAGTTTTATTTTGAAGTGATTGTTGTTTGAATTAAAATTTGATACATTCGCATGTTTATATTCATTTTGGTAAATGGGAGAATAATTTGTTTGTTATGAAACCTTTGATTAAAGCGACATTTTTTTTTTTTTTTGATTAATCTTTTATCTTTGTATTTAGTTTATTTGTATACAAACAAAAATCATTGTATAAAAGAAAACAATTTAAGTTATGAAACTCTTTATAACAGGAGGCGCTCGATGACCAATTAAGGATAGAGAACTTGACAAATTTGAATTTGTTTTCGGGTTATTCAATATAATTTTAAAGCCGATTTAATCAGTTGGTGTTTCGTGTAAATTAAATGTTTCGTGTACCTTTTTTACGGTCAGAATTGGCCATCGTCTTCTTAAAGGTTAGGTTAGGTTAATGGGCTGATTGACACTTAGATCGATAAAGGGGTTGTGACTCCCTTGTATTGAAACCTATGATAATCCTATGTTATTCAAGCCTGTTCAGGGTGTTTATGAGTTACAACAAGCTATGACCTGAAATGGCAGAGGGTGCTTCTAAGTCATTGAAGAAGAGGTAGGCGCCTCTAAGGGCGTGTTTCTTTCCTTTACCACCACTTGACAAATCATCCCTGCACCAGGCTCGTAGTAGCATGTACTCCTATTTGCTACGTCTGGTAGATGAGTTTGATATGTCAGTGTTTGGTGCACATGTTCTTTTATTTGGTCAGTATTGCTGATTAAGTTTAAGGGGTTGTCCCTTTCCCAAAGAGAATTTTACCAATCTTGAGAGAGTTTGCCCCATCAACATAGTTTACAGTGTATAAGGCAATACAAAATGCTTCCACGCATTCGAATTGATAATCTAGAAAAACCGATACTTTATATTCCGTTTTTATATCTCAAAACGTATCGTTTCCAACTCTTGAAATATTTAATATGTACAAACATACTCATACTTATGTACTCATAGGGACCCTCAACGGTCATTGCCAGAAATACGGCGCTTTCCATTCTCTACGACTCTGAGCATATTCCTTCCATTCATCTAGGAGCAAGCGCTTTGCCATTCAAAATGCGTTGATATTGAAACCGGAGATTCGGCCTTCCTTGTTTTTTGGAACCTGGCTGGGTATCGAAGACTGTCTTGGCTAGAGCATTATATACGATGTATCCCAGCCAAGTTGACGGTCTTTTGACTTTCGGGCTTACATCCACACCTCAGTACATTTAATAGAGTTCGTGGTTGTATCATAGGACCAAATATCCGTCGAAAAATGTAGCTTTCGAAAGAGCCCAGCATCAAATCTCCCTTCCTACTTATTATTTATAACCCAGCGCTGTAAAGCCGGGCTGGGAGTATAAAAGTTTTGTAAATCGTACACTTTTAGACTCTTTTCTCGCCAAACCAAAGTAACAGCGACTTTTTGGAGTAATTCTAATAAAGCTAGTTTTTACTCCAAGATAGATGAACGGGGTCAAATCGCACGATCCAAGTGGCCAATTAACATCGCCTCCGCGTGAGATAACCATGTTCGGAAATTGCTCGTGCACAATGTCCATTATGGTACAGGCTTTGTGGTACGTACTGTGGCCAAAACAAATTGGTTATCATCGACTAAGGCGCTCGCCGATGACGGAAATGGCCTGGTCAACGTCGTTCTTAAAGAAATAGAAATCGATGATGCTACCAGTCCGAAATCCCAACACCAAACAATGACTTTCTGTGGATGCAATTTGGTGGATCTCATGTGGATTTTGATCGTCTTAAATCGACAGTTTTACTTGTTGACGATCCAGAAATAGACCTCGTCGCTGAATATGATTTTCCAACTACTCGACAGCCAAGTTAGCGAACACATACTGTTGTCTACAGTCGTGAACACTGACCTCCTAGGTCAGTTAAAGCTCGCCAAGTTCTGGTCGGCAAAAAGTCGAATTCTTGTGCGCGGCCTGGAATTGATTGATACTTTACGCTTCCATGGACGATATTTTCGGCAGATCATGCGTTTTGTTGACGTGTGGGTGATGTTGGCGAATTGTTCACTGAATCGGTCGACTCAAATTTATCCACCACTTTGCGAATAATCCTCTCGGAAGGACGATTATAGCGACCCTAAAATAAGCGAAGTACGCGAAATGTTGCCGGAGCAATTGATGATTTGACAGATGTTGCTTCGACAATATGGCCGCAATCATCTGTCAAAGTACAGAAATCCTTTTAGTTTGCTTTTGTTGTGACGCCATTTGCAGGAGCTCTTTGGAATATCGTAATTACCTTCAGCCTTATAGTTCTCAAAGACCATAATCTTTTCAATTTTACTTTACGCCCAAATTTTGTTAACTGTTTTCTCAAGAAGTATATAGTCTATAAGTGCAGTGCAAGTGTCCAATATAAGGGACCTAAGTGTCACTTACTGGTGACACTGGTGCTGGACTGTGAAACTAACCTTATCGATTCTTGAATTTGTAGATACTCCATACGTTAAGAATAAGTTTATTTATATACCTTGCTAATTTATAAGTTTTAAAAATGTATACCAATATTCTGATAAAACTTGTTTGTTTTTAATATAGTCAATAAATAAATATCGCTAACGTTAATAATCAAATTCTCACAAAACTAGTAAAAAGAAAACACCATAACAACGCAACGCGTTCACAGAGGATGACTTCATCGATTAAATTAAAATAAAATTGATTCAAATTATTTATTCCATTTTCTGGCTATTTAAAAGATGAACTCACATAATACTTAACATTATAACTAATTCAATAATCCAAGAATACAAAAACACAATCACAACCTCGCGTATCAGGCTTTAAAAGTCTAAGCCATTTAATTTTAATCCGTCTTTATTTTATGTGCTTGAACATATGGCTGATAACCATTTTTGCCAGCTTTATAATGAACGCTATACTCGTAACCATCTGCTGATACAAAGCTATAACTGCCTTTTACATTCAAATCACCTTCCGGTTCTGGGTATTTGGGATTGGAGTCAGTATCTACTTCTATGCTTTCATCTCTCACCTGGCCATTTTCAGTTTCAAATCTAGAATCAACTCAAACTTTGAATATTTATAATTACAATTTGTAAATATTGAACAGATGTAACTTACGAAAAAGAGTAGTTGTTTGGGCGTAACGATGCCTCAGTGTCGACCTAAGACGTCATAATTAATCAGTTAAAGTATCGAAATAATTTATGTATAACTTAACTTACCTCTGATGGCAAGTCGGCACCATCAACGAAAACCACCAACACTAAAACCCACCAAATATGCTGTAAATTAGATCAAATTATTTCTGCAGCTATGAGCCTTATTTAAAAACCCGGTTCCTACCTTTAGATACCCCATTTTTATTTTTATTTTAATTTTTCAAACAAAAAACTTTTCTATATAAGAACTGTAGTAACTCTAAGAACACTTCTCACTCGCGTCTGAACTTTGAAGCTATTGACTTGTCGACTTTGAACGATTCAGTGTTATATAAGTGATAGAACGAAGATTTTCATGGGACCAACCCACAATTAAACAAGAGCTTCAAGCTTCTTGTTGCCGTTTATTATTTTTTTCTTTTGTTGTAATTGATGTTCTTTAATATAGGGAGATGAAATTACGTCATATAAAAAGCAAAAATAAAACAAGGAATCTGCCTCACTTCAGATCAAGTCAAGCTATTAGATCTTTTTTAAGGTTCAAAGATGTCTATAGAAAACATCATTGAGGCAACATCTATTCATAAATTCGATCATTGCTTTGAATGTCAAGGGGGTTAGACTTCTTTTAACTGCCCAGAGCTGGTCGAACATACATAGTTCTATAACAATCGTGATGGGGCGTAGCGAAATTCGAATTCATAATGATGGGGATTTCAATCAGTGAATGCTAATTTATTTTTAGCATCTTTTTTGTGATGTGTCATTGATGAAGATACTGCAAAAACTGATTTTTTAAAATAGTCTAAGCTTTTTATGATCCGTCATAAAAGTTTAATTTATAGGATCCGGAAACATTAGTCTAGAATAATTTACGGTCAGCAGAGGACATTCTTTTCAATCCAATTAATAAAAAACTCTTATGCCTCCTCTATTCCAAAATTTTACTTAATTATGAAAGCTGCACAATTTAACTAAAATATGGAATAGAAGTTACGTCCCAACTTTTACTTTGAAATTAAAAAAAAAAAAAAAAAAACAAACAAATTGTTCTCCGAATAGTTAAGTGACGTTTATCAAAAATCTACTACAATAAGAAAGAATTCTCAATTGTCAATTGCTTACGGCTATTTCTCACTTGTGATTTATTTATTAATAACAAAAAGTGAAGAACAATATCGCAAAACCCTAAAAAGATTGAAAACTGGAGCTTAAATGACAACGTATGTTTTTTACTTGCGACTTTTAGGTAGATACTATAAGGCGAGTTATGCATTCAGAAAAAAAATCGAACTCGAGATTTTGATAAAAGTTGACTTTACGATGATAGCGAAGCCTAAAAAAATGGGTCTCGCAATTCTGTCCGTCTGTCTGTCTATTCGACAACATCCTTAACGGCTCGGCCAGTTTTCTTTAAACTTGGTAGATATCACTTTAAATTTTTCCCCCATACGTTTTTTTCTTTTTTTTAAGCCCAAAAAAAACAGTACCTGCCATAAAATTTTTTTTGGAAACCTTATAAATCTTTTTTTTTTTTAAAAAACTGTTCGACAGATTAAAAAATAAATATACAAAAAAAAAATTCATTTTGTTAAAGCTAGATAATGGTGAAAAAAAGTTCGGAAAAATGGAACCATTTTTTTTTTTGTTTTGAATTTCTCAAAAACTGTACAACCGATTTTGATAATTTTTCTGCTAAAGCTCGCCAGCAATATGAACAGATTTGTGTATTCAAATTTTCAAAAATTATTTTTTTTTGATTTTTAAGAAAAGTTTCGAATTTTTTTTTTCAAACCTCAATATTTCGGAAACCCCATGATAGATTTTTTTGTAAACTTAATAAATAAAAGTTTCTCAATATAATCTACGAGATGTAAGAAAAAATATGTTATTTTACTTAAAAATAAAGGTACCCACCATACAAATGATAAAAAATGTTAAAAAATGGTTTTCAAAAATCGTATTTTTCTCGAAAACGGCACCAGAATTTTGATAAATTTTTTTCTCTTTTAATTAATTTTTATGATCTTTAATTTAATAAAAAAATTGAAATTAAGATATTACAGCTTGTACCTACATAGAACTATTTTGTCCAATTTTGAATTTCTCACCATCGACAGAATGGATTTTAATGAAATTTTGTATAGAGATGCTTCTAAAAAGTTTAAAAAACATTGCATTTCAAAACTTAAAAAAAAAATAGTTTTTGAATTTTTGGAAAAAAAAAGTCTTTTTTTTTTGAAAATTCGATATCTCAAAAACGGCTCAATATTTTTTTTTGGAAATTTAATTTTCAATCGTACAATAATAAAAACTTAAGGTTGGCGTACCAAATTTTTTTCTTAAAAATGTTTTAAATTTTTTTATATAAAAGCTTATTTTCTTAAGAAACCACTACAACGACTTACAATTTTTGTTCTTGCATAAAATCATATTTGCATAGCATTCTGTTTTTATCTGTAGTAACTAAAAGAATTTAAAAAATAATTTTAGGCTTATGAACAGTTTTCTCTAATAACATTATCGTTTTTAAAATTCCTAGTCTATTACATAGGAGCAAGTTCGTACAAAAACCCAAATTTAACAGTTCCCTCCTCTTTGGTGGTTTAGCTTAATAGGTGTTCCAGAAATTTTATTTTGACAGTGTTGTCACTTTATCACTTCTCGATCGAATTAGTTGCATAGTATAGATTTTTATTTTTGTAGGTGAAAATCTCCAAAAGTAACTTGGTAATATTCGATTAGACTTTTACCGCACCAAAACCACCGGGATCAGAACCAATTTATGAAAGATTAACAAATAATTTTTCTTTCTTAATTTAAAATTACCCGGGAGAAGTTTAATCTCTTGATATTTTCACATGACTCTTAGACCATCAGATCATGAAGCTTGGTTCTTCTAAGTCTCCAAACATTGTCACTTAACATTTAAGACGGTCTCTATCTCGGAGTTGGTATGACTTCGCAATCGAGAAAATCTGAGAAATGTGTTTGACGTGGGATCAGATTTTATAATGCAGACAAGTCTAGTCTTTTTTATAGACTACTGCCAGAAACAACTATCGTTTCTAGTCAGGAAAAAGTACTCCTTGACTTAAAACTACAAAAGAGTGAATAACTGTTAGGTTGTGCTGCAATGCTTCTGGAACACACAAAATTAAGCCTCTTGTTTTTGGGAAGTCTAAGAAACCGAGATGTTTTAATCATTTTGAAAACCCACAGGAGTATGACTCATCTAAATCCGCTTGGATGGCAACATTTACTTTTTGGAAGTGGTTTAATTCATTCGTGCGACAGGTTTGTAAAACATAAAGGTATTATTCAGAATTCTTCATTTGTTTAATTTTTTTTTTAATACAGGTTCGTGTGTTTAAGGCTGAACATAATCTTCCGATGAAAGCATTACTCCTTCTCGACAATGCAACAAGCCATCTACAAATGCAATGATGGTGGCATAACAGCTATGTTTCTTCCACAAAGTATCACACCAATTTTACAGCCCATGGACCAAAATGCCATATGGTTGACTAAGCTCTATTATAGACAAAGCATGCTTTCAATGATAAAATCGCTACGGAAAATGAATCAATTGCAGGAATTTTGAAAAAAATTACATTAAAAGATGCAATCCTCTTTCTAAAATTAGCATGGGATAAAGTAACAGCAGAGCAATTGAAAAAGTGCTGGCATAAAATATTATTTCATAGATCAAACAGCTGGACCTCTGAATTAGTTGAGTCAACGCATTTCGATGAAGAAGACAACATACCCCTTGCTATGTTGATTCCAAACACTCACATTCAAGAAACAATTGAATAAATTGTTTAACCTTCTTGGACAGCCGATTACAGATCGTGAAGTTGAAGTCTGACTATATGAACCTACTAAATGAAGATGATTCCAGCTGCATTGCATTTGATTTAGATGAAGAGGGACAACTTGAACGAGACATTACTCCCAAAGATGCCGTCAAGTTTTCTAGCAGATTATTGATTTGGGCTCACCGGGACAGTTAAAATAAAAACGCTTGGAAATTAGAAACATTTGATAATTAGAATTCTACAAAACTTTTTTATTCTAATTTGCGAGCTTTACCTGTATTTTATAAGATTTCTTCGTATGGCAGGCACTGTTAAAAAAAAAAAAAAAAAAAAAAAAAAACATGTGTGGAGAAAATTTAAAAATGTTATCTATCCTGTTTAAGGAAAATCGTCCAAGCTGTTTAGGCTGTAGTCAAACAGACAAACAGACAGATAGAATTGCGAGACTCCCTTTTTTCGTCTGCACCATCATCGTAATGATTAAAATCTGGAGTTCTATTTTTAATTAATGCATAACACACATACTCGTATGTACATACTTATATGTCGCCAGTAAAAGTGATACGAAGGCTATGGTTGCAATTTTCGCAGTACGAAGGTAGCGCCACCATTATCGATTTAAAAAAAAAATATGATGCAACACTGAACGTGTGCTGCCACCCACCTTTAATATTAAATAAAAATTGCTAATTTGTAAATTTTACCTAAGTTGGTCTGCTTATATATGTTTTTAGCCTATACCTGCCATTCTCAGAAGATTTAAGGAATTCGCATATTTGCAAAGTTTATTGCCAAAAAAATATTTTGCGATCCGTGAAATTTTCAAATGTCAGAGAAAAGATGGGGTGTTATGTAAGTATGTACATACTTAACTAGTTGTATTCCTTACATACTTACTTACTTAAAGTGGCGCTATAGTCCGAGCTGGACCAGGGCCTCAAATAACAGGCTTCTCTAGTTATTTCGGTCCCTAGGTAGCTGTCTCCAGTTTCGCACGGCGTTAGGTTGATTAAGATCCTATATCCCACTTGTGTGCGCCACCTGAGTCGCGATCTTTCTCTACTGCTTTGATCCTCGGGGTTGGATTCGAAGACTTTTCGGGCCGAAGAATTTGGGTTAATTCACTCTATATGACCTAACCATCTTAGTCGTTGGATTGTTGGTTTCGCTGTACAGCCCGTACAGTTCATGGTTATATCTTCTTCTCCGCTCCCCGTCTAGGCAGATCACACCGAGAATTTTCCTCTCGAAACATCCTAAAGCGTTCTCATCCACTTTTGACAAGGGTTCTACACCATACAAAAGAACCGGGATGATGAGAGTTTTATAAAGGGACACTTTAGTAGCTCGAGAGATAACTTTGCCACTTAATTGCCTTCTTAGTCCAAAGAAACAGCGATTGGCAAGAGTTATTCTTCTAGGAATGCAAAGTCCTTAACTACCTCAAAATTATAGCTGTCTATGATGATGTTCTGCCCAAGACGTCGATGTTGTGTATTCTTTCTTGATGGCAACATACGAGTATACTGGGTCTTGACCTCATTGTCAATTATATCAATGTCGTCGGCTTATCTGAACTATTGGACGGAATTTCAGAAGATTGTGCCTCTAGTGTTGACGCGTGAGTTTTGCACTATTCTTTCAAGAACGATGTTGAATACGAGTACACAGCACGACATAGCATCGCCTGGCCTTAAGAACTTTTTTGGGCGAGTTCTTTTCCGACCTTAATGAAGTAGCATGCGTTCTCCATCAATTCTGCTGGATCGGACAAGTTTGTGAAAGATGCCAAAACTAGACATTCTTCGATATAGTTCGTCCCTATAGTTGCTAATCGTATTCCGTAAATATAAAAAATGACAAATCTAAAAATTGTTCTTTAACATTTCTTTAAATTTTATATTTTCTTAAAAAGGGAAGTTTTTTTGTCATATTAAAAGAATTCTTTAATCGGTTTAATTTTAAAATTCTTTTAACATTTCTGATTTTTGAAAAAAAAAAAATAAAAAATAAACATCAACAAAAATAATTAAAATAAACTTCAAAATAGATGGAGTACGGTCTTCAAACTGCTTAAAGAGCTTCATAGAGGGTTTTCGATCCAATCTTCGTCCAACAGGATATTTGTTTTTCGTAAATGTTTAGTATTCAAGGTGAATCCACTATCCACAATGTGTTGTTATCGAAATACCTGAATGCTAATAAATTAGAATAGTGTGTAACGATACTTCATTGTTCGTTGTTCCGCAAAGAAAGGAACGAACAACGAACAATGTGCACCGAAGAAATAACGAAAATACAAATCCGACTTAGTACTGAAATGTACAGTATTCTGTGTTTTGGTTTATGGTAGTCTCCTTTATCTGTGTTAAAAAAAATGGTGGATAAAGAAATGATTTCTGTTGATATTATCATTATTCCTAATTATATAATTTATTTTACTTATTTCCTTTTACACATGATAAAAATATATTAATTTTTATTTATTTATAATAATATCCATTGCCACCACCACCATTACCACCCCCATTGCCGCCACCTCCACCATTACCACCACCGCCACCATTTCCATCATCTGGATGTCCACCACCGGCAGCAATTTTTTCTAAAGCTTCCTGAATTTCTGGTGGTATTGGTGGAGGTGTTGGCAAATGGTCGCCTTGTGGCTGGAATCCATTTTCATCGGCAATATAAGTTAATGCTATGGGTTGACCTTCAGGACTTGTATATGAGAATGAACCTTCAGCACTGAGAGCTTCAGCCCCTTCAATTCCAGCATTCTTTACAAACCCCGATTCTTCGGCTTGGATACCATTCCCAGTTTCATATTCATACTAAAAAGTTTAACAAGAAATCTATAGGTTGTGCTGGGACTTAATAAATCTTTTAGTTTACCTTGTACGATCCATCAGCGTTGATTTTTGATTCCATCTTTATAATTGGAATTGGTGGTCCTGAGGGAGCTGCTCCACCGCCTCCGCCATCTCCACCACCACCACCAAAACCACCTCCATCAGGAGGCAAGTATGAGTATCCTCCACCTCCACCACCTCCACCACCTCCACCACCTCCACCTCCTCCTCCGCCATTTTTACCACCACCATTACGACCACCTCCACCGTTTTTACCATTTCCGTTGCCACCGCGGGAGTATCCCGCCGCATATACACTTACTAGGTAACAAATTAGTAGCCATATCTACAACACAAACAAACAAAAAACAATTTTTATCCTTTAGTTATTCCTTATCCTTTGGAAAACTGACTTACTAACCACTCTCATAACTTTGATGTAGCGTCAGTAATAATGTAGCACTTGTAATACGAGTAATGCACAATACACTGAAACCGTTATTAGACTAATTTTCCTTTTATTGTAAATCCAAATGCGGATGAAAATGAAATCAGCTGCAAAAGATGCCAAAGATACGTATGGCGAGTAATTGGAAAATTAATTTCTCACCTTAGATGCAAGAAGTCAGGTATAACTCATCGTACTGATATGAAGAAGGCTAAGTAAAAAATAATTGAAATAAGTTGCGTAAGAAGTGTATGCTTAATAATAAGCGTGCGCGATCTGTGTAAGCATAGGAAAAAGTTTTGAAATAATTTCAATCGGTGGTATATGTGTGTGTAAACCAAGTTGGATACTTTTGCTTTCAAAGAACCAATAAACTGCGGCTATGGACTTTTAAGGAATTTAGAGCAACTCTGAGGTCCGAGACTTTGAACTTAACTCATGAATAGAACCTGCTCAACCTAGCCCTGACGGCTTGATAGTCATTTGGTTATAATAGAATTTTAAAACCTTGAAATATAACTAATAATCGGTAGAACAAAATATGGAAAAAAGGAAGTTTTAACAGTAGCTCAAACATTGCGTTTTTTGAAAAGAAGTTTTGGCCGAAATCAAGCACCCACCGTGCCTGCTGTACGCAAGTTTGTCAAAAAGTTCGTGAGACTGGTATGCTAGGGGACAACATTCATGGTCCCCGTCGTCGTCCGGGCGCACAGGCGAGTATGTGGCTGCTATAGCCGAGAGCGTGAGACTCAATTCACGATCATCAACAAATCACGCACTAGCCTGCCTGAGGAGAATTCTGCACAAATATCTCAGATTATTCGCCCAATTGACTCAGCAATTGACCATCTGCTATGTAACGCTTCGCAGTTTGGGCCTTAGAGCAGCTTGAATTGGACAACAGTTTTGGGCGAAAAATCATCTTTTCTGACGAGGAACAGTTTCATTTCGGTGGCTAACCGAAAGTCAATGCATCTACGGAGAGTGACAGTTTGGCGCGGATTGTGGAGTAGTTGCATCATTGGACCATTTTTCTTCGAAAATGAGGCTGGAAACAACGTTTTGGTCAGCGGCAGAGAGCCATGTTAACCGATTTTTATTTTACTGAAGTTGAAGACATGGATTTTGACGACCTATGGTTCATGCAGGATGACGCGTCATGCCACACATCACATGTCACAAACCCAATTCTCACCCAATTCCCAAATCGTGGTATCAGCCCTCTTGGCGATGTCAATTGGCCGCATCGGAGCTGCGGTTTTACCTCTTTTTTGGTGGAAAACCATGAAGGTTCGATGTTATTCCAACAATCCGGAAACGATTCAAGCACTTAAGGCCAATATCATCAAGCAATATGTGAGATACAGCTACAGGATTATTTAATCTTACTTAGGAAATGGGTTAAAATATTAAAACTAAAAAATCTTCTCTTTTGATTCGACCGAATGGTGATGGTAAAATAATTCATCCAATTCCTTATTTATACTGACTGAAAATTGAACACTAATTTGGTTAAATTAAAACAATCTATCAGATTTATTTATTTAACTAACCGAGTTGACTCGTATAATTTTAACCGGGTATGTTTGCAGGTTTCATATATGCATTAGTTGAAATATGACTAGGATACAGATTATACTGGCAAATCACGGACGAATCTGGCAAATCACTGACGAATCCTGCAAATCACAGACGAATCTGGCAAATCACAGACGAATTTGGCAAATCATGGACGAATCAGGCAAGTCACAGATGAATCTGGAAAATCACAGACGAAAGTGTCAAATCATAGACGAATCCGTCAAATCACAGATGAATCTGGCAAATCACGGAAGAATTCGGCAAATCACTGGCGAATCATGCAAATCACAGAGGAATCTGTCAAATCACAGACGAATCTGGTAAATCACGCACTAATCCCGTAAATCACAGACGAATCTTGCAAATCACGGGCAAATTCGGCAAATCACTAATCGAGAAACCACGGACGAATCCGGCATATTAGAGACGAATCTGGTAAATGACAGACGAATCTGGTAAATCACGCACTAATCCCGCAAATCACTGACGAATCCGGCAAATCATAGAAGAATCTGCAAATCACGGAAGAATTCGGCAAATCACAGACGAATCTGGTAAATCACGCACTAATCCCGCAAATCACTGACGAATCCGGCAAATCATAGATGAATCTGCAAATCACGGAAGAATTCGGAAAATTACTGACGAATCCTGCAAATCACTAACGGATCCTGCAAATCACAGACGAATCTGATAAATCACGCACTAATCCTGCAAATCACAGACGAATCTGTTAAATCACTGACGAATCACGCAAATCACAGACGAATCTGGCAAATCACGGACGAATTTGGCAAATCACTGATGAATCCGGCAGAATAAACTGATTTTAATAAATTTGTGACCTCTTACTTACCTCTGGTAGGGGAAAGTCTTCAAATTACTTAGTATACTACCTTAGCTGGTCCGTGTTTCGGTTGGGCTGGTCTGGGCTTTTAGAGCTTCACTCAGTTATCCGATGTATTCTGTTAAATATGTTCTAACGGGTGATTTTTTTGAGGTTAGGATTTTCATGCATTAGTATTTGACAGATCACGCGGGATTTCAGACATGGTGTCAAAGAGAAAGATGCTCAGTATGCTTTGACATTTCATCATGAATAGACCGCTTTTTTATCGACAAATTTTGTTCAGCGATGAGGCTCATTTCTGGTTGAATGGCTACGTAAATAAGCAAAATTGCCGCATTTGGAGTGAAGAGCAACCAGAAGCCGTTCAAGAACTGCCCATGCATCCCGAAAAATGCACTGTTTGGTGTGGTTTGTACGCTGGTGGAATCATTGGACCGTATTTTTTCAAAGATGCTGTTGGACGCAACGTTACGGTGAATGGCGATCGCTATCGTTCAATGCTAACAAACTTTTTGTTGCCAAAAATGGAAGAACTGAACTTGGTTGACATGTGGTTTCAACAAGATGGCGCTACATGCCACACAGCTCGCGATTCTATGGCCATTTTGAGGGAAAACTTCGGAGAACAATTCATCTCAAGGAATGGACCGGTAAGTTGGCCACCAAGATCATGCGATTTGACGCCTTTAGACTATTTTTTGTGGGGCTACGTCAAGTCTAAAGTCTACACAAATAAGCCAGCAACTATTCCAGCTTTGGAAGACAACATTTCCGAAGAAATTCGGGCTATTCCGGCTGAAATGCTCGAAAAAGTTACCCAAAATTGGACTTTCCGAATGGACCACCTAAGACGCAGCCGCAGTCAACATTTAAATGAAATTATCTTCAAAAAGTAAATGTCATGGACCAATCTAACGTTTCAAATAAAGAATCGATGAGATTTTGCAAATTTTATGCGTTTTTTTTTTTAAAAAAGTTCTCAAGCTCTTAAAAAATCACCCGTTACACTCTATTTAGGTTAAGGTCTATATCTGTTCAATACTAACTTTTACACAAAGAAACACTGAAGTTTGTAACTTAAAATATTTTCTCCAAACCACATCATAAGAAATTTGTCCGTTGTTCCATTGTCTTCATAACAGCTTGTAGTCAAGTCTGAATCATGGTTATAATTATTATAAAAATAACTACTCCAGTTAATATAATACCTCATTTAAAAAAAAAAAAAAACAATTTAACCCCATTAAATGATCAAGAAGATCTTTAAACTTTGATCTGGGTTATATGTACCGCAATAATGATTTAGATGAACTACATGTTAAAAATTCACCCTTGCTTCTGATCTCATATTCTTCATATACTCGTATGGTATTTTTAAATACCCCATTTCGTGGAATAAGACTCTTGATTTATTCACATTCGTGGAGAAAGAAATAACAAGACTGTACTCTAATATACTTATTTATAGGTTTACTTCCTTACATTGTTTTGTAAGACTTCTTCATTTGAATTTCAAAAATATTGAACTACTCTATTTTCGGTAAAAATCCGTTACAAATTTCTCGACTTTCTTCTGTAACAGTCAATCTCTTCCATTCGTTCTTTAATGTGTAGTTCTTTTCGACTTTTGTTGGAGTACGTCAGGGTTCCATTCTCGAGATTATTTTATTTTTACTTTAAGTGAACGAACACTCTTAACAAACAAAACATTTCATTCACGTTTGATTATCACTGTGTTACAAAGAATGTGAAAAAATCGATAGCACTAATCACAAAGTAATATAACACGTTTTTAAAACAAGCTTATAACTTATAACAAAAGAGCATCGTAAATGCTGTAAGTCATAAGGAACTTGATGTTAAGAGAATTTAAAGCATTCAAAGCATTTCAAACAATAAAAAAGAATTCAAGCAATCAAAAGATTACAAGCAGTTAAAAGACTTCATGCAGTTAAAAGACTCCAAGCAGTAAAAAAGAATTCAAGCAGTTAAAAGACTCCAAGCAGTAAAAAAGAATGCAAGTAGTTAAAAGACTCCAAGCAGTAAAAAAGAATGCAAGCAGTTAAAAGACTTCAAGCAGTAAAAAAGACTTCAAGCAGTTAAAAGACTCCAAAGCAGCCAAATGACTGCATTACTTTCAATGCAATCAAAAGACTCCATGACTGCAAAGAATGTAAAAGGATTTTAAAACACTTCCAAGAATGCAACCAGTTAAAAAGTATTGCAATCTTTTGACTTCAAGTCTTTTGACTGCTCTAAAAGATTTCATTACTAAAGATTTCACAATTAACTGGGACTTTTTTTTGTAAGTTGAAGTACTGCGATAAGGAATGTGAAGGCATTCCGAATATTTAGTTAAATGAATGGGACTTTTTGCAATATATTACCAAATGAATGCATTCTTTTACAGCTCTGCTTATAAGTATGAACGAACTAATAAGTATAGTATACTCAATATGTCAATAATTTCTCCTACTCATTTCAGTCACTTTTTGCCCTGCCCACCCGTCGAATTCAAACAAAAGGTCTTAATCAATGAGCACATTAATCTGAACGATAAGAAATCTCTTTGACATCACAATTTAATTTAATATACTATACCCATAAACCTCTATAGATACATATCTGCCAATAAAAGGAAAACATAAACCCAACAAAAACTTGCACTATCATCGCCAACTGATTATGTGAGTTGCCGAATCCATAACCCATGCGGTTTTAAATGCAAAAGCAAATCCAAGCACTTGTCATAATTCCCATATTCGATGTCGAACTCGATGCTAATCTTTCACCACGCTAATTTATCATCCCACTCCGATCAAAACTAAATTTGGCCCTCAATGTTTACCCAGTGCATCAGCGAAACTCCGAAACTCAGCCCTACTCACTCTATGGCTGTCAAAAAATCTTTATTAATGCACATTAACTAAATTCTTTGACAAAACGAAAAAAAGTGGTCCACTTGAGGGTTTCGCACTAAACACATAGATGTAGGTCCGCAACCGGTGTTGAGTGAATTCAGACCAATATTCTCCTCATGGCCATGTGGTGAAATTCCCGAAGCTCTTAGTCGAGTACAAGCATCAGCTACCAATAACTACCCTCTCTCGAAGAATAGGAAATAAGTGTACTAAAATAGCAAGACATGATGGTGCCAAAGCAATGGGAATTCGTCATGTGGTAAACGCGTATTCGGCAAAGGATATACATAGGTCTTTTTCGTAATCCTGCAAACTCTAAATTTGAACCCTTGTATTAGAAGATTTGACATCCGTGACCAGATTTTGGTACATACACCAAAAATCCTGCAGGCAAGAAGTTAATGGTATTCGAAGAATAGGGTGCGTCGTCGGCTATATGGGTTGTGTTGAATTTAAGAGGGGTTGGTTCCGAGTCCAGCAACCACGCGTGCAGGTGTTTCAACTGAAGCGTCATTGGAAAACGCATGTAAGAGTATTTTATTGTTTTCGGTTGTATGAATAAAAATATGTGGTAAAGGAGTTTATTATTCGATTTGTTTTTGAGGCGAGATCTAATTAAGTGATTTGATTAGGATTGTATTTATTTGATAGAAAATTGTGATATTTATGTTAACTTAAGTTTTTTTTTAAATATATAGCAGTGTATACATCGGTAAATTTTGGCCTTACGCGGTAAATGAATATGGCTAGAAACAATTTTTCCAACAACTTTAACTTGCCTTTTTTCAAATTGTGAATATCTGAAAAATTATACAAGGTGTCTCATACAAAAGTTTGATTTATCGATTACAAAAAAAGCAAGACATCTATCGAAAAATTATTATTAATTTATTAAAGTACACAATTTGGGAATTTATTTATTAAAATAAAATATTGTACAAATGTTAAACCTCGCGTTAAAGCACTCATTTTGTCTTGGCTTGGTAAGTACACTCCGTGATGAATATTTATTTTCTATCGTTCTTAATGATCTTGGCCGCCAGGATTTTGGTTTTTCTAGTGAAATACGAGTCCTGTCTCTTCAAATGTAGACTTCCAAATTCTTCTTCGAGCCACAAGCGCCAAATCACAAATTGTAGTAGAACTCTCACAGGCTTGATATTGACTGAATTTCCAATAGCTAGTCTATGGATTGACAGTCCCCCGTGCCCCAAGGATTCTTTGCGTTCACGCTTTTCTTTTGAGACGCATGTAAACGTTCAAAAAGTCAGTTCAGGGAGTGCAAAATGGTTATTCAATTTTATATATGGAACTATCGAACTTATAGTGAAAAAAAAAGTTGTTAAAAAGTCATATAAATAAAATTGCAGCTCATAAAAACTTTTTGGAATCGTATTTATAAGTTAGAACCTCAACTCTTTTGTTTAGTTATGACTTATGAGCAAGAAAAAAATAACAGAAATGTTACTTCTTATGACTTAATTAACTAAAAACAAAAATTAATTAATAAAAGGTCTTCCAACAGGCATTTCCAAACTGCGGCCATATTGTTACAACTATATTTGTCAAATTAGCCGTGATTTACTAAGTCTTTCTTGCGAAAAAACATGGAAAGTTATTGCGTTCGACAACATGTGCAAATGATTAAATTGTTTAATAAAAGTGGGTCTTCTGTTCGAACAACATTTCTCGTGCTAAGGTCGAAAAATCGTATTCGTCGATGAATGGGTTCATCAATAATCAAAATTGTCAAATTCTGGACGATCATAATGTACACGAGATCCACCAAATTGTAATGCATCCGGAGAAAGTAACTGTTTGGTGTAGATTTTGGGCTGGTGACATCATGGATCCACAGTTCTTTGAGAACGTCGTTGGTCAGGACATCACTGTCAACGGCAAGTGCTATCGGTCGATGATACCCAATTCCATTTGGCCCGAATTTGATGATATGATATGTGAATTGGCTACCCAAATTGTGCGATTTGACCCCTTCTTTTCGGGTTTTCTTTAGATATAGGTCTATGCTATTTAATCACAAACCACCACTGCCCTGAAAGTTAACATAATCAATGCGATTGACAAATTCAGCCTGATTTATGCGCCAGACTTATGGAAAATTAGACTTTTGGAACGCTCGCCACCCAAAGAATGATATTATATTCCGTGCATAATGACATACATGGGCCTTATAAATAAATTTAAAAAAAAGAATAATACGAGTATCTCTCTTACAGTTTGAAAGATTAATGGAAAACCCTTTATGAAGGAAATTGTAACAGAATATCAGATTCAATTATGGTGACATATAAATTTGAGATTCTCTGATCATTCAGAGAATTTTACTGTCGATAAAAGTAACTATAAAAGTAGATACTATATTGAATTAACGTAAATCAAAGTCGAGATTTTAATTTTTTTATATACTCGTAATTAGCGCGAACTCAAAGGGTTATGAATACCCTTAAAATGTTATAAATAACACAGCGCGAGCAGTTAGAAAATGAGGAGGGGATTTAAATGGAGATGGCGATACACATTGGTTTTAAACGCTTGTACATCGCAATGGGGGGGGGGGATCGAGAGGAGTAAAATATTCCACATTCGAGAAGTAAAACGGCTTAAGAAAGAATTTCTGTATTTTACAGTACGCCTGAAATCAGCCTCAAGGGTAAACTGATGCCTTATAAATTGAAGCCAGATCAGAAGGGGAAAAAACTGCTTAGGATGTGGATCTGGATCGCCAACAAAACCAATGATGAAACAACGATGATCATTGATGCCTAAAGAGGAGGTTCTGCCGGTTTGTTTGTATACACATATTACGTCTGCCTGGTTTTCAACCTGTAGTCTGTTCAAGCGATTTTTTTTAAAGGCGACACTTGTGTGGTTTTTGCATTGTCAAAATTTTTGTTTTCAATTTAGATCTATTAAAATACCGATCCTAGCAAATTTTGTATTCCATTGGGCAAACAAATTGATTTATTTTTTATTTAAAATCAATTCTATAAATCTAAAATTTTCGGCATGTACTAATACCAAAACAATTTTCAGTTGTCAATTTCCAAATTTGGTTTTATGTTTGTTTGATTTATTTAATTGTGAACATTATATCCAAAACACGAATGTTTTCGTAAATTCATTCAGCTCAGCTCATATCTACTAATAGATTAAGTATAAAGTTTTTTTAATAATGAAATAGACACAAAATTACACGAATACGCGAACACATTTTTTTTTTATTGAAATCGGAATTTGCCAATTTAAAACCCCATCAACATTCTTAGGTGATTGCTATTTGTACAAACAGAATAGAGCTTCGTTCTTTACTCTTTGCTCATACTACGCTTTTCACTCTGTTTTTATACTTCGAGATTAAATTAAAGATTTATCAGCGCAAATAAATAAATAATAAATAAAATAAATAATGATACCATCAAACCCATAAGAAAAGCTATCTATATTTATCTCGCAAACGGCTCTATCGATTTTGTTATAGAAAAATCTGTGTATGAACTAAGTACATCATAGTTAAACCAACATTCTGAACCAAGATTTGCTATTTACGGTACCTGCCATAGATCTGTTTTGAGTTTATCAATTAAAGGCGATTTAGAATAAAATTTGTACAGGTGGTCAATTCTCTATCTGTGAAACTGTGAAGTGATAAGTTTTTTCACAACTTCACACACTATCCGATTCGCAATTCATTAAAAAAATTAATAAAATGTCAACATATTTTCAAATATTAAATTTGTTTTCACACTCAAACGATTTTGTGAAAAGCCCTGATAAAATATGAAAATTACAAAAACAACATTATACTCAAAAATGAGTATGAGTTGTGAAAAAACTTGTCACTTCACAGTTTCACAGATAGAGAATTGACTCCCAGGTTCCTCAAAATTTAAATAATAAAGCAAACAAATAATTCAATATGTCAAAAAACGAGCAGAAGTATTTTTTTTTTGATTATTGTTTCAAAAATTAAATAATTAAAATTGCATACTTGAATTTTGTTTTCAAATGTTGAAATGTTAGTATAAAAATATTTTTCTTTGCAACTTACATTTGCATACTTACATAACTATAGCATAATATTTTAAGTATGTCTATTGTTTTCTTATTTTGTTTTTCTTTTATTTTAAGACTAATGGGACTTAAAGCATTTATAAGGAAAGCTCTTCATAAAAAGTAGACAAAATGGCAGACAAATAATAGAAATTAAATAAATGAAATTTAAATAAGAGACATTTGAAAATAAATATATTGTTCTTCACAAATCCCAGATTGCTACGAACTGTCAGTCTATTTGCGTTCCACATACCATCCAAAATGTAACGAATGAATTATTCGCGCCGCAAGAGCCCCAAAATCTTTTTACTTGCGATATAGGTACTATAGGGCAAGTTCTGCATTTGGAAAAAAAATCGAACTCGAGATTTTGATCAAAGTTGACATTACGATGATAGCGAAGACGAACAAAGTGGGTCTGTCTGTCTGTCTGTATGTCTGTACCGCGAACTACAGCCTAAACTACCGGAGGTATTTTCTTCAAACTCGGTAGTTAAGGGTCTTCGGTGATTCCCTAGAGGAGATATTGAAATTGTTTTTTAGCTCCAAAACTAACGGTACCCCCCATACACCCGTAATGCAAAATCTTATTTATCTCGAAAACGGCTCTAACGATTTTGATAAAAAAAATTAAGTGTGATATTATGGACATGGACTACATTTTGGTCAAAAAAAATTTCGGGGAAAAATGTTATTAGGGGTACCTGCCATAGACCCGTTTTTTTGATTTTCGACTTTCTCAGTAACGGCTCTAATCAATATCTTCAAAACCTATGAACGATTATTTTTTGAAATTATTTCCTAAAACCAATATTATTAAATACTTAAAATTCGCATCCCACATTTTTTTCTGGAAAAATTTTAGAGAAATTTCTTATATAAAAAATTTATTTAATAATAAAATGATTTTTTAAGGTTTATTTGCATAAATTCATACTTTTCCGGAAACCAGACGGCAATTTTATGCATTTGAACATTATTATCTCATTAAATCCATGTTTTATATTTATAAAATGTATCTTAAATTCCAAAGTACTTTTACATAACAGCAAGTTCGTGCGATCTAGTCGTGCATTTTATTTTTTCTTTCTTTGTTTTGAACGCCATCCATAATTTAAAAAAAAATGCTAAAGCTAAGTGTACACGATTGGTAGATCTTACAATATTGTCAGAACTGTCAGTGAAAAACATGCTTACAATGCCTTGCAACCGTGTACGAGTAGTCTTACAATTAATTGTAATAAAGACGGTAAATTTTAAGCTATTTCATAATCATGTACACACACAATTTATTGTCAGGCCTGCCAATTTCTATCGTTGTCTGACATTTCTGACAATGAAGAAATTGTAAGATGTACGCATTTTAGCATCATACAATTTTTTCATTGTCAGACAATTTGCAGCCAAGGTTCAAATGAAGCAGTTTCCATAACCAACAAAAACTGGCAATTAGTGTGTACATGGTTGGTAGAAAATCTACCAATCTCCAACAATTAATTGGTAGGCATTTAGCCAGCTATATAAAAATAAATTGTTATCCAACTTTTAATTGTAAGAGATTGGTAGATTTTCTATCAACCGTGTACACACATAACTTAATTGTCAGCTCATTGGTAGATTATTGTAAGACATTGTCAGGTCTGACAATATTGTAAGATCTACTAAGTCTACACTTGGCTTATGTGAACGAAAAGTCAAAATAAACGAATGTTCGTTCATTCGTCGTTCGTTGGTCGCTCTCATGTAAATAGTATTTTAAGTATTTTTTGGTACAAAATTGGCCCTCTAGTGGATGAAGAATTCAGTGAATTCGAAACGATTTTGTCTGACATTTAAATTTTGACCAGAACTTCTCGAATCAAAGTCAAAAGCAGAAAGCAGGCATAACTCATGGAAGGAATCATCCACATGTCTCTTGTTATATTCCTATTTCAGCAAAGACCAGTTTCACTTAAGTGAGCTGTCGAAAATGGGTGTAAACGCTTTTCTTTTGAGCACCTCCTCTACTGCGAATGGACCACCTGCTCTGCGCACATACTCTGTTTTATTAATGTCACTTAAAATACGTACATATACGTTAAAAATATTTCTATTTTTTTCAAAACTCATTAAACCCTCTAAAAAGTTCATCAAATCAAATAAGTTACCATACCCTTTTGAAACCAAAATTAAATAATTCCATTAGTTTAGGTTGCGTACCAAATTACGTCCATTACCATTACTATACCCGAAACCGGAAATGGTTGCCAAACCTGCACAAGTGCGCACATATAATAAATGTACCTTCATGCTGTACAAGTGCATACGGTACGTACCTGTTTCGAATGTTTCTTTTCAATTACAAATATTTTAAATGCGTCCATCTATAGACAATTAGATGAACAAAAATAATTTTGATTTAATTTATTCCTTCCCAACCCTTAAGCTGATCTAACACACCGCTGAGATAGGAAGCACATGTTTTTAGTCCTCACCCTAATGCGTACATGTACGAGTATTGTATATTCCGAAGAGTCGCTCTTCTTAAAAGGCATACTCACCACAATCATCCTGTTGATCCAGGGGGTAAAAATAACTTATTTTCAATGTAAACACCCGAACAATCATTAGAATCCCTATAATCTTCCCTCCCTTTTAATAGAACAAGTTATCTTAACCAGAGGAGGAGGGTTGGTGGTAAACGTATAATATACACGCCGCCACTGATCGTTTAATTGCAATTAAAACCCGATTCCAACCCTCTTCGACTCGAATGTTGTATCGTAATGGAAAAAGCCAAAAGGCCGAACCATGTCGATGAAAACACTTGCTCCGGAGTTAACCGACTAACACCGGCTGTGGATTTTCGCATTTCCATGTCATTGTTTTTTTTCTGTAAGTGCGAGATGGATGCTGGGTTAGGTCGTGAGACTTTACGCACTTGTCGATTCGGTCTCTGCTAAGATTATATGTATGCTTGTCAAAGTTTGGTGGCAGGGTTGCACTGTGACCGATTTCAACCGCGAATGTCCTTTTTTGCAAGGGTGACAAGGAGTATAAAAGGAAATCCTTCTTCTAATAAGACTTCATTTTCAAGTTAGACCGCAGTTGGAACAGTTCTATAAGGATTACGCGATGCTACCCGTGCTGCCATCTAATAGCACTCTAATTGGAAGTTCAGTTCAGCGTGTGGAACGCAAAACACCCAGCATGATTTTTCGCATAGAACATTTATTGCCAAATGCTACTGGTGGTCGGGAAGGCCGATCAACACCACCTGCGCCAGGACCAACTTTAACCCGAAGCAAAAATTCAGGAGTACTGGCAGCGGAAGCCATACAAAAAGATACCTCGACAAAACACATCTCGACCTTGACATTGATGTCTTTCAATGGAATCATCCCAAATGGAACGGATTTTTGCAAAGTCCTCGGAGGAAAATTGTCGAGTATCGTGGAGCAGGATTGCTCGTGGCTGAGGAGAATCAAACTATCCGAGGATGTTCACAGCTACAATGTTGTCTTCGAAGTGAACCGTGAAAGTAGCAGTTCTGTACACGTTAGAGCTATCAGAGATATTCAAAGGGGGGAAGAACTAGTGGCTTGGTTTTCCGAAGAGTTGGCTATTCTTATGTCGATTCCATTTCTTACTCCGAGTAATATTGAAGGTAAGTTAAGAGCTAAATTTGACAACAATTTCATATAGCAGTCGTGGCCGAGTGGTTAAGGCGTCTGACTCGAAATCAGATTCCCTCTGGGAGCGTAGGTTCGAATCCTACCGGCTGCGTAGTTTTTTTTATTTTTTTTACAATAATTTTTTTTTTCTTTTCTTCAGGAAATAAACGGTATACTTGTCATGTGTGTGGATTATCTTTTGAAACTCCAAATCCGCTTAAGATCCACATTGCGTTAGCGTGTGGGAGGCATTCTCTGGATATTTTATGGATTCGCTTGCACTACGCCATGAAAGCATCGATGTTTGCTCAACTCTCCACAGCTGCTCCATGCCCTACTACCATGACATTCCCCACGTCTACTACATCGAGGTTGTCAGCTTTCAAGCCAATTAGCTCATCCCTTCCGTCGGCTTCATCCGTTCCATTAAACCAACCCAGGATGTTTATTCCACTAAGAAGTAGTCCGCATCAGCATCAGCCCCCTCATCAGTCACCTTCACAAAACCTTGTACAGCAACCTATCAATCCAATGGAAGCAGCGGCTCAAATTGAAGCCATAGTTAGCAATATGGGAACTTCAAAACAGGGACACCTCTGCATCTACTGCGGCAAGGTCTATTCCCGGAAATATGGTTTGAAAATTCATATTCGGACGCACACCGGATTTAAACCGCTTAAATGTAAATTCTGCTTGAGGCCTTTCGGTGATCCCTCTAACCTGAATAAACATGTGAGGTTACACTTGCAACCTGGGACATTAGCGTACAAATGCCATTTGTGTAATAAGACTTTGGCCAGAAGGAGAGATCTACAAAGACATATGGAGAGCAGGCACTCAAACGGAAACTTAGAATTGGAGACAAGTTAAAGTCGGCCAGGGTACGCGAGGACTATGCTGCAAAACTGTGATATTAATGATAAGACTTTGGATTCGAAATTGTTGAAATATAAAAAATTATGCAAAACAAATATTTGTTTTTTTTTTCAAGTTCTTCATTTGCAACATGAATGTCGTAATGTAATTATTTTTTATTTTTCATTTCCGGGAAACAGTTGAATATTAATTAATAAAAAGATCAACACAATTGGTTAAGACACCTTCCCGCAAATCAATTGACTCTTTTTGTTGAAAAAATTCGTAAAGTTATCAAATGGGACTTTGAAATTGGTGAGCAATAGTGTTTCCATTTTGATGATCATGGGACCTATTTTATTTTCTATAATGTTTATGCGATTTTTCATAGCTATATAATTTTATAGCGATATAAAATATCAGTTGTGGTATATCAATTAATTTGGAAACCCTACTTTTTGAAGATTCAAGAGATTTTGGCTTGAAGCCAGTGGAAACATTGACAGAATTCAAGCAAGATTATAGAAAAATACGCCTGTATCGAAGCTACTGGGATTTTCCATTCGCAAATTCAGTTTTCAATCAAAAATTGATTTTTTTCGTGGCGAATGGAATACGATTTTAAATCGATTTATTTTGGTCATTGTTTCAGGGTAATATTGTGTCACTCTCTTAATATTAAAAAAAATATTTATCCTTAATTTACTTTCAGCAGAGAAATTTGAACGTGATGAATTTACCAAATCATTTTAAACTGCTTCCATTTTTTACTGGAAATAATTTCCTTTGTGTATTGGATATAATTTTATCATTTGAAATACTTAAATTAAACAAACATAAAATAGCATTTGCAAACTGACAGCTGAAAATTTTCTTAGTATTAGTTCAGAGAGGGAAACATCTTTCGAAAAATTTAGATTTAATTTTTGGAATTAAATTGAAAAATAAATAAATTTTCTTTGACCAATGGAATGCAAAAATCGAATAAAAATGGATTTACATTATGTTTGCAAAGGAGAACCAGATAAATGAAATGAATACAAACTTTGAACGAAAAATCTTTGAAAGGTTCGAAAACCTTGGTTTAATATTGCCACCTAGAGCAGATCTCGATTTGGCGTTCAAAACTTGTATAAGAAAAAGAGGGCAGTACGAGTAACTTTTCTGTTTTTCCTTAAACCCCCAAGCTACACAGACAAGTAATGGCAGTTGGCTACATACCATGCTTGTCAAATTCCTATTTTTTCATTTAGTGGGACGTAGGCATTTCACTTTAAAAAGATTGAATGATTGCAATCGCAATAGACCAAATCAATCAATCCTAATATCAATCTCTTGCCACTGAAACCAATGAACATAAAGTGAACGAAACGAACAAAATAAAGTTGTGTTTCGTTCAGTCAACTTGTTCTCAATTATTTCACAACACCAAATAAGATGTCCGTCTTTTTTTATTTCGTTCGGAACGAAACTGCTAGATACAAGATGATTGTGATTGAATGAACGATTGATTGAATAGATCGAATCCCTGCACCAATCAATCAATAATTGATTCGATCTTTCAAAATGAACGATTTCACTTCGTATTGCTTGAAATGTTTGAAATTTTACATTTTATGAAAAGCACATATGTATGCCACAGAGAAAAAATCATTTATATTTATAAATGCAAACGTCTTGTGAGATTTTAATCAGTATTATTTTGTTTTGTGGGAGTGCAAGAAAATGTTACACTTTTGCAATAATATGTGTGTTTTATTCACTGCTGCGTAGCTAGCGCAGCAAAATTTCCCTCAACAAACAACAACAATTTGATTGCTGGCGAAAAAGAAGCCAGTAAAAAAAAGACCGTTATGCTGGTGATAGAACTTTAAATTATTGAAATTAAAATGGTGTCATGCATTAAATTTTAAAATTAAACATATACAGCTGTGTTCATAAAAATAGCAGTGCTCCCCAAATAAAACAAAAAGGCTTTCATTATCAACGTTATACTATATTTCACTTAGCTTCTAATAACAATTTAAGGTATTTCGTTTATATTAATAGAAAAAATTAAGATTGATTTTTTACCGTTACTTTTATCACGGTAAGAAGCGTTTTAAAAATGTATGGCTGTTCACAAAAATAGCAGTGCATCTGAATGTTCTGAATTTATAACGCAAAAAGTTAGAAAAACTGTAAAAAACGTATATGAAACTATATTGATATTTTAGCTTACCATTAATACTTCGTAGCATAACCATTGTTTTTTATAATGGAAATGCATCTGCGTGGCATGGAGTCCACTAAAGTTTGACACCTCTCGACTGGTATTGCGTTCCACGAATCTCGCACTACTTCCCACAATTCTTTCGAATTCTTCGGTTTCGCTTCATGAACCGCATTCTTAACATCCCCCCACAAATTTCCAATGGGGCTAAGGTCAGGGGATTGAGCGGGCCACTCCATAAGGCATAACTTGTTCTCCTGGGACCATGATTTTGCCCTTTTTGAAGTGTGTTTTGGGTCATTGTCTTGTTGGAATACCCAAACCAACGGCATTTCCTCTTCAGCATAGGGTAACATGACCTCCTCGAGAATTTTGACATATTCAGCTGCATCCATTATACCCTACATGGGATAGATAGGCCCAACCCCATAGTAAGAAAAGCAAGCCCATATCATAACTTTCGCTCCACCATGCTTCTCTGTTTTCACAGTGTATCGTGGATCGTTTGCTGCATTTTGTGGTCTTCTTATGCACTCTCGACGACTCTTGGATCCAAAAAGAACAACCTTGCTTTCATCGGTCCACAGAATATTCCTCCATTTCTCTCGTGGCCAATCTCGATGCGTTTTGGCAAACTCCATTCTCTTTGTCACATGCCTTTTTGTCAACAATTTTACCTTGCGTGGACTTCGGGCTGGTAATTTGGCATCCAAAAGACGTCTTCGTACGGTTACAGCGTTTACAGACAGTTCAAGCTTATCTTTAATTTCTCTGGAGCTTATGGAAGGGTTCTGTTTAGCTGACTGAACAATTTTTCTGTCAGTTCTAACACTCGTCATCCTTTTTCGGCCGCGTGTTTCCGGTTTATTCTGCCATTTTATAGCGTTACTTATCTTTTTTGCTGAATATCCTAAGATTTCCTGAATATCCTGGTAAGTTTTCCCCCTCCAAATGTAGTTTTCTTATTAAACTTCGAGTTTCTTCGTTGCAATGTTTTGACCGACCCATTGTTTATTTTTGAGCTAATATTTTATAATTTTTTCTATAATATTATCTTGAGAATACTAAAAACTACAAAAAGTAAAATTTTTACTTACCGAAAAATAAAAAAAAAGATAATGTTTAACACTTTTTAACTTTAAATGCAAGACACTGCTATTTTTATGAACACGCTATATTCGGAGAGCTTGAACAAATGCGTCTATAACGGAAAAAGTAAGGTTCAATTACAAACTTAAGGCCTCAAATATAAAAATGAAAGACCGTTAGATGCAAATTACAGGTTAATTTTTTTTGTAAGAATCTGCGTGTTTAAAATTATTGACTAATTAATAAAGTTTGACCAGCACTGCTATTTTTATGAACACAACTGTATGTACATACATCGTCGGCTGGATGCTATCTTGTTCAATGTCCATTTTTCAAAATGTTGGGAAATCGATTTTTAAAGTTCAAATTGAAAGTTTTTGTTTATATAAGAAAATATTTGATTGGTATTATTTTTTTTCTGAAAGCCTTGACAATTTTGTTTATAAATCAAGATACAGAAATTGTTTTTCTTTTATTTTGAATTAGTTATAAATTAAAATCAACGAGGAAGTCATTTTGGATATTGAACAAAGTTATATGGAGTGACAAAAATTTGGTAAAATTTTTGGATACTGAACAAAAAAATCAATATTACAACATAGAAAAAAAAAACAAAAAAAGGAGAAAACATAAAGTTGATTATGTTATGTTAGTTTTAGTTTTTAAAGCTTATTTAATAAAGAGCTTTCAAGGAAACAAGAAAAACACATAATAGACGTGATTTGTTGAACCTTCTAAATGTGAGCATTAAGAAATGCTTCACAATAAGGTAAATTTTCAAAAACAATGAGTTAACTTCACATTTGAACTTCAGTTACTCTATGACTGAAAGTGGAACGTTATTCACATTAACGAGGTCAATGAAAGACGCCTAATATTGTAATGTTTTCTTTTAGAGCGAATGAAATTCAAGTGGGCTTAAGTAAAAAGACTTATTTGTTTCTCAATTCAAATAATTATGTTACAAAAAAGTTACAAAAATATATATCGTTCTTTTAGTTTAAGTTCTTATTTTATACTTTATAACTATATACCTACGTACTACAATTGAATAGTAAAAGTCAATACATTTAATTAAAAAAGATAACAATAATACATAACAGCCTTTATTAATTCACTTTTGTCAAAGCGTCGCAGCACTAGAATAATAGCATTTTATTATGCACATTTTATAATAATAAAAATATAAATTTGCTTCAAGCAAGAACTTAAAAAAATAATAGTTATAACAATTTAATGATTTCATAAAAACGTCGGTCTTGTATGTTTAGCATGAATGGTAACATGGCCTGAATATCTTTTTTCTTTTCTTTTGTTAGTTTTATCCTGAAGTTACTTTGTTTGACCTTTGGAAGTTTCTCAACTTTTGCAGATCTTGTAATTTTCGACTTTTTGGATATTGTACAAGATAGAAATTATGCATTTTTTTAATATACTAACAATTGTTCAATATAATACAAGATGAAAAGCAGTTTATTGAACAAAAATGAATTGAAAAATCATTAAAAAAAAGTGTCTTATTGAACAAAACAGTTCTCTGTAAATTGAAAACGAAGAGAGATAGAACAAAATGGTTTGCGCCAAATGAAAGAGCGTCCCAAAATTATGAGGACTGCATACCTAACTCAATTTCGTAAAAAATTGCCTTTTGAACAAGATAGTCGGCTGGACGACATGTTTTGACATTAGATTTTGATATTTTCTATAATAATGGCCAACATTGAAATATAAATTGAAATAGACATATGCAGTGAGTTTGATCGTTTTATTCGCACTTGAATGCTGCGCTGGATATGCAGCAATGAATAAAACACACCTAATGCAAAACTAGTTACACCGAATCGTGAATACCACTAATATTTATTTATACATTTGACGACCGGGGGAAATTTTTCAGCTTTAAATTCAATGGAAGATTTACTTAAAATTAAAATTAATCCAAAACATAGTACTAGAACTTTGGCATCACCAAACAATATCCACTATCCAGGGTAAAGGAAGTGAAAAAATGAAAACACCCCGAACAAGAGTGTGTTAAATAGTTCTCTCGTTTAACATCTTTAAAAAATAACTTAAAAATAATACAAAACCATTTTAAATTGCTTTTATACAATTCTATAAGTGTCTTTGCCTTCAATTATAACAAAATTATATCGCCTAAACCTAGTTAAAGCAATTAATCAATCAGAAATACTTATACGGAAACGTGTTTTTGTGTCCAAAAAAAAATCCCTGCGAAAATTATTTTAAAACACCTACCTAAAAGAAAAGTACCGACCGCGAGTTCATAACCGTCTATCTCATTCTGTCCTTTAATCTGCTACAAGTGAGGGTGTTGCGTATTCGGTTATTTTTCAACAATAAAGTTCAAGTTGTCAAAAATAAAAATCAACGTAGAACGAGGGTGTTGGTGTTTTTTGTTTTGTAGAACTACATTTTTATTCTACAATTACTATACGTGCGATAGTGGGCCACAGTGAAGGGACACGGATACGGATAAATGCATTTGCAAAAACAAATGTAAAGAAGTGCATTTAATATTTAGAAATTGGCAACTAAGGTAAATTATTTTGTTTTCTTGTGGTTTCTATTTAATTGTTGAGTGCAATTTTATCGTGATTATTGTTCGTTTTTTGATTTGCAATGTGAATTTACTATTATTGAATTATTTAGATTTGGACTAAATTATAATTTTGCAATTCTGTTTTCTGTTCCCATTTCTACATCTCATAATTGTGACGTTTTTATCTTTTTGTATTAAGAAAGAGGCTGTCAGGGAAATTTCATGAATGCACAAGTAAAAGAGAGATAGGTACAGTTTGTGTTTGGAAAGGATTTTTTTTTTTTGATTAAATTTAAGTGTCACAAGTAATGGATCAAAAAATTCCTTGAAAACAAAACAAGAACATCCTATAGATATTTGAAGTTAATAGAATTTGTGTGGATTGGCACTTCCAATTGAGCAATGCAATAACCATACAAAAGAGTGCACAGCATTAACATTGCTGCCTTTTTGGTTTTTTAGAACATTTGCGATTTTATTAAGTAGAAGTTGCTAAGGATCAACTTTCCTTTAAGGTACCACAAATGTTCACAGGCGGATTGTTTCATTCGGTAGATTGGCACTTTTTAATATGAAATATCACAATTTTAAAGAAGTAAACATAACTATTTTAAAAGCTCCTTAGTTTGCATATAAAACGCTCTTGTTTTTGTTTATTTCGACATTTATCTTTGTGTAAGTATTATCAGAGTCGGGTTATTATGAGTGGTTTTTGCTTTCTTGTAGATTTTGTTAGGACATTATTTTTTGATTGAGGTTTCTGAACGAAAAGAAAGCTAAAATTCCGAGAACCCGCGGAACGGGCCACCTAAAGTTCGATTAAGTTAAAAAACTGATGATATAGGCGCCTGCTTGGCGCATTTTCACACTGGCCCTTTTCAGTACTGTTAATCAAAAATACATTTGGAAAGTAAAATATTTTTTTTTTTGATTTAACGGTGTTTCCTCACTTTAATATTTTAAATCTACAATAATGAGACCACTAGCTAACTAAAGGAAAGTCGGCCCGTTGCTAATAATGACCAATCAATGCGGTTTTTCTTAAACTAGGTGTGTTTTATTCATTGCTGCATAGCCAGCGCAGCATTCAAGTGTGAATAAAACGATCAAACTCACTCCATATGTTAATTTCAATGTTGGCCATTATTATAGAAAATATCAAAATCTGCTGTCAAAACATGTATTTACATATGGTTAATTCCAAAATTTAATGCATATCGCCATTTTAATTTTAATAATTTAAAGTTATATCCAGCACAATTGCCATTTTTTTACTGTCTTCTTTTTCGCCAGCAATCAAATTGTTGTTGTTTGTCGAGGGAAATTTTGCTGCGCTTGCTATGCAGCAGTAAATATTTAATAGCTATTAATTTATTTGAACTTAAAAAAAAGACAAATGAAGTTAAGTACTCTTACAATAGACTTTTTGATTTAAAACACAATCTATGATTTGTTAATAAATAAAAAGTGATTTTAAATTATGTGTCGACTATCATTTGCATGGCTTTTTATTGAAATAAACTACGGTGTTATTAATTAAGAAATAATTCTTTTCTTTCGGTGGTTGTTTGTTGAACAAAATTTAATGTCATTTGCCTGGGTAAATAAACAAAACTTTATCATGTGCAGCTATAAAAAAGTGGAACAATCTCTCCACAATGAGCGAAAGTTTGGAGTGGTTTTTGAAACACGGTATCATATTTTTCGAAAATGATGCCGATTCGACCGTTTCAGTGAATGAATTACCTTACTGAAGGATATTCACTATATTTGCTTGCCTATTAAATTAAAGTTGATGACGTTTATTTTTAGCTAGACTGTGTGCATATGCTTTGTATGATCATGAAAAAGCTGTGCAGTTCAAGAAAATGAAATCTCAGTGAATTTGCTCTGTCAGTTTTACAAAGCATGAGAATAAACCTGCACGAGATTTCTGCCCAAGAGTTTAAGAATAATTCATCCGTTTCATAGATTGATTAATATAGATGTGTAATTTTTAGAAAAGGATACTATGACAAAAAAAATATACAAATTTGCTATTCTTCTTGGTGAGCTTCACATACTCATCTGGACAAGGTGCCATTTAACTCGATAACTCGCTCATATATGGTCAGTTTAAATTAAAAATAAGGTATTTTGAATTAACTGTAGTTTATATTTGATTATTAAACTGTAAGACTAAAACTTTGATTTATTAATCTAATGATTCTGAGATGTCGATTATGATCCATTGCGTGTCATATCTGTGCCAAAGAGTTTCATTTTCAAAATCAGAGACGGATATCGCATTTATCTCGTATTATGTAAAATATTATTTGCCAGTCATAACTTAATAAAGTCTCCCTAAATCATTTTTGTACAAAATTGGGAGAATAAGCTAATAACAAAATTTAAAATCAGTTAAGCCCCTTTTAGACGATCATTTCCGTTTCAGTTGAGCTTAAACTGATGTCTAAATGCAAAAACTTAAGCGTTTGACTGAGACCTGAAACAGAAACTGATGAAAGTCCCATAAGTTTTCAGTTCAGTTATCAGTTAAATTGATGTGTAAATACTTTTCAGTTCAATCGTCATTTCAATTTTATTTTGCGGTGATTTATTAAGCGACAAAACTATAGCTATTGCAATAAGGTTTTCATCGTCCACTACGCAATATATTTCCTCTGATTTTTGACTGCTCACAACTAAAATGAAAGCTCAACTGAACACCGGACTGACGTCTAAATATACTGCCTTTTTTAACTGAACTGATAACTGAAGGAACAACTGATCATCTAAATACACTGCCTTTTTTAACTGAACTGATAACTGAAGGAACAACTGATCGTCTAAACGGGGCTTTAATAAATCTTCAGTTCTCTTTTCTTATATTTTCCAATCAAAACCTTTTTACATCCATGCTTTTCTGAATTTCTTGTTAGTAAAAACTCCCTTACAAATAAAACAATAAGTATACAAAAAAGTGAACATGGGTTATTTTCATTGAAAAAAAAAAATAAATAAGAAGCCAAAAGCTCGTGGATAACTTAAACCTAGAGCTGTAAAACTGATAGGAAACAGCTATCATCGAATCATTCCCCGATCAATGTTCATTCATAACCCTACCCCTCTCCCCCTTAATTTCACTATCGCTCGTACTGTGTTTATAATTATAAGAGTCACTCAATAAACGCTTGTGCGCATGTGAATTATAAAAAAAAAAACTAGTGCCCTACAACTTTTAACTATTCCCATGTCCCATCTACGTGTTAGCAGGAATGGTTCTGCCGAGGTCGGACGGCTTAGATGAGCAGCACTCTTTATGACAAGAGATACTCATGGAGGACTGGATTTGTCTCTTCCTCGCAAAAGAGTTTTCATTAATAACTTTAACCAAATTCCGACCTTCCCATATTCAAACCCAATTTTTCAATAAGTTCTCAGATTGATTGACATGACTCTCATTTTGTTTGGGCTGTATGCCAATTCAGTTGAAAAGTCCGTGAAATTTATTCACAAGGGTAATTTTTTACTCTAGAGGGCTGTTTACTCACCCTTATTATAATAGGCGTTTCACTTGAACGACACTCGTCACTTTTTCTGTCGAGTCACTTTTAAGGCGTTTAAGAGTCAGTATTACGATACTTAAACGCCAGGCGTTTTGAATCAACATGTGTTCCACATAAATATCTGTCATTGACAAATAGATATTTTAAATCAATTTGTGTTTTTTTTTCAATACACGGTGTCCTGTAATTCGTGTGCCATACTTTGGGATGTGATTCTTGATCATATTCTAAGAAAAAAATTGTTCTACAGTAAAGTCTGATTTTTAACTTTGTCATCACTTTTTGACGATGTAAAAAAAGGCTAATTTTGTGTACCCTGACCCATGTTAAGGTCAATTTCTCTGTCAGTACTAATAGTAGGGACCTCATTTTAGATTTTATTTTGAGTAGAAATACTAGCCTTTAAAACTACGTTTAAATTGAGCTGATATATTTTAGGGTCGCCAGATATTCAATTTTAAATGGTGTTCAATTTTTCTTGCACGAGAAAAATTTTTACTTTGAGGTAAAAACATAAAGTTGTCTTATTTTTACCTGATGAAGAAAATAATAATACAACAAAAATCATTAATAAGTGCACCCGAAAACCCAGACATTTTATGATACTTGGGAAGATCTAAAACAGGTGAAAAATGGAATTTTGTCTTTTGTACCTACTTTTATTGCTAATCTTTGCAATTGGTGTGGTTTTCTAAAAATCGATGACTGTTTAATGGATAAATTAACTAAATAAGTAGTATAAAAGAATAGAAAAACTCAAAACTCATTCATCAGATTATCAAGTTTGATAAGAGTGCTTTTTGAAATGCCTTTACTTACGAGAGAAGAATACGCAGACATTTTATTCATTTATGGGTTGTGCAAAGGAAATTCAGAAAGAGCACAATAACGAAGATACCAGAAACTTTAACCTAAAAGACGACTTCCTTCTCGAAATGTTTTTGGAAATATCTTTCGAAGGCTTTGAGAAACTGGATCAGTTTCAACTGCAAGACCTAACGCGGGAGCTGCAAGCACAAGAAGAGTTTCAGTGATACACTTCATCTGTTCAGGGTTAGTTATTTTCACCTTTAAATAAAATAAATATAATAAAAATTACAAATTACACAATACTAACATGTAAAACTTACATCTTTAACCAATTTTGACAATGAGTCGTTTGAAAATTTGTATTCGTCAAAAAATAGCGTTCTGAGAGTCGTAGAAAACGACAGTTATAATAAACATAAGTGACATTTCTCATACGAAAACTTACGTTCCACTCAGAGTATGGCGTTACGAATCGAAAAATAACGATAAACGACTCTAAAACGCCATTCATAATACAAATTTTTGAAAATGACATTTGTCGTTCAAGCGAAACGCCTGCTACAAGGGTGAATAATTAAAAATGTTAAAAATTTAACCAATTGTTTGTTGCTCGAAAAATATAAAAAAAAAATAGTTGTTGTGGACTATTGAATAATTCAATTGTATGTTTTTCTTTTACTTTTGACTTGACATTCCTTTTTTACATAAGCTTAAGCAACTCTCGATTTGCAAAAACTGACTTATAGTCATAATTTATAACTGGCTAGAACATATAACCAGAAATGATCGCATTTTCTCGTCTATACGATTACCTTCCGACTATTAACAGTTTTGCCTTTTATCAAATATCCCATACTTTGAAACTGTAGTCTGAGAACACGGAGCTGACAGGGATATTCCTTCCAACCAAAAGTGAGACAACTAGAATCTTGTTTATTCGCAGGGATTTTTCTTTTCCAATTTGTCAAAAATTTGAGATGAGTTTTCTTCCCTCGACTACGACGTGAACAAATTTCTTTTCTTGCTCAACAAATAAAATATAATGAAAGAAAATCCTGCTTCATATTAGAATTAACTGAAACTGAACTAACTCAAAGAACAGGTAGTTTTTGTTTTATCTGGTAGTTTTTTTTTCTCTTCAAAATGTATTGTGCAAATTGCTTAAGGTTGTAAATTGCTGAATTTTTATTGAAAAAGAAATTCACTGGGAGTAAACCTTTTCCTCGCGATTATCTTTTTTTCTTCCCAATTTTCTCAAGTGCACTTTTTAAAAAGAACTTAAATAAGTATACAAATTTACAACTATTCAACTTAATATATTTTCTTCTCTTATAGATTGCTGCACAAAGTTAACTTTATTGTGTTAAATAATAAGGAAATAAAATAAAGACTCAACAACTGTGAACCTAGAGGAGGAGCAGAAGAAGAAATACACGAACGAATAATGTTTTGGGACAAGGGCTACACACCGTCACAGAACATTGAGGCGCTCTTAAAGAAGGAGGTGAGTTTACTACACTTTTAGGCCAAGAGATTTTCAGACTTAATACATAAATTTCAACATCGGCCAAAGTTTAACATTTCTGTAAAAATCAGAAATAATAATAATAAAAAAGAGTGAAAAACTTGGAAATGCAAAAACGAAGCAGAAAGCAAATTAATTCTAATCGAAATCGTGCTGAATCAATGTTGTGATGTTTGTTTGTTTTTTTTTTATCTTTGCAGAATGTCACCGTGGAGGAGTTTTTGGATGAAGATGATATTCTGCAGGAATGCAAATCTCAAAAGAATATTATAAACTAGTGAGTATGGTTTTCCAAACAAACATATATATAACTTTATCTAATTTGTTATCTATCTAACCAACACTTTATCAATGCACATGATTTTCAGATATACTGCCTTTTTTTCCTTGTCGCATCTATTATTCTGTTATGCACCCCTATGCGCTTTCGAAGTGTAAATAGTTTTATTGACGTAATTGGAAGCCTACCTTTGTTTATCTTAGCTTATATTCAACGACATTTTGATTATCTTAAAAGTTACATATTTACTCACATAGCTTGGTAATAGACTTTGCGCAACAAATTAATGGGTTAAAGTCAGTGACCGCAGCAAATTAAATTAGTCAGCGGACCATAGCATTCGGGAATACTAGGAAAATGTTTATACAGTGGTAGACTAAAATATAGCACTGAACTATTACATTTTTGAGGCTTTTTAGCAAAATTGTCATTGACTTGGAAGTCAAATAGTTCTAGTGCCACCAGTAAGTTTTTGTCAAAACACCGCTACCTGCATTCAGTATCTGGGTTTTCCTCTATCGAATCAAAATGTATTTGCAATTGCAATAAAGTCATACAAGCTTCATTAGAAGCTACGTTAACTAGAACTAGAGTTATGAAATGTATAAAGATTGTCTGTCCTTAGAGGTTTTTCTTCTTTAGCTTTGCTCTGAGTTAAGCACTAATTAGAGACATCGCACATCGAGTATGCTCCGAGCAGAGTATATACAGTGGTGGCCACAGAATAAGAAATTTGCTTAGGTTTGTTAGTTGTTCTATTAATAACGAAAGACACTTATACATTTTATAAAAGAATATAGTATATAATATTCGATATATTAGTATTTTGTTGGGAAACCCTTATTTTTATTATTGCAGCTAATCTTTCTTGCATACATTCAACCAAAACGCGGTATCTTCTCCTTTATGTTCTTAAAATTTTCCTCGGAATTTGTTCTCGATAGGATTCAAGTTCGGACTTTGGGCGGGCCAATTCAAACATTAGTTTTTGTCTCTGCAAACCATTTCTAAACCATCCGGGAGAAATAACCTTTTTTTTGTATTTTAACACAAGTCAAAAAAGGATCGGCATATCAATCTGTCGTCTTTTGGAGTCGTTTTTCGTTCTTTTGGTTTCTTTTTTTGTGTTTTAAAGCTACCAGTCTTTAAAAAGACTTGAAAAATTACTAATTCTGTTGTCATTTCTAATTTTCTGTCCAGCAAGAATATCGACTATAAATTAATTTCCTAAAATAACGGCATTTTAGAAACTGTTCGCGTTCAGCCAAATTCACATTCGGAACACATAATGTCAGCCGTCAAAGAATAACCTTACTATACTATAGATATATGTACATATATAGATATATAATCAGATCTTTCCAATCTAATTAAATACCAATACCGGTTTTTCTTTTTATTCCAGAGCAGAGAATTAGTTGTCAAAAAAAGAATGTGTTTCTTACTTTGGTCATAGACATTTGGAAAGCTCAAATAAACAGATTCTGAAGTATGTAAATGTATCACTGTATTATTGTGATAATACTGTGATAATTTAATGTGAAATCTTATCATAGCGGCTGAGAAAAATGTACAAGCACTTGATTTCTCTTTAAATATACATTAATTTGTTTTTTTTTTATGCATTTTATTTAGTTATATCCGAAAAGTAGTTTTATTCAATAAACCTAACATTTTAAAATGTATGTATATGTCGATTTGAAAGATCTGGGTTGGCAGCAAGTAATTTGATACAAACGAATATAGTTGATACCATCGAGTACAGGCAGTTCCTTATTTAGTTCAATCGAATCGAGATAACAGTAGACTGATCATAGTAAGGAACTACCTATTCTCAACTATACTCAATTTACATGCCAAAATTCCTGCTCTCAACTATGGAAAGTGCCCTTTTGATGGCAGAACAACAGATGATTAATGTCAGAATTAGTTAGAATATAAAAGAAATACCTTCATACAGAACGCTCTTATTTTAATTAACGTCGAAACGTACTCTATGAGCTTCCATTCTGAGTCCGTCCAACATCATATGATTTTCATGTAATTTAACAGATTTCTAATCACTCGACAATTCATTTCCTCAAGTGTGTTTCAATATGGTAGGATTACGTTTTATTTTTTTTTAAATATCCGGCAATATTTCTTCCTGCTAGCAAAAATAGTCAAAATTTTAAGAATATGCGGCTAAAGTCTGAAAGGCGACTAACATGCAAAACATCTTTAAAATAAGTAGGGGTTTGTGAGAAATTTGAAAATCTACTGATTCCGGACGGTTAGTGAGCAGCATTTTTTTATGACATTCCCTCGCAAGAAGCAGTGCACCCCTGAAAAATATGTGCATTTTACGACAGTCCAAAACACTAACCAATATGAAAGGAGTACTATCTGCGTATTATTTAAAACTTTCAAATTTGAACCAAATTACCCTTTTGTTTCGAGATACAAAATTAAGCTGGAAACCTTATATACAAGAACGGGTTAAAAAGGGCACGGTGGTACTATTCTAATGCAAAAAAAGCTATTGGGAACAAATAGGACCTCCAGCCCCGTATTACTCAATGGCTACATACTTTGGTAATCCTTACTTATGGCGTAGCCGTATGGTGGACCGCTTTAGAAAAGGCTTTTAATTGTGACAAGCTAAGCAAGGTCCAAAGGTTACTTTGCTTGAGAATAAGCTGAATACTACGAACAACCTTCTCTGCCGCACTAGATGTTCTGTTCCATCTGCCGCCTCTTGATATTTTCAGTAAACAGACGATGGCCTATCTAAAAGATTCTTCAAATGGATCAATAACGAAATTGGCCATTCTGATCATTGCAAGTCACATTGATTGCACTATCCCAAAACTAGAGTTCGGCAAAAAACTTCGAAGTAACCATTCCTTCAAGATCTTTTTGGGAGGATATGAGTTTCTTGGAAGATGATTCTATCAAGAGATCGAAAACTGTTGATGAAGTTGGTAAGCGTGTGTACTCAAATAGCCTAAAATTGTGTCTCTCTTTCCGTTTTCCTAATCATTGTAGCGTTTTCAAGGCGATTAAAGAAGTCATGTCTTGGTTCAAAAAAACATGTTATAAACCACTTACATCCGCTTCCTCATAAACAGTCAAACGTCTAATAATTAATACTCGATCTCCACAAACTCTATAACAGCCCTAAACTGGCGTTCATCTCTTATGGAGATGGCGCATGAGTTCAAAATTCTCCTGTATTGGAAGCCAGGGCCTAGGGACGCTGTAAGGCTGACGAACTCGTCAAGAGCGGTACAGCATTACCTATATTACCTGATAATGCTAATATAGGTATACCAAAACATAGTGCTATAGAGAGGACAAACCTAAGATAGAACAATTTAACCACCTGTGTGATGACAAAAACAGATCTAGTCAATGCTTGATCTGAAACGATGTCTTATAGGCAAACACGCATCGAGGCTTGGCGTTTATTCAGACGATTTTTGCAGAATCTGTAAGGAAGAGGAAGAATCAGTTCCTTTTCTTCTGTGTACATGCCCTGCTCTGTCCCGTAGACGTAGGCTCCATTTTTGAGAATTTTTCTTCGAGGAAGCTAGTGATTTATTAAATATTGATATTTGCAGTCTATCTCACTTCAAATGGTTCATCTTGAACGAACTTGAACTTTTGAGCATTTTTTTTGTATGTTATAAATTTTTTGCAATGAAACACTACTTTCAGTTCTAAGAAAAATCTTCGATCGAAATTAATGAAATAACTAATGCAAGTACTTTTATCTTTGAAAAACGTAACAGAAGATGTGCCATTTTATAGCTTGGCCTATCACCTTTTCAATCGTGTGTCTAGTTTTTTAGTTTTTTATTGGAAAAAAACTTCAATAGTCACTGAAAAATTATAAAATTTATTACGGCCAAAAAAACCGCGCATTTTTGTATCCTGTTCTGTGCTTTTTTTGTTATTTACAGTTTCACACGTCCAGATGTTATTAAACGGCTTGTAGAATTGATAACGACAGAACCCTCAGAAGACTTACCGCTTGCTCAACGATTTAGACATGCCAATATGGCCTGTGAAGTTTTGACTCTGTAAGTTTGAATTAAAAATGTATACATACATATAAACAGACATATGTATTTATAAATAAAAATTCATCACTTTTTTTTTCTAGCGGCTTACCGTCCTTAAACGCAAAACTTCTGTCAGACAATGACATCCTACAAACACTGTATTCATATCTTGAAAACAAACCACCGCTCAATCCCTTACTTTCTTCGTTTTTTAGTAAAGCCTTTAGTATGCTCTTCACAAAAAAGTTCTATCAGGATTGGTTTTTGTATCAGAAAATGTGCCTAGAATTAATCGAATACATTAAGTCACAGGGAAATTTCCTAGAATTGATTTTTCGTCATTTCGCAACGCCAGTTATGCCAGATTTGTTAATGCAAATGTTAAATGATGTCGAAGGAGGTGCCCTCAAGAAAAATCTATACGAAGTAAGATTTCGCTTGATCATACTTCAAAAAAAAAAATACTTACTAATTATATTTGATTCTAGTGGCTCACCGAAGAGAGACTAGTGGAGAGACTGATTGCAACCCTAGGCGATGCCAAAGAATCAGACAAACATGCCAACGTAGCGGAATTCTTCTGTGAGTTAATCACACAAGGTCGTTCCATGCGACAAACCGAACAGGAAAATGATTCTTTCGAGCCAGCTTTTGTCGGAAGTAATCCCTTGCTGCAACTAATCGAAAGTGAAGAAACCATAAGCAGTCTGTTAAATGTAATTTTGGAACCAAGCGTCAATGAGCACGCAATAATATCAGGAATTTTGGTTGTACTTACTTTAGTTAAGCCAGTAGTGTTTGCGTAAGTATTTTTGGTTTTTTTTTGTATGTACATGTGTAAAAAAAAGAACAACTTCTAATTTTGAATTTTATTCAGCGATGTTGCTGCAACAGATCGTGCAAGAATAATGCAAGAAAGGGAAAAAGATAACCATGATAACATTATTTCGACTGTGATTCGTGTGGTTGGACCACGCCTCAAAGAATTCATTGAAATTCTTCGAAACCCGCCTGTTGTAACAACACTTTTTATTTTTGTTTTGTTTTCAAGTTAAACTAATTTATTATTATTTTTTTTTTTTGAAGAAACCTAATATGTTGTTAAATGGAGCCAAAATTCTGCCGCCATTTGGCAGTACACGCCTGGAGATATGCCGACTTTTTACAGTATTACTACAAACTGGAAACGAAGACATCACGAATGCGTTAGTTTCTTTTGAATTTTAATCGTCCCCTATTTCTGATAATAATACAATTTTTTGTTTTAAAGAATTTGTGAAACTGACTATTTCAACACAATACTCGCACTGTTTAAGGACTACTGTTGGAATAATTTCCTACATAGTGAAGTGGAAAAATGTTTACACATAGTATTCTCTCCGAGCCGATGTATTAACAATAGCAGTATCAATAATAACAATAACATCAGTACCCAAACAACAAAAGATGGTTCCTTTCAAAACGATGATGATCAAATGATGACGGATGAGACTATTAAAAGTCGAGTGGATATAGGAGACGGCGACAATATCGAGGGTGAAGTTGATTCAAAAACAAAAGATCAAAAAAGTCCATCCGCGTTGCAAACATATGTAAGTATTTGGGCTTGTGTGTTCTTTATTTTGTTTGTGGAGCAAAATAACAAGCATTGTTTTTATGTTACTTTGCATTGCAGGTTATAGTTAACAGTAAGATAATATCAAAGCTCATCGATTGTTGGTTGCATAATACTGAAATGGAGTAAGTAGTTTTTCTTTTTTAATTGATAAGATAAAATATATTAACAATTGTATTGTAAATAAGTTCTTTAAAATAAGATAATTGGATAGATAACACTGGTCAGCACAATTTTGGGGTCCGCGGCGTGAACAGAATCCGATTTTTGTGGTGTTATGATATTGTTGATCAATACTAACTTGTATGAATTAAGAACATTTAAGCTTTGTACACTTTGTTATTAGGCCCGAGTGGGCATAGCACATAAGGAAACAAAAAAAAAAAAAACCTTAGAAATTAGTAACTCGTCCGATTTCGGAATGCAAAATAGCTTACTTTCAAACTTCTTCCTTATTCGGAAAGTCTTTGCTGCCAGTGGACAAACACCCATATTTGTTGTTTAAATCGACTGTTAAGTGCGTTTTATGATTTTAACAAGAACATTGTTATGCTATTCGCGCTATTCAAAATAACTGGGATTATCCGGTTGGCTTTATGAATTATTATTATTTGAAGCATAGAGAGAACATGCTAACAAGATAGCCAGCAAGGATAAGTCTTTTATAACTCACTTGCGGAATGAGCTAAAATTCCTCTTTGTATTATGAAGGGCAAAATCTTCTCAATTGTTCTTACAGAACGCAAACGTAAGTGGAGCAGCTTAACCAACCTAGAATGGTTCACTTATAAAAAGCCGACTTATGGTATCAACACGGCACACTCCAGCGCTATTTGGGTCATTGAGCAAGACTGCTCGTAGTCTCCCATAATAAATAACAAAGCTACTAGTTACTAGTGATTCTGTAAATGAAATTGGGTACCCTAAATTTATTTTCTAGGGGAATCTAGGAATTTGTTATTATATACAATTTTTCTTAATTCTTCAAGATATAGAACTAGCACGTGTCATGCTAATAATGTTGAATTTATTTATTCTGTTTTTTTTTTTTTTTAGAAAATCTGAAAATGGACGTCGTTTAGGCTATATGGGTCATTTAATGAAAATATTTAAACATATTACCGCATGTATATCAGAATCAGATCATATCGGTGCCTTAATTGAAAGTAATTTAAGTGATACTGAACTAGAACAGTGGCAGTTACTAGTCAAACCCGACGATGGTGAATTTACCATGGCATTAGCTGTCCAAAATCGTATGTTAGCTAATTGCAATGCTCAAGAGTCGGTTGATTATAGTCAACATTTGCCTAAAGAGTTTCTCGTTGAAGATTACACCACAGAGCTACTAAGTGACTTCACAGCAACACTGTAAGTTCCAAACGGCCTTTACAACTACTGTTATATTGAACTCTTCATTAAATGTTTTTTTTTTAACATTTACAGAAACAATTTATACATCAATCTAGATGAAGATCCAATGACTGAAATATTTGAGGTAAGATATTGCCCATCCAACTTCAATTTCATTTCAAATATCGTTCAGCATCTCATTTGGTTTTTTTCTGCTTTCACATACAATTTTAAAAGATTCTCCGTCTCTATAGACGGAGGACGTGTACTTTGATGCGTTTATTGATCATCTTTTGAATGCTTCCGAAACAAAGAATCTATCGTCGTCCAACTCCTTCAGTCATTGGGATGCCGGATCATCATCTGCGGGAGAAGGAGGAGGTGGAATAGTTCCATTTATTGATTTGTCACTAATTGGTCAGGACGAATCGGCAGATTGTAATGAACAGAGTTCAGCGCCTGTTGGTGGTTGGGCTGATTTTCCAACGGATAACTTTGCTGATTTCGATGCTCACTTCAGTGCATTTAGCAATGATATGGGTGACAGTATTGGCGAAAGAAATGATAAGGAAAACCTAACGTTTCCCGTTAAAGATACCCCCACCGTCAATTTATCTTTTATCCCTACGTCACCATCGCTTACAAAGTCAGAATTCGATAATAATGCCAATGTCGAAAAGACAACATCGATTGATCCATTTGAAGAGGACGATGCAGAGGCTAATTTTGGCAGTATGACAACTGAGCAAACCAACTCAAATGATTTGAAAGACGATGCTTGGACGAGGACTAAAGACAATGAGTCTGTCACAAATACGACTGTATTATCCAACGGCCCAACAGCTATTCAGGACACAAAAGACATTGAAAAACTGTAAGTAGAATAGCTTAAATATGTATATTTTAAATAGATTGTTTATTTCAATTTAGTTTCCTAATCTGAATCAGCTTCTTAAACTATTTTTAGTTAGCAAAATCAGAATTTTGCCCAGTAGAAATTTGAAATTTAGAATATCGTTTCCCTTGAAAATTCTTTGTCAGAAGGAAAGTAAGAGCAAGAACTGCAAATGCTCAGCTTCATTCACTTCACATCTGAATAAAAAAAAATGGATTTATTCCCAATTTTACATAAAGTACTGAGTTTTTTTGCACGAACTTTAATTGTTTTAGGTTTTTTAGAAGAAATTTATTTAAAAAATAGCTTTATCGCGTTACTAGTTAAAAAGTGTTAAAGATATGATTGCTTAAAATATAAGATTTTTTCAAATGAAACGATTAGAATAATAATTTGAATGCATTGCGCCATCTTTGGGGAACTGAATGTATCTTTTTAAGATGTGGCTATCACTCTTAACTGGTTTAATCAATTAAATTTTGAAACCTAGAATCTAGATTCCTTTGAAAATTCTGTAAATAAATTAGCAACTTTTAAAATGTTTTTGATCAGTGATTTTTAAACTTTGAATAGTGGATATGGTGTTGATGTTCTTTATAAATAAATAAATTTGTTGGTGCAACAGCTCAAAAAAAAACCAGGACTTAGTGACTTACAACTCTTAACCATTCCTGTGTGCGTGTTACCAAGAATGGAGGGGACTTACAATTTTCTGCCGAATCCGAACGGTTCTCATGACAAGAGATACTCTTAGAAGACTTTTTCAATTCCTCGCAAAAGGCAGTTCATCCCTGAAAAAACTTTTGTGCTCTTTGCTCTTTGCAAAAATTATTGTTTTATAGCCTTAAATCGCTGTACCGACAATCCCCGTGCATCAGAATTTGGGATAATACGAAAAAAAATCATTTACCTGCACACATAAATATGTTTAAACTCTAATGTATTCCTGGTTTCTTTTTAGTTCCAACCTACTTAAAAACTCCTCCATCACCGAAAGCAGCTTACTTTCATCGACCACAACAGCAACAGCAAACCCCGCATTACTGTCAACATTCAACGAAGACAAAAACGACGAACAATTAAAAACTGCTTCATCAGAAAACATCACTCTAGAGAAGACCCCACCATCATCCACCAACGAATCATTGTGCCAGGAGAATGACAGCTCCACCAACACCATCTTAGATCAGGATAGTAACACGAATAGCTCACCTGCCGCTACAGCCGCCGAAGAAATCACGCCAGCTTTATAATTTTAAAATGATAAAACCCCCTCCAAATCAAAAATAAAAACGAGAGATAAATAATAAAACAGTTTATAAGAATAATAATAGTTCATACATACATAATTATCAGTTATAGGATTTTTTTTAATATCAAGTATTCATACATACATCTTTAAAAAGAGAGAAAAGTTAATTGTATTTTTATTTTTGTTTGTTTTTCTTTCTTAACTCTCGGCAATTATTTTTCTCTATTGTTTTTTTGTTGTTTGCTTTTTTTATTTTAATTTCATTTACTTAATAAACAAAAATAAAAACAAACAATAATAGTTAAGAAACTAAATTAAAACACATCCTATAATAATATAAACTAAATCAAACCTCAAACCACAATCCCGCCCATTAAAACGATTTCAGAAAAAAAGTAAATTGCTCAGCAGGCCAGAAGATTATCTTCTAAAAAAAAAAAAATAAATAAAATCTCGTTAATATTTTTTTAAATTTCTTTATTTTTCATTAGAGCTAGATAGCATGCAGCTTCTATTTTGTATTGTTTTTTGTTTTTGTATTTTATATAGCAATATACACACTAAAATGGCACAAGTTTTTTTTAAGTATCTTATCTATCTCTGAAATATCTGTGATATTAAATGAAGTTGCAGGGTATTAAGAAGAAAATATAAAACAAAAACATTAAAAAAAATAAAACAAAGATAGATTTTAAATTTGCTTAATTGCACACACACACACAACACACACTTATATACATACATACACTTGAACAATATTTTCAATTATTAAAACAATAAAACGAAACAAAAATATAAATGAAAATGAAAATGAATACAATTTAAAAACAAAAAATGCTGCAGCAGACAGACCACAGAAAAGCAATATTATTAAAACTGAAAATAATATAAAATGTATCCCCCAGCAATTAATAATACAAACGAAAGAAGGAAACTAAAAGCAAATTAAAGTCAAAAAACAAAATTTAAAATAGCTATAAAATTTAACAAAAAATAAACTCAAAATAATTTAAGGTTTCTCCTCGGGTGAAAAGCAAACAAAAAAACATTAATAAAGCATAATAGTGTAAATATAACAAAAAGATATATTTATAAAAAAACGAAGTTAATTCTTTGGTAGATAAAACAAAAAAAAATAAATGACGACGAATTTTTTGTGAAATGCAAATCCAAAAATGCATCTCTGTTATATAGAATTTCCTCTTTTTGTTCGAACCTTTTTATCTTAAATAACAAAATCATTCCATTTTCCATTGCGCATTAACTAGTAGATACATTACCTTCATTAAATCATCAAAGATTATATCATCATATCGATCATTATCATTACAGGTTGTATCATGGGAGAATAAATGGTTTCGCTTAAAAGAATTTCGCTCAAGAGTCATCAGTTCCTAACAACAACACAACGTCTGAATATACAATCTTTTTCATTTTAAGGATTTTTCTTCGACATTCATACATACATACATACTTTTACTCTGAAATGGATGATAATAAGTCCCAATTGTTGATGATTGAATGATTGAAACTGATACTATAATGGTATGTTTTTCATACGATTTTTCTAAGTAAAAATTGGGAATTGTATTCTGTTTCAAAACACAGCTTAATTATTTGTATTTCTTCTTGTACCGATAAATAGTTGGAAATGCTTTTAATGCGGGGTAAAGTTGACATCCAAATCTCAAAGTACTTACTGAGGTAACATCGAAATGTGCCGTATATCAATGAACTAATAAAACTCGCTAACCTACTCTAAAATTTTGAAGCTAAGCTTGAGGGTTGTAAAATATTTCAAAATTTGCTATACGTAAAAAGATCGATTAAGGAGGACTAGTTACAGTAAGCCCTCGGTTAAAGCAACGTCGATAGTTACCATTACTGACTCAGTAAACCCGACTTTCCATCTATGATTAATCACCCCTATCACAGAGTCCCTCGTAACAAATCCCCGAAAAATTTGTTACGCTACGAATACGAATAAATTTACATCATAGGCCCCGAACGGAATCAAAAAAGCATTTTCCTAATTTCGGAGTTTCAAAATAAGTTGATTTGCGTCAAAATGTGAAAAAATAAATAAATTTTCGTTGTTCATCTTTTGATTTGATTTTAATTTTGTTGGTAGTTAAAAAGGGATACCATTGCCGTTGCAATCTTTGTAATAAATGTAGAAAATACGTGAAGAAGACAAATACTAAAAATGAGATTCATTACGGAAGGATACCAATATTTATTTGTATTTACTTTATTGGCCCTTCAAAAAAATAAAAAAATATAAACAAATTCACATGAAAACAATAATAAAAATTGTTTTTATATATTTTATTTGCATGTCCTTTATCTTCGTTCGCTTAGTTATATTTGTGTTTCGTTTTAAGTTGAGCTCCGATCAAAATATCTGTTCGTAGAAAAAACTGTCCAACTTCCTATTCATTCGGGGCTAGTGATACCATTATTCACGAACTCCGAATTTCGTAGCAAGTTTTTTTTAGTACGACGCGAGCGATGATACCTTTTTTCGGGGTTCGTACTACGAATCTATTACGACGGAGCCTGAGATAAGGCTGAATATTTCGTTTAATCTTGGTTCGGTGTTTACTTTTATTGTAACTGGGCTGATATTTTACACCTACTTCTCAAAATTTTTTTTAATTTTTCAACTATTTTTTTCGCGGTCGTTAGTTGCTTGGATTTATTCGAGTAATTAAGACTATTGTACAAAAATGTTCCTAATATGTCTATAGAAAGCAGAAGACAGAAAAGTCGAAAAAAAAGTGCTTAACAAATTCGTATCTAAATCTAGGTCCGAAAAAAACTCGGTGTCAGTATTAAACACCATGACTCTTTTTAAAACCGAGAAAATAAAATTAACCAAATTTTGTTTTAATTAACTGCAGTATAACTTTTCTTTTATTGTGTATACTCTGGTTCTTAAGTTAAATTCTAATTCAAGACTCAACTTGTTTTGTGGCTCGGTTATTGCAGCAACCTCAATTAAATTAACAGGTCGAATTTGTATCGGTTGCTTTTACCGACGGCGTACTGTATTGGCATCTTTTAAAAAAACAATATTCAATTTTTTAATGTTGAACGACGAATTATGACCAATCGAGTGCCATGTTCGTATTAGTAAAAACAAGGTGAAAGTTTGCTTACGTTTTACTAAACATGTAAGCAGGGCACAGCAGCACAGCATAAGGGAATTAGTTAGACATTTTGAAAGGATTAATTCACTAATATTCAATAATTCTTAAATGCCTTTTTGATCGATAAATGATTTCCGACTCTATGGACAAATGAGGACTTTTATACTAGGACTCTCTGGAGTGTCATATAATCATGTATTTTAACTAGTGCTCATGAATTAATTACCTATAGGTCTTTCTTAAAAATGTTATTTGAATAAAATATGCTTACAAACGTGAAGTGTCTAAAATCGAATAAACTTGATTATGTGTGAATTTGTTCAGAAACATCATCTAAGATGGAACTATTCTGTAAAAACATACGAGTCATAATGTCAGCAACTGCTCGGACTGAATTAAATAAATTCTCTTTTGAAGTTCTTTGATAAGTAACGGATAATTAATGTATAGGTACCATGTATAACGTTTCAAATAGCAGTTTTAGGTGAATGTTGTTGAGCAAAAGGCATTTGTGCAAACATAAATGCACAGTTTTTGACGGTTGTTATTTTTTTTTTTCTCACGAAATTATCAATATTGTCAGACCACAAAGATACACCCATGTTCTGCATTTCACTTATTGTGAATTCGAGCAACAAAAGTGAATTTTGATGTTCTGCATTCCGCATAAAATGACTTTTGTGATTTGTTCATTCCGAATGTGAAATGTTGGTGTTCTGAATTCCACCCGAAATGAAGTTTGTGAATTGAGTTTTCGGAGATGAAAATTCGTGTTCTACATTTCGAATATATAGCATTTTACGGTGAATTCAATTCACTTAGTTTTATTTGGTGAAATTGATAAACGTGTAAATAAAGATTTGAAATTTTGATTGATTGATTTTGATTTGATTGATTGATAAATTGTTGTTTACAAGAAAATACAAAAGAGCTCCCGACAAGAAAAAATTGTGTTGCAATTTTTGAAATAAGAAGGAAGAAATTTTGTGTTAAGGGAATTGAAGTCGATTTTATTAAGGGATTTACTTCAAAAATGTAAACAAATGTCTCTTCGCTTAGTCTGAAGCTTCTTTTGAAACTACAAACAATTCAAATATGACCATGTTAATCCATTCCCCATTTTTTACTTACGCTGCTTCTGGAAGATCTAAAATTATGGCTTTACTACGTAAAACTTTTCCACAAACTCTCTATCATTGATTTTCATCCCTTCTACCACTTATTAATAATAATAGTGAATCTATTTTCGTTATGCACAAGAAACAATGTTTTAATAAATGATGCAAATTGTCTTTCAGCTGATTTTGACATTTCACAAATAAATTCGGAGTGAATTGAATTCACTCGGAATGTAGAACATGCTTTTTCATTTTAAGTGAAATTGAAATTCGTTTTCAATTCACTTTCACTCGGAATACAGAACATGGGTGATAGTTTGCTATTTGGGCATTTTTACTACTCTTTTTTTTTGCAAAACTAGCGATATTCGCTTAGATTTTATCAATTGCCCTTGGTTGTGGATCTGATTGAATTTGAGTTTCTGGATATTGAGAGCCTTGCCTTTTAAATTTGCGCAACCGTCCGCAATTTCTTCTTTCATGTTGATATTGGCTTCAAAGCAACAGTTGGCACTTTAAATTTATGCTCCGCTACCCAAATTGTATGACTATTTTTTTTTTTTTTTTGAATACGATGCCACCATGTCCTTTATTTTGTCTTTGTTTGTATGCTCCGCTCGACTCCCGCTAAGGACAAGTTCGAATCGGCCTATGATGTGGGCTGCTTATTCATGGATAGTTGCAGAGGAAACGGCGACCATTGTTTGAATTCTATTTTTAATTGATTTGTTAATTTTCTTTTCTTTCAAGAATTCAAATAAAATTATCGAAACTGTTTGAATTCATGAAGTATGACTATTCCGATTTTTTAGAAACAATCCAAACAACAATCATATATTCCAGATGAAATATTATTGGTTCAAAAATGAAGAAGAAAAAGAACATCTATCGAAAAAGTAAACTGCAAATTGATATGGGTAAGTAAGAAGGTTTCGGTTATTGCATGCTTTATTTATTTACATTTTATTTACAAATACAATCACCCTTATTCCAATAGTCGTTTTACTAAAATGCCAGTAAAACGACAAGGCTCTAGAAACGAAAACTGGAATTTTATTGAAACGACTATCGTTATAATGCTTAGAAAAGTGAAGAACGTAGAGAACGCTGCCCTTTTCGTATTATTTAAACACCAAAATGTGGTCTCTGGAGCCTTCTCGTTTTAAAGGCGTTTTATTAAAACGACTATCGAAATACGGGTGAATAATTACAAAATTTGTTTTAAAAGATTGTGTATTTTCAAATCAGTTAAAATGGTAAAATGGTGCCAATTAAATAAAACTATGCAGTCAATCAAGGAGTAGTCCTTTTAAGTTCTAATAGCTATAGACCCAATTATTTACATTATGAGGGATTCCCGTTGTCTAGAGTTGTTCAGTTTTAAAAATGACTATTTCCGAATTGGGAATTTCGATTCACTTGAAAATTTTCTTCTAGTCAAGCTAGCTACTTCAAATGCAATTTTAAACAATACAAATATGCATTGAGATAGATCTGATCTGGTGCCTACGGAAGAGCTATGTGTTATCTTCGGATGCCCCAATTGACGGCAAACAGTTTTTTAATTAAAAATGAGCCCATTTTACTAAACACCGCTAAAAAAAAGGAGTCTTATAATCGGTTGACACTTCTGGCATAACTATCACTAAATAAATTTGTTGATAGCACTCTCAAGTTTTTGTTGTTTAATTCAAAAATGGTCAATCGTAATATTAATGTATGCTTCGCAGTCTGTTCATGGTTTTCATATATGTAAAACCTTTTTAATTTGCTTCTACATATTTCGCGTTACCGCTATATAAGATTGAAATCTTCCTCAAGAGAATTACACTTATTTTATTTAATTTTTGGAAAAATAGCAATAGATAAAATTGGATGGGATAGCAAAATGCAGCCGTTCACTTAGACGAATAAGCCTGATAAGTTTCCATAGCATATTCGACTCTCTCTAGAGAAGATTTGTTATACTAACTAAACCTATAGTTCCTTTAAAAATAGAAAACCGTTTTTCTTGTAAAATATAATTTATAAGTGAAGCCTATCATCTTCCCAACCAAAATCATTGTAAATCCATTATCAAGCAAACATAAACCACACCGATTCTATTATTATTACTTATATATATACTTAAACTATGGTCCAATTAGAAAATCTTTTATTTTTAAGTTTATTGCACTTTTAGCTCCAGAGTATGTGAAATAAATAAGGGTCTGATCATTATAATTATATAAAAGTAATATTAAGCGTGATACACGCACAATACAAAAACCATCCGACACGCCCTTTTCTCAAGTACATAAATAAATAAAAAAGAAATCTAAACAATTTAATTATTGTAAAAAAAATTAAATTAAATATAAATCGAAAAAAAGGAACACCAAAGTCTTCCCTTTTAAGTGTTAAATAATAAAAAAAAAAAAAATAATAATAAATTTCTGTTTCTCTTGGTATCCTTTTTCACAATTCTAAATACGTGTAGCGTTTCTTCTTTAAATATTACCACACATGCGCTAATACATCACAAATTATAAGATGAAACAGTTTTAAATGAATTTAATTTTTAAATAATTAAATTAAAAAATAAATCATGTGTTTAGAATGGTACAAACTAACACGAACAAATCAATGATAAAACAAAAATTAAATTAGTTAATCATAAGAAAAGAAAAAAAATGACTTGTTTTGTATTAACTGTGTCTTGTAATTGTTAAGTATATACTATACTTCTACTACTATACATAATCAACTAGTAAAAAATAAAACTTTTTATTATACTATATTACATCTTATACATATTTTATGAAAATAAAAAAAAAATGCTAAAAAAATTTGATTTCTATACCACTTACATACACGTCCAAAAATCAAAATAATGAAAAAAATAAAGATTGATTAAGACAAAGCGCGTCCCGCTTCCAAAATCCTTTCCGATCCTTAGATCTTTTTTACCAAAAATTCAAAACAATTTTCCTTTACTCCTTAAGTTTTAGTCTTTTTTTTTTTTGGAAAATATTAAAAGCAAAAATATAAAGCAAACGAAAAACAGAAATGATATCTACATATACATATATATACAACATATATATATATATGTATATTATATACCTTCTAGATTAGAATAATCCTATCGATGTCTATTTTAGTGAAAAAAGAAAATAAGAAAAATAAATCAATACACACACACACGTAATTATAGAGATTGAATAATGAATACATAAGACATATTTTGTAGCTTTAAGACGATGAGCCTTTTCTGAAAAGAAGAAAAAAAAACAAATAAAACCATAAATTAAAAATACTTAAAATTTGTAAATAAACAGCTATTATTAAATTGATTACCTATATACATGTATATGAGAATTAAAAACGCTTGTAGTGATTTACAAAAATTAATTAAACAAATATACATACATTATGACATTATTATGATGTATTGTATTTGTATATAAGAAAATTGGTACACATACAAAATTCTTACATAAATTCCTGACAGTTGTGAAAATTTATAAAAATATTTTAATTTTTTATTTGCAAAATTTAGTTGAGAAATAGATTGGTTATGTTGGTTATCCTGGCCATAAACTAATATGGTCGTCGTTCAATGAGAACATTCCCTATATTATATTTAATCAAATGTTAAAATTTGAGTTCTGTTAAAATTCTCTTCTTCATTGTTCCTCTATTTCCAAACTAAAAACTCACGAAATCTAAACAATTTCATTTTCTTGTTAGTGAAAATGAAAAGTTCCTTACAGATAAACTATAACAAAATAAACAACGTGAATTTAGGGACTTTTCATTGAACAACGACGATATTTTCTGATAAATGTTCAACAAAGGCTTCGCATAGTAAATTTATTTCTTCTTCGCTTAATATAAGCACAAAATACCTTAAAACTAAAAAAAACAATTGAGATCTTAAAGCTAAGTTGAAATGGGAAAGATGAAGATTATGACTGGGGAGCAATTTTGAGGGAGGATTTCGAGAGGTTTAAATCAAAAGTTTTGGAGTTATTGGGGCCTATCGTGAATAAAATTTCCCTGGGAATTGTTCCCAACTTTCAAAATTTTCATCTCGAATAATGTCGAAAGTTTCCCTTGGAATTTATTGATATTGGGAATTAAGTTTTATAGTGACTTTGGCTCTCACCTAAAAAGGCCCAGTCGCCAGCTTACAATGAACAGTGCAGAAGTATTGACCTTTCCAATTTTCGAAGATGGGAAAAATTCCGAGGGAAATTTTGTTCACGATAGCCCCCATTTACTTTTCGAATCATTTCTCAGCTTTAGTTCAGCCGGCATCCCTGGAGATAAAAAATCTGAGACAAACAGCTTCAGTCTCAGAACATCGTGCCACACATCTTTCCTATCTTTCTTTATCTTCCCTAACTTTACGCCCGCTCTGTGTTGAAACATTTAAAAGTAGTAGATTATAAAAAAAAAATCTTGTTATTTTGGCCAAATTCGATTCGGTTTGAATTTATCAAGCACAGTTTTCAATGACTTCGACTTCAGTCAAAAGCTGGCGCCCAAGAAGTTTATCGGCATTATCGCGACGTCTACTTAGGGTTTGTAAATTTATTAATTTTAGGTCTTAGATTATATGAGTCATCCCAACAAAGGCCGCGCAACGAAAAGCGAATGAATAAATCTACGTTGAACAGCTTCTATTCGTTAATTGTGAACATTGTGGTACGGATACCATACAAAGGAGGCGTACCCAAGACGATTTTTAACAAACGTGACATGCACAGTGACCTGGGGTGGAATCGCGTAAGGTGATAGTTGACTATCAATTCGTTGATTGTCGTTTTTGACTATAGCTCTCTATCATATCAATTAAGAATTATAGAGAGAGCGATGGTGAAAACGACAATCAACAAATTGATAATCAACTATCACCTTACGCGATTCCACCCCTGGAGTAGAATTATCTCTATTAATAATATTATCATAGTGAGTCCAGAATTAAGTTGGTTGTCTCATAAGGGGGGGCTTTTTGTGGGAGTAGTTAATGGCTTGGCATTTATTCCCATTCAGTTCAAAAATCTATTATTCGCTATCTTCGTATATAAATTCTTATTAATAAATAAAATTACTAAAAACTTTAAATAACTTAGACCCCATTTCATACGAACCAAATTTGTTTCCAGTTACCTTCAGTTTTAAGGAGACAGTGTCACGAAGTAATGGTAATGAGCCAGATCTTCCCGGTCAACGATTTGAAGAAATTTTTTGACATTCCTTTTCACACTTCACAAGTGTTAAGGGTGGAACGAAGTTGCTATTTAATCTTAATTGGCGAATAACTCTTCTCACAAAAATTTTAACTGAGCTGCATGCCGTATCAATTTTTGTAGTTTATACAAATGTCTCCTCGTTATTGGGGCTTTGTACTATTCTCATTTGGTTATTTCCAAAACAATATTCTGCTGTCAAATTGCAAATGTGCTTTAAGGTTTGTTTAATTTATTTCAATTGTTAAAATTATATCCAAAACAAGAAGGAAATTATTTATAGAAAACAATGGAAGCAGTCTAAAATGATTTTTTTTTCACAGTTTATTTATTTATTTATCAAGCTCATATTTCTCTACTGAAAGTAAATTAAGAATTAAGATTTTTTTAAATAAATACAAAATAAAACTAATACAATGACAAAAATAAACCAATGTTAATTCGCATTAAATTCGCAGCGAAAAAATAATCAATTTTAGATTGAAATCTAAATTTCCAATAGAAAACCCCATTTTTCGTTGCACTGCTTTTTTTTGCTCGCACCTTTTTTTATGTTTCATTACTTAAAACAAAAAAAACAGCACTATGACTTGCTATCCGTTAAAATGTCATTGAATTTTAAATGTAGCAATACTGAGGCCAAATTTATAGTTTTATATGATTGTATTTCACATCTGTAAGTAGTGTAATGGGGAAAATTGATTTTCACTATTATTTAAATTCTCAGCGAACTTTTTATTTCAGAACATATTACGAAACGTTTCCACTCCAGTTTCGGTTATATTTCTTTTGAAGTGAAAGGACCAAGTCCGTAAGCAAGTGACCATATAAGACGTTCTTTTATAACCTCTGTACATATGTGCTTAAATTCAATGCCAAATGGAGATTATAGACCATTGAATAATAGTTTCGAATATTTTAGGAAGAGACAGTCAAGCGACTGTTAAAGCCATTAATTCTAGTACATTATCCTCCAAATTAGTCCGGCAATGCCGGGAAAAACTTGCTAGCCACAATATTAACCACACTGTCACTCTTATCTGGGTTCCGGGTCATTGTGGCATTGATGGGACCAGCTTGTCAGGCAGTGATCAGCCCTTTATAACTCACTTGCGGAAGGAGTCAATATTCCACTTGGAGTTATGAAGGGCAATTATATTTCAATTTTGCTTAGCGAATCGAACCGCGGAGTAATTAAATAAATCCCGAAAACTTTATAAATGATATGCAGACCCAGGCAAGGCATAGCCAGGATCGTAGCTACCTGTAGCGGACATTAGCCAATAGGAGAACATGGAGCAAAGCTAGGCATTCCTCACAACACTCACAGTCATAGCTGTGGGTACCAGCGGGAAAAGGAAACAGTCCTCTATTTCCTCTGCAAATACCCTGCTCTGGCCAAATTTAGAGCACAATCATTAAAAATGGCCTTTTTGGCGACATTAACGAACTTTCGGCAATGAAGATGAAATATTTGATTCCTTTTCTCAACGCGATAAAATGGCGCTAGGACGAACTTCGGTTACTTCTGTGCCGTGGGCTCCGTTTGACTCCTTAGGTCACGAGTAAACGCACTGTGGGCTTTGACGGAGGTTTACGTTACAGGATCCGCATGATCACCCATTGGGATTGGCTACTGTTTTAGCACTAGGCAATTAGCTGCCTAGCCTGGCACAGTGTCGGATGCATGTAATGGTTCGGTTGAGTGAGTGATCCATTTTCCGGATGATTGTGCAAAAGAAAACATAATAATAAACATCTAAACTTACTAAATCCTTTCTTATTTGAACTCAATCCAAACAAGATGTCTCCGTGAGAATGTCCACAATTTCCCATATCAATTCCATCCACAGGTTCATACCAGTAATGGTATCCAAATGGGGCACCTCAGGGCTAGTTGGGGCACAAGGCTAGAATGCTAGTGGTCGTCATTTCTACCTACCTGTCGATTTGAGATTTTTGGAAGAAGTCATATCAAATGATATAACCATTAGTTAAAGAACGTTCGAATATACGAGTAATAATGAATGTTTTACCTATTTTTCTTTTGGCGTGGACGTGGACTTAAAAGGATTTTGCAGAGAACACTCAACAAAAGCCTCTTGAATTATATTCATTTGAAAGTTTAAGTGCCTCCAACTCCAAAGTACGACAATGGGCTCATCAGTTAGATGATGTTGTACCTTTTTAAGACGCAAATATTGGTCCATGTTTACCGACTCTTATAAAATTCACACCATTGATTTCTAGGAGAATTTGATTCAATTCAGACACCTAGAATATTTTGTTTTTGGATATTCAGATGTACATGCCTATATAAGTAGTGGTTGTTACTCATACGAAATTAAATTTTCAATTCAATCCACCCAATTATAGGAGGTACCAATTGTGATTAAATTTAAAATTCCGCCTTTTTGAATTTCAATTTTAAATGAAAAGAAATAATTTATGGGCCTTAACCAACTTAACTCGTCACAATATTTATTCTATCAGTTTATCACAAACTCTTCACATTCGCCTTACATTGAAAACTCAATTTTCATTCCCCATTGCAAAAATATTAACTTCTTAAATTTTATTTAAAACCTTAAAAAAAAAAACTCGGCTCGTGAGAAACAAAAATGTAACAAAAAATATCTGTGTTCCCGTTTCCAATTTTTTGTTTCGAAATGAAAAATCAACACAAATGCATGATTGATTGTAATTATTATTGTTAAATTTAACTCTAAAGACATATTTAAATAAAATATTTGAATGAATGAAGTAATTATTATTATTATTGAATAAAACAAACAACAAAAAAAAAAAAAAAACAAAAAAATTGATTATAGATTTGATCCTTTCGGATCTGCGCAGGACTTAATATTATTATTAGTGTAAAACAAACAAAAAAAAACCTTTTTTGTAATGGATTTATTGTAATTATTTTGGATTGTTCTTGAAAAATGCTTTAAATAAATTTATTTTGAATACCAAAATGTCTATAAGTGTTTGATTTATCTATTGCGAAGCAAGCAATACAATGAAATATGGGTGCTCTTTTATAGATTGATTTACGTTCCGTATTCTTTGATATTATTTTTTGTACCTCAAAACGAGCTTTGATTTCCCATGTTGGCACCCCTCCAACCGATAACTGCATTCGATCTCTGTATCTGTACTAGACTTAGGTCTAACTTATAAAAATAAACACACATTAAGCTGCTTTTAAAAATATATTCTTATATATTTACTACAAAAAATGACTTGTTCGTATAAAAAAGGTTTTATGTGAGTGCACAAATGTATACATAAATAGAAATGGAATAAACAAAAAAGATAAAAACTCTAACAATCCCCACTGGTTTTTTTTTTTACAAAATTTAAAACAATCAATTCCACCAAAACCTAACAATTTAATCTAACACTACATATCCTGCATTGCTAAAATAATATTTTCTAGTGCCGTCCTGGCATCGGAAGGAGGAAATCTTTCCAGAACATGCATCGCTGCGGTGGTGTGCTTGTGCTGTAGTTCTTTTGTTCTCTCCAAGCCCGGACCTTCCAGGATGATTTTGTGTAGCTTTTGGTAGGAAATGTTGTCAATTGAAACCATCCCCTTTTCAATTTCATCATACAATGATGGATCATGTTTAAGGTGGAATAAAACTGGGGCACTAATCAAACTGAATGTAGAGTCTAGAGAATGCAAAAATTAACGAGTTTTTTTTTTTCATTTAAATAATTCGTTTACTCACCCGAAGGCAATGTGCTACAATGGAAAGGCTCAGCATCAAGACAAGCCTGCCAGGCTAAAGATAAATGTTTACCAAATAAATAACCGAGTTTTTGCATTTCCTCATTTTGACCGGCTAATTTTAAGGATCCTTGACAACTTTTACCCAATAGACTACCAGCATTAAGAATATGACGAACTTCCCATTCTTTTTCAGGATCTCCAAAAGTAGATTGCACATCGATGGGAATAAGCGCATCGGTTTCAGTGAAATCACTAACAAATGGCTTTGTTTGTACTGCATTGCGCGGATAGACTGTACCCGGCTTCGATGGAAGTGGATTATTCTGTTCATCACGATCTCCAATGAATTCAGACTCACTGAAATCTCGAACTGCCGACGAGATCAGTTCACAAATTTCCTGATTGCGCAAATTGGCTAATTCGGCACAAGAATGCGCAAGTAGGTAATCGCCAGTAAGGAGACCAATTTTATTACCAAATGTCATATCTTCATAGTTAGCTATGTCCTTTCCGGCTTCAGTGGAGCGCTGCAGGTTAACTAAACTCTAAAATGAAAATCAATAATATATTTTTTTTTAAGTTTTATTTGTAATAAGAAATTATTATTGTTTTATGTATATTATTGGGATTCTTAACTTGTTTTTGCTCGTTCTCTAAGATTTCTCGAAGAGTTCTTTGAAAATTTTTACAAATAAATAATGTCTGCTCATTTTAAGTGGTTTTCTAGAAATCTCGGATCTCTGCTATTGGCCATTACAGTTTATCAATGAAATTTTAATACCGATCAGTAAAGATTACGAGTTCTCACTTTCACTTTTATTTAAAATTTTAATTTAAATATATACAGTGGTGGTCGAAAAAATAATATAAAATTTAATAAATTCTAAGATGATAGCTCTTTTTTTTTAATAGTTTTCAGAACGACCACTCAATTTCCATGAGCTCTTTCTAAACAACCGTTATTTTTGTTCATGAAACTCAGATTTACCGTGGACAAAATAATATGAGTGCTGTATAGATATCGATTATATCACGTTTATTTCAATTCATTCTGCAATTTTCTGACCAAATATAGAGCAGGGGTGGATTCGGCTAAGGTGATCTTTGATTGTGATTGTCATTTTGACTATAGCTGTCTCCATCATATCAATAAAGAAATATAGAGAGAGCGATTGCCAAAATGACAATCACAATCAACTATCACCTTAGCCGATTCCACCCCAGGTCTTCCTTTTAAGTGTAATAAGTAAATTTGCTTTTAAATAATGGGACGATGTAAACATTGTTTTGAGGAAGAAGGGTGATTGATTCTCGAACTCAGAGATCAAGGCAATAGCTATAACTTTATTGCTGATCTCTTTATCGTTCTCCATGCGTACTGAAGGAGCGAAATCTTACAAAAAAAGATCGAACGAAGAGGACGCCCAAAAAAAAGCATCAACTTTGCTCTCGGACGATTCGTAGACAATTACAAGAAAAAAATTATGCTGCAGAATAGCACAAAAGGTTCGATTGCTAAGCACTACAAACAAAAAGCAAAGTATCCGATTTGCCACTTTAAGCCAAGTATCTGGAACACAGGAAATTTGAGACAAGTCTTATATACTACTGAAACAAAGATTAATTTGTTTGGATTTGATGGGAGAATTTACGTCTGAAGAAAAAAAAAATGAAGAGCTAAATCCTCGGTAATATCAAAATTTGGGCTTGTTTTTCATATGCTGGATTTGGTCCTATCTTCTGGATGAAAAATAATATGAACAAGGAAATGTAACTCGAAATTTTAGAGAATCTAATGCTTGCATAGGCAGAGGACAATATGCTGGAACTACCAGCAAGATAATGACCCCAAACACACAGCTAAAGTGGTGGCCAAGTGGTTTGAGCAAGTGGTTTGGCGGTCTCAATCTCCAGACCTAAAACCTATCGAAAATCTATGGAAAGATTTGAAAAATAGGGTTTCGTGTAAGAAGACATGTAATCAACAGGCTTTATGGAAGGAAATACAAGAAGCATGGTATGCTTCACCTTCTGTAGCATACCGAAAACTTATCGACTCCATGGCAAGAAGATGTGATGCGATACTTAAGAGCAAAGGTCACGCGACGAAATATTGAGGTTATCAGGTGACCCATTGACTCATGCTCTTTATTATAGACCGAGAGCCCACAGCAATTTTTGGGTGTGATTGATAACAAAAAATAATTAGTATAATTATATAGTCCTTAATGAGTTATTTACAAATGTGAGCTTCTTGCATGCTCTAGTGGGAGCAATAGTGCATCAAATATGCAGTTTTTTCCATAGTCTAAATAATTGTGGTCACAACTTTGCCATAACTTCAAAATGTAGAGCTAAGCACCTTGATTGCAAATATCGAGGTCCAAGACGTTTTGCAGGCAGCCTTCTTTGTGCAAAACGTACCCTATTTTTATCGAGTCTTGCAGACATAAGGCTACAACAATGAGTGAGAATGAGGAAATCTGAATCATACTAGCCGTTTAGGTTATTAATTGAAAGAATGAACCAATCGGTCAGTTCAAATCCATGGTGTTCCGAAGTTAAAATCTATTTGAGGGTGTAGACATTCGCAACATATATTAGATATTGGGATGTCTATATGGATTATAATACATCTTCCAAAAGGTAATTCTACCTTTACGAATCTCGAAAAAAGCCAAATTGACTTGATATTTAACTATAGATTCTCTGCTAGAAGACTCCATTAATAACCTTCGTTTAATTACACTACACTACACTCTGTTCACGTTACGCTATATGGCACTTGCTTTCTTCTTCCTTAAAAACAAAATTTTTGATTCTCCGCACGTTCAAGACATCACGTTGATGTCATTTATAAACAGTAACTGGTCGTCAATGGGTCGGTAAGTACACACAGTGTTATATGTTAATTTTTTCAAACTAAGATCTCTACAACAACAACAAAATAACAATAAAAACAAGGTGTGTTAATTATATTAGATATTTATGCAGCCCGTGGAAGAAACCATACATTTCTGAATAATTTATGCAAATAATGTATACTCACATTATGGACCAAATGAGAAATTCGAATCATCTCTGTAATCTCCGCCAATGCCCTTTGTGAATGAAGTACTCCTGCACTTTTGTCCTGTTCCATATCGGGAATAGATGGTGCATGACCTGCTGCCTTAGAGATTAGTAAAACAATTAATCCCCAAGCTTGCATTGTATTTTTCCCATTATAGAGTAGATGCCTGAAAGAATAAAACTTAAGAAAAAACAAAACTAGATCGACTACGCCTCGAAAATTACTTGGCAGTCTTCAGCAACGGATGATTACTCCCCACCAGCTTCCGCAGATGCAAGGCCACATTTGCTATTTCATCGCTTAGCAGCCAACGGAGACTGAGGAACGATGTTGGATAGCCGACAATGCGTTCGGCTTCACTTACAGCACGATTCCAATCGTGCTTCGGAACCTGCTTAGTGGCAAATTTTTCATCACACCTTTGAGACAAACGAAGTGAACGCGTTTGAGTGAAAGTCACAGGAAGTTGAACCGCTAATGCGGGGAAGCGATATCTCACTTGTTGCATAAGATGCTTACTTAACATGGTTTTAAGGGAATTTGATGTAAAGAAAGAGGCACTTTGTTTGTGTATAGGATGGACTAGGGAATGGGAATCACTAAAGGATCACGATCTTTTTAAACGCACTATTAGAAAAAAATAAAGCTAAAACACGACCGTCTTCTTTGAAATCGGAAAGAAAAAGTGAAACTCTTGTATTGAGCAAACGGCGCAATCACACCGAAACGAACGACGAACAACGACCTACTTTCTTTTGTTTTGTTCGTCGTTTTTTCTTCTTCTCTGCTGCCAATTTATTTCTTGGTTTTTCGTTGGTCTTCGGCGATGGTACTACTGGTTGTGATTTCGTAAACAACATCGGAATGCAGCATCACAATGGCCAACGAGGGCACAAAATTATCTTAAACTGCACGAGAATGAGACGAACGCAGACTAAGCTGAGGTATTTTAAGGTAAGTCAATTGAACCAAGGTGCGTCAGTCGTCTTTATTATGAATGGAATCTGAAGTGTTCTTAACTCATAGTGTAGCAAGCCTATTCAAGTGTTTGTGATAAGTGAATTAGAAGTAGTAAGTTGGGTTTGCTAGCACTAACTAGAAACTAGCTAAAATTGTTCGGAAAACTTGATGTTTTGGTTGAGTTTGTTTGACAGCGACATTTGCTGTGAGGGAAATTTTTGACGTTTGTAAAATGACATGTGTTTTCTTTCAGGGGATTTTTACACAGGGATGATATGAATTCATTTTGGGAAGGATATTTTTTTAATGTGAGAGCCGAATCGAAAGATCAAGTTGGATTTGTGAATGGAATGGCTTAAATAAATGCACAAAAATCTACGTGTCGTGGCTAAAAAATTTGATCGTTAAGTGCAATTAATTCCCTTTGGACCTAGCTAAGGGATACTTTAAGGGTATTCATGTAACGAGATAATTTTCCGCTTTGTAGAGAGATATAACTTTCCGCAGCATGTTTTCATGAACGCCCCCTAATAGGCTTTCACACCGAATTAAAATCTCGGATTTCAGCAACAAGATTACGAAATCTCATTGAAGCGTTCACACTGAACAGAACCAGGATTTCATTTGACGTTTCTGTTCATTTATCCTGGGGTGGAATCGCGTAAGGTGATAGTTGATTATCAATTTGTTGATTGTCGTTTTGACCATCGCCCTCTCTATAATTCTTAATTGATATGATAGAGACAGCTATAGTCAAAAACGATAATCAACGAATTGATAGTCAACTATCACCTTACGCGATTCCACCCCTGCTTTCTCGGATATAATTTATCTTCTCTCCTTCTCTCCCGACAATTCAAATTTCAAATAGTCACTCGAGACTCGATTCCATTATCTGCTTTTTATCTACCTCTTCTCTTGCTGACAATTTGCTGACAAAGCAGAACATTTCTAAAGTTTTGTTTGTTTTGACAATCTTGTGTTTGAAAGTAGATTTTGAGGAGATTTTGTCGTAATCTAGTAGATTTGGAAATCTGAAAATGTATGGGAAATCTAGTAGATTTGGATGAGATTTTAAGAATTTTGCTCGAAATCTAGATTTCGATTTGGTGTGAATAGCGTATAAGAAATATTTGCGTAAATGTGGGAAATATTTTGTGAAATGTCAAATTAAAAGTCAGAATCCATACTTCTTTATTTCTGCACTTTCCGTAGCGAATTTGTGAGATAATTTTATGAGATTTGCAGAAACTTTTTCCCATATAAATTTTGACAGCTCGTTTCTGCAGAGATAAAATTATCTGGTTTACGAGGGTTTTCCGCGCTTACATGAATACCCTTTTTGTATGCACAAATCGTAATTCCCAGATTAACTCGTTTTATGGAGCCTTGTACAAATTTGGTTTATTAGACGTGTTTTATTGCGGGATAGATAGCCAGCGGTGTTAAATTTCTCTGGGTAAAAAACAACAAAACCATTAAATTTCTATTTTATTGCTGACTTAGGCTGGAATTCACCAAGCGCTCTTAAACGGCTCTTAACTTGAAATTTCTTTGGGGTATTCGCCAACCACTAACAAGTGTTTTTCGAAGTTCGAAAATGACAGCCACTCTCTCTTGTTCAGCCATACCCAAACTGTGAAATCAAACTGTTTTCGAACTTGAATGACAGCTGGCTGGCAGTGAGAATCCTTCAGTCAATTTCGTATTTTGCTTGGGGAGCGTTGCTGGTGACGATAACTGGTTTTGGTTTTGCACTCACCGTCGTTTGTTTAGTTTGTTTAGTTTTTGAATTTTCGAACAAACTTTCGAAGAGAGCGATCGTAAGTTTAGGAGTGGTCGGGACCACTCCTAACTTTTAAGAGCGCTCGTAGATCTTCACTAATATTGCTTGGTGAATAGGTTTATGAGCTTCTTAAGTTATGAGCGCTCGGTGAATACCAGCCTAAGGCTTCAACACTCTTGGCTTTGTTCTGGAATTTTTACTGAGACATAGGGCTGGCTCTCTTATTATTTAAAACATACTTTTCAGTTTAAGGTCCTTAAGTCACCAATTTCGGCGGATTAATTGATGTTCAAACAGAGCTCAAGTATGTGATTGGCTATTTTATTTTATGTGATTCCAATTTTTGTGTGATCAATTGGTGTAAGTTAAGTACCTCTTGAACTGTCATGAAAAAATCTGTATTCTTTTCCAAGCAGCTGAGGGAACGTTTTTCAGGGGTGTACTGCCTCTTGCGAAAAAGTGACAAATCCTCCAAGAACAAGTTTAACGGGGAGTGTGTCATGATAATGAATACAAAAGTCTGACATTTTTTCGGAGCTTTGATGTGGATTAAGCGATTAAAAATAACGAAAAGAGTCGATAAGGTTCACTTAAAAAGATTATCAAAACTGTCATCGTAACGCGATCGGAACAAGATTTCGTCGGATTTCTACAAATTTTGTATCATTGTAGGATAAATCGGATAGAGGTCTACATAACAAATTGCATGTACGTTGAACTGAACTGAAGTTGACGATGAACTGTCAAAATATAAACGAAGTTTCCTGTTTCACGCGTTTTATGACGTTTCACGAACCACCTCTTGTGAAACGATTACATACGCGATGTTGCCAAAAATGCCGTAAGATGTTTGGGTTTTCTGAGACGGTGTAAGAAATTTTTCTCTTCTTCTGATCTGGCTACAATCTATAAAACCTACATATATACGTCCAAAACTTGAGTATAACTCCCATCTATGGGCTGGTGGTGACTATGATCTATGCTAGTGAAATAGCCGGCTGCATTCCTCCCCTTAAACAATTCAACCTTAATACTCGCACTTCTAGGAATGCCCATCAGTTTACCCTTTAGCCCAACTTTGGCCGTACTGTGAAGTACAGAGATTCGTTCTTCAGCCGAACTACGCGAATGTGGTATTCCTTGCCACGCTCTGTCTTTCCCAGTCATTGCAATGTTCAAGAATTCAAAACCAATGTAAACCGACACCTCTTTTCTAACACCTCCCTTTTTTCTTAATGCTCATCACACTGTGTCTCTGACATATTAAGGGTATAAGAAAACTTTTGAGTGTGCGCTAATTATAAAAAACCAAAAAAAAAAACAGAAGACAAATATTAAACGTAAGCAACAAAATGCATGTTCGAACACAAAAAGAAGACTACGTAAATATTTGTTTTACGATTCTCATATCATGAACAGAATAATTTCTCCGATCGGAACTTTTCTCAGATCTTAAGATTTCCTGAACGGATACGATGCAATGATAGACATGTATATCTTGAGTTCTAGGAATTGGTTTTTGCCCTTAAGAAGAATTACAGAGCACCATTTTCTGTTTTTAATAAAAGAATTGAAGTCGTTTTACCCTTGACACAAAAATCGCAATTTTTACCTCCTAGCTGCCACTAGATTTATAAATTTGGTGGTGCAACAGCTCGGAGTGAACCAGGACCTAGTGACTTACAACTCTCAACCATTCCTGTGTGCGTGTTACCAGGAACGGAGGGGACCTACAATTTTCTGCCGATTCCGAACGGCTAATGAGCAGCACTTTCCATGACAAGAGATACTCTTGGAGAATTTGTCAATTTCTCGCAAGAGGCAGTACACCCCTGAAAAAAACTTTGCAGCGGCTGAGAATCGAACTCGAGACCTTCCGCATGATAGTCCAACGCACTAACCATTATGCCAAGGGGTACTACAGCTGCCACTAGGTGCATGGTTGAATACAAAAGTCTGGCAAGCTTTTTTTTTTGCCACTATACTCTGTCCAACAAAAATTGTCAGTACAGGGAAGATAGGACGTTTGACTCTCATTCTAGTTGCATTGCCATGCATAAGTGTGTCGCCTTTTAAAGCTCTCACAGGGATTCCGTAGTTTAAATTATAAATCGCCGCAAATTAGAGTAAAAAACGCGTAGGGCTACCGTCTGCCGATTCAAACGACTGAAAACAATATTCAATTTACCTTTTCCCACAACACCAAGCGGTAAGATAATAGGGGCGTTTTTTTTAATTTGAAAAGCAATACGACAACACTCAACATACTCATCTTCTTAAAATGTGTTCTCAAAAGCTTCAAATCCAAAAAGCTCCTTAATAAAAACCACTGAAAAAGCTCCTTGCTTGCAATTGAGAATGATAATGGTAACTCTGCTTTGATGTAGATAAAGAGCGCACGATCGTATTGAGTGACATTTAACACTCTTGACAGTATCTCATCAGCAGTGGGATACGACGGTCGTGTTGGGGTGTACAACTTTTTGCAAAGAATTAAAACAACAATTCCTTAAGAAAAGTCAGTGGCTTGCTCTTTTTTTAGTGGCATTTTTCCTAACGCATTGTAGTGAGGGTGCATCAGGCTCCACTGCTTTAGAAAAAGCTCTCCCATAAGGCCTGTACTGACAATTTTTGTTGGACAGAGTATAGAAGCTGAGAAAAAAGCTTGCCAGACTTTTGTATTCAACCATGCACCCATATAACGTTCACACTCATATTTTGGTTATACCTCCACTCCCAAAATTTTCTGTCGGCTCTATAGGCACCTAAAAGTACATGCCACACTCTGTAAAACAACCAAAATTTGCTATGCAACAACTTATCGGTCAATGATTTTATTAAGAAGTTTTATTAAAATGATTGATAACGAAGAGCACGACGTATAGTCATGCAATCTACATCATCAATTTTTAGGCTATTTGCCTTAATATTGATTTCCTCCTCCTGCATTATTTGAACATGAAGCAAGTACCGAAGCGATGCCTTATTTTCGGCAATTTTTTTCTTCAACTTGCAAATATTATCCTTCAGAACTCTCATTTCACTATTCAAAGCATTCTGAACAGCATCACATGTCAATTCTAGCCCAGGTCTATGTGATCGATTGCTCAACCGTACCATGCATAAGTGCAATGACTCTTCCCGGTCAGCCAACTCCGATTCCAATTGACTTAGATTTCGATTTACATCGCTAATATGATTCACAACCTCACTATGTTTTTGCTCGAGCATTTTCTTCACATGACGCATTTCATCAATTCTCATTTCAAAAGCTTCATTTGTACGATCCGTTTGATTTTGCATGTCCTCAACGACTTGCTTCAAAAGGATGTCAACATAGGCACGTAATTGCTTAGCTGAGTTAAGTTCCTTCGCATTATCCTGAATATTTTGATAAGTCTTGTGCTCCCATTCTGAGATAGAGTAGACACTATTGACAGAATAAAAAAAATAGTCATGATTCCTATTACCGTTACCGCTAATAATTCTTACCATTTTGGTATTGCCAGATCCTTTTGATTTCTGACATTTTGCTGAGTCTGTCTCAAAGTTAAATTTGCTTCATCGATAAGCAGTGATTTATCCTTATGACCCAGATCTTTATCCAATAAAAAGATTGTAGCACGAAGCTTTCGTAGTTGTTCTGTAGACTCTTTCATTGTCTTTTCCAACAATACCTGACATCCCTTGATGACCTTTAGTTCTTGTCTCAATTGACGATCCACTTCATCATCAACAAGGTCGACCCCGATACGTCCTTCTCGAAAAATACAACACTTCTGGCAAATTTCCAATGATTTCTCTTTTAAGAAGTCGATAGCATTCATAATTCGGATACGATATGTACTTAAGGCTTCATCCTCCAATAGAGCAGTCTTTTTCTGCTTATTCAATTCGTCGACCAGAAATCGAATCTCAGTTGTCCTCTCCTTGATGTGATGCTCCACTTCACGTTGCCAATTTTGGGTAGTATCCTTAGTCTCATCCACAACTCTTTTCGATTCCCTAAAGTTAATAATTATGTAGTACGCACAACTATAAAAAAATAACTGGATTTTGCTTTCAAGAACTTACGCAACAATCCTTTCGGCAAGTTTTTGATGGTCATCAGTTATACGAAATTTTATCTTGTTATTAAAATCCCAGTCCTCATCGGTGTACTTAGGAGGCATTCTTGCAGCAAGACCAACATTTTGTCCAACAATATTCATTGCTCCAATCCTCCGAGATTTAGACTCTTGGAACATTTCTAAAAAGTTTCTTGATCCGATATCTAAGACACTCAAATTCGAACTGTAAAGCCAAATATTTTTTAATTTCAAATATTGGAATTCAAGTGAATTTTTCTACTTAATTTATCGATTGTTTGAAATCGTTGCCTAGTGCTCCTGGTTTTTTCTGGTTACCAGGACATTTCGACAGTAACAGGAAACAACTAACTTCTCGAAAGAATGGCTATTTATGGATTTTTTTTTCTAATGCATAATATAATGATTGGTGTTCTTGTCATTGATTTCGCAAATTTAATATGCGAAACAAAGATGGCAGCTGAACTAACGGTAACCTCAATTCAACATGCAATCTGTTTGTTTTTATTTTGTATTCATTATTGCATTATTGTATGTACATACATACATTATTTATGGCAGGTATACATAACAGTATATCTACATATATGTATATATACATATTTGTATTTTTTTTTTCAAAAAAATTCGTACCAAAAATTGAAAACAAACTAAATAGATACAATAATTATTTTACTGGGGTACCGATCCATTACTTTGTAAGATGTTAGGTACATATGTATGTTGATTTATTAATATTCAAAGGGTTTCTGAGAAAATTAATTTTAAAGAAATAGACAGTTTAAGTGACTCTATAATGCGTTTCGCCCAAGCACGACTGTGGGCTCATGAATTAGAAGCTGTCGTAGATGGCAATATTGGACGATGAATACTGACTCTTAAAAAATTTACAGCATTGTTATACTGTGGAGGCCATGTTGTTTTGGTGAAATAAGTCAAATCTATTGTTTGTTTTTCAGTTACTGACGCCAAATTGAAGTCGATTCTGGTCGTGCAAAAGAACTCTTCCTTATCAGCCTTCAACTTGGAGAATTTTGCGTCTGTACTTAGACCTATACCCGTACAAGATCTGACTAACTGGCTGAACACAATGGAGACGGAGCTGCAACTGGAACTGCAACTGAAATAGCTGTCAAAATATTCAATACACGTAAATTCAATGTTACGAACACAACACAACGCAACTGCAGTCGGAGCTGCAGACGGTGCTGCAAGAGTTGGCGAACTTTTAACTTTTTCGTGCAGCAATTTTGACATTTAAAATTTTATATATCTGTCAGTGCTTTTAAGTGTTGTTTTGTTTTATTGTGATTTCGTGGTTAAATTTTAATTAAAATAATGGACGAAAATCTTCAATTTCAGTGTCCATTTTATAGTTTCAATTACTTAAAATATTTACAATTTGCCAAAGATTCAACACCTGACCCAACAAATGACAACAAAACATGAAAGCTGTACAGCCTCATTGTGGGCGCATAAAAAAAAGTACGTACGACACTTTTTGACAGCTCTTCCAGTTGCAGCTGCAGCTCCAGTTGCAGCATTCTATTGTGTTCAGCCAGTAACCCCAGGAGCTCAAAAATCATGACCATAGACAACGCCGCCGTTTGTTCGCTGACTGGGCTTCGAAGCATATTGGAAGAGGACCCCAATTTTGGTCGAAAAATCATCTTTAACGACAATGTGTATTTTTGGATTAATGGCGGTGTTAACAAGCAAAATTGCCGTATATGGGACGACATCAACCCCCCACGAGGTTCACTAGGTGACAATAAATGCATCCTCAAAAAATTTCCGTTTGGTGTGGATTTTGGGCCGGCGGCGGCGTCAGTAGTCCGTACTTTTTTTAAAGCGTTACAGAACAATAATAACCAGATTCTAAAGGCTTGTTTCAGCTGAACCTAGATAGGATCTTGTTTAGTACTTAGTATCAGAAAAAAATTGATGTAAACAAAATAAGAAGTCATAGTTTTGTGTTCTCTTATCATAGTTCAACTTTATTAATTTATTCGTTTCTCCAAAAACTCTGAATTTGATTTAATGTACGAGTACATATGTTATACATACTCATAATAACTCTCGATAATATTTGTGACAAAACTTTTTATAAACTTCAATAGAATATTTATGTTTAATTGCCTTACAATGTTACCGTTAAACTAGTTAATAGTTCACCATACATTTTCGTCAAGATACAATTTATTGTAATATTAGACCCAGAGCTGGTTGCCGTTGAGTATAACCATTAATAAAATGAAGATTCAATATTACGAGTAGATTCAGTTATTTTTTCCGCATATTATAATTCTTCAGGATCCGTTTTATCTTCCAATGTCCAATTCAATTTTATTTGTTTGCCATTTTTGTGTAAATGAAATTTATAAGTTGGCAATCGTAGAGAGTAATCGATAATAATTTATTATAGAGCAACTAACGCTACAACATAATAGCAGATATTTGGCCACTGAAAATCCTCGATTGATAAACAAAGGACCATTACAACACCCTCGTAGAGTAACTGCATGGTGCGTCATTTGGGCCGGTGGCGGCGTGAGTAGTAACCACTATCGGGTCATGTTTGTGCCCTAATTGAATTAAATAGGCCAACAGAACAAGTGATGGTTCCAACAATACGAATTTTATTAGAAATTTTTTCCAGTCGAATAATGTCAAAAAGTGATGATATTGACTGGTTTCTCTTCAAGGCCTCAATATTTGATGTTCTTATAGGGTTACTTGAAGGAAAAGCCAACCACAACCTCGATGTGGATAAGGACAACATTAGAAAAGAAATTGCTGAAATTACAACAAAAGTCTGGGAAATTGTCATGGAAAATATGCTTCAAACAGCTCGCCTTTGGACCATTGCCAGAGGCGCCAACTTGACCGACATCATTCTCCATATTGTTGAACACCATATAACCAATCAAAAAACTATTAATAATAAATAATTTAAGTTATTTAAAAAAAACATTGACCTGGAACACAAAACGCACCCTGTACATTGGCCTAAGCCAACGTATGGTCGTCTTTTTCAGTGCGTCGTTTGATCACGTACTCCTACTTTCGTGCGAATACTCCTTGTTCTCCAAGTTTTCAACATACAACATCAGCTGCAGAATTAACTTTTTGATTTTTCGTTTAACAACAGAATATAATAAAGTATGTACCCTTTAATAAATTATTATGTTTTTGCATTCAAAAAATTAGCAAGGAGAGTTTATCTATAAATTGTAATTCACAAATCATCAAACTGTGTTTACTCAACTACCCTCAGCTTCTGGCCTGTAACGATCTTTTTGATTGTTCACCGAAGAAAAAAAATATATTCTTCAGAAAAAAAGATTAAATGCTTCTGAATTTGATTTTAAAATCTAAACCAGAGACATTCACATGTAGCTTTTCCGAATTACCAATCGAAAACGCCAAATGTATGTTCCGAAGAGATATCTATATTTTGTTTTGTATTTATTATAAAACATAATTTAACTTAAGCAATATTATTTTCACATTTATTAAAATATTTATTTTGTTTTATTTTTATAAGAAAAAAAAATAATTTTACAAATATTTTAATTGTAAATCCAAAGAAAAAACTATACTCCAGTGGAGTCTCAAGCCCGATTAATTAGTTCCACAGGTACCAATTTCAAAACAAAATACAAAGATACAAATTTAAAAGAAGCAATATAATTTGTTGTTAAAAAAATAATTGAATGGCTTCCGAACCAAAACTCTATACAACGTAAATGAAATACTATTACATATTATATTTTTTTTCATGATCCATATTGCTTTGGTATTGCAATTGTACGTGTCATAATTTAATTATATTTATTATATTTTATATAAATATAGGAATTAATTTCTATTGAGATATTTACATTCTGTATTTATTTTTAAGCTTTTTACATATACATCTCGATTTTGCATTGTTTTTAATCAATTTATTTATTTTGTTATTAATTTATTTACAAACTTAAAAACGGGTAAACTCTAGAACCCGATATTCTTCTCCAACATTGTGTAAGCAATTATGTGAAGTATATAATAATATGTATGTATGTAGATATATTTTACTATTTTCTATTTATAGACTTTGGATAAAACAAGACAGTAACTAACAAAATTAAAATTGAGCGAAGAAAAATATTTGCTTAAGTATTTCTGTAAGTAAATAAAAATAATTTAGTTTGAACACTTTTGGCAGTTACGTTGTATTTGAATTTTGTTTTCTTTTATTAGTTTTTGATTTATTATTTTATTTATTATTAAACAAAGAAATAAGTTACTCAGACTATTATTATTTGATTTTAAGTGTTATTTATTTTTGTGTATAGATTTTATTATTATATTTAATTTCTTAGATGTATTATTGTAAGACAGACGGTTTAAATTGTAGCACAGTATTTTTAACTTTATTATAAATCTTTTAACTTTGCCAACAAAAAACAAAATGGATGCATATAGTAAATTCATAACTGTCCACTATTACAAAGTTTCATCAACTGAAAAGCAAAAATTAAACAAAGAAGAATCGCAAAAAATCGTGATTAGTTTTTCAGGCCGGTAATAAACTAATTTGATGGTGAAGTTAAATTAAATTTAATTAAATAAGGATTTCTTAATTTTTACGAGTACCTTTCACGTCAATCATTAGCCGTGTTTTTTTGGAAAAGTTATCCATAGTACAGTAGGATTTTATATGAAAAAAAAAATACAACATCCGCAGTAGGATCACTGCCAATACTCGAATAAACGTCAAATCTCTTTTTATCGGCAGTGATCCTGCTGCGGATGTTGTATTTGTTATTCATATAAAATCCTACTGTACTACGGATAACTTTTCCAAAAAAATACGGCTATTAAAAGAGTAATTAGTATTTTTTTAACGTCAAGCAAATGACCGATCAGAATCGCATCGGAAAAAGTTGTCAGGCATCAGCATCGTAAAAAAAAGCAGTGATAACGCATCGATATACGAATGTTTGACGTTTGTGAACTTGCTTATTCATTCACAATCTTTTCATTTTTATTCAATAAATTTTTGTATACAAAATGCAGGGAAGGCGATAGTGCTTTCGGATTACACCAAGCGGAAACAAATTATGAAAATATACATGAGTAAACATATTTTTTGCACCCTGTACAAACTAGCGTAAAAACGCAAAACTCACACAACAGTGAGTAAACTGCCTATATGAGAATTATTCTAGAATGCGAATCTTTAAAACTTAACATTTTCGTCTCTATAATGTGAACCTTGGAAATTTTCGAAATTTATTGTGCCATTTTTGTTTTTCTAAAAGTTTTTGTTTCCTGTTCTTTTTTCATGCGATAGTTATAATACTAACTGTTAGTTGTCTAGACATAATTTATTAAATTTAAAAGAAAATTCAAGTACGTTAAAATAAGATCTGATAATTCTCATTATATACCATGATATACTCTGCTCAGAAAAATGCACAGGTTTCTCCAGCTAAATTTCTCAGTTTTATTGAGGAAATAAATTTAAATCGCTTTCTCACTTTTACAAAGATTGAGATTTTATTTTCCTGAATTTTTTAATTCAAATACAAAGATAAATATGCATTTTGTCAAACATTTGTCCAAATAATTACATTATTATGATTTTTGTAAATTAGTGAATATTTTTTTCCGAACAGATACCTCGGCTGTTTTTTATGAGCTTACATTTCAATTGTCATAACAATACTTTTGTTGTTCAACAAAAGTTATAACTTATGAAGAATACTTATTTAATTGAAAGGCAGATGATTCAAAATTACACAGAACTCAAGTCATCACAGTTGTAAGAAATCAGAAATATAGGGGATGCATCCTTTGCCAAGTAAAAATCGAAAAGTTTGAAACAAATTCGATTCAGCTCTTACTATATACATATAACTATAAAATTACTTAGACCCAAAATTTTGATATATTTTTATTAAAGTTTAAATCATTTATTTTTTTAAGTATCATACTAACTTCATATCACACTTTGGCATTTTCAAATGCCAAAAAAGTTCTGTTGGCTTCATTTCATTTGCAGGAAATGTCATTGTGTATTAGGTGCGTTCAGAGGAAATTTATTGGAAAGACAGTGTTAGCACGGACTAGTGCTATATTAAAATTAAGAAAAAAATCCGATTTTGAATCTCCGCTTCCATTCTTACATACATACGAGTAAGTATTTTAATACTAGAACCACGCATCGACGAACGAGATAATTTTGATGATTTTAATTTTAATAAAAGGGTAGAGAAAGTGTGAAAATTTGCAAAATCGTTTTTTTTTAACCTAGTTTCATACTAAAACAGCTTTAAAATTGTACTAATTCAACTAAAATTTTGCGCCTATATAATCAATCAATAAAATATAAATTACAAAATTGTGTTTCATTAAGGCTCGTATTCACCGAGCGCTCCTAAACGGCTCTTAACTTTACGAGGCTCTTAACTTGAAATTTCTGTGGGGTATTCATCGACCACTCGCAAGTGTTTTTCGAAGTTCGAAAATGAGAGCCACTCTCTCTTGTTCAGGCATACCCAAACTGTGAAATGTTGTGGAATGTTGGTCTTGACAGCAAATGGATACTCTTCTACTTGGCATTGCTCACATGGATTCGAGTCAAATGCGTGCGTGGCACACGCACAAGCGAACAAACTTTCGAAGAGAGCGCTCGTAAGTTAGGAGTGGTCGGGACCACTCCTAACTTTTAAGAGCGCTCGTAGATCTTCACTAATATTGTTTGGTGAATAGGTTTATGAGCTTCTTAAGTTATGAGCGCTCGGTGAATACCGGCCTAAAAGTTATTGGAAAAAAACATTGACCTGGAACATAAAACGCGCTCTGTAACACAACACGAGATCCTGCTATTTATCAGGATTACGTTTCAGGATACAACAAAACTAATTTTAGTTGTTTTGATTTATGTTTTGGATAAAGTGTCAGTAGTGTATAGAAAAAAGACAACATAATTTTAGAAAATTAACAAACAGGAAGATCTCATTCTGATCCGTATCGGTTTATTTTTATTTGATGATTCATATGGATATTTAGCAATCGTAAAATAAAGTCTACAACAGCTAGCATGTATTGGAAAAAAATTTTGGGATTTTTATTTTCTACTTTTAAAAAAATATGCAGGTTTTTGTTGATGCGTTTGGTTATTATAAATAAGAGTTACATATATACTATAGATCAAATGATCCAACTCCAACAGATTTCACTACAATCATTTAAATCTTCGAATACCCAAAGTGAAAACTTGTTTTGTTTACAGCGTTATTTGGAAAGAAAAAAAGCCAAATTCCTTTTAAAATATATATTCACGATACCAATAGATGCAAAGGGAGACTTTGAGTATCATTTGAGTTCCTAATTTTGAGTTAAGTGAGGGAAACATTCCCAGGGCAATTTTATTCGCAATAACACGAAAGCGATTTTTAATCTTTGTTTCTCTTTTAGTTTCCTTTCGATTGGATCGATGCTTTTAAACACAGCGATTTTTAATAAAAGTTAACTTTGTTCAAGCGAAAAGGAGTTATCTCTCCACACTCTTTAGGTTTGTTCGTTGAGCCCAAAAGATTAACAAGATTAATTTCTAATCTACTAGATTTACGAAATAAATTTGTATGGGGAATCTTCGAGATGAGAAGATTTATGGTAAATCGACTTAAATCCACGATTATCTCTTAGTGAAAACGTAGTATTAAGTAAATCTAGTTATTTTGCTGTGGCTAGTTTAGGTGAAGACCAAACTGTCAAAAGTCACATAAGATTTCATAATTGTTAGTTTATTTTTATAACTAATTTATAACAAATTTAAGTTTTATATGTTTCTTGTTTTTAATTGCCAAACAAAACAATTGATGTGTTGGGTGTTTTTTGAAAACAGTTTTGTTTGACAACTCTCAGGGTTGTCAAGAAAACCTTGGGTGGAATCGAATAAGGTGATAGTTGATTATGAATTTTTTGATTGTCATTTTGACTATAGCTGTCTGTATCATATCAATTGTCAAAACGACAATAAATTGATTCAGTGATCACTGGGTAAAGTTAAATGAACGAACCTTTTATTCTAGTCAGTAGCATCGTTTAAAAGCAGTCAATAGCCGTGTTTTTTTTTTTGGAAAAGTTATCCGTAGTACAGTAGGATTTTATATGAATAACAAATACAACATCCTCAGTAGGATCACTGCCGATACTCGAACAAACGTCAAATCTCTATCCCTTTATCGGCAGTGATCCTACTGCGGATGTTGTATTTGTTATTCATATAAAATCCTACTGTACTACGGATAACTTTTCCAAAAAAACACGGCTAATGTTGTTTTAATGTGTGGGAACGTTATACTACGTTTTCACCAAAAGATAATCCGAGCACTAAAAGATTAAAGAGAAGATTAACTTTGACAGCACCTATCAAAATGCTAATGGTGTTTCATTTTTAATATAAAGTTGAAGCGAGACAAAGAAAGTTGCATTTGTGCCAATCAATGAAATACCATCCAGATAGTTTAGCACGATATGGATATTAGGTCAGTTCGAAATATAGAACAATTGATCTAATGAAGATTTAACAAGATTATATTCTCTTTAATCTTTTAGTGCTCGGATTATCTTTTGGTGAAAACGTAGTATAACGTTCCCACACATTAAAACAACATTAGCCGTGTTTTTTTGGAAAAGTTATCCGAAGTACAGTAGGATTTTATATGAATAACAAACACAACATCCGCAGTAGGATCACTGCCGATAAAGGGAAAAGTGAAATCCTGCTGCGGATAGAGATTTGACGTTTGTTCGAGTATCGGCAGTGATCCTACTGAGGATATTGTATTTGTTATTCATATAAAATCCTACTGTACTACGGATAACTTTTCCAAAAAAAAAAACACGGCTATTGACTGCTTTTAAACGATGCTACTGACTAGAATAAAAGGTTCGTTCATTTAACTTTACCCAGTGATCACTGAATCAATTTATTGTCGTTTTGACAATAGATTTACGCAATATGTATGGTAAATCTTCGAGATTTAAAGAAGATTTATGGTAAATCCGCTTAAATCCAGGATTATCTCTTGGTGAAAATGTAGTATTAATGTGGCTTTATTTTTGGAGGAGATCTAAGGACAATGCATAACGAAAATCCACCAACGTACATAATACAAAGCCGCCTATAGGTATTGCGTAAGACTAAAACGATCATTTTATTGACGGTCGTTTTGAAGATTTCTGTCTATATTTACCTATTGATATGATTGAGACAACCATTGTCAAAACGACAATACACAAAATATGAAAATTAACTGTTACTAAACTTCTTCCAATCCAGAACGCAAACATATATATAATTCAACTTATTCTTATGGTTTTTGGGGAAGTTGCATATGGTATTGATTTTCGCTGCCTGCTTTTGGCCGATTTTGTCTTTCTAAACTTACTAAACTTAATTAATTATTTATTTACTTACAGTTCGGTAGTTCTCATTTTGCCTTAAAATAATTCCGCAGCCATTTCTTGCCAGAGAACTTTCAAAGAATTTAACAAGCTGTTAAAATTTTAATACTTTACGTGTTGTTCCTCAGTCAGACTATACTTTTCTCAAGGTTTCTGAACTCGAATCCGAAGTCAGAAATATTCTAAATAAAATAAACGCTTTTCCGAGGTTATGTTATACCGAGTGATAAACACAATCTATAGCGGTTCTTGGAAGAACTAATTTTCTTCTTAGTGGTACACAGTTTTGTTCCTCAAATTGTGATTTATTCATTTTATTTGCTATTATATTACTGAAGATGGTTGTCTGATTTCGAATGTTCAAAAAAAAGGTTAGAATTAGCTTTATTTCAATGTCAAGGATATAAATCTAGAGGAGTTGTCATTTTCGAAGAAGAAGCAGTACCGTTGGACAGATATAAGTATGTTTATAGGTACTATAGACTGGAAATCAATAGGCAGATCACCGGCGTGATAGTGGTACACTAACTTATTTAAAAGAAAAGTCTGACCAACAGTACTTAAAATCCCTATAAGTCAGGACCTCAAACGCATTGGGGTTTCATAAAAGACAACAACTGTGTTTCATCTTAAGTTGTGAGTCTACTGTTGAATAGTTGTTAATGTTTACAATTTAACCCCCTTATTACGGCTGGCGAGTCGAACTAATAAACATGTGAGTATGAGAAATTAGTATTACGGTTGGCGAATTTAGAACCTTTGATTCGACCTTAAATGTCATATATTTGATATTTTTAATAAACAATCAAATTTCGAACTCGAATTGTAAAGTTCGCCAACCGTAGTATGTCGAATGTGTAGTTCTCTAATGAAAAAATCTCACCTCGAACGTTCGATTGGGGTGGCCCAAATATAAATTTAACAGTGCATTATTCTAAAATTAAATGCATAAACATATATTGAGAAAATGGGACTTAAATTAAATCAAACTTCAATGTCAATTGATAACCTACAAACATTATGTTAATGTCTTTGAATTTCAGGTTTTATGACTAGATGCTTGAGATAGCAGACTTGTTAACCTACTGGAATGGAATTGTACATTCAAATATGTGTGACATCTCAGCATTATAAGTTTCTGAGCCAACAAAGAAATTTCTACCTTGGTATAGTGTTTTAAGAGGCAGAAGCCCGATTTTGAAATTTGATACGAGTGGAAATTGCATTTTGAATTCGATTCAATTCTTTCCATCACCCGATTCTAAGGTAATAACTTAGTTTTTTTCGAGTGAAATGTCATCGATCTGCGAAATTTCACACCGAATTCGCATTCATCTTCAAGGACAACTCAAATCCCCTTCCACATGCGATTAGTTTGGGATTTCATAATCAGGGGTGGAATCGCGTAAGGTGATAGTTGATTATCAATTTGTTGATTGTCGTTTTGACTATCGCTCTCTCTATAATTCTTAATTGATATGATAGAGACAGCTATAGTCAAAAACGACAATCAACGAATTGATAGTCAACTATCACCTTACGCGATTCCACCCCAGACTACAGAACATGGACGATGATCAGCTAAATCATTTTTCGTCTAAAAAGTAAAAGAAGTTATGGTATGGTAATGGCGCATTCCACCACTGTTAGGACCACCGAACTAGTGACTGCCATTTCCACCTGTCAATTGATTAGTTACATTATCTTAAAATTTAAACCGACTAGTAACATAGGGATAAAGTATTTCGATAACTTTTGTTTTATATTTTTAGTTTTTAATATTTTAACTTTAACACTTTAGTTAATTTTAGAAAAATAAATTGTTATTATGTATGTAACATACATGTACACACTTAATTAAAGAAAGAATATTTAGTACAAAATAAATCAAAATTTTATTTTATGAATTGATATTTCAATACACAATTTAGTTTTTTTTTAATAATTTGTTTTATTGATTCTTACATCATATTGCTTTATAATTTCTCATAACATTTTGAAGGTTTTTTTTAACTTGTCTCAATTTTTTTGTTTTTATTTTGCTTTCACTTTTTTAAAATTTATTTTCAATTGTTGTTTTCTTTTTTCTTTTTCTTCTTAAGCTACATATATGTATGCAAATTAATCAGGTTTATTATTTTATTGTTTAATATAATAATGTATATTTTACTGCATAAACTAGATTATAGTACTTTCGTTTTAAGCTTGTTTTATAATTTATTAAAAAAAATAATATTAATAAAACAAAAACAAGAATTATCTAGAGCTCTCTTTACATCCACTATTATTTTGAACACTTTCCGTTGCTATGGTTTATTGGATTTTGTTTTTTTTTTTCAATTTTTTCTTTAAATAAAGAAACTTAATTTGAACTTTTGTATGTAAAAAACAAGGCATTTCATGTTTTGCTTTTTTTGTTTTATCTTTTATTTTTTGTTGTGTAGCATATTTTGTTTTATTTTATGTTTTTTGTTTCATTTTGCTTAGTTTATTGTTTACAGTTTAAAAATATAATAATTGCATCGAGGTAAATGTTATTTTTTTCTGTCTTTTAAATACACAATAATATTTTTTTTTTTTAATTTTTTTAATAGCACCTTTAGATTATTTGTAATTTGTATTTATTAAATTTTTTAGTTATAGTAACGCAGTAGCGAAATATTATCTTCAACAGTTTTGACAAAAATAAAAACAATATTCAGAAGCTATTTCAAACTATATATTTTGTTTATAAAATTCCATTTAGAAAAATAAATTTTCTTTAAAAAATATTTATTGTTTTAGTTTTGTTGTTGTTGTTTAAACATAAAATATTACAAAAGTAAACAAAATTATTTGAATAGGAATAAAGCCACGCGTAAAATGCCTTATTTTTTGCTTAGTTCTTTTATTTTATCGACTTTTTTTTTTGTTTGATAAAATATTTGTTATTTTATCTAATAGGTAAGAAATGATTTAAGATGGCTGCCCAACAAAAACAACAAGTCGCCGCACAAAATCTTACAAAATAATCAATAACAAAAACAATAGACAAACAAAAAAAAGTGGCAAACTTTTTATTTGTTTTTTCTTATAATTACAAATATAAATTAATAAGATACAAAAAAAAAATCAATTTATGTATTTGTAAAAAGGGACCACATTTTATTAATATAATATACATGCATATTTATTTTTAATATATATAATCGAGTACAATATTTAAATATGTCTGTATATAATAATATTGTATTTTACTTAAAATTAAATATTAAATACGTAGCGAATATTTTTGAATTCACTACTAGAAGGATTCCTCTCAGTTTTTTAGGAGCAAACTTTTAGGAAACGTGGGGAAAATTAAAAAAAAATATATATATTAAGTGAAAGAGTTTAAGAAGCTGTTGCGGTAATTGGTTCCAAAATATTTATTTGTATTTAAACTCAAAACTAATAGTTAATTAAAGTTTGGTTAAGATAAACAGAATCTTTCATCCCTATTGCAATTGTCAACTATCAATTTATAATTGATGTATATTGAAGTTCGGTTTTTTAACAACTCAATTAATAATTTTCGATAATTGAGAATTATGTAGACCAATTTTAATTACTAGAAATTTGATAATTATCAATGAACTCGTGATTAGTTATTTTTCTATAAATTAAGTTTTAAAATACCAAATTTCAAAATTTATCAATGGTCAATTAACAGTTGACAAACGCAATGGGGGTGGTTTACTTCAAGGCTTCAATTGACCTGTGATGTCTCTCATATTGATATTTTATTTTGTTTGTTTTATACATTCGTTATTTGGTACAAAGAATAAGTCATTTTAGTCCGTTTCACAAAATTTAGTCGCACACTGGCCGAACAATTTCAGAAGTCATTCGATTAACGATTGTTTTGGAATATTCCTATAAAAACCGAAATCTTCTTGTATGAGTAGGAGGAGGACTTGACTCAAAGAAAGTTTATTCCATAATATTATATTTCATATAATAATATAAATAAAATGTATACACATAACTTTGGATTACACACTTAGAACTTAAGGAACAATGAAATTCAAATTAAGGTCTGGTACAAATTTGTGTGTCGTACCAACTCCCTCTATATCTAGATTACTAGATTATACATCATAGTACACAAGTACACACATAAGCCATCTCAGGTATATCATTTGTATCCGTTCGGATCCTAACAAAATTTTCTCCGATTTGTACGAAATTTATTAATTTTTTTTGCCGATCCGATTAATAAAATCCGAACATTTCACCGATACAAAAAGTTTAATGTACGAGTACATTGAAATGTCAAAATATGAGTAACGAGTTTTTAGTTTATCTTTTAATATACACATACAGAAATAAATACAAATGAAAACATATTTTCAGCTCGAAAGACAATTACATATGTATATTTTTATTTGATGCGTTAGTAAGCGTCAAAATTATCATTACGATCGTTACTTCAATAGTAGCTTCAGCTTTGTTTTCATAAATGATTTAAAAAAACAGAAACTTATTGGTTTCACTGATTCCGAAATCCAATAGGATGGCAAAATTTGCTGCAGCTGATTTCTGATGTTTTTTTTTTACTTGGATTTGTGAATAGTAAAAAAATGCGAATCATTTGATGGGACACACACAAAGTATAACAAGTATTTCCAAATCAAAACATACAAATATTAACTTTTCTCATTGTTTTAAAAAAAAATTTACTTAGCGCCTAAAATAAAGTTTTGATTAGTTATTCAACACATATTTGCGCGGGGCATACATCGACATTTCGAGGTAGTCACCTACCTCGGAACAAACATCAATTCAACGAATGACACCTTAGTGGAAATCCGACGAAGAATTGCCCTAGCGAACCGCTGCTACTTCGGTTTGGCCAAACAAATGGGTTCAAAACTCCTTTCTCGAAAGACAAAGTGCGCGCTATACAAAACAATAATTTTACCAGTTCTACTCTAAGGCTCCGAGTGCTAGTCGATAAGTAAAAAAGGGAATTGATACTGGACACTTTCGAGAGAAAAAATATCCGGCGGATATTTGGTCCTATATGCGAAGAGGGCGAAGGTTTAATCGTGAATTATACCAGCTGTATCAAGATGTGGATGTGGTCCAAAGGGCCAAAACACGTCGACTACCCTGGCTCGGTCACATCGAGCGAATGGACAAGAACGCTCCAGTCAAGTAAATCTTCGAATCCCAGCCCCCAGGTTCGAGACGACGAGGAAGACCGAACCTCCGCTACAGGGATCACACGGTTACAGGCTCAAGAGCGCTTGGTCTCGACGACTGGACGGAGTTTGCAACCGATGGAAGACCGGAATATCTCAGGCAGAGACCCGGCAGGAGCCGGATAAGTAAGTAAGTAGTATACGTCGACAGGTCAAAAGTAAAGATAAAGATAGATATGATCGCCAAAGGCTATATACGAGCAGGTGCCTTCTTTATATTACTTTACGTGGTAAAACCAAAGAGTGTCGTCACAGACGCGTTAGGTATAAGATCCGGCATTTAGAGACTATTCATCTGAGTATAGCCTTGAGAGCACGAATCAATCGTCATAGGCATACATTTTCAATCAACACATTTGACTAAAATTTGGAATTAATACTTGAAAGTGTTGGCTAAGGAACTAACAGACTTAATTTGTGTGTGCTGCGATGAATACGTGTGTAGATAACTTTTGAAACTTCCGTGAGCGTAAGCGATTCGTTGTCAATTCGATACCTCATTTCAACTCGATTCTATTTGTTCAGTTATATTATCAATGCAAATACATACTTCCAATAATTCTAGTCAAGTGACGTCGAAATACTTAAGGTCATCAAACCAACTTTTAATGTGTATGTATTTATGTACATAAGTAAGAATCTGAATCTAATCGTATTAAGAAGTGGATTTATAAAATACAAAGGTTCAGCTTTATATTATCATACACGTTAATTAATTATGAATTAGAATTTGATTTAAAAAATAGCAACTGATTTTGTGTTGTTTTTTTTTTTTTTTTAATGAGAGCTGTGGGACTCTTCTCTCAGCAGAGATAACGCCCACTGCCTTGAGTTGTTTCAATTAAGAACTTAAATTGGGTGAAATTTTTGTAAAATTTTGAGAAAGAAATTTATTTAAAAATTTAAGCACACCTATTGTAACCAAAAAAAAACAAATGTATACTTTATTGAGTTCAATTTTTCACACACATGATTTTGAAATTAAGAACACAAGGTGGTTTATAAAATATTGTGCGAATATCCGGTGGAGGTATAGTAGATCTTAACCAAATTATGTTTTCTTGTTAAATTATGAATTGTTAAAGCTTTTAAATAATCTTGTTCAATTCTTTTTTTTTTAATTATCTTTTGATATTATTATCAAAGATCCAAAACAGATCCAACTAGCAGATACATAAATATAAAAAATAATAAAGATTAGGTATGTTTACACTTAATCATAATTTCAACTTAAAATTCATAAAAGATTTACATTGCAAAAGCTTTATTTTTGTTTTTTTTTTTCTTTTTTTATATAAACACAAATATTATAGGCTTAAGTTGTATTTTAAAGAAAAATTATCTATATTCTCGCAAAAAAAAAAAATAAAATAAAAATATTTGTATATTATATAGTATATTGTGTGGTATATAGTGTGTATATTTTACATGCCTTTTTGTCTATATTCGTTTTACTTTTCATTAACTTTTGTTTTGTTTTTTTTTTTTTTTACTTTTCTTTTCCTCTTTCATTTTTCTAGTTGTTGGGTTTTTTTGTGATAGATTGCATTATTGCAAACTATACAACAGGCCCCTGTACGTCCATCATTTCGTCCTGCGGCGATGGTCGGGGGGCAAATGTCTGTAGATGTGGTGGTGTTGCACGCGAACACATGCCTCGTTGTGGCGGAAACGCTAGACGATATGAACCATCATGGGTTTGTCGTGGAGTGCGTCGGGGTGATCTGGCTGGCATTCTGTTGGCTCGTTGCATATCTTCTAGGACTGATGGTGCTACATAAGTAAAACCCTGGTAATAAAAGAAAGAAAAAGTTAATAAACAGTTTTTTGTGTTTGCAAAATGTTATTTTAAAATGTTTGAATTATTTTTTTTTTTTAATTAAAATATTGTGTTAAACCATTTTAAATTTAGTTTTTTCCCTCCAACAATGGTTTTATATGAAAAAATGAATATAAATGTTATCTTAATGGACATTTTTTTCAATAATTTTTGTTAAGATCTTTGACAGGCAAGAAGTATTTTTGAATAAAAAAAAAAATATATTGCATTCCAAAACTTAGACCTAAAAGAAACAAAGTATCAATACAATAGGTAGATAGAAAAGGCGATGATGGAATTGATACTTGTGAACGTATTCTCACCGAGTCGTTCAGTTTGGATTGAGCCCAAATCAAGTTATAAGAAGTTATGATGTGTCTTGTGGTTGTGATATGACGTGTTTGCTTTAACACACCACATCAGGAATCGCATCACTCAATCAACCAGACCACCATCCGCATCCGAAAACATCTACACTGTAGCAAACTAGGCTGCTTGCTGGCAGGAGCGCTGAAGCAAGAACTACTCCGGTCATAACGTCCATAAGGGCACGGTATAGAACTAACCGAAATTCATCCTAGAGTCATTTCGTCGCGCTGAGAAAAGATATCAAGTCTTTGATCTTCAGTTCCGAAAATTCGTCAATGTCGTCCGAGTGATTGTGCTCTAATTTGCAGAGGAAATGAATGACTGGTTTGTTTTTCTGTTGTTATGTAGCTCTACTGCAAGCTCCCCTATTGGATTGTGTCCGCAATAGATAGGTACCAGCCTGCCAATGCGATGGTACTAATTTACAAGGCCCTCAGTAGTCAACAGATGAGTCCAAGTGGAAACGCCGCCAGGACCAAACAACAATTGTTGTGAACTAATCGTAAAGCAATTAAATGTTGTATTGAATCAATGATGCTAATAACCTTATGCTCTGTGCATATACTTGGCCATGCCGTAGCCTTAAATTGCAAGAGCAAATTCTTGCGATCCAGTCTTGAATTTTTTTTTATTTGTTGCGATGGCCTTTTTAGAACTTTCTATGCATTTGTTGTAAGGCCTTCTTCACGATCTTCTTTATAAACAATTTCAGAAGATTTCTATACTGCAATCTCAATTCTCAACTTTATAAGGAGGCACAAAATAGGTCATGCTATAAAACTAATCTAGGGCATTTCAATTCCTAAAACTTGTTCCAAATCTAAAGAAATGAAATATGTGCTCTTTGAAGTTGTAAATAAAAGTAGTGCTCCTGTACTCCTTTCTTTTGAAACCAGTCCACTTAATGGCAATTCTATTTTCTAATTTAGACAACAAACTCAATCCTCTTGAAGTAAGTAACACTTATTTTCCCTGCTTTTTACTATCATATCGTGTGCTTATCCCTATTACCCCCTTGAATGTTTCCCTCTATTTATTTGCGTCTTCTTACGACATATTGCACTTAAGCACTAAATCTATATTTAAACAAAGATTTGCTCTGTTCTGCAGCAGCATCTCAACTATCTTTTGTTTGGTCAACGGCCCTGGTAGTCGGGAAGATAGAGTTGCAATTTGAGTAGTGGGTTTATACACATCTTGGTGTGTGATCTCGATGTTAGATTGTATTTCGAGCATAGGCAAACTAGTTCCTATAACTCTCAGCAACATCTTACAATATTAAAAGAATGTGTAACGTGGGGCTAACACGTATCACAAATTGTCAGACGGAAGTGATGTGTTACTAATTTTTCATATCTTAAGGGGCCAGTTATAGCTATCATTGAAATGCATCATTGAAAATTTTCATTCCCATTTTTAAGACGAATAAACAAAATGCAATTGCTTTAATTGGTACCAAAATGAAGGTAATGAGTAGTAGAATTTTTTTACTCTATAAAATACAAAATTCTGATTCAAACTTTCTTTTAAATCCACTTTTATTATTTCACTGATAGAAATCAATTTCAATGAACAGCTGATTTTCGTTTCTTTAATATGGAACACAATCATTCCACTGAATGTGTTCGATTTTCTTTCTGTTCTCAAATGTCAGTTTTCCTTTCAATGATCAACTCTAACCTCAAATGCATAGAATTGGTTGTAATCAGCCACTGACAGGATCTTTTTCTGAAACCAATTTTTCAATGATGGCTATAACTGGCTTGTCAAAAGAATGAAGTCAACATTCCACTGATTTGTTCCAATGATGCATTTCAATGATAGCTATAACTGGCCCCTAAGAAAAAGAACGGCTACAAAAAGTGTAGTGTGTAAAATTGTTCAGGAAACGAAAAAAACGTCTCATTTAGTTATTTTTTGTGTATTTTATTGGGCGAAACAAATTTAAAAATGTCGCTTAATACATTCTTACGGGAAGGTATCGATATTATACTTTTCCGAAGGTTACGGCCATTCGAACTCAGAAATGCTGGATTGGGCCTGGTTTTCGCGGTACGAGTATCCAGTTTCGACCTTAAACTCCTGAAACATATTGTTCAGCCAATTTAGAAAAATATATTTGGCAGATTCGTGTAAACGATTTGTTGAAACCGAAGTGTTGCACTTTGATTTAAATAGATATTTGGCAAATGAGAATTGAAGCTTACCCTAAACTGAAGGTCCCTCCATTCCTGGTAACACGCACACAGAATTGGTTGGGAGTTGTAAGCCAGTCACTATGTTTAGGCTATTTACTTTCGATAAAGGTTTGGGATCATTAAAACTGAATTTTTGAAGGGGAGATTATTACCTTCAGATTCCATAACGAGTTTTATGGAGAGAAATTGATTGATGGTGTAACTTCACCTCGAAAATACAGGGGGGTCATTCCGTAATTTTCTAAACGATAATCGTCAAAATGATAATCGTCGACGAGATCGTCCATGATTTGCTTCACGTAACTCGACCACTATCGTGTCTCGTCTATCGATCGCAGTTTTAGAGAGAAACTCTCAAATTGTAGTTGAAAAGTCAAATTGGCTGTCATAATTGTCAATAAAATGCATTTTTAAAGTTTTTGTTTTGAGTTTGGAGCCGACTTGAACTAAAGGAAAATTATTGGAGGTATATAAGTTGAACGAAACCCGTTTGACAAGTTAATCATTTCGAGTCGAGTACCATCACGAATGCTTCCTTTGATAGTCGAAAGCGTTGAACAAATTATTCGAATTTCAATTGAACAATTACACAGGTCTACAAAAAAAAAAAATTTTCGGTGCCTTGAGTTTTGCAGCTGATTTTATTTGTACTTCTAACGCTGATTTCAAAACTGAAAACCATTTTTCCCTAGCAGCTCTAGTTTTTGAGTTACAGAAATATTCAATTTACCCTAATTTAAAAAATTCATATGCAAGAAATTCATATGAAAGAATGATCAAGATAAATCTTGGGCACCACATGTAGTTTGTAAAACATGTACCTACTAAACATCTACGTCAGTGGACTAATGGGAAAAGGAGGAGTCTGAAATTTGGTATGCCTATGGTTTGGAGAGAACTAAAAAATCACTATGACGACTGTTATTTCTGTCTAGTGAATATCAGAGGCATCACTAGTAAAAACCAAAGCAAGTGGACCGATCCTGATTTAGATTCTGCTCGACGGCCCATTCCTCATTCCGATGAAGTTCCCATACCAACATTTCATCAGGTAGCAGATCTTTCGGAGGATGAAGACAGTGAATATGAGGAAAATGCATCAAGTCCCCAACGATTTAACCAAAGTGAGTTAAGTGATCTCATCAGGGATCTTAACCTCTCAAAACAATCTTCTAAGTTACTGGCATCCGTGCTAAAAGAAAAAAATCTACTTGATGAAGGAACAACAATAACATTCTATCGTAAAAGGGCAGCAGAGTTGCTTACGTTCTACTCTCAGGAGGAAGATCTCGTTTTCTGTCAGGATGTTAATGGTCTCTTAACAAAAATGGGCCTTCCCGAGTATGATCCAGATCGTTGGCGTCTGTTTATTGACAGTTCCAAGCGAAGTTTGAAGTGTGTGCTTTTACACAATGGTAATGAATTGGGATCAATACCTATTGCTCACTCAATGAAAGAAGAGTACAAGAATATATGTAGCTATAGTCTTGGAAAAGATTAAGTATCACGAACATGGGTGGGTCATTTGTGTTGACTTGAAAATGGTTAACTTTCTCCTTGGACAGCAAGGTGGATACACAAAATATCCCTGCTTCTTGTGCCTTTGGGATAGCAGAGCTAAACAAGATCACTGGGTAAAAAAAGACTGGCCTGAAAGAGAGAACATGGTTGTTGGAGGAAAAAATGTTATTAATGAGCCTTTGGTTGATCGGAATAAAATAATCCTACCTCCACTTCATATAAAACTTGGCTTAATGAAGCAATTTGTTAAGGCTCTAGATAAGGATTCATCATGTTTCAAATTCATATCTACAAAGATGCAAGGATTAAGCATTGAAAAAATAAAAGCTGGCATATTCGATGGACCTCAAATCAGACGGTTAATAAAGGACACCAATTTTGTTCAATCTATGAATGAAAAAGAACGAAAAGCGTGAACATCATTTGTGTCAGTTGTCGAAAACTTTCTAGGCAACAAGAAGGCTTCAAGTTATAAGGATTTAGTTCAGAACATGCTGACTGCTTTTCGTGAGCTTGGATGCAACATGAGCATCAAGGTGTATTACTTGCAAAACCATTTGGACCGGTTTCCTGAAAACTTGGTAGACTTGAGTGAAGATCAAGGTGAACGATTTAACCAGGATATAAGAACAATATAAGAACGATACCAGGGCATGTGGGATAAGTATATGATGGCAGATTACTGCTGGAATCTGCTAAGAGATTGTCCGAAAAAACAACAATGCAGATCAAGCAAAAAACTAAGCTTCTTGGGTTCTAGTACATCAAATCAGCAGTGAAAATTATATTGTATATGAAATGTACTCGCTAGTATCTTGTTAATAGAATTATTATTTTTTTATATTTATGTATTATTTTTTTATATTTATATGTCACTAAATGAGTTTGGATTTTCAAAGAAAAATGTTTTACTTTCTTCTTTTCACAATTATTTTGGGTATTTCTAAGTGGTGTCAGGTTTGCAACACCCTACCCCATAACATGAAAACGGGAGCTGCTAGGCAAAAACCGATTGCAGATTCGTATTCAGGAGGTCGAATTTACCAAAGAACAGTTCAAAAAGTATCGGCACCAAAATGTGTGTATACCTGTGTTATTGTTTTGACAATAGCGTTTTGACGATTATCGACTTACGTGAATCCAAAAAAGGCAACGCTATCGCTCAAGCGATATCGTCTGACGATAATCGAGTTACGGAATGACCCCCCAGAAAAAAATGATTTGTGTACACATCAACTAGGTTATCCCGAAAACTTGAGTCGATTCCGAAGAGGTCGGATTTGAATTCAGGCCATTAAACACTCTTGTATAGTCAGATTCCTGCAGCTAAAACCATGTTGCTTAAGTGTCTTGTTTAATTTACAAGCAACACTTTTTACAAAAATATATTTGCAGAAATCTGAGAAACTTGCTCGAAAACGTTCTAGATTTCGGGAAAATACAATCGGCCCTAGCGAGGTATCCGTTCAGAGCGGAAAATTCTCCGATTTTGTACGATTCGGGGGATTTTTGCTTCGAGGTATTCTTCCGAACAGCTGTTCGGAATTTTTCTCCGACATTATTACCGCACTTGGCGAACTGCGTTGAAGTGCGATCAAGTGCTTTATTTGTGAAATTTCTGACAGCTTAATGCAATTGTTTTTCCGATTTCGTTTGACACAAATTCTTCGCGGAACAAATTGCGCCAACGCAATTTGAACCTGCGACAAAGTATGCGTTGCGGATAATTTTCCGCTCCGAACGGATACCTCGCTTGGGCCGAATATTATTAATGTTTCAGATTATTTGAAAAAGTTTCCGATCTTTTTCTCACAGAATTAATTGCCTAAACTTGTGTACGGAAAATTGACCTTTTTTATTCCTGTTTTTGTAGTTGTTTTTTTTTTTTTTTTTGTATACTTGTAGCATGGCTGTTTGTGTTTTCTTTGCGTTTATTTTTTGTTTGATTTTTTGCAATTGGTAAAATTTTTCATTAATTGTCAAACATTTCAAACAAAATGTTCGAGCTAACTCTAGTACGCTGCTGATGTGAAACAAAATGTTCATGTGGTCTCCAATAACACAACGAAAAAATATTCATGGAGAGTTTCACAAGGTGGAAAAAATCTTTGAGTATATATAATATGGAGGGCTCGTTTCTATTCCAAATGCGTGACTATCATAGGGGGCGCTACTCAAATTTGTGTAAGACAAAGTTATTGCCGAGTGCTTCATATCACATGTGACGGAGAACTATATGCGAGGAGAAGGTAAGCACAAATCGGAGGATACGGCTGTATCCTTAACTTACAGAAAGTGAGACAGCGACCCCTATCACAACTTCAAGTACTACAATGCATTAGGGATAGGAACGAGCCCTCCATATTATAATTATATACTCAAAGGAAAAAATAAAAGATAGATTAATTATTTCAGAGAAAAGAGTGAATACTTCTGCAAATAATCTGCTACAATTATCTACCTCGATGGAATGAAAAACAAACATGATTAAAACGCAAACGTAACTTTTTCGTTCACAGCTATGTGCGAGAAAATAGCTAATACTATTGCAAATAATCTGCTACAAATATCATGTTCGATGTAAGAAAAAAACAAACAGGATTATAAAGCAAATGTAACTTTTTCGTACACAATTATGTTCGAAAAAAGAGTGGAGATTTCTGCAAACAATCTGTTACATTTATAAATTTTAAATGTACTAAAAAAAACATATAGTATTAAAACTCAAATGTCACTTGTGACACTCAAATGACAAAAATATGTGCGAGAAAGGAGTGGAGAGTTCTGAAAATAATCTGCTACAATTATCAATTTTCGATGTAATAAAAAACAAACAGGATTAAACTCAAACGTAATTTTTCCTACACAATTATGTGCTAGAAAGGAGTGAAGACTTCTGCAAATATTCTGCTACAATTATCAAAAATGCAACTTTTTCGTACACAATTTGGTGCGAGAAAAGAGTGGAGACTTGTGCAAATAATCTGATTATCAATTTTCGATGTAATAAAAAGAACAAGCACAATTAAAACTCAAACGTAACTTTTTCGTACACAATTAAATGCGAGAGAAGAGTGTTAAATAATGCAAATAATCTTCTCCAATTATAAACTTTACTCATAAAACTGTGTACTGTAGAACGGAACGGAAGGAAAAAGGTGTCTATTATTTCATAATTTTCAGGGAGCTATTTCCAGCACACCCAAGATTCGCTTTTAAATCATAGTTAACTTATACATAATTTGAAACTCTTTAGACCAAACTATAATTGAAGTGCTTTTATTGTTTATCATTGGAACAATGGTAAAGGCTTTGAAAACAGTATCTGCAAACATAACATTGTGCAATGTGCTTTTGTGTTGAAGGTTGTTTTTTTTTAGATTATTTCGGATGGATGTTGGTAGGTACAGTAGCACATTACTATTGACCTTGATTGTCAATTAAACAAATTAATAAGCCTATGTTCCATTTGAAACAAAAACGAAAAAAAAACCTCATTACCCTTTCTAGTGTTTCAATATGAGTCCAATTAAAGTTGGTAAAAGGGGAGCTTTTTTTCTTCTAACATCTACCACGAGCCAGAGAAACAAACCAAAAGAAAGACAACAACAAAGAAAAAACTCCATTTCAGTGGATGACTTGCTATCCAAACCATACCACCAATCCATTACCAACGACTTCTTCGAGTGACTCCAATAATATTATGCCCGGTTGGTTCAACCGATTCAGTTGGAATCGTGAAGGCAGACAAAGTGGTCCGTACGTATTGTGCACGGATTTTGACCACTTTCTTGACTTATTCAAAGAAAGTCTTATTAATGAACGGCTTGAATATTCTTGCCGCGCTTTTGTTTGTTTTTAAAGTTTTTTTTTTATTTTTGTCGTTTGTTTAAATGCAACCTGAAGTGGAATTATGCTTTGCATTTCCTATATTTAATACGCCTTATTGTGAGTCGCGTCGTCTGGCTAATAAATCTATTTGACACTTTAAGCTTGAGTTATTAATATACGAGAGTGTATGTTCATTTAATTGAGGACAACGTTTACCTTTTATTTTAATTTTTGGATTTCTATTGGGCACCGCTGCCGTCGTCAAACGCTTTCCATTCGTGCAACATTGAACCAAAGTTAGCAGTGCAGTTTAAGCAAACAAAATTTCACCAGTTTAATGTTAATTTTTAACGGATAATCTGTTTTATTTTTTTCTCCTAAATACAAAAAGTGCATTGGCCTCGGCCTTCAAATCCTTAATTAGACACGAACAAGTGGTTCAAACTCAAGAAAGCCTATGGCGGTGTAGATTGTTAAATCATGAAATTGAGACCACAACATCAAGTTCCAGTCCAAGGCTAACAATAACACAAGAGGAGGAATGTACACTTTATGAATTCCAATACAAAACGAGTACAACAATCTCTAAAGTCCAGTCCATCAATAGGAAGAACCATCTCAGCATCGGGCTAAAGGAAGAAGGCAACAAACAACAACTGAAGATACTCAGCAAAACAGCTACTGTGCAACATGGGTGCAAGTTGTTATTTACCACAAATAAAACTTACAACAACAACAGCGAGAGTAGTTATTTTTGTTTGGATAGTGATCGCCAGCGTTGTCGTGCAACTTTCACATGGTCAGGTCGAAATGACAACAATAACTACTATCAACAAAACATCAAGGGCTTACAACAACAACAACAATAGAAATGGTGGGCCGTCTTCATCCCTAGAGAAAGAAGTAGGTACGATTTGGTTCGACAAAACAAATTGTTTTTTTTATGTTTAAATTATTTATAGTTTTTGTTTTTGATAAATTATTGAAGCACGCAAGGTGGTGCCACCGAATCTGTCGCAATAAGAGTAAAAGAAAGTTGTGATTTTTTAACATAAATTAATTCAGTTAAATTGAAGATTTTGTAAGCTTTTGATTAAGCGCACGCACGCATGCTGCTAATCAGTTTTTCTTTTCTTTGTATTCACCATGAAGAGTTATTACCTAGTTGATGCTACTGTGGTATCAATTTGGTTGAGTAATATCCAAATCAAAATATGCAGTCGTGATAATGTGCTATCGAGGAAAACAAAGAGATTGGTCATTAAGTCGTTTGGTATTCCTTAAACTAAATTAAGATTCTTCTTAAAGGGAGCATTGGGGGAAAATTTGGCAATTGACCTTGTTCATGTTAAATTATTACTAATAAACTATTGTAATCGTAAATGCAATATTAAGTTAATGGTCCCAAATAGTGTGCATGCCATCGGTGTTTTCATTTGTTATCGCGTTTTAATATTATTCACGGCATTTGATCGGTTTTACTGTGTAGAAGATCAAATTAAATTTTTAATGAAGTGGTGGTTTTTAGGAAATCTTTTTATTAGTATCAAAACGTGACAAGTCGTTGTCAAACAACAAAAAACTACAAGGTTGGTTATTGAAAATAATCACGATAAAATATTGAATATGTTAAATCTATTGATTTTCTTCATTCTGTAACAGAATTTAAAAAGTGTCTTATACATAGTTATAATAATTGCTCCTATCTAAATTTATTAGGAAAATAAATCTGATAGTTATGTATCAGAGAATATTAATTTTGCAAATTAAAACTGTTTTTACAAACCAAATTGTTACATTTGTGCGAATAAATAAAAAAAAAATAAAAAAAAAAATTTGGTCACATGGAATAATAATATAGGGTTTTCGAATTAGCGCGGGTAGATTTTGGTGGCATGTGGCGGCCATGTTGTTGAGGGTGACATCTGTCAGATTGGTTGTTTATTATTCACTTAGGGGCCAGTTATAGCTCATCAGAAAAGTCCATCAGAAAAAATTTTGTCTTCCAAATTTGACCATATTACAACTCGATTTTGAGTAAAACTTGAATGCAATTAGACGAATACTTGCTTGGACTAATTTTTACAACAAGAATTACAACATTTTGTTGCTAAATTTACTCAGAAAATGGATTTAAATATTTTTTCTGATGGAATTTAATTTTTCTGAACAGCTGATTGCCAAAACTCAAAATATATTCCATTTTCTGAGTAAATTTAGCAACAAAATGTTGTAATTCTTAATGTAAAAATTAGTCCAAGCAAGTAATTGTCAATTGCATTCAAATTTTACTAAAAATCGAGTTGTAATATGGTCAAATTTGGAAGACAAAATTTTTTCTGATGAGTTATAACTGGCCCCTTACTGATCTCCAACCAACGATTGAACATCACGTTTAAATGATAAAATTATATTATTCAAATGAATGTTCGGTGAAGCAAACGGTGGCCTTTCACAATCAACGTTTGGTGGCAAAATTTGGACGACCAATTCAACTCAATTAGCCAACATTCGTTCTTCAGAAATTGTGTTCCTCGTTCGGCCGAGAACATATTGAACAGAAGAACCCGAGGCAGTCGATTCCTCGCAGTGCACAAGAAATCGGCTTTTCGGAGACTTCAATTTAGCAAATTTTATCTCGTGACTTGAACCTACATCCTACAAGATCCAACTGACACAGGAGCTCAAAGTTCATTTGCTGACTGGGCTTCGGAAGCCTTTGGCAGAGGACACCAATTTTGGGCGAAAAATCATCTATAATCGACACGACTGTGTTAACAAGTAAAATTGCAGTATATGGAATGACATCAAACCACACGAGGTTCACCAGGTGAAAATGCATATACCCAAAAAGTTACCGCTTGGCGTGGATACGTACTTTTTCAAAAATGACGTTGGTGGGGCGGTCAAAGTCAAAGACGAACCGTACAGAATGGTGATTTGATAACCAATTTATAATGACCCAAATTGAACCATATAGACCTAGACGACATGTAGTTCCAGCAGGACGACGGGCCACACAGCGGACTCCACGATTGACATTTTGCATGAACGATTTGAGAGTGAGGTTATCTCTCGCAGAGGAATGGTGAATTGACCACTAAGCTCACATATGGGGTTTCATGAAATCGCAGGTCTATGAGAATAAACCACAATAGACCGATCAGCCCGCCCGATCTATGCGGAAGAACCATTTAAAATTGGACCACACCGTTCCATTTATACGATGTCATATTCCATACATACATACATATTGGTATACATGGGCCTGTCAAATAACAGCTTGTTTTATTCCATACACACATATGGCTTGTTATATTCCATTTCAACATCTACCCGCCCTTATTAAAAAGTTGAAGCTGCTTAGGCTAAGAACGCACTTGCGATTTCAATCGCGCGGTTTTTTAGTCGCAAAAATAAAACCATGAGTTTAAATGAGAATGAACGCACTTGATACCAACAACTCGTGACCATTTAAAGGTCGCAATTTGTTTCATTTTTCACGTGATGCGATTGTCGTAAGTTAAAATGAAGCAAGTGCACTCAAATGGGTAGTCGCAACAAGAAATTGTTATGCACGCAATTGGAATTTTTAATCCACGCAAGGAATAAGACACATGGCGTTAAATGTAAATGCACGCACATGCGACTTAAAAATCGTAGCGGTTATAAAAATGAAAGAAGTTTCATTTTTTCAAGCGATTTTTCTGTCGCTACTTATTTGTAGCAAATTTGTGGACTTACACAAAAAGTAGTGTTTTATTTTTTGCGATTAAATAATCGCGCGCAAAAAAATCACAAGTGCGTGCATGACAATATTCTGTAGCGACTACGACTTTTTAATCGCCTCGACGAAAAATCGCAAGTGCGGTCCTAGCCTTAATGGCTTTTTTTTAAAGCGCAGTTATTTCCCATTGAATGTGGGTGAATAAAAAAAGACTTAAGTAAAATAAAGTTAACCTTTCGCTAGGTATTTGAAATATCTAACGTTAGTTTATTTAAGCGTGTTTTTCCAGTTAAAGCTTTTATGGTTAAAAATAACAAGCTTGTTTACAAGCCTTTGATTAGTTTACATTTTAAAAATAGTCTTTTGTTATATTGCAAATATGTTTGAATTTATCCTTGACATAATTGGCAGAAAAAAGGTTTTAGTAAAACAAAAAAGAATGGTCATTTGAATAAACAAATCAAAACATAAAATATTAAGTTTAAGCTAAAATTGTCTAGATGGAGGTTTAAGCTTAATTTATTTTGATTCACATACAATGAAGCTTAAGTTAGGTTGCTGAAGCTCCTTACAAACAAATGTTTAGTCTTTTTTACACAAGACTAAACAGCTCCTGAAAAGTGTTTCCCATACATTTTTTTTGGAGAGAGAAAACAAAACTATGGCTTGTAAGAGGTTTTCATTTTATTTAACGAAAATGATTGGGTTCACAAAAAAAGGTCTGAAAATCTCTACCATTTCAGTTATGTATTTTAATTGCAACAGATTTCTAGCATAATAGAAAACCAAGAGATATTAATGTTACAAGGTGAATATGTTCGTCAGCTGGCACCTAGTGACCCATTATTGAGAAAAGTGTATTAAAAGTACAACTTTTTTAAAAGCTGAATTAGGGTATATAACCAATTCAAATGCATTACATGTCAACGGCCTCGAAAAACTTAGAATAAATTTGCTCACGACAGTCTTTGAAGTGCACCAAAAATCAGTTACACGCTTCAGAAAATAATTTTTGTTGGTACTAGGTGCTAGCAGATGAATATATTCGTTAAAACTCTCACCAGGATAACTTGTAATATTCTTCCTTTTTACTCCAAAAATAAGCCCCGAGCTGTCTAATTTTTTTTTCATACAAAGGAGGATCATTCAAAAAAAAATTTAAATCGCCCATTACAAAAATGAGGCGTGTCAGTAAAAAATAAAATGCACGACTGGGTCGCACGAACTAGCTCCTATATAATAGACTAGGAATTATAAAATCGAATGTTATTAAAGAAAATTGTTCATAAGGATAAAATGATTTTTTTAAATTCTTTTAGTAGTAAGAGATAAAAACAGAATGCTATGCAAATATGAATTTATGCAGGAACAAAAATTATGTCGTTGTATTTTTAAAAAAATAAGCTTTTATGTACAAAATGTTTAAAACATTTTTAAGAAAAAATTTTGATACGCCAACCTTAAGTTTTTATTATTGTACGAATAAAAGTCTAATTTCCAAAAAAAAATACTAAGCCGTTCTTGAGATATCGAATTTTTCAACAAAAAAAAAATGACTTTTTTTTCTAAAAATTGAAAAAATATTTTTTCTTAAGTTTTTAAATGCAATGTTTTTTAAACTTTTTAGGACTTTTTTATAAAAAAAATTCATTAAAATCCGTTATGTCGATAATGAGAAATTCAAAATTCGAGAAAATCGTTCTATGGTAGGTACAGTCAGTAATACGAGTATCTAGATTTAAATTTTTTTTTTATTAAATTATAAATCGTAAAGATTATTCAAAAGAAAAAAATATGAGCAAAATTCTCGGAACCGTTTTCGAGAAAAATGCGATTTTCGAAAACCATTTTTTAAAATTTGTATGGAAGGTACCGTTAGTTTTAGATAAAACAAAATTTTTTTTCTCAAATCTTGTAGATTATGTTAAGAAACTTTTATTTGCCAAGTTTGAAAAAAATCGAGCATGGAGTTTTCGAAATATTGAGTTTCCAAAAAAAAATTTTGAATTTTTTTTTAAAAATCCAAAAAATTAAAAATTGAAAATTTGAATATGTAATAATATTCAAAGTTTGGAGGAGCTTTGGCATAAAAAAATTACTTAAATCGGCTAAACCGTTTTCGAGAAAATCAAAAACAAAAAAAATGGACCCATGGGGGCTACCAAAAATAACAATTTTTTGTAAAATGTTTTTCAACCATTAGCTAGTTTTAACCAAATGAAATTTTTTAAAATTTTTTCAAAAAATTCTGTGGGACAGTTTTTGAGAAAAAAAAATATTTATAAAATTTCGAAAAAAATCGTATGGCAGGTACCGTTATTTTTGGTTTAAAAAAAAATAGAAAAAAACGTCCGGGGGAGTTTGAAGAAAATCGGCCGAGCCGTTTAGGCTGTAGTCGAACCGACAGACAGACAGACAGACAGAATTGCGAGACCCACTTTTTTGGTCTTCGCTATCATCGTAATATCAACTTTGATCAAAATCTCGAGTTCGATTTTTTTTACGAATGCATAACTTGCCTTATAGTACCTATAAGTCGCAAGTAAAAATGTCATCGGAAAGAAGTTGAAAGCAGCGAAGTGCAGTTTCGACAGTTTGACTATTTTATAGTTCGTGCGTCATGAAAAACCTTAAGTTTTTAAATTTTACCTACTCAAAACCTAATTATATTTAAACTTAGTTACAAGTTCAAAAGTAAAAGTAATTTTATAAGAAAAACTATATTTTTTATTTTTTCATCTATTGCTAGAACGAACCGCAAACTCGTATAAGCATAACTTTCCAAAATCGCCATTAAAAGTACCTTAAATATAAAATAACTTTACTTAGTACCTGAAATAACTCGTAGCACATCCAATGGGAAAAAACTTCAATTAAAAAGGGTAAGTTAGTTCTCACGTGAGTTTAAGTTATTTCTCATGTGAAAGAAACATTTTTAAACATCTCATCAGTCGCAGTTGTTTTAATACTTAAACCATCTTCCTGTATTGATGAACACATCCAAACAGTTGTGCAAATATCTTCTCTAGAATTCAGAGACATATGTACCTGTTTACATTCATACTGGAATGAATTAATGAATTTGAGTAAACGTTTGGGTACGTTCAATGAACGTGTCACTCATTTAAAGTAGGTAGTCAATTGAAACTAGAAACTTGCGTTTTAATTGCAATAACTACTTTCGATGTTTAATAGCCTTTACACTTCAAACCAAACCCAAAACGCGGTTTTTGGCCTAAAGCTTTCGAAACCTCGTAAATTTACAAGTCTTCGCTTTAAATTTATTTATTATTTTTTTTTTTTTTGACAACAACTGTCAGAATTTGCATTATTGGAAAATTCAAAGTTGAAAACTAAGGTGTGCTCATATTATTTTTGAAAATAAAAAATTAATTCTAACAAATAAAAACATATTTCTATAGATAATAAGGAAAAATGACCAAAATATGAAGAATTGGTTAAATTTATTTTCCTTTAAATTGGTATTTTTGTTGACAACATGTGGTCAGCTGTTTTTAATTTCTTTTGACATCCCATCAATTTCTTTTTTGACGTTTGGTCAATTTTTTGTCAGATTACTATAAAACATGTGTTATTTGTATGGAATAATTTGACCTTGTGGCATAAGCTTGATAGTTAGCCATTGGTTTTGTCATACCAATAATTCAATATTGCCAGCAATAATACATTTTTTATTGCAACAATTAATTTTATATAAAAAATCGATTTACTTTATTATGTACCACTCCCAGATTTAAGATACAAAAAATAAAGTTTCCTATTTACTTTCTCAACTCCTTCTCCTACGCAAAAGACCCAATTCCAATTATAATTTCATCCAAAGTAGTTCAACGGGGCAGTAGACTATAGCGACTAGCGAGTGACTTGCAATTGCTGAAATCTTGTATGTAATCTGCTACGGATTGCTTTAAGAAACATCTCAAACAACTAGACTACCACGTTTCTTTAGGTTTGCGAAGCTCACCACACATAAATTTATTTGGGGAAAGGATTTCGTGCAAATATTTTACTCCACAGTTGCTGCAGCAGCAGGTTTCAGGTTAAACGAGTTCACTATTCATTTGCAACATTTTACAACATATTTAATATTTTTTATTACTTTTATTTTTGCAAAAAACTTGATTTCATGACTTTTCCTAAGCGTTTCCGCATTCGCACAATTTATGTGTACTTAACTTACACACAGTGTGGTTCACTTGGATAGGCACACCTCAAAGTTTAATGTTTTTTTTTTTTAAATTGGAATGTAATGTTTTGAGGACTTACTTCACGCTTAAGCTCTATGCAAAATTAATTTTGTGCTGTCAAAGGAGCAAAAGTTGTGTTTTTTAATCAAATTTAAACCGACTTTTTGCAATTTTTTACTTTATAAAAAGACCACTCACTCAAACACCACATACATAGCTAAGTAAATCCCGTTGTCAAAATCTGACAACGAGATACCAATGACCTGACAGTAGCTACTACTACAATGCTAAAATGACACCCTAGACGTTTGGAAAATGTGTTGTCCTGACTGCAGTAATATGCATTTTTCTATTTAAGCTCAGAGCAGGGACTTGAGCTGTCAAAAAAAAAAATCTGTGTTTCATTTTTAGCTCAAACTCAGACATATTCTAGCGTTCAGGTTGTGTTTCTTTTCTCAATCAGAGCTAGCTCGGAGCGCGCTCAATAAGATCAGAATACAATGACAGAGCAAATGGAGTAACAAGTTGGGGCGGCTAACTGCTTTTTTTTTTGTGTGATATGAAAGAGACAAAAGATATTGTCACCAATTGTTATATTCCATAAACAACGACATCTGAGAAATTCCTAGAATTCTGACAATGTCCTTAATGTCTGACAATGGGCGTTTTTCTTTTTTTTAACTCTGAGTAGAGCACTGAGCAGAGCTTGAGCATGTCGAGTACGCTCTGGACAGAGTTTGATCGGAGCTCTCCGTTTGTTTCGTAAATACAAACTGGACCACTGAACTGTCAAAGGCATCGAATTCCATTTGTATTGGTTCCTTTGTTTTGTTTTTCATCGTCTGTCTCTGTCATATCACACGAAGATCAGATCTTTTTTTGACAGCTCAGTTCCCTCTTCTGAGCTTAAAAAGAGAGATGCCTAATAATAAAAATTTTGTGTTCAGACGATTGTTCCATATCTGATAATTTCATTGTCAGAGGGCCGCCCGACGATGACGTTTTTGATAATAGACATACACAATTTTGTTGAATATAATAAACTTACATACCGTACCTATACAGGTGCCTGGAGTGTCCACATTTTTTTTTGCGTACACGATCTAAGATCAAGTTTTGTCTTTTAAGTGGGACTATTTTTGACTCGACGGTTATAAGAGATGCAAATTTATGGTTTATACGAGCTATTAGGCTCTATGAAAGATATTGTTGCAATATAAAATGACTAAATTATTTAAATCCGTTTTATCTTTGTTCTGTGAGGCAACATCTATGCTATGAACGTACCGAAACACCCGATTATGGTAATCGAGTCTTTTTAAGCAAATCATGTGCAATGCAGGTGCGCACACACAATGCGTAATTGATTTATGTAATATCAATTACTTGAGTTGAATCATATGATATTTTCTATATGCGACTACAGCACCAGACTCAATGGGTTTAACAAAAATTATAGTTATGCAAATGAAGAGGTATAAAGTTAGTATATTCCAGACACCGCGTCACCAAATACTTAAGTTTATACAAATCTTTTAATAAAATAAAATGACTTTGGTATTACATAGTTTGCTTTGAAATTTATGTAAATTACATTAACTTTTGTTTTTTTGTTTTTAATAACATTTCAGTTGAACGTTTAATAAAAGAATGGGCACCAGTTGTATGGCTGGCACCGGAAGAAAAATTCATGCCATTAGGAGTGGAAGAGTTCCTTCGGAATGTTCATGCAGTGGATAAGGGAAATGCCGAAACTGAAGTTAAAGGAATGCCAATAGGAGACAATTCAAAGAAGGCTTACTTGGTAACTAATGCTGAAATAGGTATGATATATTATTTTTGAAGCTTAACTAACGTGTTGGATTGCCCGTTTATAGCTTCATCATTATTTTTTAATGAAACTGTTTGGAGCAAAATTTATAACGCGGGATTTAACTAGGGATAATCTTCAAAGACTTCAAAGACTTCAAATTCAAATATAATATTATTTTTTTTTTTCAGATGAACTTTTAGAAAATGACAGTTCATTTCTTTATGGAAAAGATCCAAATCAGCATCATGTACCGATTTATGCTGTTGTTCGATTGTGTAGCAGGTATATGGAATCATCAACAACAACTACCTCTACAAGTAAGACCTTTTAAATACTGTAACAAAAATCATTTTAGGGTTTTAATGGTTAAAAACAGGATTTTGTAAATCTTAAACGAGCTTATATCGTTCTACTCTTATTATTTTATTAAAGTTAAAATTACCAATTATGTTTATGTTTCTTACAACATTCTAAATCTATCACATGTTTTATTTACAAAATGCTTTTTGGTGCTTAACGATCACAACGACACAAAACTTTGAACATTTAAACCGGCTCAACTTAACGCAGGCGTTTAGTTAAGAAACTTTGCCTAATTTTTTCATAGTTTTGAACACGTTAAACAACTCTTCTAATTAATGCGAGTTTCGCAACGTAACGCAAGCAAATTTACGTTGAATAAACTGATAAAGAAATCAAACACAACAACCAAAAATTTTAAATGAACACAAACAACTTCAAAACAAATAATTTTTCGCTGAACAAAATTATATTTATAAACTACTAGCTGCCCCGGCAGACGTTGTTCTGCCCTTTTTTCTTTAAAACAACAGTTATAAAATATATTTCAGAGTGATCACTTTTCATATTTATAGATTTACGTCTCCATGATAAACATCGATTACTTACAAATATAAGTGTCCTATTTTGTAAGTTGCAAGGCTTTAGTATTAGTAGTAATAATCTGGCATTTTCATTGTAATGCTGTCGGTTTTCCGACGCGAGAGCAGGCAACATACAACTGTTCATTAGAGAAGCACGGGTTTTCCAGATTGACGCCGCAAACACTCAACGACTGACCCTGTGATTTATTTATGGTCATATGGTCTTTTAATTGAAGAATATGTGGAGGTAATGCTGGCAAATCCAGTGAGTTCAAAAATTCTGGTGGATAATTGACGACATGATCTTGGTTAGTTGGCAATCAACTGATTTGTATGTCCTTAATTCACCGGCAATTTCATTTTAGATTTTTAAATTTATTTCATTTACATCCGTGTTTTTGGGAGCTAATATACATAGCTCGTTCATTCAACCTACAATAATTTCTGTAATTTTGAGCTACGTTTGGGAATACCTTTTCTATAAGCTCAGTTTTTGATTCTGTAAACTGACAAAAATTGACAGGAAATGTAATGCAGCCTGTCATAACATCTACAGGGATTTTACGATTACCAATGTCAATTAGTTGTTTTGAAAATATTTCTCCAGATCGATCATTTCGCAATCCGACACGCATATTCTGGCTCAAATTTAGTATCTTAATTTTTGTCCACAAAAATGGAGGACTTCAAACATGCATTCAGTTCATCCGCTGGTGTAGACCGTGGAATAACTGGTAATGTTTGACGAAAATATCCTGCTAACAAAATCATCGCTCCATCGAATCGGTTTTGATTGCTTCGTAGATCTTCCAGAGTTCTGTCTAATGCCTCCAAAGACTTCTTATGTGCCATCGTGCATTCATTCTATACTATCAACTTGCATTGCTGAAAAACCTTTGCCATTGCAGAGTGCAAGTCGGAGTTTCGTTGCTTCAATGGTAATTTTAGCGCTGAATGGGCTGTTCGACCGCCTTCCAACAATGTAGCTGCAATACCAGAGGAAGCAAGTGCGAGTGCAATTGCATTCTTTAAGCGAATTGTTGCTAAAATCAATGAAATTAAAAAAGTCTTTCCTGTTCCACCAGGAGCATCGAAAAAGTAAAATCCTCCAGTTCCATCATTTACAACTTCCATAAGTGTATCAAAGACATACTTTTGTTGTTGGTTCAACAGCGGAACATATATTCGAACCGATTCCCTTAAAGCATCGAGATCGAACAGTTTTTCACGATGCAACTCTTGATTAAAAGCGTCGTGCATTGGGCGATTAGGTGCGGCCATTCCTAATTGAGATAATAATTTGTTCGACATCATCAAGCACATATATATGTATGTCTTCAATTGATGTCAACACTCAGGACCCAGTTGTAAATTTCTTCAGTGAATTGTAAATATCGATTTCCTGTTCTATTGCGCATTTGATGCAAGATACACATATCATCTTTGTATTTGATGCATAAATCAATTGAGTTTGACAGAAAGCATGTTCGTATTTGTTGAGCTTTTGAAGAAATTACAGCATCATTTAAAGTTTGATCCCAATGAGCATCATTTTCTAACAGTTGCAAACGCTGACAGGGTTCTCTGTAAGAGCCACATAATTCACCATTAACTGTTCGTAAATGTTGGAATGATGTTGGGCCTCGAACATTGACTAAAAGTGTAATCTATATAAATAAAAAAAAAAAAAAAAAAAAACTCGAGAACACCGCAATAAACATTTTTTCTCTCCATAAGAACCTTCCTTGAACCTTAACAAAAACTTAAAAAAAAAAATTAGGCGAATTGGTCGAGCCGTTCTCGAGATTAACGCTTAGCAACACATTTTGCGATTCATTTTTATTTATATAGATTTACAAAGAATGTGATTGTTTAAATAATATTAACATTATTCTAAATGGAGAAGATCTATATATTGCTTATTCTCAAAATAAAACTCAGCTTCGTTATTCCATATTGGAAATTCGTTTGGCTAAACATACATTTTACAGATTGCTAAGATCTCACATTTTGTAACTACGAGTATCCTACTAAGTTATAATAAGTCAGAATTCAAAAAATAAATTTAGAAACTCTTTAAATTATTGACATATTATAATTATATGGATTGCTAGTCGTATGAAGTTTCAATGCAAATGGTCTAATGAATATGATTCGACTTCTCACTACCGACATTAGAGCTATTGGTGCTAAGTGATACAAATAAATATTAACTCCAGAGACCTTCTATTGGCAGCCACTTGGACTGAACTAGGATTTTTTGCCATATATTACTATGACCTATTATATATAAAATAATATGAAAGTAAAGGGTGTTCAGCAGGAATATTTCAAATTTAATATTGAGTTTAACATGGCGGATTTTATGTTATAAAAATAACATCATGTAAATGCCGTCTATTCCTCTCAACGTAATAAAATAAGAGTTTTTCAAAATCAGCATTTTTGACAGTTCTAAATCAAAACTTTGAAAAACAAAATAATTCAGGGCGCAGCACATATATATGTGGAACTACGGCATTGTGCTTTACCACTCTAACGAATCACAGCACTCTTAGTAATGCAGTTCTCCCGTCCCTGATAAATGCTTATTATGACTAGTAAATCTGCAAATAATCTGAATCGAACAATACCGCTCAATCCGCTGAAACTCTATTTTGTATAAATAAAGTATGAAAATAGCACTCTAGTTTTTTATTTAATAATAAACTTAAAAAACTCCCTCTCAACACCTTTTACAAGCTCAAAAATTTCAATAATTGATAAATCAAATACCAAAACCAAAAGTTACACTATGTTTTCCGCTTTTGCATCGATAACGCTAGTTGCCGTATAGTAAATAGAACCATAGTGAATTTGACTCCTATAGCCGTGGCGCGATCGATGTATGCTCGCCTGTCAACCTCATGATTACAGGTTAATTCCATTAAAACCTTATAAAGTTGTCATCAATGGGTTGCTGGTTTGCTCATTGCATGTTGTTCAGGCATTACACTAATAACATGTGATTGAGTAAAACTAGTATGCCCATCGAATATGAAAAACGAATAAAATAATGTGAATTATAAGGGACATAAAAATAAGACACAGCATTTCTCCGCGCTAGTTCAGCCGCCGTCCCTGGAGATAAAAAAAAAAATCTGAGACAACTACCTTCAGTCTCAGAACATCGTGCCACACATCTTTCCTATCCTTCTTTCTCTTCCTTAACTTCACGCCCGCTGTGTTGAAACATTTAAAGGGTAGTTATAATCCCTTGCGCTCGTGTAGATTATAAAAAAAAAAAAAATCTAATTAGTCAATGCTTTTAATATTAACAAGAATGTACATTACATACATATACAATTGCGTTCAAAATACGAGTAATAGCAGTTTTGTCCTCTCTATAATTGCCTTAGTAGCCAAAAATTGTTACACTTTGACAAAATAAAAATTTTCAAACGATCATGAATGCAAACAAATTGTATTGCTTTGTAAATTTGACAATTAAACAACCGTTATAAATTAAAGCTACGAATTTTTCGAGTCAAAATAATGGTAGTAATGGTATTTTTCAATCCTTACTCTGGAATGGAAAATTTTGAGAAATTTTTGTTTAACCAATAGACTTTTATTAAAGATTTCAATAAAAATATCATTAGATGTTCGTCAGCATTCCTGAAGACTGATTTCGGAAGGGGAAACTTATTGGAAGGCTTAAAGTTTAGTTGGCTCCTCACCAACAACTATAAGAAACGCCATTTCATAATTCCCAAAGGTAGAAACTCTCTGGGCGGAAGCTAGTAATGTCATCGAAATTCATAAAACGGGTCTTTTGACATTCCAAAATTAATCCCTTTGTGAAATCATCTGAAATAGAGGATTTTTTTTTTGTCTTGGTTCCATACATCGAATTGAAGGTATCATGGTTCAGCATGTTAATGTTAAGATCATGGAAGAGATAATATTGTCATTTGCTGAGCGTCAATGGATCTTTCATCAAGATAATGATCCAAAACATACATACTAGTAAGCTTGCGAAGCAGTGTTTCCGGACAAAAAGTAGTTAATGCGACGGACTGCCTCGCACAATCTACAGACAACCCCTAATTTGAAAAAGTCATGACCATTTTTTTTTTAATTAATGGATTAATTTATTTTCGATTTTGTTGTACCACAAGGTGTACTACTACTATTTTGATTAAAAAAAATTATTAATTGCGGTAAAAAAAAGATCAATTTTCACTATGTATTGATTTTATAAAAAAAAGCCTAGTTTTGAGTATGTCGATTTCCTTTACACATGAGAAATCAATTTCTGTGTGAAGATTTCGATCTTCACACCAAAAAAAATCGATTTTTTTTTTTGACAGAGATCAAATTCTTTGAATCCGTATTTGAAGAAGGATTTACAGGTATACGAAATACGCACACCAAAAGAAAAAAATTGACAAGGGATCGAAATCCCTAGTGTGTAAAGGAAATCGACATTACTTGTTACGAGTCACCACAGCAACAAAATTATACTTTCATATTCATTATTTTTAAATTAATGATTTGACAAATTTTTAATTCACTCGCTGATAAATTATGATATGACTAATTTAATAACTGAAAATGTAGTAATTAACAAATGCGAAAATATGTACATATCTGACCAATTATTTTTCTCCTAGCTAAGCCGGTCTTACCGTCACAGAAACCAATACCACAGCCTCAGCGAAGAGTTCCTTACATTCCAGTATCTATGAACAAATCCGGAGAAACAAGTAACACAATTCGGCGATCATCGAGACTTTTCCCGGGGTTTTCTCGCAGCCGGCGAGAATCACCAAAGTACTTTGACAAAAGAGCAACAATTCAAGAAAACGCTGACACTGAGAAAAGCTCTATTTCTACAACATCTCAAAAACCATCAACCGACAATCAACCAATTTCAACAGAAAAAGAAGTCAGTGAGTTTATTGCAAATCTGGTGGACAATGTGAAATTTAATCGTGATAGTGAGATGAATAACAACATAAATGAAGACTACATAGAACCACAGAAAAAGAAACAAAATATTCCAGCATTTCATGTGACATTTTGGATGTTCTACCCATATAGTCAAGGCAAGACTATGTGCACTGTTAGTTTGGGTGTTTTGGGTAGTATTCCATTCCCAGCTGTTTATGGCTACTGTTTGGGTAATCGCAAGGACATCGGTAGTCATGTTGGAGACTGGGAACACATGAGTTTGTATTTTGATGGTACAAATTCTCATCCAAATGAAATGTATGTTTCGGCCCATGACGCTGGTGCTTATTATACATATAATCATTTAACGGGGTCCTTTGAGTTTCGAAAACAAGAGACCCGCAAAGGAATTTTGCAACGACCTAATTTCCCTAAAACTGTTACGACATTTATTAACCACCCAGTTTTATTTGCCGCAAAGGTAATACTTAATCAATTTTTAATCACAAATTTATTATTCAATAATCTTTTTGAAGGGATCTCATGGCTTATGGACAGCACCAGGAAAACATAGATTTGTTAAAGTAGCTCGCCTCTATGACGTTAATGGATTCGGTACTCCATGGCATACATGGAAAGAAGTTAATATTTCTTATGCGAATTTAAGAACAGGTTGGTTCAATGTTGTTTTATATTTAATTAGTGTAGTTTGAGATAAAACACATACGATATGGTGGTGGTGGTTTTAGTTCGTTTTATTTTTAAACCATTATTTCATTATAGATATCCGGCTTTTGAGAAATAAGTTACTATATTTGGCAAACGTAGGAACTTGTAATGTTAGGTTTTGTGTAAATCACAGTTAATTTTTTCATCTCGATTTAAATTTTGGAAGTGACGTGGGTTCGATCGTGAAAATGTTAAGAAATAATCCACGGATCAAATTTAATCAAAATTTTAATTGACGCCCAGGTTAACAATGCTTTCATAGAAGGGCTTGAAAACAGCTATTTAATTAATTCGACCAAAATTACCATTTCGTTAGACTGCATTGCATGATTAAATAGGGATCCCCTTGAATATAAACTCTTTAATCGATATTTATTAATTAAAACAAATCATGCAAGAATTATCATTAATAAGTGATTAAAGTACGATATTATCAATGAAGCAAAATTCTAATTAATTGATATTGATTGGCAAATTCAACGAAGTAGGTTTATTAACGAGTAACTAAGTAAAAAAAAAACTTGTTGTTTTTGCTAAAACCTAGTGTAACACATGCTATTTACAGGCTTAAATTAGTGAATGAATGTATCAAAAAGTTCACACTTGGCGAGTTTGTGTCAATTAAAATTCTTTGGTGACAACAGAGATCTTCTTTATTAGTCGTTTTTCTTTTTTAGTTCAGAATAGATCTATAAACAGAGTCCGAGCATGGAGCATGTCGAGCATGTTCTGAACCAGGCGCGCTCTGAACGCGAGTTGTTGTTCTGAGCTCATAGATCACACTCTAAACATACTCAGAACACGCTAAGAATGAACAAAAAAAAACACATTCGAAGCTCTGAACACTCTGAATTAAAAAGGAAACACAATTTATTTTCTGACAAATCAGGCTCTGCTCTGAATTAAAAAATAAAAACGCCTATTGTAACTGATTTTCAAAAAGATTTGGTACTTAACGTGAAGTAACTACCAAAATGAAACAATAGTTTAAGTTTTACAGCAAAAAGTTGCCTCTTTTTTTTATCTTAGTATTCTCGTTTTTAATTGAAAAACTTTTGCCACGGGTACCCGAACTTAAGATCATACACCGAATCTGTATTCAGAACCAGATACACTACCCATCGCGCTACCGAAGTCCCGTGATAAGCTCAATATTAATGCAGCTTTTTTCATAGTTTACAAATTGGTTTGAGCCTACTTATCAAGGACACTAATCAAAATATTTCTTTCATCTTCTGAGAGCATTTTTTATTCTCTTTTCATGTTAGTGACACGGCACGACACGATATAGGGCAATACGACATTGAAGGATAAACGATATAGAGAGATAATGATTTTCGAGTAGACTGTTGGGTGAAAGATATAATTGAACTTAACTTAAGACAGTTATTATTAACCTAAAGACGATAAGAGAACCAATGAGGCAAAATTTTAAACAACCTATTATTAAGGGCTTAGCAATTTACTAGTTAGCAAGTTGTTAAACTTTTAGCAATTTACTAACTCTTTGACAATTTTGAACCTTTCCTCTCGTTTTACTAACTAGTAATTTACTAATTGCCTTTTATTAAAAATGGTACATCTGAACACTTCCAAACAATGACAGTTCGTGAAAAAATACGAATCAAACAAAACTAAATCTGATAATTTGTCAGAAGTCGAAGTGACAATCTACAATTTATTTTGTGCTTCGTATATTTATCGTGAGAATTGTGTCGTCTGCCGTGGTTCTTTGTTGTTTCAAAATATAAATTTTGTTCAAAATAATCTCCCTACTATCACCGTTTATGATTGTGCGTTGGAATATTCAATTAATAAAGAAAAGAGAACAAATATTCAATGGAATTCCTTAAATGGAAGACTTCCTAAACAACCTTTTGTGAGGTGTTCTCTGAAATATTGGTTTCAAAATCGACGCTGACGACACAACTCTTTAATAGATGTAGACTGGAAGACTATCCTGAGAAGAAGTGAGGCAATGATGTCTAAAAGGAAGCAGTCAAATCCGAAACCATTACTCAAAAGTGAATTTAAGACACTGCGGAAGATATGACTGGAAAACTTGTAATTCCGGTGAAATTGGAAGCCCACGGCATGTAATTCGGTCTTGGATTTTCAGGTTTTCAACCAAGAACCGAACTGTTGTCTTATCAAACCTATAACTGGAGTAAAATTCTCCGTCGTCCAGCTCTTCAAATGGATTTGCCCGTGACTTAAAACATCACACTTTTCTGCACAAAGCTGAGTCTTCAAACATATTAAAATCTTCGTCCTCAGAAAACATTTTATATTATTTTATTTACTTTTCAAAACAATTAGCTCACGAATAATAAAAAAAAAAACACAATTTAACTCTTTCAAAATAGAATGCCAAGAAATTTTTTTTCAAGGAAAATGACAGAAGTCATATGGATTTAGCAAATTACTAAAAGTTAAAAAGGCCAGTGTGTGATTTTAACTTTAGTAAAATGTTAAGAGATAGTAATATGTTAAAATCGTTTAAAATTAGCAAAATGCTTAGTAATTTACTAAAATGACTTTAACATATTACTAAATCGTTTAAAATTTTGCGCCAATGTCTTTTCATAGAAAAATAGTACATATGTATGTACATAAATATACAAATCAATTATTTATTTTTTCAGCTCGATCGTTCGTTCCAAATTGGCTTAATTTTAAAGGTAAATGGGGCAACCCAAAAAGTAAATGTCACCCATTGCGGAGAATTGGTTTAAACTTCTGCGAATATACGGACGGACCAACTGGAATACCCCTTAAGGAACCCCATTTTCAATGTGATGCACCCAATGTATTATAGTAAATTTAGATAAATAATTTATGTCTAGAGTTTTATTCCCTAATTTAATTTATTTGTATGTACTAGGTTTTTTATAATTATTATAGAATTTGTAAGAAGCTATTTATTGACTTAAATTAAGAATTTCAAAACGGAACATCTAATAAACATATTGTTTTTTTTTTTTCAAACCTTTTTTTCGAAGAAAACGAAACAAAACTCATAGTTCGACCTATCCCAAATTCACTGTTTTCTAAATTCAAAACAAAAAAAAAACTAAACAATTCACTTACTTGAAATATTAAATTGGCACTTTCACTGAGAGTGGTCTCATCTGGGGAATCAACTGGAATTTGTCGTGTGAATTTTGTATCAAACTGCGAAACGTCGTCTTCGCTTCTCTGTAAATGTTTAAAAATATATTTATTTATTGTATTTAAATTAATTTTTATTTATATAACTAACCAATACTGGTTTAATTGGTGGTTCTAAGCGTCTGGCTAGAACGTCATCCCAATTGACATGTTTAAAGAATGGATGACCTCGTACAGCATCGGCGTCTTCAGGTCCGTAACCAAGTCTTTGGTGAACGACACGCTTTAGAAGTCTACGAACTAAGTCTCTAGCGTCTTGTGTGAGGTATCCAGGTATGAATAATTTTGATTTTAATATAGTTTCAATAGTCTTTTTGCGGGTATCGGCTGTGAATGGCGGCTGAAAAGTGAAAATTTTTTTTTATTTTTTTATAAACTAGGTTAATTAAGTAAACAGGTTGATTTATTTTAAGCTGGAGGCATGATGATACGGTAAGCTGAATCTTTTCTCAATGTGTACATTGCATCAGAATACAAGTTAACATTCTAAAAGGAGTTCTAAGTGAATTAAGTGTGTACTACATCTCTCAACTACCTTAAATAAAAAAAAATTAATATCCCCTAATGGGTTTTTCAAGAGATGGTGCAGTTCATCGGAAAAGAAATTTCCACAGACCTGAGCTGGCTGAGCATTAACACACAAAGTGGGCTGTAAAGTTTAACTAGAAGATTCATTTCGGATTTCGTTTTTGTACAAGTTGTTTTCTTTTTTTAGTTGATAGAAATTTGAGTTTGAAAGAACCATGGAAATGGAAGATTTGTTTGCTTAATATAAGTTTCCCACATATCAATGTTGAAAACTATTTCGGCGAAATTACTACGCATTTACGAAGCCTGTCCAGTGATTAATAATGAATGGTTAATCTTAATCCAGATATAATAATGTAAAAAACAATCATTTAATTACAATCTCAAAATATACAATTATTCTTATCGATCTATAAAATTTAAAAGCCCTATTTTCTAACAAACATGAGAGTAATAGGAAGGCTAGACTAGATTGATTTTTAAAACTAAACTTGTCATCATATAATAAAACGGCAAACATGTTTTTTGTGGTACACTTTTCTCCAAAAGTATTCAACCGATTTCGATAAATTTTATATGGTTGGAAAGCCACAGTTACGGAGATGTGCAGAATATACTTGAGACACGCATTTGCACACTGTGGGTCATTTTTGTTTTTGCACTGTCGAACACTTTGCATATTACATAAAATAAAATTTAATTTAATAAATTTGCTTGAAAACACTGCCAATAATATAAATAATAAATAAACTGGCACTCGAATTTCGAGAGCTGGGTCGGCTAGTTTTACTAAAATCTTTAAATATTTACTTACCACACCAGTTAACATATCGAACATTAGAGCTCCAAGTGACCACCAATCGACAGCCTTGCCATGGCCACTTCTTGTTAGAATTTCTGGAGCCCTGTCAAAAAGAAACCCAAGCATAAAGTCTATTTTTTTTTTAAAGAAATCATTGATACAACTTACATATATTCAATAGTACCACAGAATGTGTGTGTTACACTACCACCTTGAATGTGTTCTTTGCATAGACCGAAATCGGTTAGTTTAACATGTCCTTGTGCGTCTAATAAGATATTTTCAGGCTTTAAGTCTCGATATATAATTCCAAGTGAATGCAAATGACCTAAGGCCAATATGATTTCACTGAGGTAAAAGCTGCAGTAAGCAAAGAAACAACAACAAAAATTGTAATGTATGTTTTAATACAATAATGTGAGATTTGTCAATATAAACTTACCATGTTGTGTCTTCTAGAAATATACCTTCACGTTCCAAGTGAATAAATAGCTCTCCGCCGCTTAAGTATTCTAAGATTAAATACAATTTTCCATCTGTTTGGAAGGCATAAACTAACTCTACTATAAATGGATGCTGCAAAGAAATGGTAAAATAATATATATATATATATATGTATTTAATTGATTTGATAGTATGTAATTTACCTTAACGGCTTCTAATATGTTTCTCTCGGCTCTTGTATGAGCTGTATCTTTTTGATTTGTGACTATTGACGCCTTTTTGAGGACTTTCATGGCAAAATATTTATTAGCATCTCGACCAGCGGTTTTGCGAACCTAGAAATATTTAATAATAGAAAAAATAATGTAGACATCGTAGGTACTGACAGAGCAAATAAAACGTCAGGTTAAGATCTGTCGGAATCCCATGGCTTTTAAAACTTATTTGCCTAAGACTAGACTCGAGAACCAATTCAATAAATTACGGAAAAAACTCGTTTAACATCTGCCTGAAACGCCAAAAAGTTGCAGTTAAGGTGGTTCTATGGGCCTCCTCAAAAAAATAAGGGGAAATCATTTTGTCGCTGCAAATGATATACTATACGGGGATGTAATGGCTCTTTCGCAGAAACGCCAATTTTGTTTGTTAACTTAAACAATTCAGTGAAAATAGACTGTGTCTCTCATTATGATTTTGGAAATTCACGCTGCGTTAAAACAACAAAACGGCCAAATAAGCAGCAACAAAAGTTCCACCTGTATTCGTGTCTATATCGGTCTATTGCTTGTTGTCAATGTATTCTCCTATCTATCGACAACATAGATGTCAGAGCATATTTACATTTAAAGTCATTTGCAGAACTTAAGGCACATTCGCATTATGACAACACTTTCGGGCTACTTTGTACATACATATTTGCAAAATTTTAACGGAATCGATATAAGATTTGCCGGAATAACCCAAAAATATTGCCCCATAGAGCATGCAATAGATTTCTCATTAAAATAGGGACAGGAAGGGAAAGATATATAAATTTTGAAAATATAAAAGGGTCTTTTGTTTTACTATTTAGAAGTGGTTTCAGCAGCATGAAACTTTATTTTCGGAAAAAAAAAAAAACTACCCTTACCTCCATATCTATCGACATGAATATATTATGGTTACTTTTCTCACTCAAAAACATACTTTAGAAGACTATTCATATTTCGTGTGTTTATATTTCAACATTTAGACAAAAAAAAATATTTAAGAGATAATTGTTCATTATGTTCTCATAATCTTAGAATAGGTAACAAGACTTCGTCTGTCATGCAGACGAACTTTTGATAATAATTAACTTGAACATTGTTTCAATCAAGTAACTACCAACCCTATTAGGATTGTAAAGTATTAAAAAAAAAATTCTGAATGTGCAGCGACATTGATCTAGGCAAAAAAGTAATGCCCAGACTAACGAGATTGAATCTGCGTGCCAGTTAATGAGGCAATGATGAAAACCAATTTCAGTTCAAAACCCTTCAAAATAAAATTGGTCAGAATTGTTTTTGGAAGTTGTTTACGGACCTTGTAATTTATATTTTTTTTTTTATAAATTATTAAATTGTCCTATTTTTTTTTTTTAATTTGGTTTATAAAACGAAAATATAGATTTAAAAATTGAGGCAAGCTACTGGCTACTTAAGTAATTGACTTCTGAATCTGAACGGGCGGCCGACTACTCAAAACCCACACCTGTTTTAAATTACTAGCAACATAGATATTTAGAATTTTCTAATCTTCACACTTCAAGCAATTTAATAATCTATATCAAATTTTGAGAATTGATTTTTCAAAGACCAATTATAAACATAAAACAAAATTTTAAGGACGGAATACTGGTATTATTTCACCATATTTACGAGTATTAACTTAAAATGCATTCCCTTATATAAAACATAACATTCAAAAAATATTACCAGTATTCATACTCACTTGAAAAACTTTTCCATATCCACCTTTACCCAGCACCTTTTTCAGTTCGAAATCTTTTGGTCCCAATTTGATTTTTCCTGGATTGACGTTTTCTTCTGATAGTTGTATCGTTTCTGAACCATCTGATCTAAAATTGATAGACAAAAAATCGAAACCAAATTAATATATTTATAAAATTGCTAAGTGTTCAATATATTAAAACGAAATATTTAATGGGGGAAAACTTGAAAACGTTCTGAAATCTGGATGATAAATTTCATTTGTTCACTCAGAGAAAAACATCAGATGAAAAATTTGATAAGTTGTTAAATTTACAAGATGCCCTTTCCTATATAAAATTAGAGAGAACTTAATTACTTAAGCTTTAAAAACTTTAACCAAAATCGTTAGCCATTTTTGAGAAAATAAATTTAAAAAGAAGACGTTAACTACTCTTGAGTTTAGATGAACTTAAACAAAAATTCGAATTTTTCCTCTGACTACGATTTTAGATCACAATAATTTTAAAAGGTCTGGGGGTCATTCCGTAACTCGATTATCGTCAGACGATATCGTTTGAACGATAGCGTTGCCTTTTTTTGATTCACGTAAGTCGATAATCGTCAAAACGCTATCGTCAAAACGATAGCGTTTGGACGATAGCTAAATAGGTATCGTCTTGATTTAATTTAGTTAGTTGATTTGATTTGAGTTTCCACTGTAAATTGACATTTTGTATTGTTTTCTATTGAATTGACTACAGTTTGAGAGTTTCTGAAATGCATACAAATCTCTAAAACTGTGATCGATTGACGAGACGATAGTAGTCGAGTTACGTGAAGCAAATCATGGACGATATCATCGACGATTATCGTTTGAAAATTACGGAATGACCCCCCTGGTCTTCGGATTTTATTCTTTTATTCTTCTTCCATGTCAATTCCCTTACAATTTAGGCCGTTGGTCGTTTTATAAAAAATGGTTCATTTCCATTAATTTATTAGTGGTAGACAAAAGGTTTAGACAGAAAATGTTAAATTTAAAACCATTTTTTTCGTACCGCGTTCTTCCATACTTCTATGTATATTTGATTAAAACTTCAAACCATATTTTTGATTCGAAAACAACCTAAATTACATTTTTTTTTTTTTTGATAAAAACAAAATACTTATTATCAAGTCAAGCAAATTATTAACCACATATTTTACTATTAAACTTTGATACGTTAAATCACTTCAAAACTAAGTAGTTATTTTTATATTGTGGTTCAACGATAAGATTAGCAATAACAGTATATCGATAATGAATCCAACAATTCGAATACTTGAGATTTTTAAAGTAAAAACAAATTGTATGTTCTCTATCGTCTTTTATCAGTCGCCAGTCTTGAACATATTGGCCGTATATCAGGTAACGATAATCATAAAGTTTAGATAATGCATACAGTCAGTATAAATGAGGGAACACCACAAGTTCCAAAGCCTAGTACCACAGATGATTAGAGTATCGAAGATCACGTTTTCAGTAATATTTGTTGCATTCTATTTCTTCATCTTCTTCAAAAATCTTCAAAAGCGGTTGATCGAAATAATGATGGCTGATCAACTAGTTAGTGTTTGTTAGTATATTAGGGTGGAAAAAAATGTATGCCGACAATGATGCGTTTTGAAGAAAAAATAAAATCCACGACTGGATCGCACGAATTTGCTCTTATGTAATAATAGACTTAATTAGTATGATAATACTTAACAATTTGCTTACTTTAAAGTAGTTTACTAAATCATTCTTAATTTTAAACATTTTTTAATTAATATCATACTAAAGCAATTTTCTTAATAAATTGATTCTGAACACACCTAAAACAATGACAATTAGTACAAAAAAATAAGTAAACAGGCCTTTTTGACGTTTGTAAATGTCAAAGAGTCATATGAAGTTAGCACGATACTAAAAAAAATAAAATAGGTATTCGATGATTTTAACTTTAGTGAAAGGGTAGAGAAAGTATGTTGCCAAACTCATTTAAAATGTTCAAAATAGTCGTTTTAAGCAAGTATCATACGAAAATAGTTAGTTTTAACATCGTCTTTTGAGCCAATGTTATTAGAGAAGACTGTTCATAAGAATAAAATTCATTTTTTAAAAGACAACTTTTTTAGTAGTTGCAGCTAAATACAGGATGTCATGTGTTTTCTCAAGAGAACAAAAGTATTAAATCGTTGTAGCGTTTTTTTTTTTTTTTTTTTAATGAGATTTTACGTGCAAAAATTTTGAATTTTTTTTAAGAAAAGATTCTAGAATGCCAACTTTTAATTTTCATTATTGCACACATAAAAATGAAATTAAAAAAAAGTATTGACCCGTTATCAAGATATCCAACTTTTTTTCAAAATTAAAAAAAAAAAAAACATTTTTGTTTAAAATTTGAAATGCAATACTTTTCAGACTTTTTAGATGCTGCTCTATAAAAAATACATTAAAAGCCGTTTTGTCGATAGTGAGACATTCAAAATTCGAAAAACTGGTTATATGGTAAGCACGTACAGTTAGTAATATCTTAATTAAATTTTTTTATTCAATTATAGATCGTAAAAATGTATCAAAAGAAACAATAAAAGCATCAAAATTCAATGTGTAGTTTTTTAGAAAAATACGTTTAAAAATACCATTATTTTTAGATACAATAATTTTTTTTCTAACATCTTGTAGAGGTTTTCAAAATATTGAGTTTTGACCAAAAAAAAAGTTTAACAAAAAAAAAAAATAAAAAAGAGAAAAACAAATGCATTTCGCTGATCCATTGGAAGCGCAAGCGACACTTTCATCAAAACTTATACCGTTGACGAAAAAAAAATATTTTATAAAATTTCGAGAAAAAAATCGTATGGTACCGTTGTTTGTGGTCTTTAAAAACAAAAAAAACGTGCGGGGGGAAATATTTAAAAATACTATCTACCAAGTTTAAAGAAAATAGGAAAAACCGACGTGCGAGACTGGAGTTCGCCAGGGCACACTTGAACTAAAATGTGACAAAATGGAAAACGGTTCTCTTTTCAGATGATTCGGTACGGTCTGGAGTACAAAAGGCGAACGCTTTATTCCTCGTAATACAAAGGGCAAAGTTAGGAATGGTGTAGGGAAATTACTGTCTAGAGATTTTTGTCCAGCCAAGGTGTTGAGTCAATACACAAGACTAACGGTAAAATAAATCGTTTCATGTACAGGGAGAATCTACAAAATATCATACCTCCCCATGCCGAGGAAAATATGCCATTGCGATGGATCTATCAACATGACAACGATCCTAAACATACCGCTAATGTTGTGATTGATTGGTTAAACGAAAATCGTATTTCCATTATGAAGTGGCCCGCGCAATCTCTTGATCACAACCCCATAGAGAATCTATGAGAAATTGTAGATCAGAGAATTGATCGGACCAATTGTAAAGTAGGTAAAATTCTACCAAAATTCAGCTTATTTTGACTTATTTTCCTGGGCTATAAATCGTTATTTAAATGTACTTTCGGAACCACTAAATGGATGACCCTGTTTTAAATTATTTATATATTTTTTAAGAAATGGACACATATATTTTTTTCGTTTTTCAAGTATTGTGTGCCACTTACAGCACGAAAACCACAGGGAACAGGACCAATCTATAAAAGATCGACAAACGATTTTTCATTCTTAATTTAAAGTTTAAACTTTTTATATTTTCACCTAGATTTTAGGCCACCAGCTTATAAGGTTTGCTTTATCTTAGTCTCCAAAGTTGGTCGGAGTTGGTATAACATTGCAGTCACTGATTGTGTGATACAGTATGATTTTTAGCCACTTCTATAACCATTTCTATTTAAAGGTTAGGATTAATATTTTTATTTCTAATAGGCCAATAAGCGTTTTTTGGTTTTTGTTTTTGATTTCTTTGATTTTAATGAATTGAAAAAAAAAAACAATGAAAAAGTCATTTCCTCGGATAAATTTCAGTTTCATACATTTCAATAGTTTCGTTAAGTTTTTCAAAATGCCTAGTAACTTTTGAACTGATTATGCGATTTTTAAAATATTAAGGTTATAATTATTTAGACATTGTCTGTTTTTTGAAAAGAACCATATAAATATAATGGCTTTTAACTAAAGATATCAACTCAACGTTCTGAGGACGTTAAATACTTAAAATTTAAGAAAAGTTGATATCAAAAATAAATACAAATGAGAGCCGAAAAAAAAACAAAATGTCAACTTTCTAAAGACGTTAAGTGAACAGAAAGATGAAATACAAGAAAAATAGGCTAGTACTAAGCGGATTTAAAAAAAAAATTACACATGCCATACTTCAACTTCAAGATAGCATAATTTTAAGTATTCAGCATTCCTGTTACTAGAAAAGGGGCATGGGAATGTGGCGAAAAAATTACACATGTCTAAAAGATATATTTTTGAAATGTCTTTCCCTTCAAAAGATTTAATTTCTTTAAAGACGTCACATTTTATCGTTCTAAACGTTCACCATATGTTTTAACGAATGTTTAACGAAATAAAATTAACTGTAATGTGGCAATATTAAATTTAATTAAATTAAAATTCAAACAATTCTCCGCCATTAATTATAAATCTAATAGAAAAAAACATGCAAAGCTGCAAGCTCAAATGACCCTATTGATTCAGATTCTGTGTTTATTTTAAGAGCCACACAAGCATTTTGTGCCAGACAAGTTGCGAGGCATTCACCCAATTTATCGACGCGGCGCCACTAAAAGAAGACTTTCTTCAACCGAATTCTACATCACTTCAAAAAGATCACCCAAATGATTCATTATATGTATGTATGTATGTATGTAGGTACACAGTGTGTGATTAAATTAGAAAAGAATTAAAAATTGGCAAGTGATAGGAATTCTAGAGACTAGAGGTCACATAGCGTCGTCGTCGTGGCCATATCGTCGATTGTTCTTTTGGTCGTCGTCGCATAGCTGGCTTGCGAACAAAGACTAGTCAGAACAAAAGCTGAAAGTGGCGTCTTCGTCGACGCGGCTGGTTATGGCTCTGGTTGGTGTTTTTTTTAATGGGGGACATTAGCGGCGGCGACGGAAGTACATTCATAGTGACTGTCTTCTTTGGTCGAAGACGTTTTTGGTTGTGCTTCTATTTTTGCTTTCTTTATTAAGATCATGAAAAGTGAACTTGTTGCGGTAAGTGATTCAAAAACACAAACAACAAAAAAGCACTAAAATGACGATTGTACGTGCTATCCGGTTCGAAGGAAAAGTCAACGCATTTCGCATTTCGTAATTCAGAAGTATTCAATTTTATTTTCATTGAAATTTCTAGGAAAAACCCCAAGAATGTGCGTTTGAAATAAGCTGCGCGAATTTCATTGATTGTAAAGTACAATTTTCAATAGGGTTGCCATTGTGTAGTTACTCATAGATGCCTGTTTTCTTTTTTAATATAATTTTGATTAAAAATAGTTATAATTTTTGTTTGGAAAATAATTAAGGAGTAAGTTTTACTTGCGATTTAAGGCAAGTTTTGGATTGGTAAAAAACAAAATAGAAATCGATAACGATGATAGAGAGAACGATAAACATGGTTGCCATAGTTACGGCTGTCTGCGTGTACACCTGGCCTCTCCATGGGGTAAGCTTCAATGTAGCGGAGGGGCTTCCGGTGACTACTATGAGAGGTATGCGATCGCGGAATCCGTTTTCGCAGAAGAACCTCCCATGGTCGACAGGTCGAAGTGGAGTACGATGTCACTAAAAATTACCCAGCAACGAAAGTGTGTACACACCAAAAGGCTCTCGAAAAGACGGTAGCGGAAGTTTTCTTTAGATAGAATAAAAGTCGGAGTCTCAAGTTCTAGTTAGGAAGTTATGTGTCTTCCCCACAGGTAAGCTTCTCTGCTGGGAAGAGGTCAGTATGGATTTTCAGTGCTAGCCAGGTTGCTGAAAAAAGAGATGGCGGCGAATCAACTAGATATGGGGCAACGGCAGCTCTCATATCCCCTTATAGTGGGTTACTCGCATCGGATTATCCGGCCTGCTATCCTAAGGAGAAACAGGGGCCCTGCCCCACGGGTATTAGGGTTTTGCCCCGGGTTAACTTCTCTACCACATAAAATTTTACGGTTACGAGACAGACAAAATAAGCCTCGGGTAATGATTACCCTCAAATGGCAACAATGATCTGAGAGTTAGTACCCGGAACGTGAGAACACTACACCCCGCCCTGGTGCTACTCAAAACCTTGAATCTGTCCTTTTTTTATATTATTCGCGCACTCAAGGGGTTATGACTACCCTTATAATGTTAAATACACAGTGCGAGCAATTAGGAAATTAGGATAGGATTAGAAAGGAGAAACCGATGCACATTGGTTTTGAATGTCTGCACTTTGAAATGACTGGGAAACACTGAGCCAGGTAAGGAATGCTTTACATTTACATTACATTCTTGTAGTCCAACTAAAAAAAGAATCTCTGTATTAGACAGTACGTCCGAAGTTGGGCTCAAGGGTAAACTGATGGGCATTCCTAGAAGTTCGGGTATTACGGTTGAATTGTTTAAGGGGAGGAATGCATCTGGCTATTTCACTAGAGCACTGTTTATGGAAATAGCGGTAAAATAATGATAGACATGAAACATTGCGGCGGTGCTCGAGAGATACAAGTGTTTCAGTAAGACAACGGTCGCCTATCATTTTTATAGCTCTCTTTTGAATTCTGTCCAAGAGACTCAAGTGGGTTTTTGAAGCACCTGCCCATATATGGGAATTGTACTCGAGCTTCGGAAGAATAAAGGCTTTATATAAATAACAACCAGATCAGAAGGGGTAAAATACTTCTTGCATCGACGGAGAAAACCTAAACACTTAGCAGCGTTTTTGGCAACGTCAAATATGTGATCACTTCACAGAAGATGGTCTGTGATGCACATACCTAGGTGCAAGTGCCGTTCATAGAAAGAGGCATTAGGGGAGGGTTGCGCTTTAACGACAGTAAACAGCATTGAGTTTTTGAAGCATTAAATTCTACACGGTTTTTGATTCCCCATTGGATAATGCTGTCAAGATCAGAATTTAATGAGCTTATCATACGCTGCCGTTGCAAGTCCACATCCGAAGGACAAGGATGTAAATCTAAAAACGAATATGAAAAGCTGAGGGTACTGTCGTCAGCGAAACAATTAGGTGGATTAGAAGTTTCAGACAAAAGATCATTTATGAATATAAGGAAGAGTGTCGGAGACAAAACGGAGCCCTGTGGCACACCAGCGTTTATTTTGTGGATATCAGATTTGGTAATTTCTAATCCAACGAAGAAGAGATTCGTCGATACCAAATGCACGCATTTTCGATAAGCTTAGGATCCACAAAGCAACCTGGAGCTCTTCTGATCACATGGAATTCAGCCTACCTGGTTATAGCGTGGCTCACCATGGCCTCGCCATATACATATGTACATATTGATGTTGCTCATTAGCTTCAACCACAATATGACCCTCTTTTAATTCTTTTAATTTTAATTTCAAGTGTTTTAAATTCACTGTCCATAAGCGCATCATTCATACATGCTTTATTTATCGCAGCCCAATTTTAGATAGTAACTCTACTCTTACTGAGACCATCGGCTTAGACATTGCAAGAGAGAGAGAGACACACAGAAAGAACAACAGAAGAAACACATATCAACAGCACATGGTTGGTATTGAACGGTCCCCCATCCAAGTAATAACCACGCACAATGATGCTTGATTTCGCTGATCGATATGAAGCGATGCTTTCACCAAAGCCTAGGCCGATGACTTAATGTCTGTTACTGACAGTGTCGATACGAAAGTTCTTAAATGATAAGGTAATTTTAAGAATCGACAATGTAGTTCATCCGGCGAATTTCATAATTAAGTTTTACAGCGGATGCGAAAGGTCAATGGATCGAGTTAACTCACCGGGAGTAAAATTCTTCGAATTCTATAATCGACATGATTATTGTTCTTGCCAAGTTCGTTTCTGCCTCCACATTCTCACACCAACTTAGACGTGATGACGTAAACATTTTCTGATGGCAATTTTTGATGTGTAAACATCTTTCCCGGCGGTAGAGTGAATTGAAAACGTGTGTAAAACTTATACGTCCCGTGTAACCCGTTACGGTTACACGTTACGGTTACACGTTCCGGTTACACGTTACGGTTACACGTTCCGTGTAGCAATCTACCTTACCGACGATTGCATTTAACACCATGTTTACATTGTTAATATTGCGTACTTACGACATCGTGTTTACATTGGAGACTTTGAGTACTGAAATCTCGATTTTATTACTTTCCATTGCTGGATAGAACTTAATTCAATCCCTCAACATTTCTTCACCACCCGACCAATTAGGCCTATTCTGCCGCATTTGTTATTCTGCTATAGATTTTCTGTTATGAATCATAAAGATTTCCACCTTAAAAGATCTTTTATGATTGGTATTCAGAGGTTCGAACTTTTATAAAAGTCTGTTAGGCTAGTCGCGCACTGGCAACTGTGATTGAAATCAAATAGTTTAATCACCAGTTGAAAGAGAACCGCGCACTGGCAACTCTTTACACACGCTCACACTCTTTTCTCTCTTGCGCTTATGGAAAACAGCTCAACTGTTACGAATTAATTTTAGGCAATCATTTAGTTTGTGTCAAAACAAACTTTTTAGTTGCTCGAATCGAGTTGCTTAAGTGCGCGGTGTCCCATATAAGCCCATATGTTTCATTTTAGCAACTAAACAGTTATGAAACTAAAAATTGAATGTGCGCGCCTGGCCTTATGCTACTTCGAAAACGAGATCTGTTATGAAACTGAACTAAATCTGTTATCATAATCAGCTGTAATTATGTAAAATATTTCATCTGACATAATTTAAATGGATGACGAACAAAAAAGTAAACTCTTAGGCTAGGCGCGCACATTCAATTTTTAGTTTCGAAACTGCTTGGTTCGAGCAACTAAAAAGTTTGTGTTTTGACACAAACTAAACGATTGCGCGCGCATTCAATTTTTAGTTGCACAACTGTTTGGTTGCTTATAGAAAACAGATGAGCTATTTAGTTGAATGTGCGCGCAGGTGCATATAATTTTATGTTACACAGAATAGCGAACTCATTTCAGGCCATCGCTTAGTTTGTATCAAAACACAAACTTCTAGTTGCTCGAACCAAGCAGTTGCGAAACTAAAAATTGAATGTGCGCGCCTGGCCTAAGGCTATTTTGTGTAACATATAATTATATGCACCTGCGCGGACATTCATTTAAGTAGTTCATCTGTTTTCTATAAACTACCAAACAGTTGTGCAACTAAAAATTGAATGTGTGTGCCTAGCCTTACACACTATGGGTATCCACAGAAGTTTGTCTTTTATGATTTTTAACAAAAATGCTATTCGTAAAAGATTTTTTCTATGTTCGAACGTTTGACAGTTCATAAAAGTTTTCTTAGCAGATTTTATAACAGATTTTAGCGTGCTGAATACCAAAATTAAAATTCATAAAAGATTTGTTGACAGCTCAAACATTGATATGGAAATTCATAGCAGAATAACAGAATAGAAGAATAAAAGATCACGCCGAATAGTCCTAAATATGTGAAAAAGACGAAACACAAATCAACTGGTGTAAAATTTCATAGCGGGTTCATTTATGGCCGATTTCACGAAGGACTTTTAAACATTTAACAGGCTTCTAAACCTTAAAATGAGATGTTTTGGTTTCACCAAGCGCTTTTAAATTAAACAAGCTTATAAACACCCTTATAAACTAAATGCCCATTTTTGGCTCATTAAATTTTAAGTGTCATTGAAATGTCATCAAATGTAGATAACAACAATTGGTTATAGGTATAGCAGCTGAAATTATTGTTTTGTTAGGATTTAGTGTTCAATTTTTGAAGATACAAAATGAATAGCTTAATACTAAATATTTAAATGATTTGTTTCTTTATTTCGAAAAAAATATTGATCGTGTTCATCCAATAATAAAGTGCAACACAAAGTTATTCGCTGAGCAAGAATATTCCCGGTTCTCAGAAATACATTATATTATGTATGTATGACTTCAAAATGTGGTTCCAACTTTCTAAAGCATCTGTGGATGAGTTTGTTGAATATGTTTGGTCTTCATTTGGAACCAAAAAAAACTAACAATGCAATACAAAATAAATTAAGTGGTTATTACTTAATGATTTTATGCCACAGAATGTCAGGATCAGAATCTTTCCAAATATTTTGTGTGCATTTCTTTTTTTTTTCATTTCTTGGCATTTGTTTGAACACATAACGCTTTCTCATTTCTTCTCATATATTTCGCTTGTTAGAAAGAAAAAAACAATTTATTTTTCCCAGGGATGTGAAGAGAACTCAATTTTAACAAAAATTTCCCCAAAATGTCCCTTTTATAGATTGGTGAAACTAAAAATTTTTAAGAGCCTGATAAAATTTAAGAGGATTTTTGATAAAAGTGCTTTTAGTGTTTGTTTATGAAATCGGCCATTATAAACTAAATGCCCATTTTTGGCTCATTAAATTTTAAAAGTGTCATTGAAATGTCATCAGATGTAGATAACAACAATAATTGGTTATAGGTATAGCAGCTCCAGCTGAAATTATTGTTTTGTAGGGATTTAGGCTCGTATTCACCGAGCGCTTGTTGCGCTTTTTTTTCTTTTGATTCGAGAAGCACGATTCTCGAAAGGGGTCTTACCTTTTTTAGTGTTCTAGTCTTTGTGCCACAAAAAAAAATTAGACGAACTTAGGATTTGGTTTTCTATTAATATTTTATTGATTATTCCTTACATTAACATTACTTATTATCTAAAGAAGATTTAGTTTAAGGTTTTATTTGTTCTTTTTGTCCATGAGATTTAAGATATAGTAAAAAAAAAGATATAGTAAAAAAAAAGATATAGTAAAAGAAAAATGAATTAGTATTCAACCGTACCGATCGCAGTCCGAAACAACAGTGTCGAATCTCCGACTCGTCACCCGACCCGAAGTTCCCAGAAAATGTCACATGAGCACCACGTCCGAAGTGTGCCTCTCCCAGCTGCGAGCAATGCCCGTTTTTTGTCAAGAAACAAAAAAAGAAATATGATCGTGTGGATTGGAAAAAAAGAGTGCCTTTGTCGTTGGGTTTAGGATTTAATAGGTAAATAAAAATGAAAGTGATGACTTGGGAATTTTAAGTGGTTCGGAGTTGAGCAATCAAAGGAAATGATGAATATTGAAATTTAAATTGGTCAATCGAAGGAAATGATGACTGTGGGAATTTGAAGTGGCAATGGGTTGAGCAATCAAAGGAAATGATGAATGAATATTGAAATTTAAATCGGTCAATCGAAGGAAATGATGACTGTGGGAATTTGAAGTGGCAATGGGTTGAGTTGGATGGAATGATAAGGGGAAATGATAAGGGAAGGTTGTAAGGTACGTACTTTACAACACCTCCCCCCTTAAGAACGAAACTTGTACCTTGGAATGGTGCGAGTTTCGGCTTTAGAAGATGGGATTGGAAGTGAACGAGAAAGGTTAGATGGAGCTAAACGAGGTTTTGGTGTTGGTAATGGTTCTGGAATTTGTTCTGTGGCTTGAATTGGATTCGAGATTTTTATTTCTTCTAATGGCATGGAATTCGATATTTGAGTATTTACGGAACTTTTTTTTATATTTCGCATATTTCGCATGAGTAGTATAATTATGACCATAAGTAGGGCGGAAAACATTGTAAGAAGGAACACGACTATCATATTATTACTTTCGTGATCGACTTTTGGATATATGATCTGGGAATTTTTTATATTTTCTATATCTTTACTGATGGAGCTAAGTTCATCAATTTGATTATGTATATTAAAAGATTTTGTCACGTAGCTGGGAATTTTCTCAAATTGTGGTGGTGTTATGTTAAACGAAAGGTTAGGATTTGATGAAATAAAATTGAGATTAGTTTTTGTTTCGAAATTTGTTTTGGAGTTTAAAGATTGGTATCTTGTATTTGCTATACAGTTCGGTTGGATCTTAAGAATACCAGTTGCATTTAATTTGGTTTGAGAGTTAAGGTTTTGGCATTTAATCATAAGGTTTTCTGGATTTGGGGAAACGAAAATCCAAGAGTTGGAGTCTGCTAGCTGAAGGAAAATTGGGTGATGTATTTGCATTACTTGAATATTGCAATTACTGATTTCACTTGGCAGAATAGAAAGTAAATTCAGTTCGCAGGCACTGCTTGAAGATGTGAATAGGATTGGCGCGTTTCTCTCGCAAAGATAATTATTTTTTGTAGTTGTTTGACATCTGTCTAAGTCATGTTTACCCCACACCTTGTTTGTCAAAGAGGAAATACGATTGTTTTTCTGAGTCTACGATAAGAAAAGGTTTTTCGGGGATTATAATTGCATAGGTTTTGTTTTTGAAGATGTTGGAGGACTCGAAGAATTAGAATTTATGGATGAAGGATAGGCTTCTGGATCAATATTTGAAGATGTGGGACAAGAATTAGTAGCGTTTGAACAAGAATTGGTATTTAATGATTTGGAACTGGAATTGGAATAAGACGATGTTGGAGACGAGTTTGTATTTATAGAATTTGTACAAGAATTAGTAATTGGTTTTGAACAAGAATTAGAAGTTGAAGATTTAGAAGACGAATTTGAATTTATTTTTGATGAACAAGAATTAGTAATTGGCGATGAAGACAAATTTGTATCTGTTGGTGATAAAGAACAAGAATTAGGAATTGGCGATGGAGACAAATTTGTATTTGTTTGTGATGATGAACAAGAATTAGGAACTGACGATGTAGAAAAAGAATTGGTACTTGCAGACGATTTAGGAGATGATGAAGATGACGAATTTTGAGAAGAAGTAGAAGAAGATTTTGTACCAGATCGAAGAGTCATTTTCGCAATTCTGCTAAGACAGTCGGCGTTTGTATTTTGATCACCTTTTTTATGAATGATTTCATATTCAAACTCTTCGAGCTGTAGACGATATCTCATCATTCTGGAATTTATATCTTTACAGTTGTGAATATAAACTAGAGGCTTATGATCAGTGTATAGTTGAAATTTTCTACCATACAGATAAGGTCTGAAATGTTTGACTGACCAAACAATAGCTAAAAGTTCCTTATCAGTAGTAGAATAATTTTTCTCGCTTTTATTGAGAGTTCGTGATGCATAAGATATAGGGAGGTCATTACCAATTTCACCTTGGGAAAGGACACTACCAATAGCTACATCGCTAGCATCCGTTGTTAAGATAAAGTTTTTGGTGAAATCAGGATATTGAAGAAGGGGTGGATTAATTAGTCTTTCTTTTAATTCATGAAAGGAATTTGAACAAAGAGGAGTCCAGTCAAAACGAACATCCTTGCGTAAAAGATTAGTAAGGGGTTTGGAAATTTTTGCAAAATCTTTTATGAAACGGCGATAATATCCAGCGAGTCCCAGAAAGCTTTTTATTTCTTTGGGATTTTTGGGTTGAGCGAAATTCTTCACGCATTCGATTTTTTGCGGATCAGGTTTGATACCTGATTCATTTATCACGTGTCCTAGGTAGGTGAGTTCCGTTCGCAAAAACTGGCATTTTTCGGGTTGCAATTTAAGATTATGTATTTTGAGACGTTCAAAGATTTCTTTTAATTTCGAATTGTGTTCATCTAAGGTTTTACCATAGACCACGATGTCATCCATGTAAACGAAAGTTTTTATACCTTGAAGACCAGTCAATACATTATTCATTAACCGCTGGAAGGTGGCTGGGGCACCTTTTAATCCATAAGGCATTCTAATGAATTCGTAATGACCAAAAGGTGAAGAGAAAGCGGTCTTCTCTCTATCTTCCGGTCTAACTTGGATTTGATGGAATCCACTGGCGAGGTCTAAAGTAGAAAAAAATTTTGAACTTCCCAACTGATCAAGGATATCAGTTATGTTGGGTAATGGAAATGCATCACCGACAGTTTTGTCGTTGAGTTTGCGAAAATCGACGACGATTCTCCATTTCTTATTACCATCTTTATCAGGTTTTTTAGGGACAACGATAAGAGGAAAATTCCACGGACTATTCGATGGTTGGATTATATTATCGTCCATCATCTCGTGGATTTGTTTGTCAACCTCTAATCGTTGTGCTTCCGGCAACCTGTAGGGTTTGATATAGGTAGGTGTTGCACCCGGGGTAAGGATTGGGTGTTGTACAGAAGAGGTATGAGTTAACTTATCCCCTTTTAGATAGAAAAGTTCGCTATACAAGATACACAGATTTAGTATCGATTCTTTTTCATTCTTCGACATGTGATCTGTCACGACTGACTCTTTTATAGCTTGGATTCTATCATATGATTCGGGATAATTTTGAATTCGTAAAATGTTATAGTTGGAGACCTCATCGAATATAAGGTCTTCGGTATTAAATTCAATAGGAGATTCAGAGGAATTAACGACGGATATGTAGGAGATAGAACTATTGGCAGAAGTAATGCTGTTGCCAATATATAATCCATTAGAAAATTGTTGGGAGAGGCATATACTGTCCACATTAACTTCTTTAAGAACAGGGACTACGGTTTCGGATCTAGGTGGGATAGTGACTAAATTTGAGGGGATTAAATCATATTCAATAATGAAATTTTTAAAAGAGAATGTAAGCATTTTAGTCCCATAGTCGATTTGGGCCTTATGATCATCGAGAAAATTGTTACCTATGATTCCTTCAGTGCTTATAGGAAAGTTTTTATCTACAACGTGAAAGGGATAAGAAATAGTAATATTTTTGGGTAGGTTTATGCGTAAGTATATAACACCCTTAGTACGAATCACGGAATCTGTAATTCCAGATAGTGAGTGGATAATGTTTGAGTCGATGGATAGTTCTGGTTTTAATTTGTCTATTTTAATCAGACAAATTTCACTACCACCATCGATGAGAAATTTCGCAGGTTTAGGATTTAGCAAGGTTTCGGATGAAATTTTTATTGAGTCTACTCTACTTATTTTATTATTTAAATTTATTTGAAAGATGTGGCGAGAAGAGATTAAGTTTGAGTCCGAAGCCTGCCACTGGTTCCGGCCTCTGAAATGTTTTCCGTGTGTTTATTTGTTGAGGAAGAGGGAATTGGATTAGCATTGTTTTGTTTCCTATTGTTGTTATACTCTCTTTTTCTACATTCGTTTATGTGATGTCCTAGATTCTTGCAATAACTACAAGTAATTGTTAATTTTTTAACCTCACTCTTGAAAGAAGGAAGCTGTTCCTTATTTTTCTTTAGGTAGCATTGTTCGATGTTATGTCCAGTTTTTTTACAAAAGTTACAAAAGATAGGATTTCTGGTTGAGATTTTAGGTTGTGATGGGATATAGGAAGTTTGGTTATTATATGAGAAACCACTTTTTTCTTCTAATACGGCAGCTTCTATAGCTTCCGTTAAAGTAGTGAATCTCGAAGCTTTAATGATCAGACTTATTCTGGGATTAAGTCCTCTCTCGAATGCTTTTAAAGCAGTTTTTCTGTTGAGATTGATAATAACGCTAGAACTTTCTGAACCTTCGCTAGCTATGCAAGCATCATTTAAATTCGCTAAAGTTTGTTCCAATCTATTGGAGTAAGAACGCACTGTCTCATTTGTTCTTTGCTTTATATGTATTAGTTCCAACTGGAGTTGGGACAGAGATTTTGTTTCTAAGAATTGTTGAACTAGTTTTTCCTTAAGGGATTCCCAAGTGGTGAATTCTGTATATTTTACTATATTATAAGCTGGGCCAGTAAGTTTAGTTTTAATGATTAAGAGAAGGATAGGAATTTCGGCAGCTGCAATATCTTCGGATATTAAATCACACGCATTTAGGAACTTGTGTAGATTGGCTCTGTTCCCATCAAATTCGGGAATTAATTTGAGGGCAAAGGATCGATCTAGTTTTGGAGCCATTTCAGTTTCGAGTTCAAGAATAGAATTAGAGGTCTCAGAGGAAGAGGAATTTTCGACAGTACTAGAATCGGAATCTTCGCAGTCGGATATTTCGGTAGTCTTACTTTCGGACATAAACTGATAATATTACAAAAACAATATCGGACATAAATTGATAATTTTATAATAAATAAAAAAAAATTACAAAATATTTTAATTCAAGCTCAAAAAATTTAGGCTAATAGAAGGTAATGATAAATATGATAATAATAATAATAGTAAAAGTAGGTAATAATGTTTGGTAAAAATCAATATGTATCTAATATATTTTATTTTTTAAATTCTTGCCTCTTTTTATTTTATGAATTAAATAATTAAAGTTGAGATGATGGTTGGCTAAAGATGAATATGTTGAAGATGTAGTAGATTAAAGATGAGATGTTAAAGATGTTGTAGATTAGAGATGACTTGATTGTTTTTGTTTTCGTTGCAACCCCTTGGATTGGTTAATTGTCTCTTTTTATTTTTTTTTTTTTTTTTTTGGTACAGTTTTGTATTTTTTTTTTTTGTTTCACTAGTTCTTATTTATTTAGGTAATGCGTCACTTGAGTTTCTTTTGGACACCAAATTTTTATTTTATATTTTGTTTCTTGAGTCACTTCACTTTTAGTATGTTTTTTTTTCTCTTTTCTTTTTGCTTTTATGTTTACTTGGTTTAATGGCACTTTACACTTTTCAGGCAAACCCCACACCTGACACCAATTTTTATGTTGCGCTTTTTTTTCTTTTGATTCGAGAAGCACGATTCTCGAAAGGGGTCTTACCTTTTTTAGTGTTCTAGTCTTTGTGCCACAAAAAAAAATTAGACGAACTTAGGATTTGGTTTTCTATTAATATTTTATTGATTATTCCTTACATTAACATTACTTATTATCTAAAGAAGATTTAGTTTAAGGTTTTATTTGTTCTTTTTGTCCATGAGATTTAAGATATAGTAAAAAAAAAGATATAGTAAAAAAAAAGATATAGTAAAAGAAAAATGAATTAGTATTCAACCGTACCGATCGCAGTCCGAAACAACAGTGTCGAATCTCCGACTCGTCACCCGACCCGAAGTTCCCAGAAAATGTCACATGAGCACCACGTCCGAAGTGTGCCTCTCCCAGCTGCGAGCAATGCCCGTTTTTTGTCAAGAAACAAAAAAAGAAATATGATCGTGTGGATTGGAAAAAAAGAGTGCCTTTGTCGTTGGGTTTAGGATTTAATAGGTAAATAAAAATGAAAGTGATGACTTGGGAATTTTAAGTGGTTCGGAGTTGAGCAATCAAAGGAAATGATGAATATTGAAATTTAAATTGGTCAATCGAAGGAAATGATGACTGTGGGAATTTGAAGTGGCAATGGGTTGAGCAATCAAAGGAAATGATGAATGAATATTGAAATTTAAATCGGTCAATCGAAGGAAATGATGACTGTGGGAATTTGAAGTGGCAATGGGTTGAGTTGGATGGAATGATAAGGGGAAATGATAAGGGAAGGTTGTAAGGTACGTACTTTACAACACGCTCCTAAACGGCTCTTAACTTTACGAGGCTCTTAACTTGAAATTTCTGTTGGGTATTCACCAACCACTCGCAAGTGTTTTTCGAAGTTCGAAAATGAGAGCCACTCTCTTTTGTTCAGGCCTACCCAAACTGTGAAATGTTGTGGAATGTTGGTCTTGACAGCAAATTAATACTCTTCTACTTGGCATTGCTCACATGGATTCGAGTCAAATGCGTGCGTGGCACACGCACAAGCAAACAAACTTTCGAAAAGAGCGCTCGTAAGTTAGGAGTGGTCGGGACCACTCCTAACTTTTAAGAGCGCTCGTAGATCTTCACTAATATTGCTTGGTGAATAGGTTTATGAGCTTATTAAGTTATGAGCGCTCGGTGAATACCGGCCTTAGTGTTCAATTTTTGAAGATACAAAATGAATAGGTTAATACTAAATATTTAAATTATTTGTTTCTTTATTTCGAAAAAAATATTGATCGTCTTCATCCAATAATAAAGTGCAACACAAAGTTATTCGCTGAGCAAGAATATTCCCGGTTCACACAAATACATTATATGACTTCAAAATATGGTTCCGACTTTCCAAAGCATCTGTGGATGAGTTTGTTGAATATGTTTGGTCTTTATTTGGAACCAAAACAAACTCAACAATGCAATTAAAAATAAATTAAGTGGTTATTACTCAACGATTTTATGCCACAGAATGTCAGAATCAGAATCTTTCAAAATATTGTGTGCATTTTTTTTTTTTGTTCATTTCTTGGCATTTGTTTGAACACATAACGCTTTCTCATTTCTTCTCATACATTTCGCTTGTTAGAAAGAAAAAAGCAATTTATTTTTCCCAGGGATGTAAAGAAAACTCAATTTTAACAAAAATTTCCCCAAAATGTCCCTTTTATAGGTTGGTGAAACTAAAAAATTTTAAGAGCCTGATAAAATTTAAGAGGATTTTTGATAAAAGTGCTTTTAGTGTTTGTTTATGAAATCGGCCATTAATGTCTTAAAAAATCCACTTCACGTTATTGACGGACGATAACATTTTATTTTATGCTCGCAAAAAATGCATTTTCAGAGTTGAACTTTAAAAATCCAAAAAATGTTCTTCAGGGCAATCAGTTGACATCTGCAATGAAATATTCTCGATACGTCAAAATATAAATTATCCCTTATCAGTCATACCATATAATTATTTAAATTATCGAATTAGATATTCTTTATTATATCAAAATATACTTTTAGCATTCACTATATCAAAATATAGATCGTTCTTCATCTGTCAAGCCATGAACTGGATGATGACTACGACTTCAATGTATTAAAAAAATTAGTTTTTTCCACTTATAATAATAGCATTACAAGGTGGGAATGATGTCAATCGGGTTGTAAATCTCTGACAGAGGGAGTAAGATAAAGTACAAAAACCTAAAAAAAAAGTTAAGGGATTGGTTTGATTTTGGTAAGGTGACTTTTTCGCTGCATGACAAGTATATTTGTTGGCGGTGTTAAGCCAGGTATACATTGTTCAAATGCATGAAAAGCACGTACAAGTCTATTATTTCAGTGGCGAGAGAACGTTGCCCTTTGTGGTTTTTTTTTCAGCAAAATTGTGTTTTTACGAATTTCTTTGAGATTTTTGTAATTTTATCCGAGTAATTTGTTTTATTTTGTCTGTCCCTTTTATCATACAATTTTCGTTTGCTGTTTTAATATTTTAATCAGTGCTTATGCTGTGCTGTGTTCTCATCTCTTCAACGTACTATACGCAAATGATCCAATAAATACATGATCAATCATCAACCTTGCATATACAATATTTCTATGCAGTACGCTAGATTGAAAAGATTTTGATTTTTCTTCAAGCCTACATCCAATCTATATACGTGTGACTTTTTTACTAATACACTTACAATTTATGAGAAAAATGCGGAGTTATCGTTCATTCTTCTTTGTGGTTTTCTTTTTTATATTTGGCGTTCGCTCAGTGCAATTCGCTTAACTGAGTAGAGGAGTGCGAAGAGATGACTCTTTTTCGCATGAACAAAGTTAACTTATATTAAAAATCGCTGTGTTTAAAAGCACAGATGCACTCGAAAGGAAGCCAAAAGAGAAACAGAGATTAAAATCAGATTCGTGTAAAAACAGTTTATTTTTTATCAGATAACATCTCTGTTTGAATATAAGGGTAAAAATATAATGCTGTCACAAGCAACATCCCTGGTTAAACATAAGTCAAACAAACTTTACTTTACGTAGCAGAGTCGACTTACTCCTAACACATGCCACGAACTACTTCATCGAAGCATATTGTCGATAAGGTTTTTGGGTCGTGTGAAATGAATATGTGTCGACATAGCAGTGCGAACTCTGGGAAGCGAAGTACTATGCCGACATGGCGTGTAAAAAGGACCGAACTAGTTCGTCGAAACAATTTTTTATGATGTTATTCGGTTTTAGTTGTTAAAATTTACAAATCGCCTAAAAAAGCAAGAATAAAATTCAATCTCCTTAAGCAAGAATTCAATAAAGCTCTGATCAACGCAAAAAAGTGGTTCTGGAGCATTAAAATTCAAATATTTTTCGGTCATTTTCACTTTTCATTTAAAATTTTGCAACTCTACCATTTCACAGCTGATTTTGGCATGTACTTCTACGTCGGCGTATTGGTGTGTAAATGCCCATACCAAAGCGAAGTACTTTGTCGATTGTTCGTCTTGATCGATGTGGCGTGTGTGAGGGGTATATATCACAAGTCACAAATTAGTACGATTGCATTGTATGTTTTTTGGGTACGTTCGATAACAAAAATTCGACACGTTGATGTTTACACATCTTAACCGTGAGTCCTGGCACTCACACTTTTTTTTTTCCGGACATCTGGCAACAACGAATCAAGTTGCCTGCATGAATGTACACACAACTTTCGATAGAAATAATAATAATAATTACATGTAGTATTACTTCTTAATTCCCATTTGATTAGCAACTTCAGCTTTCATTAGCACTTGTTCGTTCATTTGTCGGTCGTGTGTTGATCGAAACAAACAAAACAAATGAAAAATATGTATATTCTAACGCTAATCAAACATTTACACAAGGTTCTCTGTATAGAGTGTGTGCAGATTAACCCTTATCACTTTTATCTGTGATGAATTTTCGATTAGCACTTTATTTATTTTTTCTGTTCTGATATTTTTTAATCAATGTACATTACATATATAGAACATATACATTATTTAGATTAAATGATTTATTGTTATACATTATGAGTATACTATTTCCAGTGTTTAGGAAATAATTCCTTATTCACACTTACCCTTGTGGCATATTTATACTGAGCTCTGGTTCTAGGTCAACCTGAAATATTAGAAAGAAAATATGATTAATAAATTTATTAATATTTATCGTTTTAGGGGTGATCATAGATCAGGAGTTTTAGATGAACTGATTTACAACTGGCCATGAGCAATTTAATTAATATTTTTTTTTATATATTTTTGAAAACTAAAGGAATAATTATAGTTTGTATTTGAGTAGGTGTTGTTGAGATTGTTGGGCTTTAGGTCTAGTTTAGTGAATATCCTAGATAGTTTTCAGTAGCGAACGAGCTGGACGAGAATAACAAGTCAAATACTCCTTAGACAGCTGACTCCTCTGTTGAACAGTTAGAACACAAAATGTAAAACTAATAAAATTAAAATAACTCATATAAAAACAATTGTTTTGTTTCAAGCGAGAAAAAAAAGATAAATGCAAGAAACTTCCAAACCACATCTTTGAAGTCATACAAATTAGAAACATTCATCGTAAAAAACTATCTATAGCAATGGTCTGTAGTTGAGTTTCAAAGTAAAGGAACAAACCTATTAATTTTATAATTTAAATATTGTCAGAAAAAGAACGCATCATTGGACTCCGCTATGTAACGTAAAGTTTGTTAGACTTATGTTTAAACATCAGGGATGTTGCTCGAGACAAAATTACATTTTTACATTTATTCAAACAGAGATGTTATCTGATACGAAATAGACTGTTTTTAAACGAAACCGATTTTTAATCTCTGTTTCTCTTTTGGCTTCCTTTCGATTGCATTGGTGCTTTTAAACACATCGATTTTTACTATGTTAACTTTGTTCAAGCGAAAAGGAGTTATCTCTTTGCACTCCTTACTCTACTCAGTTAAGCGAATTTCACTGAACGAACGCCAAATAGAAAATGAAACATAATCGAGAAATAAAGGAAACCAGAAAGAACGATAACTCTGCATTTGTCTCAACCTCAGCAATTGCGTTTAACCCCGAGTGACATCGCATCGTTTAAAAGCAGTCATACTGCAACTGTTTGCTCGGAGCATTAATAGGGGTGTTCACATTCTCAAATTTGTTTGACAAGCACGGCATGATGAATATTTGATGGATGAAAAACAGGAGCGTTCACAATCGTCAAACATCACTTCTCATTAGAATTTTGACCATGGCGAACCAACTAAGAGCATAGATGACATTTTAGATAAGGAAATTTACTTGAATATTATATTTAAAGTCTGCAAAGTCTACCGCTATTGATTATTTATAAAACTCATTTTGATATATTTTCGTACGATTTGCACAGCTCGAGAAGTTCATGGAAAATAAAATTTGCTTTAGGCTTGACGAACGTGCGTTCACATTCTCAAATGTGATTTTCATGCAGCCAATATATCAAAACATTTTGAAATCCATTCATCATGTTTGTGACAAACTACTAGATGGAGCGTTCACAGTATAAAAATCATGCCGTTCTTGTCAAACATATTTGTGAATATGACCGCCCCTAATGATGCACGAAAATTATGATACTTCATTTTGAAATTTTGGATCCTGATAACGATTCTTTTTTTATTTATTTCGTCTTTCGTTTTTTTTGACAGTTTATATGAGAGGTATAGAAGCGTAGCTTCATTCCGCAACAATTTTTCACCTCACATCAAGTATGTCTTGATGTCTTTTTTCTGCTATAGACGGTGTTCACACTGAGCTAAATCCTCAGACTTTTCTTTAGGTTTCTGTACTTTATCTTACTCCATCTGTCAGAGATTTATAAACCGATTAACATCATTCCCATCTTGTAATGGAAATTGTTAAAGTAAATATAAGTGGGAAAAACTAAATTTTTTCATCAATTGAAGTCGTAGTCATCATCCAGTCAAGCCATGGAGAACGATCTATATCTTGATATAATATAGAACATTTAATTCGATAACTACTCGTAAAACAATTATATGGTATGACAGATAAGGGATTAAAATTAAATTTTGACGTATCGAGAATATTTCTTTGCAGATGTCAACTGATTACCGTGAACAACATTTTTCGGATTTTTAGATGTCAACTCTGAAATGCATTTTTGGGGAGCATAAAATAAAATGTAATCGTCCATCAATAACGTGAAATGGATTTGTTTAAAACATTGAATTACGAGTAACACGCTTTGAAATTTTACACCAGTTGTTTTGACTTTCGTCTTTTTGACATATTGGTCGAGAGGTGAAGAAATGTTGGGGGAATATATTTAGATTTAGCTAGCAATGGAAAGTACTAACACGATGTAGTAATTACGCAATATTCCCAACGTAAACAGGGTCTTAAATGCAATCTTTCATAAGGTAAGTTGCTACACGGAACGTGTAACCGTAACGGGCTGCACGAAACGTATAAGTTTTACCCACATTTTTGAGTTACCCTACCGCCGGAAAAGATGTTTACAAATAAAAAATTGTATTGTCCAATAAAATACACAAAAAACTAACTAAATGAGACGTTTTTTTCGTTTCCTGAAAAATTTTAAAAATGTCGCTTAATACATTCTTGCGGGAAGGTATCGATATTTTCTCAATTTTTCTTTACGAATCAAACCGAAGGTGGAGCAGTTAAACTAACTGCATTATATTTAGAAAGATTTGCCCCAACTATAATAAATCCAAAACGCTTGATCTTATATGTAGACCCAGGCAAGACATAGCCATGATCGTAGCTACCTTTAGCAGCCTCTGGTCAATAGGAGAGCATGCAGCGAAGCTAGGCGTTCCTCACAACACTCACTGTCATACTCATACCTGTGAGGACCATCGGGAAAAGGAAAGAGTCCTCCATTTCCTCTGCAAATGCCCTGTTCTGACCAAATTTAGAACACAATCAATAGGAAGGCTATTTTTTGACAACATTGACGAACTTTCGGAAATCAAAGACTTAATCTCTTTTCTTAACGTGAAAAAATGGCTCTAGGACGAACTCTGGTAACTTCTTTGCCGTTCCCTTCGTTTAATTCTTTAGATCCCAAACTAGCGGAGTGAGGACTTTGACGGAAGTTTACGTTACCGGGGCCGAATGATCTCTCAATCGGATTGGCTACTGTTCCAGCACTAGTGAACAAGCTGCCTAACTTAGCACAGTATAGGTGGTGTTCAATGAGTGACGTGGTCGGGTTGAGAAAGTAATCCAATCTAAAGTAAGTACGTGTTCGATTGGTATTTTTTGCAACACCTGGCGGCGAAACAAAGCCTCCATTTTCGAGAAAATGGTTAGCCTTAGTTTTGCATCAGATAGTGCTGCGTTGTGAATTAAGTTTGTAGCTTTTTTTTATGCTTTAAATAAGCTGAGGAATAAAAAACTATCACAAAAATAAAGACAAAATAGTAATTCGCTAAATAAAAATACACTATTTTATTCAAGGTGAAAAATTGCAAGTGGATTATGATCCAAAACTCGAATTTTACTATTATCTATGTGCAATTGAAATAATGCTCAATTTCAATTTGACCAACTACATATATATTCATACTATACTTGTTACTATTATAAAGCTAAAACAACCCTCCTCTCTTTTACTGAAAACTATAAAAATCTTGGTTTATTGATTAAGAGGTGTGGTCTCCTCCGTGTGCAACAGGTTTTATAATAACATTGGCCTCGTCTCCACCACAACACCCACTTTCGATGGGGAGTTGTTGTGTTTCCTTAGATTAAATTAATCGTTTATAATATTTAATTATAGTATATTAATTGCTCATTTTGCTTGTCAAGTAATTTAAGGTAAATAATAATAGTTTACACCACTACCGTGAATGCATTTGCTTCGCACACGAGAAACCTTCCAATGCCAAAAGTTGCATAATTCGAGGCTAAATCGAGTATGATTAGATTGAAAAAAAAAATCTACTATAACCTAGGACTGATTGTGACTTGCAATATAAAAACTTAATGATTGCTTTGGAAAATGTTCTTTTTTTAATTCCTCATCAGTTAGGGAAGCCTGCAGGCAAATGTGTAGTAACTTGTTTACATTCGATCATTGAAGTTTAACTATATAGTTCCTGGAAGCGAATGAGTAAATTATTGGAAATTCCAAGTTGAACAATTGAGGCTGTTGATGAATTGTTGTTGGAGAATGACGATGAGTTTCTGTTAAGAAACATTCATAGTAGCGATACAAAAATGAGTCACATACCAATCAATTTCTCTTGCCAACAAAACCCAGTTAGAGAAAGACAAAAACCCTAAGAGAACCTTTTGACAATACGAGAAAGTCGGGACGGTCTGAACGATTTCTTCCGGAACTTTAACTGATCAATATTGGGAGAATACTCGAGCCGATAAACAACGGATAACTGTGTTCAAATCTTCCCTTCTTCCATATAATTCTTAAAATATGCTTCTGTTTTTTTGAAAGTACCATATTGAATTCTGGAATGAACTAATTGTCTCCAAAGTTTTCTCAAGTGAAACATGACATGTGTGGTTGAGAGTAAATATTTTTTTAGTGCTAAAGTATGAGGTTTTCAATTAATTTTATTATCAAATCCAAGATATTTGTGTTCAGGTATGTTCGTGTTCGATATGGAAGCATCTCGGGGAACAGACGACATCCAAAACATTATCTGAAGCAACACTAGAAACTCAATGGTGCTTATTTTGACATTCTCTTTTGTTCGAAAGTGAGTCGAATTCGTTGAAACTTAATTTTGAGACTCGGCGATAAGAATGTTAATCGAACAAATCGAAAGTTCACCCAATCCATAGAAAGTTCATTCATTTGCGAAAGCTAATTCAATTTTGACATTCGAAAGAATAGAATTAAATGTCATTTTTGTCTCGTTTGAATTTTTCTGTCGAGTAAGCAACAAAACATGTTTAATTATTTCATGGAAAATAAATTACTTACTAAAGGTCGCATTCTAACTGGATAAACCGCGAACAAAAGGAAAAGTTAATCAAAATAATGGAAGAAAACCCGGAGGTAGCAAAGGGTTTTTTTGCCACCCGCGTTGATACGGAAAGCATCCACTATCCTTCTCCTCTGCACTTCTTCAACACCATCTTCATTTATAAACAACACAAATGCCATATTTTTATTTTTTATTTATTATTTTATGTTTTCATCAAAGAAGTTTAAATTATTAAACAAATAAACAAAGATTTCACTTTTTGGTTTTGACATTTCACAAACACTTCTCTTTTGTTTTTGATATTTTAGTGTGACCAAGTGTATACAAAAAACAAAAAAAAAATAAAAATTTAGAACGCGTCATGAACAACTTATTTTTTTAAGAATAGTTTCAAAACAGCTGAGTTGACACAAAAAATGTAATGAATATGTAGTTCTTTATGGTTAAACTTTACTTTATAATGAAAAAGTGTATTATTTATTTTGTTTCTCGATTCTTTATCCAACATCTATAAAATGTTTAGAAACAAAAAAATGTAAAACGGTCATACTAATTCAAATAGAAATATAGTAAGTTTCAAACAGCTGATAATGAAAATGAATCATTTTTGAAGTTCATTTTATGCTATCTTTCGCAAATGAATGTTATTCGTTCGAATCTCAAAATTAAGAAAGTTCATTCGAAGGAATAGAATCATTCTAACGAATAGACTATTCATGAGAATATCAAAATAAGCATGAATATGATAAGCTAATCAAAGAGAATGTCTTAAAGTCAATGCTGTGCTGAGTAAGAATAAAAGAATACAAATCTAAAGCATGAAAATTTAAAAATATAGCTTTTGTGTTTTGCAAGTTGTGATTCATATCTGAAATTAGTTCTTAAACCGTCGAACAAGAATATGCACAAGCTACATATGTCATCAGCATACTTTTCCTTTCAAGTTCAATCTAAAAATGGAATTAATATAAATAAGAAATAGAATTGGGCCTAAAACTGATCCTTGAGGAACGCCAATATTAAAGTTACTGGTTGCACTGAATGCACCTCATATTTTCACCATTTGTTTTCTATTTTTAAGGTAAGAAGAAAACCAATCTGGCATTAAGCCCTTGAAACCAGCCTTTTCTAATTTTCGTAACAATATGACATGATCTGCTGTACCAATGGCTTTTGTAAAACCAATAGTCTAACCTTTAAAATAATTGATTGCAATGTGGCAAGAGCACATCTTCAGTTGATTTTCTAGATCTAAAATCAAACTGTTTTGGACCGAGAACAGAAATTTTAAGAAAATAACTTAATAATTTAGACTTCATGACTTTTTCAAAAATTCATTATAAATGGGAAAATTGTCCGGGAATATGCCATGAATAATGCTCTTGTTAAAAAGATGGGTTTAGACTTAAGATATCAACTACATATATTTACGATTATTTTTTTTGAAAAAGTTGTTGGATAAACCATTTGATGTGGATGAACAAGAATTATCCAGAGCCATAATGATTTTATAAGCTTCAAGAGAAGAAATCTTCTCAAAGAAGAATTTTTTGGTTGAAAACCTTCATTTAAACATAGCTCTGGACAATTAATAGGTGGAAATGACGACCACCTGCATTCTAGCCCTGTGGCCCAATTTGCGCTGAAGTGCGCCATTTGGATACCATAACTCGTATGAACCTGGAGATGGAATTAATATAGGAAATTGTGGAAATTCTCACGGAATCATCCAGTTTGTATTAAGTTAAAAAATATGGATCTAGTAGGATTTGATGTTTTTTATTATGTGTTTGCTTTTGCACAATCATCCGGAAATTGTATCGCTCAGCTGGACCACCACACTCCTCCGACACCATATACACTGTGCCAAGCTTGGCAGCTTGTTGACTGGTGCTGAAACAGTAGCTTAGTCCGATTGAGTGATCATCCGGCCACCCGCCCTTAAACCTCCGTCAAAGCATTTAGTCTGCTAGCTCGTGATCCAAAGAGTCAAACGGGGGGCACGGCACAAAAGTAACCGAAGTTCATCCTAGAGCCATTTCGTCGCATTGAGAAAAGAGATCAAGTATTTGATCTCCATTCCCGAAAGTTCGTCAATGTCGTCAAAAAATGTCCTTCCAAATGAATGTTTTCTTAATTTGTCCAGAGCAGGGCATTTGCAGAGGAAATGGTTAGGTTATGTAAGGTTAGGTTAAATGGCTGACAGTTGATCTTGCTACCGTCACACTTAGATTAATCTCATAAATAACTATTTTTGTGATAAATATAGTACAAGAGCGATTTCGCTAATCTGTAAAGCCAGAAGTGAACTACTAAATTTGAATGGTTCACCCTACAAAAGTTCACCTACAACCTGCTGCACCCTTTGTAATCTGAAATCAAAAGAAGATAGCTTTCATTTCATATCAATCTGTCCCATTTATAAAGAAATAAGACTCCAATACTTTGCAAAAGCTACTCTAACCATGGAGCAAACTTTAACAATTTTGAACGGTGAAAATTTGAATAATCTCTCTCTTTACCTTGAAAGAGCAATAGCGTACCGGGAATTGATCCTTTCCGAATACCGTTAATAATTATATAGCTTTAAAATATATCATGCTTTTATTTATTGATTAATATTCTTGTACGTAAATATTTCTTTTTTATCGTTGTTAAAAATTTCTATACTGAAAGTGTAACTTTTATATTACTTTTGAGTTTATTTTTGTTTTAGCTAAACTAAAAGCCTTTTCACTTTGTTAATCTTTCTACCATCTCAAAGTTTTAACCATTAAGAAAATTTATTTTTGTTTTAGCTAAACTGAAAGCCTTATATTAAAATTCTAGAATTTTATTTTTATTTTAGAAAATATCAATAAATAATACTTTTTGATTTTTTGATTTATTCTTTTATCATATGTTTAAATATTAATTTCTTAGAATTACTCTTTATTTAGAAACAAATGTCAATCTGGCAGACGGCAATGCCACCGCCAATATACTTTTATTACCTACTTTGGATATATTTACATATATGTATATACCAACCAAATGTATTTAAAATTTTTGTAACTAAAGATAAGTGTACACGATTGGTAGATCTTACAATATTGTCAGATCTGTCAGTGAAAAACATGCTTACAATGTCTTACAACCGTGTAGTCTTACAATCAATTGTCAGAAAATTTGTCTGCCAATTAATTATTAGATCATTGTCTGACAATTAATTGTAAGAAATCTGACAATCATGTGTACGCTAGCTGACAATCGTGTAATCTTCCAATTAATTGTCAGAAAATGTATCTGACAATTAATTGTAAGACGGTAAATTGTAAGGTATTTGATAATCGTGTACACACACAATTTATTGTCAGTCCTGCCAATTTTTATCGTTGTCTGACGTTTCTGACAATGAAGAAATTGTAAGATGTTCGTTTTTTAGCATCATACAATTTTTTCATTGTCAGAAAATTTGCAGCCAAGGTTTAATTGTCAGTTTCCATAACCAACAAAAACTGACAATTAATTGTGTGTGTACACGGTTGGTAGAAAATCTACCAATCTCTTACAATTAATTGGTAGGTATTAAGCCGGCTATCTGAAAATGAATTGTCAGCCAACTTCTGACAATTAATTGTAAGAGATTGGTAGATTTTGTACCAACCGTGTACACACACAACTTATTTGTCAGCTCATTGGTAGATAATTGTCAGACATTGTAAGATCTTACAATATTGTAAGATATACCAATCGTGTACACTTAGCTTTACAATTTCGTTTGTAATAAATCTATCTAATCTAAAATCTAATCTAATCTAATCACTTAGATTAATGTAGATCCGTTGTTATACCCTAGGGATTGTGACTCCCATGTATTGCAACCTATGATAGTCCTATGTCATTCAAGCCCATGGGGGTGTTGATCAGTTTCAGCAAGCTATAGCCTGAAATGTCGGAGGTTACTTCTAAGTCATTGAAGAAATGTCTGTCGTCATATAATCAATTGGTTGAGTGGTAGACGCATTTTAAGGCCGTGGTCATTTCCTTTATCCCCGCTTGAGAAATCATCCCTCCACCAGGCCCGTAGTAGCATGTGGCTCCTTGCAACGTCTGGTAGATGTGTTTGATAAGTCAGTGTTTGGTGTATATGTCCGTTGGTGTGGTCAGTATTGCTGATAAAGTCGAAGAGGCTGTTCCCTTCCTCAAGAGGATTTTACCAATCTTAGGAAGAAGTGAACCCATCAACTCACTGACCCTCGTGTTCACCGAAGGAGTGGCAATCGCTAGGATATAGACGAAGTGCCCATTCTACGCTTCTTGCCACTCCTGCAAGAAACAAGTACATTGTTAAGTAGTTTTCGTTCGTACTATCATTATCGTCTGTGACCATTTTTATGTTTTCTGACTGTGGTTGGAGGCGACTTACACTCTCGTGATCGGCTGGTTGATAAAGTTTAGGAATTTTCAAGCCATTTGGTATCGTTAATAAATTTCAATATGTTTTTGCTTGGAATGCCAGAGCGCTCCTCACATAATATACCGCAGGGCAGTTTGACAGGTAGTGAGGAGTATGCATAAGTCATCCATACTGAGTTTCATCTTTTTCTTGTGGTAACCCAGTTGGTTGTGCCCGGCAGTGATGCTCACGAGAAGAGAACTGGAGGACTGCTTGACCCTCTGGTCACCAAAGCTATGACAGCGAGTATTGTGCCTAGCTTCGCTGCATGCTCTCCTATTGACCAATGTCCGCTACAGGTAGCAACGATCCTGGCATTTTCTCGCCTAGGCCCTGCATATCAGATCAAGTGTTCGGGATTTATAATGGGTGGGTCAAATCTTTCTAGATATGGACACATTACACATTAGCGATTTCAGCCTGATCAACTATGTTGATTTCTAGTTCCAAAACTATGATCCATGGTTTGTATTTTTTTTAAGGGGAGGTTCTCCTTTTTCGGCGACTAAAAAAGGAATTTTTTTTTCATTTTTTTTTCTAGTAAAATATGTAGCTAAAACCGTTTGTCCGAATACTATTTTGTTTTTAAATTTATAGAACAAAAACGAGACCTACCTTTTTGTCTCGAATATTGGCATTTAGCGGTATTTTGAGCGTAGCATGTTTTACATAAATATTTTTGAATTTGGCGCCTATATATTCATGCCATGGTAAGAAGAGGTACCATATGGGCCACCAGGTGTCGACACATGTCCAAACGTAGACACATGAGACATGAACCACCAGGTGTCGACACATGAGCCATGACTCCAAAAAAACTTTAAACGCTTTTTTTCGAAACCACGTTTTTCCAACTGTTGGCCACGATTACTTTAAAACTAAGTACTTGACGGATCGTCATATTTTTTTTTGTTTTAAAGCTTATTAAATTTATTGGAGTCTGGACCAAAATCAGGCTGATATATCAAAAACTTTTTTTTGTAGAGCGCTCAGAACAGTGAAAAAAACGAACACTAAAATTCAAGCGTCCGCCATTTTTTTAATTTTTGACTTTGGGCAATTATTTTTGTCCAGACTCCAACTACACTCTTCTTTTTTTATAAAAAACTTTGACTTTTTAATTTTCGATCATTTTTGCAGAAGCTAGAGTGGCCAACAGCAAACAACATTTTTTCGAGGTGGTCTCGTTCCGAAGCGCATTGTTTTTTAACGGCCCGGTATTTTTTGATGAAAAAATTGATATACTTAATATGATAATAAAGTAAAAAAAAAATTAAATTGATTATATCATTCCTTTCATGAAAAAGTGTTATTTTTGACACTAAATAGAATGCACGACTGGGTCGCACGAACTTGCTCCTATGTAATCGACTAGGAATTTTAAAAACGAATGTTATTATAGAAAACTGTTCATAAGAAAACCTAAGTTTATCAGCAAAAAACATCGAAAAAGAAATCAGCTTTTTAGAATTAGAAAGCTGCCTAAACTCCCTTAAAGGCAAGACCCCAGGATTCGATCGGATCTCATACCCCATGCTGAAAAATACCCCTCAAACAGAGAATCTTAAACTTATACAATAACATTTTTAAACAAGGTATAATACCACAGGTATGGAAAGTCGCTAGCGTGATTCCTATCCCCAAACCGACAAAAAGTTTGACGGACACCTCGGGATACAGACCAATTTCCTTGCTGCCATGTACAAGCAAGCTGTTAGAAAAAATTATATCGAAACGTCTACTTTGGTATATAGAAAAGAACAATTTCATTAGCCCAAACCAGGTTGCTTTTAAAAACGGACGTAGCACCATGGACTCCCTACTTCACTTAGACGAATTCATCAATTCTGCTCTTTCATACAAAAATCATGTGTCTGTCTTATCACTTGATTTTGAAAAGGCATTTGACAGGATCGGCAATCATATCATCCTAAATAAACTTATACAGTGGAAGATTGGACCCAAAATGTTTTCATTTATAAAATCATTTTTGTGCAACAGAAAATTCAGAATCAAATCGAATAATCATTACTCCACTGTATATAATTTAGCAAACGGTATCCCTCAAGGTTCACCCCTTTCGGTGACTCTGTTCATTATAGCTTATAACGATATCAGCGAAATTATATTAAAATATAATAAAGTAAATCACATCTTATATGCCGATGACTTAATCCTTCTCTCGAAATGTAACGAAATTAGTCGCACTAAACAACTTTTTGAAAATATAATTTTAGAGTTAATTGAGTGGTGCTCCCTTTCAGGGTCCATTATCTCACCTACTAAGAGTAAACACTTACACATCTGTAAAAAAAGAAACTGTAACACATTTAATATTAATATACTAAATTATTCAATTCCAAACGTAAACATCTTAAATATTTTAGGTATAAACCTTGATAAAAATTATAATTTTAAGAATCATTGTATAGTACTTAAGAAAAAGCTAGCTACCAGATTAAATATAATAAGATTTCTTTCTTCAAAAAATAGCTTTATCCATCCCAACTCACTTATTCAAATTACAAGACACATTATATTATCCAAGATTGACTATGGATTAGCTATCTACGGAAAATGCTCAAAATCAACACTACAAATCATCAAACCTTCCTACCACTCAGCAATCAGAAGCAGCTTAAAAGCCTTTGCAACTTCACCAATAAAAAACATCCTCACTGAATCTGGCCTTCCATCCATCGAACATCGCCGAGACCTCCTAACAGCTCGAATCACACCAAAAATTTGCGAATCTCTCAAATCACCGATTGTCGAAGATGCCAACAAAATTTTAATGCGAACAAAAACACCAAAACATCCATCCACCATATACATCGCACTTAATACTGCTAGAAAAATTGGTATTCCCCCAACGATCAATAAACTGACTCTAAGCAACAACCCTCCATGGCAGGTAACAACAAATACAATAGACACCCAACTCTCAACTTTCAAAAAGGATTCCACAAACAAAGAAACCTACACACAACTATTCCATGGAAAGATACATGAATATAGAACAAACTCATGGGATATCTTGTATACAGATGGTTCCAAGTCTGAAAATGGTACAGGAGCAGCAGTTGTGTCTGAGACAGGAGACATTTTATACACTATCAGACTTCCAAATTACTTTTCAGTTTTCTCTTCAGAAGCACATGCTATCGTAAAAGCTACAGAATTTGCAATCATTAAAACTAAAAACGTAGTAATTTGCTCGGACAGCCTTTCCACTTTGAATGCTATCGGAAACGTTAAAAACCAAACACCTGTTATCACCAAAATACGTGACAATATTTTTAAAAACAAAAAAAAACTTAAGCTCCTCTGGATACCAGGGCACTCCGGTATCAAAGGAAACGATTTAGCCGGCAGTACAGCCAAAATTGCCTCAATGCAAACAAATATAACCGAACTTGCGCCTTCTAAAAGAGATTTCCTGAAAGTAATTAATAATTACTACGAAACCAAAAGGAAAGAAGAATGGAACACTTACAACCACCACTATTCGACCATTAACCCTAAAGGCGAACCAATCACGATTCCATCAGAAACATCTACCGCAATGAACAAATGTTTTATCCGACTTCGGCTGGGCCACACTCAGTTAACTCATATACATCTACTGAAAAAAGAAGACCCTCCAACATGCCACCTATGTCAATCCAGTCATATCTTAACAATTAAGCATCTTATCTCTAACTGTTCCAAAGTAAATGATCTATGTAAAAACCTTTTTAATACAAACTTAACCGATCTTTTATTAACAAGCACTGTTGAAAACATAAAAAATGTATATAAAGTATTAACTATACTTAAAATTGAAACTGCTATCTAACAATTGTTCATATTGGGAAATATGAGGGGCTGTCGGAGACTCGCGGTCCTGCTATTTGTGCGGGCCGCGGGTCTCCGGCAGCCCCATACATTATACTTATACTCCAATTGTTTATAAACTCAAATATTTATAATATATCAAGCCGCAAGTCATGGTAGCTAGCGCTTTGTAATCTTGTATTATAATGTAATTTATTTATATTGTAATAAAATAATAATAAAAATTTTTAAATTCTTTTAGTAGTAAGAGACAAAAACAGAATGCTATCCAACTATGAATTTACGCAAGAACAAAAATTATAAGTCTTTGTAGTGGTTTCTTAAAAAAAAGCTTTTATATACAAACTTTTTAAAAGCTTTTTAAGAAAAAAATTTGGTACGCCAATTTAAAGTTTTTATTATTGTTCGAATAAAAATTAAATTTACGAAAAGAAATATTGACCCGTTTCGGAGATATCGAATTTTCAAAAAAAGAAAAAATAGATTTTTTTTTTCAAAAATTCAAAAAATATTTATTTTAAAGTTTTGAAATGCAATGTGTTTTAGAGTTTTTAGAAGCTTCTCCATAAAAAAATTCATTAAGATCCGTTATGTGGATAATGATAAATTCAAAATTCGAAAAAATGGTTCTATGGTAGGTACAAGCTGTAATATCTTAATTTCAAAATTTTTTTTATTAAATTAAAGATCGTAAAAATTAATTGAAAGAAAAAAAAATTTATCAAAATTCTAAGCGCCGTTTTCGAGAAAAATACGATTTTTGAAAACCATTTTTTTAAATTTTTTAGCATTAGTATGGTAGGTACCTTTATGTTTAGGTAAAATAAATTTTTTTTCTCAAATCTTGTAGATTGTATTGAGAAACTTTTATTATCAAGTTTAAAAAAAATCTAGCATGGGGTTTTCGAAATATTGAGTTTCGAAAAAAAAAATTTGAAGCTTTTTTAAAAATCCAAAAATTTTTTTTTTAAATTTGAGTACACAATTCTATTTATGTTTTCGGGGAGCTTTAGCAAAAAAAAATGATCAAAATCGGTTGCACGGTTTTTGAGAAAATCAAAAACAAAAAAAAAAGTTCCAATGGGGGGGTACCCTCAATAACCATTTTTCGGAAATTTTTTTTCAACCAATACCTAGCTTTAATTAAATGAAATTTTTTTGCATTTTTATTTTTAAAATCTGTCGTTTTTTGAGAAAAAAAAAATGTTTACAAAATTTCGAAAAAAATTCGTATGGCAGGTACCATCCACCAAGTTTGAAGAAAATCGGCCGAGCCGTTTAGCCTGTAGTCGAACAGACAGGCAGACAGACAGACAGAATTGCGAGACCCACTTTTTTAGTCTTCGCTATCATCGTAATGTCAACTTTGATCGAAATCTTGAGTTCGATTTTTTTTACGAATGCATAACTTGCCTTATAGTACCTATAAGTCAAGTCGCAAGTAAAAAGGAGAACCTCCCCTTAATTTGCTTTTTTTTATTTCTATCAACTTCTGTGCATTGATCATCATAACTTTTTAAATAAAAACAAAATTTGCCAAAAGCAATAAAATTTTCATTGATTCATTCAACACCTACGAATATGAAATGAAAAAAATATAATTTTTCCAATGAGAATAATATTTCTAACGCCCCAAAGTTGTTATAAAAATAATTCCCACTCGAACCACCATAAATATTAACAACAACAAAAAAAATTAAATAATATCGTCTATGGCTTGTCTGAAGAATATTTTTATTTATAAAAATGCAATTAGCAAGATTCTCTCAAAAATGTATATGAAAATAAATTTAAATGACAACATGATGTTTTTGAATTAAAAACGAGAGCAATGACAAGAAGTCGACCCGAATTCAAAACCAAAATCACTTAGACACGCAATCTATAAATATAGGTCTTGTCTTATAAAAATTTTGACATCCGTTCTTGAAATAGATTTTAATCTTTTTGTTATGTCAACCACCAAAATACTTGAATATTGACGATCATTTAATTTAATAGAGATATTAAAAAGCTGCCAAGGGGAAAATTACCAGCATATTAATAATAAGTTCCCATAAGTAAGAAGCAGACAAATTGAAACAAAAAAAAGGTCAACAAACCGTAACTCATTCTCTCCCTTGCTGTCAACAAGAATGTAAATATATCAAATAACTCCGATGTATACGGTATTAATTTTAGCACTTCTTGTGCAAGTAGAAGTATTGAAGATACTTTGCAGACATTAAGAGAGACTGGCATGTCAGTAAACCGAAGTTAATTGTGTAACATTAACCGTGTGCATCGGCGCGCCGACCCGACCGCACCGCACAGCAGCTGCGCGTTCAAAAATCCCAACCGAAAATCACTTTATTCGGTTAATCACCTTTTGGCAACATTTCGTCACACCAATGCTATTTCTTTTTTCGAATTCTAGTTAATGGTGGAGAGAGAAACAGAGACAGACGCTTGACGGTGATATAAGGGGCGATCCCTTGGCTGGCGCGACAACGTGTGTTTGTATCGTGTCTATTACAAGATCGTTGTCCCCTTATATGGCAAATTATTTCGAGTTCAATGACATCATTGTTTCGTGTTGAATGAGTTTGCTTTTTGGCTTGTAGTCTTCTGCTACTGCTACTTACTCATCGTAGGCCTTTGTTTTGTGTAAAATGTTGTTCTGATTGTGATCTTCATGATCTTTTTTTTTATATAAAGATACAAATTTGAGGTAATGAGATTAAATCCCCCACACATTACACAGTAATCAACTTTTTAAAACCAAGTCATTATTTTAGTTAGCTTTTAACAACATTTCATACATTCGAACGCCTTGATGGATATTCAATGTATAAAATTGCTTTAGGAGGACAATACAGAACTGGGAACAACTCATGTGGGAAGGCGTTGCTACCAAGAGTACAAGTTATTTATTAAAGCACATAAATTACGCTACGTCAATAGAGATAAAAGAATGGACAGACACAAAAACAAGGTTACGTTAATCTTGTAAGATTATGGATCGTCACACTTGTGTGCATTTTGATACTCGCCGTCTCGTCTGGAAAAATGCAAGACTCTGCCAAGTTCATTGAAAGCCATGATAAGTTATCAGTAAAGGGAATATTTTGACTGGGAATCCATAACAAGCCCCTACCATTTCCGCTTTAAGAAATTAAATTAAATTTAGTACTTAGACTCACCGCCTCACCGGTGCCAGTATCGCAAGAGAGATTTACTATCGTCTAGTACATTATCTTAGACGGCTACTGTCAAAATTTCACTCGAATCGGACTCGTAGTTTTGTTTTGACCACGTTTGGAAGCCAGCTTGTCCGCTAATTTTATAGAAAAAATGGAAAAAGAGCAATATCGGTCGGTGATTCGATTCCTGTTTTTGGAAGGAAAATCGCGCAGCGAAATCAAAGAGCGCTTGGACTCTGTGTACGATGAATCTTCTCCTTCGATGGCGACCGTCAAAAATTGATATAACGAGTTGCAACGTGGTCGCACACCGGTTTTTGATGAAAATGGCTACCACGGAGGATAACGTGTCAAAAATTAACTATCTCGTATTGGCAGACCGCCACCGCGGGATAGCTGAAACAGTAGACATCTCAAAAGACCGCGTGGTTCATATCCTCCATGAAATTTTGGGGATGAGAAAGCTGTCGGCGCGATTGGTGCCGCGTTTGCTCACTCCAAACAACAACCGCAATAGTGACACCACTATACAGAGCAGTGCTCAAATTGGTCGAATTGCACTACGAACTGCTGCCCCATCCACCGTATTCTCCAGATGTGGCTCCGTGCGACTTTTTGTTGTTTGCAAACTTGAAAAAAATCACTCGCCGGGCAAAAATTTGAGTCGAATGAGGTCATCGCCGCCACAAAGGCCTACTTTGCAGACCTCGAGAAAACCTATTTTTCGGATGTGTTAAAGAAGTTGAAGCATCGCTGGATCAAGTGTATTGACCTAAAAGGATACTATGTTGAGAAATATATCATGACTTTTCCAAAATATTTGCTTTTCTTTTGTAGGCTAAGTACTTATCGGACCGCCCTCGTACATATATACTCGAGAGGCTCGTTGAATCGTTTCAAAAGAACGTAGACCATGAAATTCAGAAACACACAACACTTGTTGTTGTAGTTAATTTGCTGATTCGTATAGACCAAAGCTCATGATAATGGCTAATAAAATCTAATAACATTGTTCCATTCAGGCTTATTATTATTATCTGCACATACAGATATGGTCATTAAAATAGAAACAGCAACAACTTCATTATATAAAGTCAAATAAAAACAACAACAAGCAAATTTTCAAAATTCTAACTGTTATTATAAACACAGTAACACTGCCTTATGTAAAATTATGGGACCGTTAGTTTTTTCTCTCTTGCTTTGTGATCGAAAATTAACAGTTTATTGAGAAAACAAGTATTTTTCCTGGTCATTAAAATAGAAACAGACCAATAATCAAGACGTGTTTATCTTTTAGCGTGAAAAAATTCAATAATTTTTTAAAAATCTTAATTTAGCAAAACGGGATGTTCCAACTGCATTACTTTTTTTTTTATATATATATACATATAGTGTAATAGTTTAGAGATTATGGGGCGTGGACGACACTGCACCAAGGAAGGGAAATATGCCATTTTAGTTTTGCGTAAAGAAGGTAAATCTCTAAGAAAAATAGCTGAGAAAGTTGGTAGATCTCTCAAGCTAATTGTAAACGCATAAGCCAACGAGGGAAAAAAAACAACTGGGCCAGCCAAGAAAAACGACCATCAGAGAAGATAGAGACATCATTCGTGTATCCAAAAAAGATCCTTTTAAGTCTTCAAAAGACATTAGAGCCGAATTACAGCTTGGAGTTTCTTCCAGAACAGTTCGCAGGAGACTTGCCGAAAATAATTTGCACGGGCGGATCGCAAGGAGAGTGCCCCTTTTAAGAAAAAAAAATATAGCATCTCGCTTGAAGTTTGCAAAAGACCATCTTAGTTGGACTGGACAGGAAGGACTCAAAAAATGGAGAAATGTTTTGTGGACCGACGAAACGAAGATCAACTTGTTCGGAAGTGATGGCAGACAAGTTGTTCGAAGACCAAGAGGTTGTGAACTCAATTCAAAATATACCATCAAGACTGTAAAGCATGGAGGTGGAAGTATTCTCCTTTGGGGTTGTTTCTCCTGGTATGGTGTAGGACCAATTCATCTTATTGAAGGTAAAATGGATCAAGTAGGGTATGTTGATATCATGAAGAACACGATGCTGCCATATGCGGAAGAGGATATGCCTTTAAAATGGATCCTACAGCAGGATAATGATCCGAAGCATTCGTTAAAACTTACAAAAAAATACTTCAATGATAATAAAATCAATGTTATGGAATGGCCATCCCAATCACCTGATTTAAATCCGATAGAACATTTGTGGGGGGATTTAAAAAGGCGGTTGGGAGGCATTCCACTAAAAATAAAAAGGAATTGTGGCGGGTTATACAACAAGAATGGTCAAAAATTTCCGTTGAGAAATGCCATCAACTAGTTGACTCCATGCCCAACAGCTGTCAAGCTGTAATAAGGAGTAAGAGTGGGGCAACAAAATATTTTAAAAAAAATTTATTAGGTACTGTTAAAGTTTTAGTTTTTTTAATGTTAAATATTTGTATCTATTTTAATGACCACGAAATATGTTGATTTTTGTTTTAATATGTGAATATTTTTTTTTGTTACTAAATTTTTTTTTATTTTTTTCATCAAAACTAGTTTTATAAACATAAAAAAACAAATTGAAGTCCAAATTAAAATTTATTTTAAGTATTTATTGAATAAAATATTTGAATTCTTAAAACCTTACGGAGTGTGTCTATCTTAATGTCCATCACTGTATATAAAGAATAAAACTGTATTCCAAAATGTTTCGGCGGGATTGGAAATTTTCCAGAAAATTGACTGAAAAATGATAGAAATATTAAAAAGCAATAGCAGCATTTTCAATATTTTGCTATAGCTTTAGCTATTAGAAATAGATTATTTCGATAGGAAAAAGCATAAACAAGTCAGAAACCATTGCAACGCTGTTCTTCTTGACGATCGACAATACGGCTTTCGCAGCATTCCTTTTACTGGTGAATTGATAGCATATCTCACCGAAGAGTGACAGATCTTTACATAGTTTTGGAGAAATTAATATTATTGCGCTTGATATTTGTAAGGCATTTGACAGAGTTTGGCATCAAGCTCTCTTATCGAAAATGCGTGCGTTTGGTATCAATGAAACCCTTATTCTTTGGATTAGAAATTAACTTCTGGATCGTTCCATACATGTTCTATTAGAAGTATTCAAGTCTGATCTTCACAAAATAAATGTTAGTGTTCCTCAGGGCTCCCTTTTGGCTCCGATGATTCTACCCTCTGCTTCTCATATACTCGTTCTCAAATTCACGTTCATCTCCTTCGGAAGTGGAATTGAAATGATACCGTATGATAAGTCCATTAAACTTCGAATTAAATGCTTCGAAAACTCAATTTAAAATCGGATAGTAAGGAATTCAAATATGAAAATTTGATAATCAAAATGGCTTTTAATGCATTTAATCTCTTTAAAATTATTAAAAAGTAGAAAGATAATCTTTGACAGCACCCTGAAAAAGTACATACGCTGTTCCTTTTTTTTCTCATTCTGAAAAAAAAAGTTTGATTTGAGGACAACGAGTCAGTTTCCAATGAATGTGTTCAGCGTGATATAAATGAGTATACATAAAACCGATTCGAAATTGGTCACATTTACATCCAACAAGATTAAATTTGAATCTACTATGTAGTATTAATATACATACATAATTTTGACAGCACTTTTCAAATTGCAAAAATGTAGTTTAATTATAATTTCTAATTCGGGAGTGCAGTCGAGATGTGCTAGAGTATTGTATTTGTTTCAAACGACTAAAAAAAAATCGAGTCTCGAAAAAAGGTTGGTCCGCTTGTTATACATGTTCAAATTTATTTCATTAATGCAGGGTTGCAAAAGCTTAAGTCACTTTTTAGCTCAAGCTTGGCTTTAAAGCTAGTGGGGGACTTATGAATTAAAAAAATGTAATTCAGCAGCTAGTTATTGACTTATGAATTAAAAAAAATTAATTCAGAACCTAATAAGTGACTTATGAATTAAAAAAATTTAAGTCATGAGCAAGTAAGTGACTTAACAATTTAAAAAGTAACATAGTGTCTTATGAATTAAAAAAAAATTAATTCATAAGCTAACGGAAGAAATCTGATTAAAAAATTATTAATTGGAAAATTTAAAAGCTAGCATGATAATCTTATGGCTCACAAAAGCTTGAAATCTACTTTCGTTAATAATTAAATAATTACATATGTAGCCAAAACAAGCTTAAACACTTCCAATCTACCAACTAGCTTATGAATTAAATTTTTTTTAATTCATAAGTCACTTAGTAGGTTGTAAATTAATTTTTTTTTAATTCATAAGTCACTAACTTGCTCATGACTTGAATTTTTTAAATTCATAAGTCACTTAGTAGTTATGAATTAATTTTTTTTCAATTCATAAGTCACTTAGTAGCTTATGAATTAATTTTTTTTTAAATCATAAGTCACTAATTAACTTATGAATTAAATTTTTTTAATTCACAATTCATCTACAGACTTATGACTAATGGTTTTTTTAATTCAAAAATTCGCAACCCTGCATTAAAGTAGTAGATTGCTAATTAATCTTGTTAAATATCCATAATCAAAACAAAAAAACACATATCGCGCTGAATGCATTCATGTTAGTTGAAACTTTCTACTTCACTTTAAATTAAAAAAAAGAAATCAACCACCATTTGCATTTTAAAATGTCAAATTAAATCACCTTGTTAATCTATCTGTATATGCGGTCGAAAAACTATATAGATTTATTTATTCTAAACTAATAAAACCGTTCGATACAAACTTAGCATAGTGACTTGAAACAAGAAAAGTATTATTTATTTCAGGGATAAAACTTTATTATTGTGCAAAAACTACCATTTTTTGCATACCTACATTTCTTGTCTACAATTTTGTATCAAATTTGTGAAATAATTAATTTAAAAACCGTGTCTGGGTAAACCGTGCCGTTTTCATTGATATTCATAAATGCTATAATTAAGTCATTTGCATCTCATGTCAATTTTTTGTTTAAAGATTCAAATTAAATTAAATCATATTAAATGTTAAAATAATAGCCCTGAATAATATAAAAAAGTTCATTCATTTATAAAAAAAATATATTTTTGTTTATTTTTATAGCCAAATTCTATTTAATTTAGAAACATGTTTTTGATACAAAAGTGTGCATTTACACAAACACCATCTATTGAAATACACATGAGCCACAGAAACAGTAAGTGTCAAAACATAAAGACGCAGCTTTTTTAAGTTACGTTTAATAGCTTTAACTTTTTCAAAGAGGTCCTACGACAATTGTTTAAATAAATTTCATAGCAAAAAATTAATTGTTTATAAGATAGTTTTGGTATGGTAGTGCTAGGTTTTATAAAAAATGCTATTTTAAGGACTTTTGCCATATTTAAGGCATTTTTTTTCTTTTACTACATATTTACGACAATTATTTACGCTATACTTTTTTTCGAGTTCATTTTACCCTCTTGTGAGGGTTAGTACTAACTTGACTGTCAAATTAGCATTACCAGGTATTATTTAAAAAAAAATTAACGTCTGCGGTTACAGGCGTAGCCCCACAAAACTTTTGGTTTTACGACAAATTTACAACAATTATTAATACTGTCGTTTTTTTTCTCCGAGATCATTTTACCCTATTTTGGGGGGTGGTAGTGCTAACTTGACTGTCAACTTTGCAACATATTTACGACAAATTCACGACTGTTATTAACACTGTCCGTTTTATTTTTCGAGTTCATTTTACCCCATTTTGAGAGGCGGTAGTGCTAACTGGACTGTGAAGTAACCATCAATTTTTAGCTGTGAGTGTTCAGTTCAGATGCGGTTTAACCTTCTGCCACAACAACTTGTTGTTTCCCACTTCAATAAAATTAATTCCGTGTGTGTAGCTACTCATGGCTCCCACTGTCTATTCTCGTCTACCAATAATATTACAAAGAAAAAAACACAACTATAGGTGTTCCTATTCAAATTGACCTTGATTGTTCCAAAGTCTGTTTATTGACCTCATCTTTCCAATCAAATAATATTTCTCTACTCTGTCTTTGCTCACGGTTCACATTTTTTACACGAAAACGAATACATTTAAAGGTAAACCCCAATTTTATATTTTTTTTTTATCACAAGCAAGTTATACACATAGATTATGTATATACATATGTATATAATTCTGAGAAAGATTGAACGCAAAACATCTAAACGATTAAAGTAAAAAAAAACGTCTTCTAACGCTTTTGTGTTTTGTTGTTTGTTGGTTCTTTTTGTCTGTGAAGAAAGCTTCCACCATACAAATCAATCCCAGACAAGATACAGGGTTCTGAATTTTTATGAACTTAGCCTTGAAGTTTTGTAATCGAAATTAAATGGGTGTTCCGTTAAGAAATACGAATTTCAAAAAGAACCAGAATAGTTCTGCGGAACGTTTAGCAGGGAGATCATACTAGATATATGTATATGTAATAAACAATATAAAATATCAAATACAGACTTGTAGAACTTTTCGGAATGAACATTCTCAAATACATTTTTTTTTTCGTGTTCGCATTTCCTTCTATAAAAATAGATTCTCACATCACAATATGGATCTCCAAAAGTTTAGATTTTTGTTCTAAGAAATAGGAAATGTCCTTCATTTCGTATATGTACGTGTGGAGAAGTGTTTCGTTTTCAAATAAAAAAGATGACAACACATATTTTGTCTTCGATGAGTACTTTAATTAGTGGTTTTATGGCTCACAAAATTTTAATGTCGAAAAAGCAATTGTTCTAATAAATACCGTATGCCACATGCCTAGTTTTTATTTTAGCTCAAAATTATTACATTGCATATTACACTACTACGTAGATAAATCTACCAAGTAGGGACACTGAAAGCACTGCCAATTGAGACCATCGGCTTTGACATTACAACAGAGAGAGAGACATACAGAAAGAAAGAACAACAGAAGAAACACATGTCAAGCACACGGTTGGTATTGAACGGTTCCCCATCCAAGTACTAACCACGCACAATGATGCTTGATTTCGCTGATCCATGGGAAGCGATGCTTTCATCAAAGCCTAGGCCGTTGACAGCTTTATGATTATATGCGGTTCAGTGACAGACATTTGACCATGCGACAGACTCGTTAGCGATGATGACTGTAACGATTGCAATTTAGAACAAGGTTATCTACCTGACGACCTTGAGTGGGAGATTTATTTACAAACAAATTGATACACTTTGGTTTACTTAAGCATGTGTGAAAGAAGCTGTTGAAGTTGTATAAAAAGAAATTTTATATCAAACATTTTTGTATAAACACTTAAAGAATTTCTCTGATAGAAGAGAACAGCTCGTGGAGAACCAGAGCCTAGTGATTTAAAATTTCTAACCATTCCAGTTTAGTTCAAAATTTTATTTTACTCAATATGGTCGTTAAAATTTTATAAAATAGGAACTTTCATACAAGGTGGCGCAAAATTAATCACCCTATCGGAAGTGTTATAATTTTTGCAAATGGCGTCATACATCAATCATATTTGACATTTGTGAACTAAACAGCTGGATTATACAAACAGACAAATAATGGAGCGCTACATTCCGCAAGAATGTGGAAGAATTGTGTCTAATCGTGTCGCGCCAACTGGGTTAACATTCCTGCGCTTAGCTACTCGACTCGAACAGATTGGAACCACAGGATACCAGAAACATCGACCAACAACGGACCACGAAATTGGAAATTTTTGGAAAATTTTAGTGAAAGACTTACACATGGTCCCGTACAAAGTGCAAGCAGTGCATCAGTTATTGCCTGCTGATCGTCCGTCGCGTGTGAATTAATTCAAGCCATCCTCAATCTCAACAACGAAGAGGACGATTTTGTGTCGAAGAGCGAAGAGGCGCATTTCCACTTAAGCGGTTACGTCAATAAGCAAAATCTACGTTTGTGGGACACTGAAAATCCCCGTGTGATCCACGAAGAGCCATTACATCCACTCAAAGCCACTGTGTGCTGCGGCTTTTGACAATACGGTCACTGTTACTGGCGAACGCTACAGGACAATATAGCCCGATTTAACTTTACCAGATTTCTTTGTTTGGGAGTACTTGAAGTCGAGGTTTTATGCTAATAAGCCTCAGATAATCGTAGCCCGTAATGAAAAACTGGCACGTGTAGTGTTTTAACACTGGGAACAGCCACTTGACGGATATCATCTGTTCCACTTAACAGAAAAAATTGTTCAAAAACAAAAATGGATGATTAATTATACGCCACCTTGTATATAAAGTTTAAGTTTAAGTTTTATTTACAATAATTGGTTGTACATTAAGACAAGATCTTTTATAGCACTTAGAAAGTAACTGGCAACAAATAATGTTGTTTTTAATAGTTTAATAGCTATACTTTGTGAAGGAGAGGGAAAAGAGGAGGATTAAGGTAGAGTTGTAAGGGACGAGAAGTGATGACGGATTGCATTTTTGAAGTTGTTTAAGCTGGTTATGAATTTTATATGGGTAGGAAGCGAGTTCCAGAGTTTAACAGTATGAATGAAAAATAAACGCGATGAATTTAAGTAGTTACTAAGGCGAGGAATAATATTAATATTCCTAGTAGACCGATTGAACGAGAGTTTATTAAATAAATATGTCGGAGATTTAAGATAAATTAACTTATATAAGAAAATACAGTTTCTGGCATTGATGTATTGCTGCAGGGCACAACCTAGAAATTGCTTGGAGCAGTCGGAAATATGATCAAATCTACGTAGCCCATAAAAATAGCGAACAGCATCGTTGAATGCAACTTGAAGTTTGCGTTGAGATAGTGAGTAAAGATTGATGTACATGATTTCAGCATACGATATCAGGAGCATGACTAGAGAAAATATCAATTTCCGTCTGGTTGCAAAGGGGGTAAAGTTAGCGGAAAACCATAGTTTTCGTAAGCACCCATAGATGCGACCAAACATTGGTATATTTGTAGCCAGATAAATGACGGTCAATGACAAATCCGTCTATATTAGTGGTAAGTACTTTGTAAATCTCTTTTATGTAGGATTTTTTGAAAGCCTAAGGAGATTTGCAAAATTTTCAAGTCCGTTTGTACAAGCTGGACATAAAAATTCCAACACCTGATTTAATTAACAAACAAAAAAAAAGACAATCTGAAATGAAATGTCATTTTTCTTCAAAAAATAGCACCACCGGTACAAGTTTCATTTTAACTTTTTTAAATTAGTAAATGGACACATATTTCCAGCCTCTACTGTATTTTGTTATTGCTTGAAGTGTTAACTCTCTGTATTGTGTATCTCTGGCACTTAAATGGTAACGGTTCTTTTTTTACGAGGCCATATTGGGGAAAAACCCTTTTTTATTGCGGTAAAAATAATAGCACTGATCGCAGTTTTTGCTAGAAAAAAACATTTTTTGGTGTCATATTTCAAGGTAAAGTAACCAAATGTTAAGATTTATTAATTTTGAATAGGTTTCTTCATTTTAAACAAAAAAAATTACAGTTTTTCAAAGACAATGGGCCGTGGAAAACATTGTACAAACGAAAAACGTGAAATTATTAAAAAAATGATTTCAGAAGGTAAAACTTACGGAGAAGTTCGACGTTTTGTTGGCTGTTCCAACAAAATGATTCGAAATTCAATAATATGCGCACCCAAAACCGAAACTCGTGGGCGAAAACCAGTTTTGTCGAAAACTCTTGTCAGACGCCTAGTCCGAGAAAGCCAAAAAAAAATCCTTTCAAGCCTGCAACTGAGCTCAAAAAAGACCTGAATATTACAGCTTGCGCTGAAACCGTTCGCCACAGATTGAGAGAATATAATTTAACAGCGTGTAGTCCCAGAAAAGTCCCTCTTTTAACTGCAAAACATTCAAAAAAGCGTTTAATGTTTGCAAGACAGCATTTGAACAGGCCAGCAGCGAAACGTTTTATGGACGGATGAGAGCAAAATCGTGTTGTTTGGCGGTAAAGAATCTCGCTCCTACGTAAGAAGACCTCCAAAAGCGGAATATAAACCCAAATACACAAATAAAGTGGTTAAGCACGGAGGTTCAAGCATAATGGTGTGGGCTTGTTTTTCCTACTATGGAGTTGGACCCATATACTGGATTAAACCCATCATGGATCAACACGTCTACGTGAATATTTTGGAAAATGTTATGCTCCCGTATGCAGATGAAGAAATGCCGCTTTTGTGGGTCTTCCAACAAGATAATGACCCCAAGTACACCAGTAAAAAGGCAAAAAAATGGTTTGGAGATCATTCAATTAATGTAATGGAGTGGCCAGCGCAATCGCCTGACCTAAATCCCATCGAAAATTTGTGGGCCGACGCGACGTAAAGAAAGCAGTCTCAGATATTAAACCGACCAGCAACGAAGCACTCTGGGCTGCAGTTAAGGCGTCCTGGGAGAATATTCTGGTTGAAAGGTGTCAAAATTTAGCTAATTCAATGACGAGACGTTGTGAAGCAGTAATAGCCAACAAAGGCTATGCAACGAAATATTAATTTTGTTGGACTACCTCTAAGGAATAAAATCATAGAAAAAGATTTTGGATTTTTACGATGATTTAGTTTTAAGTTGTACGATGAAGCAATGGTGCTATTATTTTTACCGCTTATTTGTTTGATTTGTTGGAGAAAATATAAGTTTTTTCCAAAAAGTTGATGAATAAAAATAAAAATTCTTTTTGAAATGTGTTGTTTTAACTTAATATAAACTTTTTGCATATTCAAAATTTCCCTCGATATATTGGCATACATTTTATTTTGCAACGAAATTTTTTTCTCGTAATGGTGCTATTTTTTTATTTTTCGAATATCAAATTTCTTGTGCAATTCTCCAGAGATCCACTCTGTTGGAAGGTTTCTTTTTTCCAACATAAATCTTTAGCTCATTCCACACATTCTCAACAGGATTAATGTCCGGTAATTGTGAAGGCAACTCCACATACCGGAGTTCCAGTACAACTTTCGAGATGAACACTCTACCCTATATCCACTCATCATCATCATCATCATCGGCTCGACAACCGGGTTCCGGTCCTGGCCTCTTTCAACAAGTCTCTCCACCTATCCCGGTCTCTAGCCGACGCCATCCAGTTGCGCACCCCAAGGCTTCGGGCGTCCTGGTCTACGCCATCTCTCCAGCGCAAGCCCTGCCCACCGGAGTCTACCGAGCTTAATTTTTGTCACGATATCTGCTTCTAGGTAGATTGCGTACAATTCATGATTGTACCGTCTCCGGAATCGTCCTTCCTCACATATGGGGCCAACAATTCTCCTTAAGACTTTTCTCTCGAACGCAGCTAAGAGGTCGGAGTGCCTTTTGCTAAGCACCCAAGTCTCGGATCCATATGTGAGTACTGGCAGGACCATGGTCCTGTACAGCAGCAGTTTTGAAGTTATGGTGAGATTTCTGGATTTGAAAAGCTTTGACAGACTATAGTAGGCTCTGTTGGATTTGAGAAGCCGCCCGCGTATTTCTTCTTCTATATTGTTATCGGCTGCTACTATTGACCCAAGGTATTTAAAGGATTGCACCACTTCAAATTCGTGCTCCGCAACCTTGATTGTTTGACCAACTGTTCCTCTCGCATTCGACGCCACCATATACTTTGTTTTACCTTCACTAATGTGCAGCCCCAGATTTTGTGCCGCCTGCTCGATCTGGATGAAGGAATCGTGTACAGCTTGTTCGGTTCTTCCGATGATGTCAATGTCGTCTGCGTAAGCTAGTAACTGGCTGGACCTGTTGACGATGGTCCCTCTTGTTGCCGTGCCAGAGTCACGGATTGCTTTCTCCAACGCCAGGTTGAAGAGGAGGCAGGCCAAACCGTCCCCTTGTCGGAGTCCATTAAAGATTTTGATTGGTCTGGATAGCAATCCGGCTATTTTTACTTGGCTTGTTACGTTGGTCATGGTCAACCTACATAGTCGTGTCAATTTATTTGGGATGCCGAATTCTCTCATGGCTTTGTAAAGTTCTACCCTGGCTATGCTATCATAGGCGGCCTTAAAGTCTATAAACAGATGGTATGTTGGGATGTTAAATTCTAGACATTTTTCCATCGCCTGCCTAAGGGTAAAGATCTGATCAGTTGTTGATTTGCCTGGAATGAAACCACACTGATATTGTCCGATGACGGTTTTAGCGTATGGGGTTATCCGGTCTTGTAGGATAGAGGAGAGTATCTTATAGGCGGTACTCAACAACGTGATACCTCTATAATTGCTGCACGTTGTGACATCTCCCTTCTTATGTATAGGGCATATTATGCCTTTTCGCCAGTCTTCTGGCATTTCTTCCTGCTCCCATACGTGCACTATAATATCATGAATTGCTTGACGTAAGGCTGGCCCGCCGTGATGGAATAATTCGGCTGGTATGCCATCGGCTCCCGGGGATTTGTTCTGTTTAAGCCGGCCTATAGCCTTCTCAACCTCTTCTATGCTTGGTGGCGGCAACATAGGGTATTCTTCTTGAAGTAGTGGAGCCTCCACTTCTGCAGTGAGCTGACCATTTAGCAATTCATTGAAGTACACTTCCCATCGCTCCAGTATGCTTTCAGGATCGGTGATCAGATTTCCCTCTCCGTCCTTGCAGTATGTGCAGCGTGGTGTGTACTGCGTCATGTTTCGGACGGATTGGTAGAACTTCCGCGCCTGGTGCGGACCTCGCTCTCGGCTGTTTTCTATTTCACAGATTAGGTTCTTCTCCCAGGCTGATTTCTTTTGTCTGTGAAGCCGTTTTTCTGTTCTTCTGAGCTCTTTATATTCTTCTTCGCGTGCCCGCGTTCTATGAGATTGTTGCATTGCTCGGTACGCAACATTGCTCGGTACGCAACATTCATCATCAAACCAGTCAATAAAAAGGAAACGATGGACATCAAAAAATCTTCTGACAGCTTTTGGATAAAAGGACTATTATTCAAATTCTCCAAACGTGGTAATATAATAAAAAATTTCCTAACCGATACCGCATATCATCAACCAAGGGAATAAATCCTGCTACCACCATAGTGCAAGGGCACATTAAAAAACGATGTGAATACACTCTCAAATCGGTACTGAAGATAACCATCTTCCGAACACCAGTGATTGTCATTTGAAAACGAGGATCTGCAACTAACAGTCAAACCATTAACGAAATACTTGGGAATTGACTTTTCCAACAAAATGAATTTCAAGAAGCATGCAGACTTGATGTTGAGCCATCACTGACGAATTTGAAAATAATCAGTCCAACAATCAGCACTACAAGATATTAAAGTCCTTTCATCAAAAATTATTACATTATTATTGTATTAATATTGTAAGCAAATAGCATCAATTAAAGCCAAAAGAAGAACCTTGGGCCCCTATTGTTGAGCCAGCAAGACTTAATTTAGGAATAAGTTAAGTCAAATCGTATTGAAAAATAAAAATTTTAATCTAATTTAATCTAAGAGGACAAGAAGACAAACCACTTCCAATCAATGAAGAACCAGTTTCACCACTAAGTATAGAAGAGGTAGGCTTCATTACAAAAAGCTTAAGAGCTAGGAGATGTTTTGTATGGGGGAATGGAAGCGCGTCCAATGACTTGGCTATGACCTATGTACATATGTATGACCCATCTAAAATAAAGGCGATTCTCTGATCTTCAAGAACTATCGAAAAAAATTCCTGCTTAATGTCGAATATCAGATTCTCAGTCTCAGGATTTACAAAATGTTTCGGCACGGAGATGCGCTATCTATCATGCGACTTCTTCAATATAATTCTGCAGGAGATAGATCAAAGGCGTAAACACCAAGCCTCTCTCTCCCAACTAATCGGGTATGCAGACAATATCCACATCATCCGTGTCCTTCTGCACGCTTTGAAAAACCCTTGCACTGTCAATCCTGATTTACGGGGCCAAGTATTTGACGAGAAGCTGAAAGAGAACTGATCCCTCCTTTCGTAAGACATTTGGACGGATATTTGGTCATACAACGAACTCTCTTAGCTGTACCAAGATTTGGTTGTAGACCGGAAAATCAATACACGTTGATAACATTGACTCGGCCGAATGGACAACAATGGTCCAGCCAAGAGTCTTCGAGTCCCAGCTCCCAGGTTCAAGGTGACAAAAAGAATCGAACTTTCGTCACAACAATGTCACTCTTATGGGGGTTCCGGGTCATTGTCTCATTGATGGGAATGAACGGCCTGACGAGCTGGCCTGGCAAAGATCAGAATCAACATTCCGCTAGGAGTTATGCAGGGCAATATTCTCTCAATTTTTCTTAACGAATTAAACTGAAGGTGGAGCAGTTTAACTAACTTCATTATATCTAGAAAGATTTGGCCGAGCTATAGTAAATTACGAACACTTGATCTGATATGCAGACCCAGAAAGACATAACTAGGATTGTAGCAACCAGAAGCGGACACTGGCCAGCAAGAGAGCATTCCTCACAACACTCACTGTCAAAGCCTCTGGGACTAGAGGGAAAAGTCATCCATTTCTCTTCTCGTGAGCATCACCATAGATCAGAACCAACGGATTACCATAAGAAAATGATGACTTATGCAGAGGATACAATGACGAGGAGATACATGAGGATACTCCTCACTACCTGTGTCACTGCCCAGCGCTATATCATCTGAAGAGCTCTCAGACATTCCCAGCCTCCAACCACAGTCAAAAAACATAAAAATTGTCACAGACGAGAGTGATGATCACGCCCTTAAAAGCGTCTAACTCTCCTCAACCAAGTGATTATGTGACGACATTTCAGGCTATAGCTTGCTGAATCCCATCAACACCCTTAAGGGACTTGAGTCACAATCCCTAGGGTATCACAACGGATCTACATAGATCTAAGTGTGACGGTAACAAAATCAACTGTCAGCCTATTAACCTAACCTAACCATTTCCTCTACAAATGCCCTGCTCAGGCCAAATTTAGAGCAAAATCATTAGGAAGGGAATAAAGATCAAAGACTTGATATCTTTTCTCAAAGCGGTGAAATGGATCTAGGGCGAACTTCGCGTACTACGTTGCCGTTCCCTCCGTTAGATTCTTTAGACCCCGAACTAGCGGAATGAGGACTTTGATGGAGGCTTACGTTACGGAGGGCCGGATAATCACTTAATCGGATTGTCTAGTTTTTTTAGTACCAGTCAACAAGCACAGAGTAGATGATGTCGGATGATTGTGGTGGTCCGGTTGAGTGAGTGACTCAAATTCTAGATGATTGTGCAAAAGCAAACACAATAACGGACATCAAAACCTCCTAGATCCTTACTTATTTTTGAACTTAATATACAAACTGAATGACTCCACAATGTCCACTATCAATTACATCCACAGGTTCATACGAGTTGATATCAAAATGGCGCACTTTAGCCCTAATTTGGCCAAAAGGCTAGATTGCCAGTGGTCACTATTTCTACCTACCATTATGTACATGTATTACAGAAAATAAATTGTGCCTAATAAATGAGGTTGAAAATTCTTCCCGTTTTTTCAAATGAATTCACTTTTTATTTAGAAACATAGAAACAATAATATGTATTATATGAATGTAGGTATAAGACATAAGAGGCACTTTATGATTCATTCATATTTTTAAAATCAACTCAACTTGTTTGCAATAATTCAGATACCTCCAAACGGGTTTTGAACTTAGAAGTGATAGTGAACAACAATGCAAATGCGGCAGGTGAAATTCCGTAAAAACAAAGGTAGGCTAGCAAGTATGTAGATAGGTGGCAGGTAACTGGAGTTTAAATATTTCTCCCTTTTCACAATTTAATGATCCAAATCATTAAATAATAATTATTAAAGGCAGGTATCCTTTTTCCTTGTCCCAGAAATCTAAATTAGCGAATAGAAAAAAAACAGTTCTGGACAATTTGTCTAGACAAAACAATAAATCTGGTCATGCTCCATCTCCCTCGTTCTCATTCGACCTACACGCATGTTGAAACAACGATATCTAATAAATCGCACACTAATAAAAGTGCTGCATATTTTGTACTCGTAGTTGTAGTAATAAATCGTGCGAACATTATAAGGCCAACAACGATAAAAACAACAACAAAAAAGGCACAACACGCGCATGCAGCAGAAAAAAGAACCGTTTTTATAGTTTTACTCATTGTTTACTCCAGTGCAGCTGCACGTGAATAATATGCACAAATATAAGTTGCGAAATATATAACGGAAATGCACGTTAAATGAGCGAGAAAGCGTTATAATGTTGTTGGATATGTATGTATATATACTTACATCATCAAGTTCGATAATATCGTCATCCGAGTCTCGATGATTTTCTTCCTCGTGCAATTCCAAATCGAAAACGTCAGTCACATCACTAACATCAGCCATTGTGCTTATTATCAATGAATGAATCAATCAACCGAATATGTATGTTATTGTTATCGTAAATCGATGTGATAATAGAAAAATGAAGTTCAGTTATAATGATGAGAGACTATTCACTAAAGCAAAAAAAAAACTGTATATTTGTTATTGCCTTATCTAGTTAAACACGTTCTCGACGCGCGCGACACTACGACCTACGAGCCTACGACGACGCGACCACGGCGAAGAACAATTACTTTAGCTTTGCCTGCGGCGAAAGTGTGTAAATTGAAACAGAAATGTCGTTTGCAATTAAGTAAGACAAGGACAACGGGATATGTTTTCGATGACGAAAACTTGTTATCGTTGCACTCGCCGACACGATATTTGTGTTGTTTTTGGGTTTCCTGTGTTTACACACACGAAACTCAAACTTGCTGCCACGCACACTGTCAAAGTTGGCTTTTTTTTATTTTATTTTTTTTTTCAACTTTTTTAAAAAACTTAATTTTTTAATTCATTAAATTATTTGGCAGTTATTTATGAATTAATCAAGCGAAATTTACTATAATTTTCAATTTAATTCCCACAAATGCAAAAGATATGCGTAGGATGTTAAGATTAACACGAAAATATGTCACGCAATAGAACACCTCACCTCACTTACTTCACAACAACCGAACGAACTTGATCTCGTTTCACGATAACGAGGCTTCCAGAAAATACAAATTCCTCGATTTTCAATGTTTTCGAAAAAATTTCATATAATTTGTGACAGCAGCACAAATTTAATTATATTTTAACTTTTTTCCACTGAATGCTTTCAAAGCAAAAAAAAAATCATCTACACTTCTCTACACAAAACCAAACCAAAAAGGTAGACACTGGCCTTTTTTACACGCTTCCTTGGGCCATTCTGTTTAGCGACTTCATGGGTTTTTTATTTTACATTTAGTCTGTTTTTTTTGCTTCGGTAGGTTTCTTTTAAGTTATTAAATTATTTTCCATAGAATTTAGAAGAAATTTGATGTTTTTTGTTAAAAAAAAATTGCGCGTGTTGGTCAAAATGAATTGCGTTTTCCACGGGTTTGTATTTGTTTTCTTCACGGAGAGAATGCTCAAATCGAACTAACTAATCAAAGCGATGAACGAACGAAATGATGAATAAAATGGTCGATGGAATATTGCTGCTTGTGTTTGGCCAAGGCCGAAGTCAGATGTTGTTGCTATATCGATCTCTTTCTAATGTCATTATGAATAGGGGTGTGTTCAAAAAGCGTAGTTGCAATAATTTTATGGCATGTTCTTTCTAATGAGCAAATTGCTTACATTAGAAAATAATATTGCTATTACAAAATCAGAGATTTAAATAGGCAATGCCTTGCATTTTTATCAAAAAAATTGGTTTAAAAACAATGTTTAAAAAAACATGAGGTCAATGATTGATAGTTTTAAGTTTTGAGTTTCTTTTTGTATCCTATTTTCAGCAATATAGAAAACATAACCATTTGTATTACACTCTCTAATTTATTCCATATCAAGTTAGAAAAAAATTTGTCAACATGATTCTTAACATTTTAACAAAATTTAAAAATCATGTTATGGGCATTCATGTTAACGCAGAATATTCGGATTTATGAATGATAATTTTGGTATTCGGCATTCTAAAATCTGTTATAAAATCTGCTAAGAAAACTTTTATGAACTATCAAACGTTGGAACCCAGAAAAAATCGTTTACGAATCACATTTTTGGTATTTAGCATGTCAAATCTATTATAAAATATGTTAAAAATCATAAAAGAATAAAAGAGAAACTTTTGTGACTTTTATCATAAAATATTTCAATAAGTAGACAGATATATCAAGTAAAAATGGATATTTATTTCTTATTTCGTCAACGAAATGTTCTTAAAAGGAGAAAAATGTAAGAAAATATATTAAAACACATATCATATAAACAAATAAGAAGGGTATTGCCATGATATTCCTTGAAAGCTAAAACATATGAGGTAAAATCGTCCCATGGTATGGATACCAATAGTGTTTAAGAGTTTACTTTTTTGTTCGTCATCCATTTTAATTATGTCAAGTGAAATATTTTACTTAATCACAGCTGATTATGATAACAGATTTAGTTCAGTTTCATAACAGATTTCGTTTTCGAAGTTGCATAACAGACTTTTATAAAAGTTCGAGCCTCTGAATACCAATCATAAAAGATCTTTTAAAGTGGAAATCTTTTATGATTTGTAGAATAACAGAATAGGCCTAAATTTTATCTCCGTAGAAACAAGCTGTCAAAATTTGTATGGGAAAAACTTTCTACAAAGCTGATAAAATTATTTAACGAAGGGAAGAAATAAACCTGATAAATTAAAGCTCGATTGGCAGATCTTAAAATATTGTCAGATCTTTCAGTGAAAAACATACTTACAATGTCTTACAACCATGTAGTCTTACAATTAATAAATTGTAAGAAAATTTATCTTACAATTAATTGTTAGATCATTGTTTGACAATTAATTGTAAGAACTCTGACAATCATGTGTACGCTAGCTGACAATCGTGTAATCTTGCAATTAATTGTTAGAAAATGTATCTGACAATTAATTGTAAGACGCTAAATCGTATGGTATTTGATAATTCTACCAATTCTTATCGTTGTCCGATGTTTCTGACAATGAAGAAATTTTAAGGTGTACGTTTTTTAGCATCACACAATTTTTTTCATTTTCAGACAACTTGCAGTAAAGGTTTCCATTACCAATAAAAACAATTAGTTGTATGTGTACACGGCTGGTAGAAAATCTACCAATCTCTTACAATTAATTGGTAGGTATTTAGCTAGCTATTTGAAAATAAATTGTCAGCCAACTTCTGACAATAAATTGTAAGAGATTGGTAGATAGATATCTCTACCAACCGTGTACACAACTTAATTGTCAGCTTATTTACTACGTTTATATGCAGTATCGAAAGATCGAGTTGGATTAGGGTCAGATTTTCTACCCAGGTTTTTCGTCATTTGAGTTAAGAACTCGATTTAGAGTTAAGTTGAAATGGTGTTGAGGGAATGACGTCTCACATATCATTTAAAAACACATTTCTTAATGTACGATTCTGAAACAGTTTGTCAAACCAACTCCTCGACCAAAGTTTTTCGAGCAATTAGTAAGTAATGTCGATTTCCTTTACACACTAGGGATTTCGATCCCTTGTCAATTTTTTTTCTGTTGGGCGTGCGTATTTCATATTCATGTAAATCCCTCTTCAAATACGGATTCGAAGAATTTGATCTCTGTCAAAAAAAATCGTTTTTTTTTTGGTGTGAAGGAACGTAAAATCTGCCGAGAGATCGAAATATTCGCACAGAAATTGATTTCTCATGTGCAAAGGAAATCGACATTAGTAAGTAAATTTTTATTGAGATTTTTCTTTTTTTTTTCTATTACGTCATCGAGCAATCGATTATCCTTATTTGACATTTTCATTCGATCACTGATGGGACTCACTCACTCGGCCACTGAAGCGGTAATTTGGCCCCAGGTCTGACAAGATTGTAAGATCTACCAATCGTGTACACTAAGCTTAAGAAATTATCTAAATTTTAAGGAATGTTTTGAAATTATTTTTGTTTGAAATCTACTTGCTTTATTGTAAGAAAACAAAATCACTTTTTAACCCTAAAAAGATAACCTACGTCAAATTGACACGTAAATTATGTGCTTCTCTTATGAGACATGAAATATGCTTATCTTTCTAGGGTTAAGTTAAAATATTAAGGCTGGTATTCACCGAGCGCTCATAACTTAAGAAGCTCATAAACCTATTCACCAAGCAATATTAGTGAAGATCTACGAGCACTCTTAAAAGTTAGGAGTGGTCCGGACTGAAACTTACGAGCGCTCTCTTCGAAAGTTTATTCGAAAATTCGAAAACTAAACAAACGACGGTGAGTGCAAAACCAAAACCAGTTATCGCAGTTATCACTGCCAGCTGTCATTCAAGTTCGAAAACAGTTTGATTTCACAGTTTGGGTATACCTGAACAAGAGAGAGTGGCTCTCATTTTCGAACTTCGAAAAACACTTGTGAGTGGTTGGTGAATACCCCAAAGAAATTTCAAGTTAAGAGCCTCGTAAAGTTAAGAGCCGTTTAAGAGCGCTCGGTGAATACAAGCCTAAATGATGTGCATTTTTGATAACAGCTAATTTTAATTAGTTAACTGTCGTTTAACGAAAAGCTGATTTAAGTAAACATTTCTTAGAGGGTGTTCATGCAAAAATGTGGCGGACAAATATACCTTTCTGCAAAGAGTAAATTATATCTTTGCATGTATACCCTTATTATTCTTTGCATCTCCTATTACTGCTTTTAAACGAAGCAATAATACCTTGCGATTTTTAAGCCCGTAGGAGAGAGACGTATGTGTTGGCGGGGTTACACAAGGCAGAAGATGACTCCAAAAGAGAAACTAAGGCTCGTATTCACCGAGCGCTCCTAAACGGCTCTTAACTTTACGAGGCTCTTAACTTGAAATTTTTGTGGGGTATTCACCAACCACTCGCAAGTGTTTTTCGAAGTTCGAAAATGAGAGCCACTCTCTCTTGTTCAGGCATACCCAAACTGTGAAATGTTGTGGAATGTTGGTCTTGACAGCAAATGGATACTCTTCTACTTGGCATTGCTCACATGGATTCGAGTCAAATGCGTGCGTGGCACACGCACAAGCGAACAAACTTTCGAAGAGAGCGCTCGTAAGTTAGGAGTGGTCGGGACCACTCCTAACTTTTAAGAGCGCTCGTAGATCTTCACTAATATTGCTTGGTGAATAGGTTTATGAGCTTCTTAAGTTATGAGCGCTAGGTGAATACCGGCCTAAGATTAAAAATCGCTTTCGTGTAAAAGCAGTATATAGTAATATACAGGGTGGTGCCAATTTAAATGCAAATTTGTAAAATAATTTTTGGGCATGTTCGTTTGGAATGGGTTCTTTTTCTGTTCCTTCATGTGGGAGAAGTAATTTTCTACAACATCGTTTTAATATAGAATAAATTAATAGATACGATATTAAAGGTTGCTATGTAGTTACATTATAACGGGTTTTTCCATAAGAGCGTCTAGATTTTAAAATGAAATAAAACGAGCTGTGACTGAGGTATTAACAAAATTCCTTTTATTTGAAAGATCCATGTATGCCATTAGATTATGTATTGAATATGACAAGGATCAAATGCCCGGCTCGGCATGAATTCGAGCGGTTGCCTGTTTTATGTTAATGCATATTCAATTGTGGTTTATTATCATAGACCTGCGAACCCGTTTTTGAAAAAATTGCGGATAAATGAAGCCACCGGCGCAAAATCCACATCAAACGGTAACTTTTTGCGAATGTTTTGTCACCCTGATGAACCTCGTGTGGGTTGTTCCGCAAACGGCATTCATCTAGAAATGCGCCTTGTCGCTAAAGATAATTGTTCGGGGTTGTGTATGGCGAAAGGAGGAATTCTTGTGCATTGCAAGGAATCGACTGCATGTGAAGGGCCACCACCGTCCATCTCTACCGTAAAATGGGCGCAACGCGCACACTACGCTAAGGAACACTCATTTTGATAATAAAGTTTTACCATTTGGAAGTGGTGTTCTGTCGTGTTATTTGCCAAGGTGATTTGGGATCAGCAACTGAATAATAAATAACAGATTGGTCACATATTACCAAAACAATATGCCCGCCACAACCCATCAAAGAACCCCTTTTTTTATAACGTGTACACATAATATTATAATGCTATTGTATGGTGTAACATAGTGCGAGCGTTTAGGTTAAGGGGAGACAAAACTGATGAGCATTCCCAGCTAGACGATTATTACGGCGGAATTGTTTGGAGGAACGAAAGCAACTGGCTATTTTAATTGAACATTGTTAATAAAAAAAAAACGATAAAAGAGATAAAGGCAAGAGACGTTACTATGATGTTCAAGAGAAACAAAAGTTTACGTAATGGAAAACTTTTAAGTGTTTCAAACAAAAATTCGTTTGTGGCTTTAAACAAAGTTATAAAAAAATATTTTAAGTGCTGTCGTCGATTTTTTTAAATGTACCTATCCATTTTAAGTAAATTAAAATCAACTTCAATATTTATGATGAGTAGACCATTCTCTAATTCGAATTTTTTTTATAAACGCAAAAATATTGAAATTTAGTTTTCCCGCCTGATTATCAAAAATCCTAAATTATTGCACGAGAATCTATATAAGTCTTTCAATGTATAATATCATTTGCCTACCTACAATCATTCTTCGTTAGAGTTAAATTCAACCTTTATACTCTACGCCTCCAAGGCTGTTTGACTTAAAAAATGATTTTAGTTCTAGCTTGATTCAGTATATCTCGTTGATGGTTATACCGTTTTTATTGCTAACCGATATTTTGCACAATTCCATCTAAATCAAAACCGGTTCGAAATTTTATGTAAAACAATTATAAAAAAAATAATGCACTGAAATTATTATTTTATTAAAAAATAAGATTGTAGAACCGAGAAATAATTCGTAATTTCAAAAGTACTCCACAGATCTTTAAGTTTAATTCATTAAAACTATACAATTTAGATCTGCATTATATTTTAAGAATTATTCGGTCAATTCAAATCTACATTATACTTCGTTTAAGAATTATTAGGTTAAGTACACAACCCCCAATACAAAATATTAAAATGTAATAAACTTTTTTGTAATTTCCTTCCGGTTCTCATTTTTGTGAAATCTTAAAGGTGCGTATTTTTTTTTAATTGAGCACCCACTTGGCTCCTTCAAGATGCTCGTCAGTTACTAGAAAGTTCTCAAAATTTGTTGTATGCAAACGAAAGTTGCATCTTTAAGTTTCCTGGTGGAAATATTCTAAATTAAACTTTCTGTCGTCGGAAAAGATTAACGTTACCAAAGTGTTGTGCATTTTTAAACATGAATCTATAAATTATACAAGTCTTGAACTGAAACACAAAGAATTTAAGCATGGGAAATCAAATATCTTTATTTGCAAACAGATCTTTGTTTAGATTACACATTAAGTAACTATATATAAATTAATATTTTGTAATAGTTATTTTGTTTTATACATTTCTTTTGTTCATGCTTTTGTTTTTATTTATATATTTATGTTTTGATAATCCTGTTGAAGTGCAAAAATATATATACGAATAGCCCATACTGAATAGGAAAAAAACATTGTTTATATTTATGCAATTTCTTTTTTAAACAAGTGCACACATTTAACTTGTGCTCATTTTGTTTTTGCTTCTAAAGGTGAATTCCAATCTAGAATCTCGAAACTTAATTCGCTACGAAATAATAGAAACAATCTCTGCTTGGGAATTGTTTTAGAAAAGAAAAAGTTATATTCAAGCACCAATATACTTAAAATTATAAAAATAAAAAAAAATAAGATAAATTAAAAATTTTGATTCCCATATTATTTTCCAGGCAAAACGACAATTAATAATTCTTTTGATTTATGTCCAGCGTTAATACGATGTATCCTGCTGCAGCTGTTATTTCAAATTATTGAAACTCAATGTATCTCTTAGGATGGGCCGTTCCCTAGGTAGAATATCAATACTGTTGCGACTGAGTGCGTTATGGAATTTGGATGGCATTTTTGGAGAATGTTCCATTACCATTGATGCCCTGCTGTCCTGTAAAAAAAAAACAAACAAATACGCACACACAAAATTTGCCAATTGTTTTTTTGTATATGTCACAAATGAACTAAATATAAACTTTTTATTTCCATTTTTATAATAAACAATGAAAAAATAAACAAAATAAAAAATAAATTCAAAATTAAGGCTGTGAAGTAGGTGACGCAAACAAAAAGATAAATGAAGGTGTAATGGCGTGTAAAATTTTTACACGTGCTACGTACATTACAAAAAAGGTACATGTATATTCCACAATGTGATTGAATGAAAAAATAAACTTAAAACAAAACAAAAAAGGAAAACAATAATAACGGTGAAGTCAAGTTAGTGGTAAATGGTGGTCTCGCGTTCTCTCTTTAAATGCCGCCCCAACGGTAATAGGTCTGTTTTGGCCTAAGCTACCTGATTGCTGCCTTCATCGGGACCTGGATTCGTGTACGACTGGAATGTGGGGGCATCGCGCCTCGTCGTCACCTTTTCCTGTATAGAATTGAAAGTTTTTGACAGCCACGGTTGCCAGCTGCTGCGGTTATTTTGAATTTCTGAGAGGGTGGCGTTGAGCTGATGGTTAAGGTCCTGGTTCTTGCATTCTGCCTCGACCTGCGCGAGTTTTGCCTGAGCAAGTTCAAGTTCGAGCTCACGTATCCTTTGTGTAGCTATATTGAAGGGATCCAGAGGTCCTAGGGCGGGTTCATCTGGTTGTTTTTTCTGCGACTTTAAAACATTCCTTAGCGATGAATCCTTTTGAATATTTTCAGAACAGACGCTGCATTTTGTTACTGTTTCCTGCAAACAACAAACGACGTTCAAATTATCGTAAGATTTTGGGTTAAAAATTTAATTCTTACCGAAATTCCATCAACAATCTTGTTAAGTCTAGTTATTTCCTCTTCTTGACGCTGTATGATTTGCTTGTAATCATGTGTTATTCCAGTGTGGGTCTTTTCGGTTTGAATGGACTTTTCAGTGTTTTCATCGATTTTCTTTTGCAAAAGAGCGATTTCGGCTTGGAATTTCTTTCGTTCTTCTCCAAACTTCGCTTCGTAGATTTGTGCCTCCTTTTCGATGCGTTCCTCGTTCTTTTTCTGTATGAAAAACTCATCTTCGTATTGTTTCAATTTTTTGACTTTACGTTCACAAGCCATCTTCATGATTTTACGGGCTTGACTAGAGCTGCGACATTTTTTGGGCAAAGTGACACGGAAATACTTGAGTATGCCTTCGAAATCGAGTTGGCGTAGTTCGGCTTCGCAAATTGAAAGCAAAGTAATGGCCACTTGGAATAGCAATGGTATTCCATCGAGTAAGAATACATCGAGGACATGAAATACAAAACACAAAGGAAATCTTGCCGTAAATAACGTGAGGAACCACTGAGATGCATACATATGAGTTTCGACACCACATCTTTCGAAATGTTCATGAAGTTTAGGCAAATGTTCGCGTATAAGGCGGTCAAGTTGGAACAATCGCAGGTAGAGAGATTCAAAGCCTTGCTTGTAAAGGTCTCGAAGACGATAGTCGAACATTAGCGAAACCAGTACGCAAAATGCGTCTTCTTCGGGCATCTTTTCGGAAAAAATTGTTTGTATAGATAAACGATAAATGAGAGAAGAAAAACTTACATGCAATAATAAACTGGCAGCTATGAAGCTCAGACCCTGACAATAGCCAACTTCACTATCATAAACGGCATATGCTTTAGACACTTTAAAGAGTGCATCTTGCCCAGATCCACCGGTTTCTTTAAAGCATTTGTGAGCAGGAAATGTTCTGTGAATGTCTCGCTGGATTACTGTTTCACATTTTGTTTTCTAAAAATATTTGTTTTATATTAATTGTTGTGTCAATACAAGAAGAGATACAATTTTTCGGAATTTATAACTAGAAAATATCTAAAATTTACATAAACATAAAAGTAAATTTTTGTACAAGAATAATACGCAACATCTGTCTTTAAATTTAACACTTTTGATGACCTTTTCATTGTATTTTGGACTGATGAGGAACTAAAAACTGTTTGGTATACAATCACAATTACTTGTTAAGCACTACATTTTAATCTGGTTATAAATAGAGAAACGAGTCATTACTCACCAAATAGGAAGTAATGGCTTTTTATTTTATATTTTGCTCGGGCTAAAGGAATTATGCCTACCGTTAACATTTTTAAAGTTGCCTTAGGGTCATAAAAATAACCTGACTGATTCTTAATAAGAGATCCATAAAAATTAATAATAATAATTATAAAAAGTTCAATACTTACTTCCGTAATTAAAGTCCTATACTTGTCGGTCATTTCTATTTTGCCTTCTACATTTGACAACTTTTGCCAAATTTTTCCTCTAAGTGCCTCAGGAACACCGAGCCTCACAAGTGGGGCTAAATTTTTAGGTCTCTTCTCGGTGTCCCATTCTTTTAATATCGGATCCCATTCATCTAATGTATATTGTGAGCACTCTTTGGAAACTTCCCCAGTTCCACTGAGCAACGGTTCATCTCCATCCGAACTATAATCTGTTGGACAATCATCTTCAATTGATACAACACTCGACGATCTAACCATTCGTGATAAATTATTGATGCCGAATTTGAGGAGCGACGACTGTGGCGTCTGTTCGAGTATCTCCTCAGATGGATCAATTGATGCCACTTCCCAGGAGGCTTCGTCGGTTTTTTTTAAATGTAAATAGAAACGCAACGACATGGGACGCTTAGATGTGAAATGATCCATTATACGAATTTCGGTTTGTGACTGTATTATGACCGGAGTTTCGATAACAAATCGTACAGGTTCTTGTATTCCTCGAATAACAAGGTCCACAGCTACGGTGAGGAACGTTTTATTTGATTCAAAATTGAGCTGTTCAAAAGCTTTGTCGCTGGCTTTCCATTCGGCACGGATTTGATACGGATTTAGTGTTAAAGGAGTTTGGTTGTCGATGTTACCCACTTGGTATCCCATCGTTACCATATCGAGTAACTGCATGTCAGCCTGACGGACAAGCTTGCCTGGACTGAGGAGAACTCCAAAGCATCTCTCTATGAAAAGTGGCTGAAGAGTTGAAGATGCAGTCTGTTTGACAGTGATACACACTTCTTTGTCGGTCCTGCAACGTAATTTGAAGCTTGATCTATCGCCTCGTGGAACTGCACAATATGCTTTGGCCACCTTCTCTCGGATCTCAAGTGAAACTATAAACTCATATCCCGCTGCATTAATTGGATTACCACTTATGTCTGAGGTAATTGAGTTTATCATTATGCTATCGACGGCAGAAGTTACACTGCATGTCAGACTTGCTGGATAACGCCGAAAAGCTTTGGTGAAACATGCTAGAACAGACATATTTTACATAAGACATTTTGATTTTTCATCGATGAATACAATTTCTGTCTTACCACTAACTTGGTTGACTGCTTCTGGTATGTGACATCGAAACACATGACATTGGAACAGGGATTCACCATACAGCCAAGTAAAAGCAAAACAGCTACGTTCATTACTTTCAACTGGGCCGCGAAAATACAATATTATGGTTTGTACTTCATACGACGATATAAGTGAATTGTTGTCTGCGTCATAGAGCCTTTTGGAGAAAAAAATCCCGATAAATAATTTAAACTGAGTTCTTCGTTTCATATGATAAAAAAAAATCAACTGTATTTACATGACAAGGCCATCGGAACAATTAGGAATGCTAACAGAAACTTTAAGGCCAACCGAGTTCGATCCTGTGTTTAAATCACACATAATTCGGTGAATGTCCAACTCTGACTTTGGTGCATTTATGTTGGCTGCTCCCAAGTAAGTTACGCCAGAAAAGATCGTGCATCCCTGTTGGTCGATATCTGAAACTAAACAAAATAGAAAAAAGCGTATGTAGTTTGAAAATTATTTTGCTATAAAAGCTTCCAGAACGCTGGCTAAGGGCAATCAAAATCAATTAGAAATGTACATATGTATGTATTTTAGATTGTTCGAGTTAATTGCCATTTGAATGCCAAATGTCAGAAACTTGAATGCATTCAACAGATGAATAAGAATTCTCTAGCTCACTCAACACATCATCGCTTGAGTATTTTTGTCGGTTTTTGATACAAATTTGTTGACAAACGATAAGTATAGGATAGGGTCATTCGAAAATAAACGTATTAAAGTGAAAAATGACAATAAATTTTAAAACGGCCTCGCCGTACCGGCTGTTATTCTATTAAATGCGGAAACTTTATTGCACGTAAGAACACACTTGCACAGCACAATTTAATACGTTTTAAGGTACTAGTACGGTCTAGAATGCCAAAAAAACGCACGATTTTTAAGATTTTTTTTCTCGGAAACCTTATTAGGTAATTACATAATTTTTTTTTAAATAATGAATACATGCGTCAAGAGTAAAAAAAAATTTATTTTTTTTAATTTTCGAATTTTGGCCGAATTATAGAGGGCGCAAACGTCGACTCATAAAAAAATACATGGTCCCATGGCGGACAGTTAATCTTCGGATCTACTACACCGATTTTCAAAAAACTTGTTGCAACTTGAATGTTTTTATGTTTTCTAGAACAATTTACCACAATTTGACCAAAAAATTATGAACAAAAAAAATGGCGACCTAAAAATGGCCAAAAAAATTTTCAAAAAAAAATTTTTTTTTTCAAAGCTCGATATTTTTTTTTGTTTTGACTTTTTAAACAAATTGTGGTAAATTGTCTCGTAAGATACCTTCCTTTAAATAACCCATTTTGTTTTTTTTTGTTTCAGTTCAGCCAATTCTGAGATTAACTGTCCGCATTGGGACCATGTATTTTTTGATGAGTCGACGTTTGCGCCCTCTATAATTCGGCCAAAATTCGAAAATTAAAAAAAATAATTTTTTTTTGTACTCTTGACGCATGTATTCATTATTTAAAAAAAAATTATGTAATTACCTAATAAGGTTTCCGAGAAAAAAATTCACAAAAATCATGCGTTTTTTTGGCATTCTAGACCGTACTACATAGTACCCTAAATGCCAGAAGGTTTATAAAACCAACTTGTATATATGTATATAATTTTCTATAAGAGAGTAAGGCACGGGGAGTATTTTTTAACTGTTTAAGGAAATTTTGAAGTACAGGTGTCTTATTTTCTTGGTTATTGATTGGTGTAATCAATAAAGACAATATCCAAACGTATATATTTAAGAACAAAATCACATCTTTTCCACAGTCATCATTTTTTAATCATACACTTCACATTATTATAAGTTTATAAATACTAACCTTCTTCGTCAGTATCACTTTTTTCCGGCTTCATGTCATCCTGTTTTTCCCCGCCAGCTGGGCTACCATCGATACAATCGTAAAACACAGAATGACCCACCTTATTGACATCTGGCGTAGAAATATTCGATTTAGGTGATAGCAGTCCACCATGACGACCAAGAGTTTGAGTACCCAACTGTGTAGCTGGTACGTTTGTTGATTTAGATGTTCCGGCTAAAGGAAGTGTCAACGACTTCTGTGCCAATTTTGCGGCATTACATGAAGCTATTCAAAAACAAGAATAAATAAATAAGTCACACTACGAAATTCAATTTATTCGAAGAAAACTTTGCAATCAATTACGATCAAGTAGGCGTTTTGTTTACAAATAAAAAAAATCAATTAATTACAAATACAATACATTCTACAACAACAAAAGCAAAAACAAAGGAAAGAGGTATGAGAAAACAAAAAGAAAAATAGAAAAACAATTAAACTAACTTGAGTACGCCGATAACATACTAATTTGAATTTGTTTTTTACAATTCACTTTGCACAATAATTTTTATTAGCTTTTTTTAATAAAAAAAAAACTATTATTTTAAAGCAATTATAACGCTGCGAAGGTTATTCACTCTAGTTTGCTTTGCTGGTTCAATGCTTCCACCCGACTGATCATTTGCATCGATAAATCATCTGATACAAGTTAATATCGATAGACGAAGAGAAGCTCACTCGCTCTAATAATAAACCATCTTCAGATCTGTATGTTGACCGTTTGCGTTGGAAGCGCCCAAAATCAACTCACACAATAAGCACGAAGAGCAAGCACAATAAGTTCAATTGAGCGAAGCATGATAAAAAAGAGTAATGTAAATAAACAAATAATGTAGATCACCGCTGTGCGTAGAGCAGCCGGTTGCATTCGGGTATCTTTTTTTTTTAATAAAATTCTACTTGAAAACGGTTGAGTAATCGCGTTACGAAAGGAAAAGTTTTTTTTCTCTGAATTTATCATTGTCAATCAATTGATTTAGAATTAGGTGAACCTTTTCAATATCTGTGACGTTAACAATCAAACAGAGGCTAAAAAAAATGAAAATGAAACCGAGCAAAAGGGCGGAAAACTATAATTCCTAAAATATTTAAGATAATTTAATGCAGTAAATTTTGTAAAATTTGTAGAAGTCTTTTTTATTAGATTGACCAATAAAAATACTAAAGGGACCTTTTATTTTCGTCCTTTAGTGAAATGTTTTTTTTTTAGGCAGTTTTGTTTGTTAAAAATATATTTAGCGCGTTTTGAAAATAAGTTTCTTAAATTTTGATTCTCAAATGCCTGTAAAATTAAAAAAGAGAAAAATAGAGCTGTTTTGAAAATTACAAGCATTGTATGAAAAATAGCACCCATTTGATTGTTAAAAACATTAAAATAGTAATAACTTCTAAACCAGCCCGTTTTGAAATACAATTTTTCCACCATTCTATAGCTCTCTTTAATACGCAAATTTTGGTATACCACACTCCATATTTTGAAAAAAGTGCCTTTAGCACCGTTTTGATTGTTAACGTCACATCTGTTGGTGATTGAAACTTCAATTTTAATTTTATTTTTTATCAAAGGAAAGTAAAGTTAAGTGCATGACTGGGTTGCACGAATTTGCTCTTATGTTTATGAATGTTCTATACAAAAACAGCTGTAGCTCTAGACGAAAAGAAGTTGTTCTCATTTTATAAATTATTCTTAAACGAGTTTATTTAAAACCTAAAATCCACAAAACAATTGCCGAAGAGATTGTTTGTTGGAAAAATATGGCTACAAACGCCTTGAAATGGACTAGACATCAAGAAACATAAGAGCGCCAGACCATCAGGACCGATAAAGGGAAACCGTTTGTAACATCGACTCAAATAAAAAAAGGTAATTAACTCGGTTTTAAATTTAAATTCATCGAATAACCGATGCAGGTTGCAGGAAAATAAACTTCCCACTGTCGAAGAAAAGGCCATTGTTCTGCTAATACAAAGACGGAAACACTTTGGGCAGCACCATCTTCTTTAGAGTAAATAAATATGACGGAATATTTTATGATGTGCTGACCATCAAAAGACGATTGTTAAACATTTGTAAGAAGACAAAACCATAAAAGTTTTCAGAGATGACCAACTTACCGATTTAAATCCAAAAGAAAAACAATTTTGAGTGATGTTTTCTCTTTGGAGTATTTGCACCTAAATTCAGTGAACATTGGAAAACGTGAACCCCCAAAAAAGTGAACAATGTATTTTTTATACTGACTTCTTTAAAACGTGAATTAAAGCTCTAAAACATTAACAGCAATTTTTTCAACATAAATACATAAAAATGCACTGAAAGTGGGACTCATAGCTTAAACCATTGATAACATCTACGAGACTACTTCTTCAAAGTTTAAATCTTCGATTGTTATAGATTTGATTAAGCTTTGACCAAATAACCAGCTTCAAATATAACTGCGAATTAACTACATCAGTTGATGAGGAATGGAATGAAGACAATTTTGAATTTGATCCGTCTCAGAACCATTAAAATGAACAGGAGGATGACGACGATGCCTATATTGAGAAAAAATATGTTCAGAGTTAGCGCAACTGAAGAAGTTGAAATATTTAACAAGGCTTTGCAATGGTGTGCATATTCAGGCGTTGACGAAAGCTATATAAGCTTACTTAGACGCCTAAGAGAAAATGCAGTTGTTCAAATGTTGGGAAAAATACAAAAAAAATAAAATTACCTTTCAGTTTTAAAACTTTCCTAAGGTAAAAGATTTTGTTAATGGGCCGTACCAGTATGTGCAAATATGTAAAAATATTGATGAATCTATACTTCTACAAGCAAAAAGACGATAGAATGGAAAAAAATCTGGTTTATTTTAAGAGCAGTAGTAAGACAAAACAGTAGGAATACAATTTTAATCATAAAATGTTACATTCCAAAACATGAACACCTTCGGTTTTAATAAGTTCACGTTTTCCAATGTTAACTGTACATATTTCTTTGCAAAAAATAATAAAAGTAAAATACGATTGTTTCATGTTGATAATTTTTTGGTTAATAAATTTAAATAAACTTAAGTTGATTTTTTGTAAGGAGTTAAGATATTTTTTAGCACACACTTGTTATTTTGCAGACCACTGTGCATCGCACGTAAAAATTAATAACAGTCACCTGCATCTTATCAAATAAAAGATTTTAAAAATATTGATTGAAAAAAATAAGTGATATTATTTGTGTTATGTATTTGCATTGCCGACAGCATGTGTTTGAAAAAAGTAACAGCTGAATTGCTATTGTGCTGCTGTAACTTTTGTTCTACAAAAAGCTGAGCTAAACAAAATAACTGTCAAATGATACTTAGTTTTCGATTTTATAATAAAATAAATTTGATCGGCAACAGCACGTGGAGTAACTGGAGACAGGACTGGAGGGGATCAACAGTTCAGAGATCAGAATCACTTGGAGAGATAGATAGTCTTGGAGGATTTGTCTCTGGTTCGTCAGATGAAGGTGACAGCGGCTGGAAATCGAACACAAGCCTTCGAAGTTAACAGTTCAACGCACTTACCATTATGCCAGGGGTACAATAATTTCTAATTTAAAATCATCAACAAATAATAAGTCTATTTTAAAGAGCTACTTAAAAACTGTTTGATGTATTTGTAATATTCGAAAGAGAATTAATTGTATCGGATACTAAAATATTTGAATCTTTAAAACCTTTGTTTAGTTGGCAATAAAATTAAATCAGAAGAACAAAAATCAGAAGAACAAAATCTTGGTTTTCTACGTAGCAAAATGGGTATTTCTATTACGCCGTTGTAAAGTGCTCGGGATATAATCTCGAATCCTAAAATACCGAATTCTGTAAAATGTTACTCAATACCCTTTGAAGGTAATTTAATATTGGTGGGGTCAGTATCCGCATTTATTAGTCTTAATATAAGTTAATTCGTAATCTATCTTAAATAAAGCTCTTATTATATAAATCTAGGATTGAAGTGAATTTCAAGGATGATTATGAAAGACTGAGTTTTAGGCAGGATGAACTGAGGTTAAAGGCGAAACAGTTAATCCTCCATAGCATGCGAGTAATAGGTTCAATGTAAGTTAGGTGGGTGGGCAGATAGAAGTGACTAGGATTTCTTAGATTACGGTATTAGTGTTGAAAGAGATGGAATTGTAGAGAGTTGTGCGGTCAACAGATCCTGAAAGTTATTAATTAATCAAGAGAATGTCCCTTATTGCTCTTCGTTCTTTCATTTCGCATTCAAATTAATTAACAAAAGTCGGTCTCGAGGTAAAATCAAAGGGTTATTCCAAGACAATTCACGAGGGGCGAAACCTAGGAAACGATGTTGAATACTTTCATTTCTGGATATATGAATATGTTGATAAGGGAACCATACTTGACAGGCGTATTCAAGAAGAGGGCTAACAAAGGTAATGCATAAAGATCGCGTAACGTAGGGGTGAGAGAATTCTTTGGACCATCATTCCACAAAGTCTCGTGCTAAATTTTGCTTTAAGAATAATCTAGTCAATTTGCGTGACCGCGAATTGAATAAGCGATAGATATGGGTCCATAACGGAGAAGGTAGAGACGGAGAGGAGATTTAATGCGTTTCTGCGAAAGAGTGATAATGGTAAGTTGATAAAATTTGGCATATTCATTTGTCAAGAGCCAAGAATCAAAAGAATCCATAAAATAATTTTTTTTGAGTTTGTATAACGAATATGCATATTGAACATATCGAAACAAAATAAATAACAAATTTGACTCTATTATATAGGACAATTTTTCGTTTTATATCAAACTTATTTTCAGCGTTCGATTGCCACAAGAATATTGTCATTATATTGTTGGTTAAGTAAAACAACTACAATAATAAAAGTGACTATTTGTATTTCAATAAATAATTAACTATAACGGTGTGGAAAAACGCTTTTTTTTATATATATTTAAAATTCAAAACACTGCAAATTGTTTAGCTAAACACAATTTAAGCTTTCTAAGGGATAAATTATAATTCATGCATTCCGAAGCATTGCCATTTACACCTTCAAGTACAAATACAAACAAAAGGCTAGCCGAAGCATGCAATTAAAAAACAGATACAGATATGATTTTACTAACATGACCCAACTATAAATGAGATATTATTTCACTACACACTCTAAATTTTATATTATTAAGCACATTAAAGCACTTTCGGTTGGTTTATCACCTGTATCTTGCATAAGACCTGATTCAATCATCATAATATTGTTATTTACAGCATTCTCATCGTTAATAGCATCCAAAATGCAGGCTTTAACTTCCATCGAATTACGTCCGTTGTTCAATTGACAAAATGCCATCGCCTCTGTTGTCTTATCCACACAAAAATCATTCAGAAGTTCATAGTCGCACTTCGAAACAATAAGATCTAGAGACACACACATTTTTCAGGCGATTTACAGTTAAAAAAAAAAAAACAAAAAACAAATTAGAAAAAAAGTGATTTTTTTTAAAAAAAGAAAATGCAAAAAGTGAGACCACAGAGTTTCTACAGACGGAACCATGGTGCAAGTTTTCTTAGAGAGTTAGAGAAGAAGAAGCAAAATAAAAAACAAAGCACCAAGAAACAGCAGCATGCTGATGGAGATCATACATAGTATTCCGATTGTGGTCATGCATTGGTGCGTTAATATTATTTATTTGCTTTTGGGCTAAGAAGCAAGACTACGGATAAAGTACTGTGTGGAATAGAAAGAATATTGTGACATTTTGACTTTATTTACCTGTTTGTTCTAGCTCTCGAATTGCCTCGGTCATGTCGTTTTTTAGATCATGGAAATCGCCGTTGTTGGGTATGTCTAGAGTTGGTGACTTGTTGGTGATGTTGCTGGACTTTGTGTTCATTTGGTTATCTGTGACAATTTCGTATTCTCCACTTGTACTTATAGAATCAGACGATGAATTCGTGCTGATGTTATCATCCATGACGCTATACGCGAGTTCAAAAGATACTAAATTTTTGGATTTAAAGTGTTTTCAGTGCTCACTGTGATCTCTGATCATAGTAGCTAGGAGCATCTTTCATGTGTGAATGAGACGATAACACATCCACACTGCAAAGCATTCATAAACTTTTCACTGAAACGAGAATAATGAAATTGTTTTTATTTATTTTTTTATTCAAAACTTTTATTTATCTGTTTTTGTTTTTAAAACTACTAAAAAAAATTTAAATTCATTAAAAACCAGGAATTTTGCCAGGAATGACACGCTTAGACAATAAGGAAATCATGGAAATCCGATGGCCAGTTAAGAATCATGAATCGTCTTTACTGCCATCAATTTGACAAGGTAGTGAATAAGTCTCTGCAATAGGCTTGTATTACGATTAAATTGTTTAAGGGAATGAATGCAACTGGTTATTTCAACAAAGCAATGCTTGAAGAAGTAGCGATAACCAGGGATAAGCAAGAGAAACTTCGGCGGTGATTCCGTAATCGATCTATCGTCAATCAGTTTTAAAACTCTATTCTGGATTCTATCAGGTAGTGGCAGGGATATTTTGAATGCGCCTGACCATATATGAGAGTTAAACTCTAGTTTTGGACGTATGTTTGATATGTGTTCGTTCCACAAAAGTTGTTCAAAAAGGCACATACCAAGAATCGAAAGCTTTTGAGTTTCCTCGATGCAAGGTCCATTCATCTATAATGGCCTTGGATCACATCATTTATTTTGTAATTTTCAGACTTGAAGCCGTCCAAAAAAACCTGTATTTAACGATCAGAAAGGTGATTGCTAATCCAACGTAGAAGCAATCCATTATTAAAGTATGCCATTTTGATAAGAGAACTTGATGCCAAAGTATATAAAATGTTTTAGATATATCAAACGCAACAATTTTGCTTTTTTCAAAGCGATGTAAGGATTCGATCTACTTTTCAGTGAGAAAAGCCGTTAAATCACCAGTGGATTTGTTGTATTTCATCAGCTCACGATTGATCAGCGTTTCCATGACCTTGGATGTCAGATCAATTGGTCGGCAATTGGAGGGTAAATATGAATCGCCAGTTTTAGGAATTGGTTGCACAAATGTTTTTTTTCATTCAGAGGGAAAATGGCCTAAAGAATAGGAAAGGTAAAAAAGCTTATGCAGTGGTTAAGTGGAAGAACACATTTTCAAGACAATTGGTGATATTCCATCGGGACCAGCAGATTTGCGGTCTTTTAGTACTCTAGCAACATTACCGGTTCGAAAATGTAGTGAACACAAAGAAAACTGGACGTTTTCAAGTATAGGTGGAACTCTGTCACTATCAGGCAACGTAGAGTTTGCTGCCAAACTAACGACAGGGTTATCATTGCACTTGAGCGTGAGAACTGTTGACGATGTTTAGTATTTAATATTCTTAACGAATATCTAAAAGGTTTTATTGACTTTAGGAAACCGCAGTATTATTCGTCCAATTTTCTGCTCATAAGAGGCGTAGCAAGAATTTCTGGCTTCTCTAAATTTTACATGGCTTTCCACTGAGCTATCTCGCTTTGATAGCTTCCTTGCAGCTTGAGTCAAACTTATACTGGTTATCATGCACAAGCATCAACGTCTCCATCCAAGAAGCAAATCCAACAGTTAAAAACACGAATAATTTGTTAAGTTCTTACCAGTTGGCTTTTTCATATTGCCAAATAGTTGTTTTAGGGATTTTTTCCTTAAGTGGGGTGTTTGCACTCGATCTGTTTTTGAACAAAATAAATTCATTTATAGAAAATGCTGGTGTAGATTCTATTTTGGACTATGAACTTTTGGGTAGAACACCTTTATGTTTTCCGATTCAAATGTTTTCCTAGTTTGAGCTTTTCAAAACGTTAGTATTGTATAATGATTTATTAATTTAAATAACTGTACAAACTGTGTTAGCATATTATGCTGGCTATTACCAAGAGTACATGTTTTAACTTAACAGTTTCCATCGAAAGAATTATTGAAAAAAAAAAAACTTTAAAATAGGTGGAAATATATTAATATCATATTTTTTTTTTATTTTTATGTTAATAATGTTGAATAAACAACGTTGATTTCAATAAAAAGACTAGTTTTTATTTAAATTGATTTATTCCGGGTTCACTCTTCCCAACTCTAGGAAAATTAATAAAATAAATACAAAATAATATCATGTAAAATTGTATTATGGTTTTTGAAAATATAAATCATTGCAATATCAATCCGCCTCTGTTTGGTATTTATTCAATTTAAGAAGTCGAGCTTAGTTCGAATAGATAATAATAATAATAATAGAAAAAAAATCCTCCCCTCCTTTCTTTTTATTTAATAAGAGGAGCCACACAACATAGTATTCCAATATATTCACACTGGACAAAAAGCAACGATCAGATTATCCAATCTAAAATCAACGCCTTATTACGAAAAGCTACTGGAGCTTTACCATGAACCCCCATTGATGCATTACTAGCCGAAACTAATACACCATCTTTTTTGGATACGAAAAAGAAGAGCCAAACATCCTTTACACGAAATATGCAGAGTTGGCTGGTCAGCGTCTAAGAAAACAAAAATCAAAAGCGCACTCTTCAATTCGATTCGATACATGGCAGCAATCAACATCACCATTCCAAACGCATTAACTTATGATATTGACACAACACCTTGGCTTTTCCCAAAAAGCACAATTAACACATCCCTAGACCATACATATAAGGAAAGTACACTTCCAGTCATTTACAGGAAAAAATTTTCTGAAATAATTACGAAAGGACAATTCGATTGCATTTTGCATACAGACGTCTCCACAACAGACGAAACAACAAGTTATTGCGTATACAGGTGCGATAACCAATATGACAACATCATCTCCCAAAAACTCACAACCCCAAATCCATTTATTGGAGAAGTTATTTGACTGATTGATGCATTCAAATTTGCTAAAGAAAGAACTGAAAAAAACAACCATTTGCAGCGACTCTCTAAGTGCAATACGAAGTATTATCAAAAATAAAAACAATACACCAATTATTCTGTTCCTACCTTCAATTATACGGTCAAACTTCCCAAGAGTTCATTTAGTATGGTGGCCAGGCCATGTTGGTATCACACGTAATGAGAAGGCAGATTCAGCCGCTCGGGAAGCCATCAAAATGCCTTTGATCTTCACCGTTCCCCCATTCGAATCATCTATTGTCAATTTAATTTCAAAATACATATGTGGAAGAGCACAAAGACGTTGGAACAGCTCTAACTCTTTTTTAAGACATCACAAGACAGCCTTAGGACAAGTGACCTACAATGAGTCTTTGACCCATCTGCAATCCGTGCAGCTCTGCCGAATAAGATTGGGTCATTTTTCAACAAAATGCATCCTTTCAAAAACGAGCGTCCTCCGATTTGCAGTTTCTGTGGAGGAACTCTCACGTTTTACAAATATGTTTATTAACAAGGCAACACTTCTCAAATAACATCCCACCTTTACAAAAGCTTCTGAACACAACTACTCATCCGTACAAATCCTTACTATTTCCACTACTCAAAAAGCACAAAATCAATCAAATTTAAATTTAAACCTAACATTTTCTTTTTCTTAAAATTTATTATCTTTTAATTGAATAAAAATATTGTAATCAAATATGTTTAAAGTTATAATTATACGAATTAATTTGTTAAAAAAGAACATTATGTTAAATTTATATACATAAACATAATAAACTATAATAACAGCCATATGGGCTAAGTCCCCCGGCGCAATATATTCCGGACGATACAAATTTATTTGTATTGTTACCTGTGATTTAAATAAATAAATATTTATTTATTTATTTATTTATCTACGATATATGTACATCAACAGATTTGGTAAAAAAATATAACATTATATACATAAAGGTTTTTTAAATTCCATTAAATAAATTGGAAAACAAAATTGGAACACTAATTGGATTGCGGCATCATAAGACCATTATACGAGTGGAGAATAAAACTAAGCTGTCATCTGCAAATTCCTTTATTTCTAAAAGAAAGATAAAACCCCCCAGACTATTATTGATTGCAATTGATATTTTATCAGTCATTTAAGTTCTCCAACTTCTATTCGCTAAATAAGATGTGTATCATTCCAACTCTCAACCACGTGCACCATAGCCATAGAATTATCTTGATCAGCAAGATATGTTTGTCTATCGATAGTTTCAAAAGCACCTTTCAAATCCAAAACTAACAGCTATCACCGAATTTCTAAAGTCAATTTGACATTTCCACTTAAACGGGAGACAATTAATGGCAGTATCACATGAATAACCTCTACTTAATCTTTTCCCATTAATAAATTATTGTTCCCTTAGTACACTGCCGGTCACTTAAATATATCCAGCGCTTTGTAAAAGTTCAAGTTGAGTTTTCTTCGGAAACAATGGTAACACCTGCTTCAAACCAACATTTATTTTTCATTAATTTTTCTTTAGCGGATATGTTCAGCCCAATTTACAAATACCAGGCGACCGGTATTCTGAGCTTCAGGGTAGGTATGTGTTTAATGAACCTCAGAGAATGGAAGTTTTGTTATAAAAAAAAGAAGAAGCGTTAAGAATGTTTCATCATCGAAAGTCTAATTCTTTCTAAAACTTTTATTAAGGAGGTTATACAGTTTTGGTGTTGGCCGAAAGATTTTTAAGTTGTTTTAAACAATGACAGGTAATTTTTAATAATTTGTATATGTAATTGGATTTTGGTAACTTTCTTTGGCTTGGAAGTAAAGATTGAGCTAGAATTGTCGGTCGGTAGAATGTAATAGGTTTGTTCGTTGAACTTTACCCAGGGTTGACCCAGGTTTTCTTGACAACCCTCAGAGTTGTCAAAAAAAACTGGGGTTTTCGGTTTTCAAAAAACACCCAAGGGCTATCAACTGTTTTGTTGACAACTAAAAGCAAGACAAAATAATTTTTTGATGTGATAAAACTTTTTATAAATTAGTTTTAAAAATGAACGAAAACAATTTCGCATTGTTGCTGAATGTTTCATCTGATGAGTACAACAAACATTTGATTGCAAATACAAGCAATAACATGCAACATGCGAATCGCCAAACGACAACAAAAGAAATACATATGAAATCTCATATATGACTTTTGACAGTTTATTCTTTACCTGAACTCGCCCCAGCAAAATACCTAGATCTACTTCATGGCGAGTTCAGGGCGACCCCAGGTCTCAAAAAACACAGAATTTGCTCACCAGGGTGACTTCAGGTTTTTCAAAAAACGATTTAGGGCGACCCCAGGGTGACTTCAGGGCTCAACGAACAAACCTAATGAATAGGAAAATGTTTGTCATAAAAAGGGGGGCTGCCAAAATGTTATAAATCAAAAAAAATAAATGGAAGACTCGCGTCATCACAGCCCATCGTACTAACTATTATGCCAAGGGGTACTACAAAAGGGATATAAATCAAGGCTTTCCAAATTATGATTGTGCGAGCTATCATTATACATCAACATTATTCCAGCAATTTCTAATTTATTTGTCTTTATTTATTTTGATCAAGTTCATTTACAATCGACACTTAAGAATTTACGATACTTATTATCTGCTATACAAAGGAGCTCTCTTATCTTACTCAGAATACGATGATTGTAAATATTCAATCTGTAACGTTTCCAATAATCACATGCCTGACCGAAGAATTCCCTTTGAAACCGGGAATATTGGTCTTGCATCTCTGTTCATTATCTTAACATTACTATTAAACAAATTGAAAATAATAATAACCAATTTTCAATTAGGAGGGCAAATAATAAATGCGATCTCATTCGATGTTTCTACATCATCTGCGAAGCTTTTATTAAAAACACAATTTTAAGAACCATCTCATCAGTCCAACAGTCATTTCTTGTTATCAACTGCTAGACCAAAAATGACTGTGGTGTCTTTCCATTCCTAATAGGCATAACGCAATGTGGGAAATGGGAAGGTGGTGATGTTGTAGGAATGGTTATGAGCAACACCGCAATGCAATTGCAATTCTCCGACTGATGATGTTTTGTTTGCAGCCAGTCTCTGCCCCTCTGGGAAATCGATGATGATTAATCTTCCGAAAGGTAGACACCCTACCCAATGGAACTATTGTTGTAGAATGTAGATAGATAGTTAGGTAGGTACCTACATCTATTCAACTTTGCACAAAAACTTAATAAAACTTGTAAAATGAAGGCTTTCGTCGAATTTAAAACACCAAGTCGATGGACATGGACTTTGTTCGAGAATTTCCACTAATCTAAAGTTTCCAATGGATTTTATTGATCAAATCTCTTAAATGCAATTCAGGTATTTCGATTGCATTTTATGATTTTTTCTCAATCGAATAGAATCGAAACCGAATAGTAGACTGTCAAAATCGATGACGGTGGCCATCAAAAAGAATATGAAGAATTTCAATAAATTTTTGTCGGTTTTAATTTTCACTCACCATTTATATATGATAGAACTAAAAATAAATAATTTATTTTGCTGGCTAATAATAAACTTAAACTAAAATGAGGGATAATAGTTTTTTTTTTCTTATTTTTATATTCAGAGAATAAATGATGAAGTTTTCTGCTTTTGTGTCAGCTGCGCGATGTATCTCACACACTTTTTTGGAAAATTCACAAATACTCTGGGAAAAGTAGTTCACCTATTTGAAATGTTTACATCTTTTTTATTTGCAAACAATATGTGAGAGCGAAAGGAAAATGGTGATGTTCAGTTGGATGGAGTAGTTAAGCAGGATGTTTTTCATTTAAGGTAGTTATTTTTAATTCATTTGGTAAGTGGCGGTAGCGTAGTGCATCCAGAACAGGGATGGCTTATGTGACAAATAAAGGTGACGACTAGGTGTCGCTGTATTAAGACACATGATTGTGGCGACACGGTTTCGATGGTGGCTCCTCTGCCTGCTGATACACGGAAGAAGCATCAGACACCGAGCCCACAGTCCACACAATCCAACAGACGCTGAAATTCAAATTCTTGAGTTACTTCTTTTCCAACGGCGCTCAGCGAAAGTCATCTTTTCTTCACGTCCAGACATAGTGTTACTTTTATAATTAGATTCTATTAAAAAGACTTTATTTCAGTTCAATAAATGTGTTTAGAACAATTCCAATCATTTGACAACTAAATCAAAAGGTGCGTTTTATTATTCACAAATCTATCTGGATCCGGATCTGGATCTTTCCTTGAAAATAAAACGATACGGATCTTAGTGACAGCGGTGTTATAAGTCCGTCTCTTTTTATCCTTGGGTTTGTAAATTTTCAATTATTTCTTGTCTTTTTTCTTTACACTATAGCTTACACTCCCTTACCATAAAAAGCCATCTACTCGCCAGTGTAATAACTGATTTTTGGATCTTTTAAATAGATCCCGATAGAAAACAGGATCCCAAATTGTTTTTGTAATACATGTTAAAACTTAATCAAGATCCGGATCCAGATAGATTTGTGAATAATAAAACGCACCTAAAGTGTTCTGTCTTTTTCTTTTGCGCTTCTCCTTCTGGGACGTAACATTCACATATAAATAGTTGGTGTCATTCAGCGACGCCACACACAAAAATGTGTTTTATTAGGTGCGTTTTATTATTCACAAATCTATCTGGATCCGGATCTGGATCTTCCCTTGAAAATAAAACGATACGGATCTTACTGACAGCAGTGTTATAAGTCCGTCTCTTTTTATCCTTGGGTTTGTAAATTTTCAATTATTTCTTGTCTTTTTTCTTTACACTATAGCTTACACTACCTTACCGTAAAAAACCATCTACTCGCGAGTGTAATAACCGATTTTTGGATCTTTGAAATAGATCCCGATAGAAAACAGGATCCCAAATTGTTTTTGTAATACATGTTAAAACTTAATCTATCTGGATCCGGATCTGGATCTTCCCTTGAAAATAAAACGATACGGATCTTAGTGACAGCAGTGTTATAAGTCCGTCTCTTTTTATCCTTGGGTTTGTAAATTATTTCTTGTCTTTTTTCTTTACACAATAGCTTACACTACCTTATCATAAAAGCCATCTACTCGCCAGTGTAATAACTAATTTGTGGATCTTCGAAATAGATCCCGATAGAAAACAGAATCCAAAATTGTTTTTGTAATACATGTTAAAGCTTAATTCAGATTCGGATCCAGATAGATTTGTGAATAATAAAACGCACCTATAGATCCGTAGATAATAAAACGCACCTAATGTTTGCCGCCATTTCTATACTGACATTTGAGGTTTGACAACTGGATTTGCCTGTCATTACGCCTGCAAATACTAAGGGTATTTATGAAACGAGATAGTTTTCCGCTTTGTAGAAAGATATAACTTTGCGGAATATGTTTTCATGAGCCCACTCTTAAAAATACTTGCGTAAATATAGGAAATATTTTATGAAATGTCAAATTAAACGTCACAATCAGTATTTCTTTAGTTTATCAGGTTTATTTCTTCACTTTCTGCATCAAGTTTGTGAGATAATTTTATCAGATCTGCAGAAAGTTTTTCCCATACGAATTTTGACAGCTCGTTTCTGCAGAGATAAAATTATCTGGTTTCCGAAGTTTATCAGGGTTTTCCGCGTTTATATGAATATCCTTACTATGAAAATGAATTCACTGATTAGTTGGATATTGCATTGCAATTTCCAGCTTTATGGATTCAATTGGATTTTCTAACTGTCATACGGATTATTTAAGCATTTATCACTTCTGACTGGCAGGTAATCTAAAGAAAGAGTTTATGTATTTGTATTCCATGTCTTTACTCCTTCTTTAAATCTGGAACACAAAATACTTCGAGCAAAATTATTGCTTGGAACTTCCAAACGTAATTGACGTACATAAGTTTCAATTTGATACAAAATCATTTTTTTTCTTTCATTCCATTCATTTTTCCAAGCAGTTAATTGTGTTGCGAATAATATCCAAAATAATTAAAAATTTTACACAATATTTTAACAAAGGTACAAAGATATAGCAGAGGGCAAGATCGCTCATTTTCTGTCTAATTTCTGACATCTCTGATCTAATAGTCTGGTAGAGACTACGACTGGGATGTTATACCAATCGAGGGAGTGTCAACACTTTTGGCTTCAGTTGACTGCCATACGCTCGAAGTACATTTGTATTTTCGAACAGAAAAAAGATATAAGAGAACAAATTTAATATTTTTTGATTTACCAATAATTTTATTATTATAAAAACAATGCATAATCAATTTGTGTGTTTAAAGTTCTATTTTTTTTGTCTTAAATTATTTTTAATTGTTTTGTTGTTCTTGTTAATTGTCTAATAATTAAAAATGACATTAAAAATACATAAATATTACTCATATATATTATATATCGATTTATATATATATTATAAAAAACAACTTAACTGTATGCGTAAAAAATGTACAATTATATATTCAAACTATTTTGCGTTTAACTTAAACTACATACACATTACATTTATGTATACAATAATTTATAATATCCAAAAAAAAAAATACTAAAATTTACAATACAAATAAAATATATTGATTCTAAATTTAAAAAAAAAAACTACAAATTCAAGATTCAAATATTTGCTTTATTTTCTCGGTTAAATAATATTCTAATATTGGACTATCTAAGCTTTATGTACTTGTTATTTATTTAACTATAAAATAAATGTTAAGAATCCAGGCATATAATAAATATTTACAAAAATTTTATTTATATCTTTTTAAATTTTAAATAGCATGTAATAATCTCATTTATGAATTAATTAATTTTGATGGAGGTATAAATGTGTTTAAGTTTTGGTTTTAATCAATTTTGTATTGTTGTTATTATTAAAATTTATACTAGATTTTTGTTTTTTATTTCGTATGTAAATCTAAGAATGGTTTATTTAAAATGTGTAAATTTAAGATAAATTTCTTCTCTTCTTTTCAAATAAAATACATTCATTGGATTTAGTGATAACTTTTAAAGTTTTTAATTTCATATCTTCTTAAAAACAAATTCGAAAATATTAAATTCCAAATTGTTATAATAACTTCCTATTAATTTTTTCTAAAAACTCAAATTGAAAAATCAAATATTTTGTGGAAATTAAAACAAAAGTAATGGAGAAGCAATAAAACAAAACAAATATCTAGGAACATACTCGTATGTGAAATTATTTTATTTCCGAAATAAACATTTTGCAATTTTTGCACTGTTTGAAATTTAATGTTATCTGTTATTTGGTATTTTCACTGGTACACTATCATAGCTCTTCATTGGAATAATTCGAACTAAGGCGTTTTTCTTTTCAGATCAGAGCAAATCAACGAGCTGTCAAACATAAATCTACGTTTCTTTTCCACTCAGACACTTCACAGAGCTGAAGTTGTGCTTCTTTTTCAATATAATCTAACTCATATCACTATTATAAGCTCAGAGTAAATTGACCGAGCAAATGGGATAAAAGGCTGACCACTGCCAATTTCATACCATTTGGCATGTAATTTGACAGATACAGTGTATTTCATAATTAAATCTTTTATCAGAGCCTTATTGGTTCCACACATTCTTTTAAAGGTAAACTCAGCAAATCGAAAGTCATGATCTTTGTAATGCCATGATGAAACATCTTTTAACTGTCAACATTTCACTGCTAATGAAGTGATCTAGTCTAGGCGCGCACATTCAATTTTTAGTTGCACAACTGTTTGGTTGCTTATAGAAAACATATGAACTATTTGGCCTGAAAGTCCGCGCAGGTACATATAATTATATGTTACACAAAATAGCGAACTCATTTTAGGCAATCGTTTAGTTTGTGTCAAAACACAAACTTTTAAGTTGCTCGAACCAAGCAGTTGCGCAAGATACAAAACATGTTGAAAAATAAAACATGAAAAATTAAGATCACGATTTTTAAACAATTCTGAGTTATGAAGTTTATTTCCATCTGCATGAGTAAGTCAGTAAGCTCATTGTGAACACTTGTTTGAGACATATTATAAGTCCAATATAGACATCGTCATTAAACCACAATAGTATCAGCAGAGTGAAATAAGAAAAACAATAGAAGTGTTTCATTTTCAATCCCGCGCGGGGCACTGATCTGTCAAAATAAAGAACTATTTTACTTTTTCAACTCGAAGTGCCTTTCTTTTTAAACAAAGAGCCCCATCGGGAATCGCTTGATGAAATCAGAAAAACTAGACTGAGCAGTTCGAGTGCAAAGCTAAGTGCGGCTAACTTCATTCATGTTTTCCATTTTGCATTAACAAACAAAGCTGAAAGTTTTGACAGTTTATTAAAAAAATGATACAATAACAGTTCAGTACTCAATTGTGTTTCTTGTGTGGAGAGCTCAGGTGAATTTTGGCTCGGATTGAGTTATATTCGCTCAGGTCCGCTCGGGAAACGCCTAATGGTTTGAACGTAGGTTTGTTCTCAATTTATCTTCACATTTCAACATGAACAGGCCTATTCTATGTTTTGAGGTAACACCCATCCTAACTAATAGTGCAGTTGCATGGCACAAAAGAACCGAACTAGCAACAACTAGGAAACAACTTAAAAAGGTTAAAGGGCTCGCATGTTCTTATATATGCATTTCTCGAGCAATGAAAACTTGCTCTATTGCAGGGATAAATGTATAGGAACCAGAGGAAAAGACTCCGTTTCCAAGTTTTGAATATCTAGTTTACATGAAATCCTCAGAATGGCTTGATTAAAAATTAATTAAAAAGTAAAACATCGCGAAAAATTTCAGAACTGAGTTAAGTATCAAAAAAAGAGTGGTTATGAGAAACAGTGAACTACTCTACCAATGCAAATGAATTGTTTGAGAAATATCCTACCTTCAAAATGTCCTATTTTTCTCCATATTTTGAGACCCGCTAAAATAGAACAAAGAACCAGAGTAGTTGTTCAATTTTATTCTGAAAGTCGACATTCAATTATTCAAACACAAAGATCATATCGAAAGTTTCTTCCATGTTCGAAATGCGCCCAGTGCGCAAAATTGGTCCAGCGTTTTCAGCAACAAGGTGCTGTTTATGATCTTCCGCGTGCTGAAGAGCTCATGCAGTTTGAAATGATACGAACATTACTTAGGCGTAAGCAAGTTTTGAGGAAAATCCCGAAACTTCCACCAGGTGACGTTCTCAGCAGTGTTGGTGATGCCAAGGTGGTCTTTATAAATAATTTGAAGGCAGTAAAACCTTTTTCCATATAAGATTCAATTAGTTCACGAGTTGCAAGCAAATGATCCATAAGAAAGTATTCAGTATGCTCGGCGTTTTCCAGAATTATTCCGCGAGAAGAACCCACTTAGATTCAGAAACTCAGAAAGGATCATTGGACAATATTCTTTCGAAAACGACAAATAAGTTGCGGTTAATTTGGATGGTTTTCAATACCGGGTAATGATTGTAAATTTTTAAAGTCAGAATTAGGAAACAATTAAGAGTTATGGTTCCAAAAAGATCGAGCCACAGCTCACACAGTTCGTGAAATTATAGCTCACCTGATGGAAATTTTTGGTGGTAGGATTTAAAGGCTTCAGTTTTTTTTTCTTTCGGAATACCTAAAAAGTAAGTTATCTGCCAATAAGCCAAGAACCGTACAGCAGTTTAAGACTAATATCCGAGAAGAAGTAAGGGTGCTGGGACCTGAAATTCTATGAAAGAAATTGAACCCGATCTGGAAAGAGCATGTCAGGTCAAAGCAAACAATCGTCACCATTTGAGAGATATTCAGCCCTATCGAGGTATCCGTTCGGAGAAAATCTTGTTCAGATTTGTTCGAAATGGGAAAATTTTCTACTGAGGTACCCTGTCCAATTGACATATCGGACAATCTTGCGATAAAATGTGAGGCTCATCAACGCATTGCGATGAAAGTACATTCAGCAAAGAATTTTTGACAGTTGTGCGTTAAATTTTTTCGAAAATTCTCCGATAGAAAATAGTTGCGGATTATTTTAAGAAAAATGAAATGGAATGAATGCGATTGTATGCTTCATTTTTTTCTTCTGAAGTGGATACTTCGATAGGGCTGATTATCTTTAAAACATTATGTGAACATATTTCTAAACCATAATCTAAATTTCAATAAATTCTAAATGTTAAATAAAATCAGAAAGAAATATGTTATTCATCAAATAAATTATAAAGTTACTTATGCACCACCCTGTACATAAAGTGGTGATTTTAGACAATATCACACCTCAAAGAGTCTTATATTGATTTGACTAAGAGGTTCTGCCGAGCAATTCGCGTTGCCTGGTTTCATATATATCCACCTTGGCCCTTTAAAAATTTCGTTACAAACTAAGTAAAGTTTTTGAAGAGATGTCTTTCATGGCAGTCGAGAGATTTTGTTTCCAGTGGAATCAAATCAATCCTCAGCAGAGAGGAAAGTTGTACTGAATTAGAGTATTGAGTAAATATTTTAAATACTCAACGCATTCTCAAACGTCACTCGTTTTAAGAGCTGCCAATTAATTGTGCATGCAACACAGACCATCATTCATCTGAAAATGATTACTTGAATTTGCCAAAATGAAAACTTAGCGATAGAAATTAAATGTTATAAATTTATAAAAAGAACTATTAAATAAAAACGAATTTTTGTTACCGTATAGTTTTAATGTTGTTAAACTTAAAGATAAATAATCAATTTTCTAATCTTATCTAAAATTTAATAAAATTTTATTCACTAAATTCAATGAATGTTTGTATCACCGGAGTTCTCTTGTCACTGCCAATATTTGTTACCAATTTTTTTGTTCTTCATAAACTATCCTATCTTCTCATAAATTTTATTATCTTACTCTGCACCACAGCCGAACTTTTCATATATGTATATATGTATCCACATTTTTGCCATTGTCCCTATTAATTTTATTCTTAATAATTTTGAATTTAATATTAAATTTAACATTTTGTTTTAACATTTGCATATAGAATATTCAAATACATACTCATAATCTTAAATCTAAAAATGTTTGTGAATTTCAAAATACATACATAGATGAAATATTTTAATTGTTTTAAACGTGAGCTTTTGTTCTATTGAATTTTGCAGTTACATATTTAAAAAAAATAACAACCTTTAGTTAGGTTATGTTAAATTTGATTTTTGGAATAAATATATACTTTAAAATATACAGTGTGGATTTTGTTTGGTTTCTTTTTTTTTATATTTCGATATTTTTCTTCTTTTTTTTTACATAAAGGCTGTGTGAATTTTTGTTTTTATTTTCTTTGTATATTCGGTTTTTGAAACTTTGTGTACTTAATTTAATGTATAAAATTTGTATTTGTTTAATTTTGTTTTAATTTTTGTATAACAAACACGTAATAAGTGTTTGCTATGGAAAAATCGGCAGTTATAGTCTGGTAAATATTGATAGCGCACAAATGTTGATGCGATGAATTTATATTTTATACTTTACACATGCAATAAAAATATTTGTATTTTTTTTCAAAGATTTGTTCTTGGTTGGATAAATATATATAAATACTTTACATATAATATGCAAATTCACGCTTTAATTAATGAGGTCCAAATGTTGTTTTTTTTTCTCCGAAAAGGGTTTTTTAATAATTAATTTTTTCCATAAACTTGTATAGATATATGTGTATGTATATTTAACATAAATATGAAATTTTACGATTAAACAAATTAAATGTAAACACTCAAATATACTGTTTCAATTAACAATTTAAAAGTAGTTTATACGAAATAGCATAAAATGGGAAATATATCAATCTTTTCTTAATTTTTAGATACTTCTTAAAATTTAAATTTAATTTTTTTTATTAAGTTTATTTTTATTTTTAGCCAATATTTAATATTTTCTAGATAAACATATTTTAGTCTTTGAAAAACAAAAAAACTTAATTTCTTTTAAATTTTCCTATCCAATAAGAATTGTGTTTCTTTAAAATCCGAAACAGTCTTTTCATCATACAAAAAATATTAATTTATATTTGTTGTTGTTGTTTTTGAGAAAACGGGTTGGAAAAACTTAAAATAAATTCTAACCAAAATGTTTGAGTTAAATCAAACGAAGCAATCTTTTAAATTTTTTGCTTACAATCACAGAACGTTTCACTATTCACACATCTTTGCAGCCTTTCCCTAAAATTATTTTTTGTTTCTTTTTTTTTTTTGTTTTAAATTTAAATTTAATATTAAATTTTTGTTTTCCATTTTGATATGATTAAACTTAATTATAGATTGAAATTTAAATAAATAAACAAAATTTATTTTTTCTTTAATTATTTTTAATATTAATTTTACTCAATTTATTTTGGGTAACATTGTCTAGATGGTTTCTTATAATACTTAATTTGTTTTCGTTGTACATTCATTTTTTTTGTTTATTCAAATAAAAATATATTCCTTAAAAAGGGGACTGTACAATTTGAAATTTGACATTTTTTGTTTGTTTATTTCTGAAACCTTTCTGAGGATTTTATTTTATTTTGAAAATGTATTTTTATATTTATACATAAACGTATGTGTGTAGCTCTTATTTTTATATTTTTACTTTTGTCGTGTTTTTTTTTTATCAAGTTGTCTTATATGAATTAATATTTTTTTTAATTTGAAAAATAAAGGTGCAAGAAAACAAGAAATAGTTTTGGTTTTAAATTTAACTGATTGAGTAGGTTTTTAGAATAGTAAAAAAATGCTGGGCAAGTTGTTTTTGTTTTGTTTAAGAAACAAAACAATTTTTGTTAATTTTTACCTGCGCTAAATATACTTCAGGAAGGTCTATTCATTCTAAAATGCGCGGTAGTCTCAAAGGAATATAATCAATCATCATTTTAAACCCTCTATGAAAACCTCTAAGTAAACATAAGTTTGTAAATTTTCACCACCATTTAAAATAAAAAAAAAGTCGTTATGCCAAAAATAAATGTCATAACCTCAAAATTCCAAAACTCGAAGTGCTTTTGCTGATATGATGGCCGTGGCGCGATGGATGTGTGCTCGCCTGTGAACCTCATGATCACAGGTTCGATCCCTGCCGTCGTCTATGTCGTTTTAATTCCATTAAAAACCTTCTAAAATTGTCATCAATGGGTTGCTGGTTTACTCATTACATGTTGTTCAGGCATAACACTAACAACATGTAATTGAGTTAAACTAGTATGCCCAACAAGGATGAACACGAATAAAATAATGTGAATTATAAGCGACATGACATTAGAATAAGACACGGCATTCTCCGCTTTAGTTCAGCCGCCATCCCTGGAGATAAAATATCTGAGACAACAACCTTCAGTCTCAGAACATAGTGCCACACATCTTTCCTATCCTTCTTTCTCTTCCTTAACTTCACGCCCGCGCTGTGTTCAAACATTTAAAGGGTAATCATAATCCCTTGAGCGCGTGTAGATTATAAAAAAAAAAAAAAAAAAAAAAAATAACGATTCCGTCGTTATAAAATTTCAAAATAATTTGAAAATTATAATATTTCATTTAGACAGTTATAACATTTCTTTGTGTCACTTTCTTTAATGTGTTTTGGCCGATAATAAGTCAGTTTTTTTAGGCGGTATTAAATTTTCAATTTGAGCGCTAAGTTATGAAATAAAATAAGACAGTACTCCTATTTCAGCAAAATCTGTCCTTTTAATACTTTCATTTGTCAATGATTTCCATTTACATAAGCTGAAAATTTTTGCCCAACTCACAACACAAAATGTCTTTGTAATACGAATTCCAAGATAAAAAGAAACAACTTTTTGATGAAAAATATAATTGCGAATTTTAATCCGAAGAGAGAGCTTTGAGGAAAGAATACATGAATTAATAGTTATATAAGTTATGCTCCACTTTCAGTTACTGTCAATAACAACAATTAAAAGTTGGATAATAGTTAAAAAGACAATTGTTGAATGGTGCACTTGGGCGTATACGTACTTTTTTTTGTTGATTTTTAGTTTTTTTCTTAATTTAATACGAAACCGTTGTATTCAACTGATATTATTTCAAGAATAAGAGCTGCCAAAGTGCTATCATATACGAATGTCAGTTAATCTTAAAATGAGCAACATCGTACCAAATGGAGAACATACAAAACTAAAATATAATTCTGTTAAGCTTTTAAGATTTTATGTTATTTACCTTGGATGAATAAAGTCTATGTGCGATTTTACGAAACAAATTTTTTCAAAATAACAAATCACTATTTAAAAAATAAATATAGGGAACGGCTTGTCGGAAACCTAAATCTAGTAACTTACAACTTTCAACCATCCTATGCACGTGTTGTCGGCATGAATGGAGAGGAACTTTAACTTTCTCCAGCTTAAATGAGAAGCACTATTTATGGCAAGAGATACTCTTGGAGGATATGTCATCTTTCCACAAAGCAGTACCAATGAACAACATTGTTTTGTTTTCTTTTTTGAGTGGAAGAGACTAGAGAGCGAGCCCATTATTTAAGCATGACATTATGCTAAGGAGTACTGCTTAAAAAAATCTAAAAAGATTATAACTATCGCAAAATTTACATTTAGGAACAAAATCTAAAAATAACATTTGCGAATAAAAAATAATTTTTATAATTCTGAATTTTAATCCGAAGAGAGAGATGCTCCACTTCCAGTTATTGTCAATAACAACAATTGAAAGTTGGATAATAGTTAAATAGATAATTGTTGAATGGTGCACTTGGGCGTATACGTACTTTTTTTTGTTGATTTTTACTTTTTTCTAAATTTAATATGAAATCATTGTATTCAACTGATATTATTTCAAGAATAAGGGCTGCCAAAGAGCTATCGTATACAAATGTCAGTTAATCTTAAAACAAAACTAAAATATAATTCTGTTAAGCTTTTAAGATTGTATGTTTTCAATCGGAAAAACAATTTTGGTGTCTTCTAGTAAAATCGATCCTTAGATTTAACAATGAGTGATTTTTTTCTTAATGCATACAGCACACAGTGATTATTTAAAAGGTATTTATGAAACACCTAACAGCATACAATACCTATTAATTTTTAATCCAATCATTTTAAAACTCATTGCATAAATGAGGTTGCGAGTAAAAAGTCGTACAAAACTTATTTCTAAAAATAAGTTACCATGGTAATTAATTCATTAAAGAAAAAAATAAACAGTGCTGAACAGTTTCCATAAAAGACACTATTTAATTTATGTAAGTTTTGGAAAGAATATTTATAAAAAATAAATATGCATTTTCTTTTCATACAAAAAATTATATTCTAAGAGGATTAATCGGGCTTCATTCTATATCAAGTTGGACCCGAACTTCTAGACAAATTTCTTTAAAAATTGGTATACAACATATACCATGTATGTATAAATACAAAATTTCGGGAGAAACAAATTCCCGCCAAAATGCCGATTAGGTCTATATGGTATTGAATCGCAAGATCAAGTTCATTGGATCTAGTCATGAATTAATATTTAGCATTATGTTAAAAAAACATACAGGGACTTATAGTCTTTTTACGCCGACACAAAATCAAGAGTTCGAGCAAATGCAATATTATGCAAAATATTATAAGAATTCATTGATGTCATAAAAAATTTAAGATTCAAATAGATTTTGTAGTCTTGTTGCGAAATCCTAAATTATTATAGAATAATAATTTTCCGATAAACCAACAAAAATTAGGAAACATTTTCCATGCAACCTTTTTTTATTCTTTTGAAGCTGTGGTGGAAATCATCATTATACAGGGTAGATCCCATCCCTTAACAATTTTAGTAAGGTAATCTAATAATGTACCTTCAAATAATCGCTTGTAAATAAATAAAAATCAATTCCAAACGTTCGTCAGACGATATGCAAAAGAAATCAGAAAAAAATAGGATTATTTCTTGGCGCTATCAGTAATCTAAAAATGTTTGCAAAGCACCAAGTTGTATGCAATAATTTTTTTGTCCGGTGAAATCAAATAAAACGGCAGAGCAAACATAGTTTCAGTATTAGCTTGATTTTATAGTTGAATTCGAAACTATTGAATTAACACAATTTTTATAAAGTCCAATGATTAATGCCAATTAGTACTCGTAGTATCTTTGTATACAAAACTTATAGTACTCTCATGAAGACGAACGATAATACTTGCTAGATTTGTATCTGCTAATAATTTCAACGCCACCACCAGGATAGCGTTGGTACCACAAAATCACGTTCCATGATAATACTTTAGGTTATATATACAAAGGTAGTATGTTCCTGTAAAAAGGGTGTAGTGCCAGAACTTGGCTGGACACTACCGTGACCTTTGATTCAAATTTGTTTGCAAGCGATTTGATTTTAAATAATATTATGAATGGAGAAGATAAAGTTGAGGGGCTTAAAAATTAATAAAAAATAAACAATAATTAGCAACGAAACATTCATATACTTGTACATATAGTTATGCATATTTTAATTTATAAAAAAAATACTTCAAATTAATTTGTTAAAAGTAAATCATTCTGTGAAACATCTCAACGCTAATATCTAAAATATTTGAAAACTCACAAGAGAATTGTGTCAATGGTCATTTCTGTGAGCTTATTTGCCTTTAGCTGTGTAAATGTCACATCGCCGTTGGTACATTGATGAAGATGTTATTCTTTTAGTAGCCTCAGATATGAAAACAAGGGTGGAATCGATAGTTGAATATTGATCGTCAAAAAAATTGATTTTGCTTCACTTAAGGTGATTTTCAAATGGACTGTCACTTTTTGCTATGGTTCTTCAATATTTTTTCGTTTATTTTTTTTTTAGAAAAAATAAGTTGGTTCCTTATGAAAGTATTTTTTATAATACCAACCCTATATACTAAAAAAAGCTGTTTTGAAAAAAAAAACAAGTGGTGTCAGTTTCAGCTCCATCAGTATTTGGGACGTTACTAGGTAGAAGAGAATGATTTATACTTTCTGAAGGTACTCCAAGTAATCGAACTCATTAAAGGGATACACTTGGCAGAAGAGTTGTAAGGTTAGCCCCCTCTCAGTCTTCATTCAGCTCCATTATAAATCGATTGTGAAAAAAGTTATCAAAGTTAAAATAAAATAATAAGTGAACAGTAATGTATATTCCAATGCATATTTTGTATATGAGAAATGAAGAAAATGACGACAAAAAAGTTCAATTTTCTATAATTAACTTAAGGAATAAAACAAATGTTTTAGAATTTCATAACCCAATGTACGTATACGAATTTTAAATTAAATTTGGTGGTGCAACAGCTCGAAGACAACCAGGACCTAGTGAATTACAACTCTCAACCTATAATCTGCAGATTCCGAAGGGCTAATGAGCAGCACTCTTCATGACAAGAGATACTCTTAGAGAATTTGTCAATTCCCCGTAAGATGCAGTACACCCATGAAAAACTTTTTTGAAGCGGCTGTGAATCGAACCCAAGGACTTTTGCATGACAGTCCAACGCACTTATACGAATTACAATGGATACTAATTAGTTATTTTCAACACTTAGATTATATATTTCAGATTCTATTTTTTAAATATCAAGAAATATGAGTGTTATGATCAGATCCCAAATTCTATTTTAAGAAAATGCCCCTGTTCCCTCGATATACGAGTATCTAGTATTATCCTTAGTATTTTACAATTATGTTAACAATTTCTACTTTCCTCCTGCTTGGAAGGAAGCAATAATCATACCGTAAGCAAAACTGAAAGCGGCAAGAGACATTTTAAAATTTTCGTTCAATTTCATTGGTTTCCAATACTGGAAAACTATTTTGAGATCAGAGGCAGATCAAACATTATTTAAAATAAATAATTTGATTAAAAAAAGCAAGTTCAACTGAGTACGCATTACACATTGGGGCCTATCGTGAATAAAATTTCCCTGGGAATTGTTCCCAACTTTTAAAATTATTGTCATCTCGAATAATGTCGAAAGTTTCTTTTGGAATCAATTGATATTGGGAATTAAGTTTCATAGTGAGTTTGGGTCTCATTTAAAAAGGCCAGTCGCCAGCTTACAATGAAGAGTGCAGAAGTATTGACCTTTCCAATTTTCGAAGATGGGGAAAATTCCGAGGGAAATTTTGTTCATCACGATAGCTTCCATTATTTTCAAAAATTAAGGAATAAAAACTGTATAGTTAGCTTGGATATTTACCTCCAAAAGGCTTTTGATTCGATATGTCAGGTTGAACTTATATTTGAACTTTTAAATTTAAGATACCCTGACTGGCTTCATTACTTGTCGAATTAAATTCAATAGCAATGGGATCTGTAAAATCAGAATTTCATTTTGTGATTTACCGGGTTCCACAAGGATTAATCTTTGGACCTTGCTTATTTAAAATATACCTTCAGAACTTTCTTCTGTTTGATCCCATTACAAACGAACTTGATCAATTCACTATGCTGATTGTACTACCAGGTATATTGACTACCCTTGAAATTTTAGATCAGAAAGGAACCGTTATACATATGTATATCACCTGTTCACCCGTAAAACACTTCATCGTGATTTCATTTCTAACCTTGGTAATAATAATGATTACAAGTGCATTGCACTTGAGTTACATGTTTTCTACCTGGCTTTTGCCTTTAAAACTTCAAGTAACTGTAATTTAAAATTTTTTAATCTGGATACAAGGATATTCAACATAATTCTAAAATTTGATTTTTATAAGGATTGAACCAAAATTAGCAACATTTGAATTTTTTAAACGGATTAACAAAAATCCTAAAAAGTGTTCTAAACCAAATCTTATCCTAAAATCCCATTGCCTCAGATGATTGATTAGAATATTGCATTCAAAATACCTTAAAAGTCCCAAAAAAAGCTCTTCAAAAACGCAAGCAACAAAAAAAAAAAAAAAAACGGCACCAGGAAAAACGCGAATAAGGATTAAAAAAAAGAAGACAATCGTGCAATCATTCACAACTAAAATCACCAATGGTTAAAAAACCGAAAGAAATCAAATAAAAACAAACAAATTCATTATTATTTTTTAATTTAAAAATATTTATTCCTAGAAAAAAAAATAAAATATATTTTTTATATAATATATTTAATAATTGGTATACAGAAATAAAAATAATTAAAAATAATATAATAATTAACTATACAATTTTGTTTTTTTTTTGTTTGTTCTTTATACAATAACTATACACAGAGAAAGAAAAAAATATTATTATAAAAAAGTTATTAATTAAACAAAAAAAAAAAAACTAAAGCAAATACATTTTTCCTTTAATAAAATCTTAAAAATAATAATCTACAAAGACAAAAATCTATACATAGAATTTAAAAATAAAAACGAGAAAAATAATTAACAAAATTTACAATAACGTTAGATCATTATATTTTTGTATTGTGTTTTATATAAAAAAAATATTCTGTACAGTTCTACTTTTCGGAAAAGAAAAATATCATTTCGAAAAAAATACAAATTAGGCAGTGATCCTTGGTTGGTGGTCAAATTGTTAAGATTTTTTACATTATGTTTGGGCTTAAGGGTTTCCATTGTTTTTGTTTGTTGTCTTGGAAGTAAACTTAAAAAAGAGGAATATTATATTTATAAAGAATATTATGTATGTATGTATATGTTTTAACGGTAATATTACACGAGAGTTGGATCTTAGCAAGATATCTAACAAATTTATAAACTGAAAACATTACAAACTATTGTATAATTTTCACTTAATAATAATTAACAAAGAAATTTGATTATAAAAATAATAAAACAATAACTAAAAATATGTCCAGCAGTTTTTTTCTTAAATTTAAAAAAAAATAAAATAAAATATTACAAAAAAGAGCAACTCATCTATATATAGGTAGATTTAAATTATAAATAAGACAATTTACAGGTTGTTTTTTTTTGTTAATTTTTGAAAAATAAGTTATTTTTAACAATTTTATTTTATTTAATTTTATTTAACTAGATTTGACCTAAAGTAATTCTTTTAAATTTATCTTGTTTTCTTTTCGTTTGTGTTTGGGAAAGAATTCCACTGAAAAATGTTGTTCTAAATTCGAAATGTTTGTTGTTTTTTTTCTGTTTAAGATACACATTGTTATATTTTTTAGTATTTGTACAAATTATGTGTTTTAGTATTGTTCTTAAGCCTCCACGCATCACATTCCTTATGTCTACACGCCATTACAGTCGATTTCGATTATGTCCTTTGGCACATCGACAAACTGATAGACTAGCCGCTGGCCATCAACTTTGGCCAGGATACCTCGCTGGTAGTAGTACCTTAAGGCACGACCCATTGTTTCGTAGTTCATGTCTGGTTTGTTTTTGTGCATGCCCCATAGACGTGAGACAGCCTTGGAATCGACCAACTTAAAGACACCTTTTTCCCTGTTGGTCCACTTGATGAAACGCGGACAGTATTCACGATCTTGGAGGAGCTTCAGCAGGAACTCCCACAGATATGTGGTGGAACCTTCTCGGCTGCGCCTCTTGACGCCCATTTCGATTTTCGGCTTGCGTGGTTTCTTGAGTTTTCGTGGCGGAAAGCCTAGCTCTAACATATAGGAGAGATCATAGTTCACACTAGATGTCGCTGGTTGGATTACACTTTGTGGATGTAAGCCAAGATTTGTTCCGGCGATGCCAGCTACTGCTGCGCTATTTCCGGCTGCGGAATGTGGATGATGATGGTGATGATGCGGGTGGTGTTGGTGGTGTGGCGCATGTTGCTGTTGCTGGTGATGCTGGATGGAATGATGCGATGGTGGGGCACCATTGTTGGTACGTGGCGGGGAAGGTGTGGTAAAGTGTGGTGAGCTCGCGTAGCCATTTGTAGTGCCACCACCTCCTCCACCGCCTGCATTTCCACCCCCACCGCCAACCCCGCCATTACTTCCGTTACCCGAACCACCACCAGATGGCATGGGAAGGTAATAATTGTCTGGCACTGAAAAGAAAGAAAAAAAAAGTAACTTTTAACTAACTGCAATTGAAATTATTTCTTAACGCGCATTTGACATTAAATTGTGTCTCCAAATTGAATGCAAATCGAATTAGAAGTCGTGAGAATTAAAATAAATAAATAAACAGCCAAAAATGACATCGACACCATGAGTGTGTGTTGGTTGGAATCAGAAGCGATTTGTATGCGCGCAGGCGAGTGCTGCAAATGCACACACATGTGGCGCATTTTTGATTCTTTATTATCAGTGAGGGATGCTAAATTTGTGTGGAGAATTTTTATATATTTATATTTTTTTGAGTGATTTTTTTTTATTCCGTATTATTTTCTATAAACTTGTTGTTGGTTTGGATTTGATAAGTGAAATGGAAAACATAAAAATGGAGGTGTTGGCGGGATGATAAGCGGTAAAGAACCAACAACGAAGTGATCGCTTGCTTGCGTACCACCTATATCGAGCTGATGATGAAGATAATGCCTTAAAATGATTTGCATACGTACGAGTATGTGGGTAGAAGTTGCTTTTGATTTTTTTTTTTACTTTGGGAATTTTAAACTGCTTTTTTGCTGCTTTCTTCAATTATACAAAAAAAATTGTTTTTGTTTGCATGATGGCATTAGGGGTGGTGATGTGATGCAAGGGGAGGTGAAATTCGTTCGGTGTCAATGAAACTTTGATGTTTTGTCCTTGAATTCTAGTTTGAAAAGTTCATCGAAAAACACACATACATATGTATGCATGGATGTACATATGTTTGTTAGATAGTATTTATATGAAGAGAGATAGAATGTGTGAATCAGATGTTTTTTTTTTTAAATTGAATTTTTCGGTCGGTTTACCGATTATTTTTTATTTTTTAAATTATTTAATATATATTTATGGATGCTTATCAAATTGATGTGAATTAATTTACATTTTTTCGAGAGGTAGGCTTTATTGAATTATAATTATTGACGCCTGAATATTAATTTGATGACACAAGCAGATATGCATATGAGTTGAAAGTATGGGGAATAACAGCAATCTGTCAATTGGCACGGTATATTCTCAATGGAAAAGTTTTAGAAGGATCGAATGGACTTTGAGCACAAAAATGGGATTGCTAATATTTCAAAACGAAAGTTGATTGAATTCTTAATAATGAAAATACAATGGGGTGAATTCCCTCCAATTTTACATTAATAAAAACAAAATGTTCGTGGAATAGTAAAGTGACGTTTACCAGAAAGGATTTAAGAAAATCTACTACAATAAGTGTGATGCCACTTTGAAAAATTGAAATAACTTTCAAATCCACAAGAATGCCTATATCGACCTCTTTTATCCCCGTTTAAGTCATCTACAACAATTGCTATATGCTCCTTGGAAAACCTATATTTCTTCCTGAAATTCTCCTCACTAAGAACCTGCCCTAGACAATCGGCCCTAGCGAGGTATCCGTTCGGAGCGGAAAATTCTCCGATTTTGTACGATTCGGAGGATTTTTGCTTCGAAGTATTCTTCTGAACAGCTGTTCGGAATTTTTATCCGAAATTATTTTAACGCACCCCGCGAACTGCGTTGAAGTGCGATCAAGTGCTTTATTTGTGAAATTTCTGACAGCTAAATGCAATTGATTTTCCGATTTCGTCCGACACATATTCTTCGCGGAACAAATTGCGCCAACGCGTTTGTGTATTATTTTTCTTTCCGATAGGGTACCTCGAAAGCAATTTGAACCTCCGACAAAGTATGCGTCGCGGACAATTTTCCGCTCCGAACGGATACCCCGCTAGGGCCGAATATCTGGTTTTGTTTATTTTCCTTGTAGGTAGTTGATGAACTCGATAAATCTAGTAGACATTATTAATTTTATTCAAAATTAAATCTGCAGTCTTCTTTTGTTTCCGAATAAATTTGACACATCGGTCATCTTTCATTGTCAACTGTCATCAATTGATTAGTAAACGTCACTTAGTAGACATTTTGTTTAAGGTACTAATACAATTTTGTACTTAGTCAACGGAATAAGGCCTAACCCTTGGCTATTCCAGTTTTATGGATTAAGCCGTTGATGTTATTTAAAATATCCGGACCATTAACAAATTGTTAATATTGTATGTTCTTATTTTATTTAAAGACAAGCTGTATGTATTTTATCTTTTATTCGCCCACGTTTTACTCACTTTTTGATGTACATTTATCTTTCTTGAGACCCCTGGCACCCTGGAAAAAAGCGATAGCTCATTTGTCTTGGAAATGCTTGCTTTGGAATACTATGCGGCTTAACGAAAAAGATGCTCGTAACATTGCTGCCAGCTCGTTCTTTATTTATATCCAAATTTATCTTCAAATTTCAAGTTATGGAAGTTAGTAAATGGTATAATTCTTGTGAGAACTACAGAAACAACTTTTAATTTTTATGTATACATATTTATTTAACTGACCATGATTAGATACAGTAACGTGTTCTGAAAAGAATTTGAGTTTAAGGTATACCTATGTCAGAGTTTGCTCAATGGAATTGAGTTTGCTTGTGGTGTAGTTTAATTTTGAGAAGCAATACGTAGTCTTGCACTTTAAGCAGTTATATACATACAGGTATAACAGTTATGTAATAGTTTTGTTCCTCTTAATGCATGAGGGACTGCTTCAATAGTCAGGGCATTTTTTTCTAAGAACCTATACCTAGTACAATTCTGAAGTTTTGCAGAGGTAATCCTGTAAACTTTATGTAGATATACCTAGAAATTCATAAAGCTTAATGGATGATTCCTAACATAAATTAACCCAAGAAATTCAAATATAATTAATTGCTTAATTTATTTTAATTAACGGTCCGCTGTTTTTTTTTTAAATCAGATCAAAATACCTACATATGTAGTTCGGACCAAATTAATTATACCATCCGGTAACAGGAAGTACAATAAATTCTCCACACAAAACACCTCATCAAGTACCTATACAACATTCTACACCTCATTGCGAATTCAACAATTTTAATTGTTTACTTGAACCTAAAAAAAAATAGTAACTGATCGCACGCATAAGAACATTCCACCTTTAAAATATACACAGTAAAATAAAATTAAAAAAAAAAAAAACAATCGCACGAAAATGATGATGATGATGATAATGATGTGCGATGGTTTCTCGTTGTTTTAAAATTTTAAACACATCGCAAATGGCGTCCTCCCATCCCACCACCCCACTCTTCCATTCCACACCATTTTATGGTAGAAACATTCTCTATTTATAGATTCCGCATATTATATTGTCAGAGAGAGGAAAAAATACACAACTGCAATGCATGTTGCACCAACACAATTGCATCCACACCTTTTTGTTGTTGTTATTTTTTTTTAATTTCATTCATATGTGTGTTGAAATATCCTAGAGGAGAAAGTAATTTAATTAGAAAGAGAAACCTGCGCAAACAGCAGAGATAGATAGAGCGAAAAGGGGTCAATGCAACTAGATGCCCTTCAACTAAATAGATACATAGATACAATAAATTGATCCACATAGAGCGAGTAGGCTAGGCAGGTAAGGTAGCGCATAAATAGAGAAAGATAGGCATTTGCTATTAATTGCAATGGTGTATGTATGTGTTTATGATGGTGTTCATAGGAAATGGAATAAGTAGGTAGGTACAACTAGGGAGGAGGTAACAAGAAGTAAGAATGAGGTAGGTACGAGGTAAGCAAATTACGGCACCCTTATGTCATCTCTTCGACATTCTTCGACCAATGGAAGAGAAAACCAATTGATGACATTTTATGACATCTCAATAAACAGATGAGGGTATGTTCTGTTGAAATGTTTTTAATACCTACCACAGATTAAAACCCATTTAACCAGACATATATCTACCTACCACAAATATAAAAATATAAATAAACCAACAAAACATATGCGAAATGCGAAAACAAATATCAATTCAGAGTGGAAGAATGTCAGAGGGAGAGGGAGAGTAAAAAGGAAACACAAAACAAAAATTGCACCTCTTCTGCTTACATAAAAATAACAACAGGCAGGGTGATGCTGAGGAAAGGAGGAATACCAGCCGCGAATAGCATGCCAAAGCATAGTGCAAAGTATATTTATTTAACTTTTATGAAGAGGAAATAAGACTCACTCTTATTCTCTTACACACACAAACACACATATCTAGCCAACTGAACTGGCTATAAAGTAAGCATCATATGCCATTACATTACATACCTTCTACTTGTGTTTTTGCATTTTCCGTTTTCGCGATTGTTCGGCTTCAGAGAAGATCTTGGGAATGGGGGCACATAATACGCGAATACTAAACCAAAAGGAACACCCCGATGCACGATGGTTCACGGTGCACCCGACGCCAACTACACGACCCCCACAGCAAAAAAAAACCGGCCCAAGTGAAAAAAAAAAAAAAAAAAAAAAACTGCAACAGACACAGTCGTAAAAGAGGAAATGGATATGAACGAATTTCATTGCGAAAGGCAAATAGGAAAAAGAGGATCTAATAGTAGCTGTAGGTAGGTAGGTAGGCTTATTTCCCCCCAAAACAACTTCTACCACTATATCTTAGCCACCAAAAGCATCCCCATTTAAATTGGCGTCCTGTGATGTTAGTGGCAGTGGCACAATAAGTCTGTTATTGTCGACTATTTAGATCAAAGGGGGTTGCGAGGCTGTGCACAGACAGAGATAAATGTTGCATTTTCTTTTTGGTGTACGAACGAGTATACTCTGTGTATAGGTATTATATTGTTTTTGCACAGACAGATTATAATAATGTTCTTTGTTTTATTATATTTGTGTTAATGGTCATGTATTGGATTTTGGGAAATAGAATTATTTATGAAACTCGGTATTTTTTGCTGTTTGCGAAAATAAAAGTGATTTTCGTTAGATTAGAGTTCTGTCAAATTGGCGTTAATTTTGACATACGATGTCATGCATGGTGAACTGAAGTTCGTCCGTCTATATTTTAACTCGGATCAAGTAGGTACATCACTTTTAAGTCTTAGTGAGTTGTTCAGATGAACTTCTTCAATAACGAAATCCAAAGTGAACGAAAATTGGACGAAAAGTAGAAATTCACCATTAAGAATGGATCACATGATTTTTCTAACATTCGTTTGACTGCTTTTACACGAAAGCGATTTTTAATCAAAGTTAACTTTGTTCTATTGAAAAGGGAACATCTCTCCGCACTCCTCACTCTACTTTGTTAATCGAAGTTCACTCACCGAACGCCAAATAGAAATGAAACATACACAAGAAATAAAGAAAACCACAAAGAAGAAAGAATGATAACTCTACAATTTTTCCAACCCCAGTAATTTTGTGTTCCCCCGCCATCACACACGTCTCTCTCCTACGGGCTAAAAAATCGCAAGGTAATATTGCTTCGTTTAAAAGCAGTATTAGTTTATACGGCTGCTTAAGATCTACTCACAAAACAATACGTTGGAACTTAATTATAACAGTTACCAATTTAGTTAGGTTTGCTTAAAACTGTCTGCAATTCACTTACAGCCTTATTTATTCTTTTTCACTAATACTGGGTTCAACCTCGGAATAGTTAAACCGAGCCGAAGCACTTACTTCGAGTTTACGCCACGTCAAACAAATCCTTATTTAATATATATTTTCTTAGCCGTATTAGCTACGCCTTCCTTATGTCAAATATACTGGGAAAAAAAGTCACAAATCTAAAACTCTGCTTATTATACACAAACAAAAACCCCAGCAAACCCCAGCTGATTTCCATTATTATTCATTTTATTATCATTGTATGCATATTGGAAATTGGATACATTTAAAATTGGATTGTATAGAGTTCAAATCCAATAAATGAATGTACCAACCAAACCACATTGCGTTCCCAATACCGTACAACTGTTATAGCGTTTGGAAAATAAAAATAATTTATGCAAAATATCTATCCTTTTTGTCTCAGTAAGAAACGAAAAAAAAATGACATTTTAATGACATTTAGATACTAAACCAGTTTTAGCTTATTCCACCGCTATTCCTCGTGCATTTTCATTATAAATAAGGTTTTCAGGTTAAGAGCCGTTCTAAAGTCGAAGTAACTTTACTCCGTCGCTAAAACGAGTTAGTAAATAAGGCTATAAGCAGTTAAATATGATAAAAGTCTGGAGCAAAACTATTATTACATATTTAGAATTTGAAACGATTTCAAAATGAAAGCAGAATGAATGCATTCACTGATCTTTTATGCAACTTTTATGATTGTTAATTATCAATTGATAAAATGTAAAAATATCAATGAATAGTTGATGAGTCTGTTAAAAAAATCAGTTTTAAAATAACAGATTTCAATATGTATTTTTTCAATTATTATCAATTGATAATTGACAATCATAATGGAGTTGTAATGATGATTAAAAGGATCCCAAATTGTTTTTGTAATACATGTTAAAACTTAATCCAGATCCGGATCCAGATAGATTTGTGAATAATAAAACGCACCTATTGTTAAATGAGGGAGTTTCTGATACGACTGGGGGTTTGTTCGTTCATGGTATTGAGAATAACATACTATGGTTTCAATACTTGTATTGCGTCTAAAACAAATATTCGTCGATAACTATTTTAACTGTTTTCAGCATTTACATGCAACCATTAAAGCTTCTTTAGATATTTGTATATTTTTTTTGTGTGTTATAAAAAAAAGTGCGATTAGTTGTACATTGTGTCACATTTTTGTTCTCTCTTCTTTTTTATGTTGTGTACCTACCAATCCAACGACCAACGAACACACTCATATACTACAATGTTAAGCCATCAGAAAGTGTAGCAAAAACAGCAATGTGCTGTGCAGCCAGTAGATTTGTGGTGTCAGTGGATTTCTAGGGTGATCGTTCGATAGAAGGTCATGGTGGATTTATTTATAAATGCATGCCGGGCAAAGAAGAACAACTCATTCGCATTTTGTGTTCTATTCAATGCACTATCTACATATATATGTACATAGTTTATAGAGGGGGTGGGAAGGAAACTAAATATGATTGAATTATCCAAAAATTACAAATTATGGTTTTTGGTGGAGTAGGTAAGTTTTAAAGTATAAAAATTGATTTGAATATTGTCAAACAAGAAAATGAGTAGGTATTTAAAGTTTATGTATCAATTACGTCGTCAGAAAATTCAAATTTTTGAACTTTTAGGGCTACAACTTGAAGAAGTAGAATTTATTTTAATGAGATTTAGAAACTTAATTTTCTCATTTTGTAAGCTAAAGATATATTAGTGTCAAAATAAATAGAATAGGAGAATTCATAAGGACAGAAATTTGTTATACCTACTCGTGTCAATCTACGTTAAATTTGATTCATAACTTCATAATTCAATGTTTGACACTATTAGAACAGAGCCTGAGAAAGTAGATTGAAGACTTTGAATATGTTCAGAGTTCTTCTTCACTGAACTGTCATATTACTAACTATATCTGTCAAATGACGCATATGAAAAATGGTCTGAGGTTGGTCGTGTTCAGATGTTTAATTCATCCGCGCTGTCAATTTATTGTTAGTTCATTGAACGAGTTTTGAGCCAGCTCTAATTAAAACAGGTTTGTTCTGTTTTAATCAGAGCAGACACAAGTTGATTGCTTTTGTGTGACCCAGCTAAACAAGAAACATATATCTTATACTGACAGCTGATCGGTGTGCTCTCAAATACGCCAAATGAGTCGTAAAAACGTAAAAAAAGTAATCTGAAGATCAAATGTAACTAACTTAATTTTTAATAGAACTGACAATTGGCCTATTTAAGTTCTAATGCTTCACATCTTATCTTCACAAATTTAGATTTTTATGATAAGATACACATGAACTTTTTTTTGTTTGAAATAAATTATCGCAAGTTTGACATTTTCTTCTGATAAGAACAAACTTTCGATTTCGAAAAATCATACGTCATTAGGTTACAAGAAAATAAAAAAGAGAAAATTGTTTAAATAGGTATTTATTGTCATTAGCAGAAGAAGGACGGCAGCACTAACATATCTATGTATGTACATATGTATGTGCATGCAAATTATTCTCACTGATCATTATAAACTCACCCCTGCGGTATTCGAGCACGATATTTGTATGCCAGTGTGTCTGTTCTGATTTCTGACTGCAAATTATCATGTAAAAATAATCAAGTGTAAATTACAACACAAATACCCACACACACACATTCACACAAAACACACCCATCACTTTTGTGTAAAATGCGCGCGCATTACAAACTCTCTTACGTAAGTCAAATCGAGCATGGTCAACGTTAAACAATAATTCAATTTGAATTCCTGTCATCATTGTCGTGTTGCGCTATTTCAGAAACTGACAGATCCAAAGTAATGTATAATGCACTTAATTAAACGAGGTAAGTTTCTGTTGTACAGATGTATGTATGTAGATAAATTAATTATTCGTGTCAGAGATGTTGGTTGCTCTTTTATTATTTCGAAAATAAAACAAAAATATTTGATCTTTTTTTTTTGGTTTTATTTCCCTTCAGATTCTTGGTACACAGTACAGATACTCTATATAGTGACAGATTGTTTACAAATGTCATCAATTGGATGCGTGTGGAGTTTCATTACACTACTATGTATAAACACTGTCCCTGTGTTGAATCGAACAATATTCAATTTAATTTCTGATGTGCTGTTGCTGATATCTGTTGTTGTTGTATTTTGTTGTTATTTCTGCTGCTGTTACTGTGGTAATTTATATTTATTTACATTTTGCTTTAAATTCACCTTGACACAATTCAACAACCAGCTATACAGTAGTTTGTATAGTCGACGTAGTCGTCGTCATGAGTGTAGGTGCAACATTTCCTGTAGCAGTTTTATTTTTATTTTTTGAGCTTTTTATTGATGGTTTTTTTTTACATCTACCTATAGGTATTTCGTATTGTTCGAGTTGTTGGATTATTAAATGGTTCAGCAGCGGGTGGCTACAGGTGCATTGCGAATCGAATGGTGAGGGGATAATATAATTGTCTAGAGATCGGGGCCAAGTAGATAGGTAGGTATTCATTTCAGGAAATACCCATTCCGTATTGAGTTAATAAATATCTTTGTTGCATCTGTTTTTATTTTATTTTCCTTATTGTTGCTGTATAAATTGTTTTTTATTCAATTTTAGGTGTGAATGTGGGCTAAGAATTGCTAAGTTTTTTTTTTGCATTACCGAATAAAATCAATCATAAGAAATGATTGGAGTGTCAGAATTCGAACTTTTGTTCAGTGAAATGTGACATTTTGGAAATTTCACCACACACAATCCATATGTAAATTAAACACTTTAATGTCGTTTTTATTTGGCAATCCGGAATCTCTCTCCGATCCGGAATCCCAACTGAACACTTTTTTTGATTCTGATGATTCTGAAGTTTTTTTTGATTGTATAAGTATGTGAAACATCAAATGTGGACAATACTGAAAATCAAGAATATATGTATGTTGAAAGATACACTTCGCACAGTTAGCATACAAAAAATCACAGCTGTTGAGTTTGACGTTTAAGTATATGAATGTGTTAGTGCTTCTGGTTTCAATTCTGATTTCAAATCCAGAAGCAAATTTCTCTTCTTTTCAGAAGCAGAACTGTCATTTTTTCCCAAGTGAACACTTTCAGAAGAGTCCAGAAGGCTTCCGGATTGGCAAATACTCGTAAAAACGACATAAGTATTAGGTACCTACCTTCACTTGATGCATTATTCTTTTTACTTTTTTCAGAAACAGCGCCATAGCTGTCAAATTAGTTATCTTGAGTATATATGTCAATATAACGATTAGATGAACGACTTGCAGTTAATTAGTTTTGACAGTTCCAAACATCTCCTTGTGTTATGTTTTTTTTTGTGAAGAATGCATTCACTACATAATATGAAGTCTCAAATTCTTCTTTTTGGAGACCTTATACTTCTCCAAAAATACATCTTTAGTGCCTGGATACACGAGCGCAATAAAAAATCACTTTTGTGGCTACACACAGAAAAAAAGTTAAGTGGGCATGCAAGAAAATTTGAAGTAAACAAAGAACACATTCTAGCACAAGTAAAACGAAATTGAAATGGTACGAGGAAAACAGAGCAACTTTGTTGTACATTCTCCTTCGCCGCCAAATACAAATGAAAATAACTGTCAAAATGAGAACGTTTTAGGAAAGGAACATGATTTTTCACGCAAAACTCATATCTGAAAATGAGGAAAATGACGAAACTTGGCATTTTTTTCCATCTCTTTCCTTCTTTCTGAAAGTCATCCGTTCTCTTTCGTGAATTAATTCTTTTTTGCGCTCGTGTAACCAGGCACTTAAGTAAACTACTAGTTTATTTTGTTTGTCTTTACTGTTTGACACAATACTTCATCCTTTTTTTAGTAATATATTTTAAGTGGCGTGTTATGGTGGTAAAATATGCGACAGGGATTAATTTACTACATATTTCCAAAATTTAATTTAAACAAAATGTCATTTTGATCGAAATTCGCATTTTTTGACGGAACACAAACCACTTATTTGACATTCGGTCATCAAAAACAAAATTTTGACGGATGAATGAATTCTAAATGTCAAATAGGAACATACGTACATAATACGAGTAAATGAGGTGAATTTCAGCAATACCACAAAATATATCAGTATATTGATATATACGTAAGGCATTAATGTTAATAAATTATAAAAAAGCAAACTTTATCCCAACTATAATAAATTGAACTTGTTGAGTAGCAAAAAATGGTCTGTTTTCGCTGTTGATACTTATCGTGTGCTGAGATATGCAAGAGTTAGTAAATTTATCTAAAAAAATGCGTCGAGTAGCCCAAAATTCAGCTACCCTTTTTCTTCCATTTTTAACTTCTGGTTGTTCCAACAACATCCACAGAGGGGGTCTATAAATACCGTTTGTTTTTATAATGATGCGCGAAATGTTAAGATAACAAGAAAAAAAGAAGCAAAAATCAAAATATACACACACGTGTAGATAATTTATAAATATATATGTGTAAGCATTGTATTATATCTGGTTAGAAGAGTGTTTACACCAAAATAGAATATAAAATATGTGACTTGACGCGGTGCGGTAGGGGCAACGGCAGCAGCAGGAGCAGCAACAGCGCAGCGGTGGCGGTGGTGGAGGAGACGATGGCTGAGTATAATGCTGAATGGCTGAGACATTTTGTGGGCATAAATGTGGCTGGGGGACATGATGGGATGAGAGTGAGTAAGCTTGTATGGATGATGGGGAGAACTCACCGCCACCGCCACTGCTGTTGTTGCTGCTGCTGCTGTTGCTAATGCTGTTGCTGCTGCACGGAAAGAACATTCTGACGGCGACGTTTCCGAGCTCGCACATTTCCGTGTAGTTGTGACCTTCAGAATTTGTGCAAAGGCGATGTGTCGATGACCACGAATTTATTTGCTAACTTTTTTTTTACTCGTTTCGTTTTTGCTTTGCTTGTTGCTTGATAAATTCTTTTTTATGGTCTTTCGTTGCTCTTTGCTTCTTATATTTTATTGTTCTTTTCCTCTGGTTGTGTTTCTTATAGTTCACATATCATTTCTTCGGTTGCTTTCGCTTGCGTTTAGAAGTCTTTTTATTAAAAAAAAAGTTTGCTTAGTGCTTGTGTGTTTGTTGTTAAAGTTGAATGCAGAAGCCCGCAGCAATGTTTGTGGGTTTTTATTGTTTTTAAGTTTTTTTTTTTGTTGTTGTAGGTAGGTAATCCTAGTGGAGTTTGTTGTGGAATGCGTCTTCTTTGGTGCAAGGGAGAATTTATGTTTTTTTTTGGTTTCCTTAAGGACAGTAGGAGGTAGGAACATATTATACCTACATAGGACTTAGGTATTTGATGCGATTTCCGTAGAAGTAGAATTAAAAATGAAGAAAATTTTAAAGAAGAAGACGAGGAATAGAGAGATTATAAATCGAGTTTTATTTTTTAACTTGAAAATGCAGTAATTTCTAGAGCAGTTAGAAAAGTTATTTTAATTAGAATAGGTAAGAAAGAACTTTAACAATGGTAAAACTTAAAATGGGCACCAGTTAAGAACGGGCAATCATTAAAGTGCAAATATTGATGATTGATATTGATATTGATGTACAGCTGTGTTCATAAAAATTGCAGTGCTAGTCACACTTTATTAATTAGTCAATAATTTTAAAGACGCAGATTCTTACAAAAAAAAATTAACCTGTTATTTGTATCTAACGGTCTTTCATTTTTATATTTGAGGCTTGAAGTTTGTAATTGAACCTTACTTTTTCCGTTGTAGACGCATTTGTTCAAGCTCTCTGAATATAACGTGTTCATAAAAATAGCAGTGTCTTGCATTTAAAGTTAAAAAGTGTTAAACATTCTCTTTTTTTATTTTTCGGTAAGTAAAAGTTTTACTATTTGCAGTTTTTAGTATTCTCAAGATAATATTATAGAAAAAATTATAAAATATTAGCTCAAAAATAAACAATGGGTCGGTCAAAACATTTCAACGAAGAAACTCGAAGTTTTATAAGAAAACTAGGTTTGGAGGGAAAAACTTACCAGGATATTCAGGAAATCCTAGGATGTTCAGCAAAAAAGATAAGTAACGCTATAAAATGGCAGAATAAACCGGAAACACGCGGCCCAAAAAGGATGACGAGTGTTAGAACTAACATAAAAATTATTCAGTTAGCTAAACAGAACCCTTCCATAAGCTCCAGAGAAATTAAAGATAAGCTTGAATTGTCTGTAAGCGCTGTAGCTGTACGAAGACGTCTTTTGGATGCCAAATTACTAGCCCGAAGTCCACGCAAGGTACCATTGTTGACAAAAAGACATGTGGCAAAGAGAATGGAGTTTGCTAAAGCGCATCGAGATTGGCCACGAGAGAAATGGAGGAATATTCTGTGGAGCGATGAAAGCAAAGTCGTTCTTTTTGGATCCAAGGGTCGTCGGGAGTATGTGAGAAGACCACAAAATGCGGCAAACGATCCCCGAATCACTGTGAAAACAGTGAAGCATGGCGGAGCGAAAAATATGATAAGGGCTTGCTTTTCTTACTATGCGGTTGGGCCTATCTATCCCATTAAGGGTATAATGGATGCAGCTGAATATGTTAAAATTCTCGAGGAGGTCATGTTACCCTATGCTGAAGAGGAAATGCCGTTGGTTTGGGTATACCAACAAGACAATGACCCAAAGCACACTTCAAAAAGGGCAAAATCATGGTTCCAGGAGAACAAATTATGCGTTATGGAGTGACCTGCTCAATCCCCTGACCTTAACCCCATTGAAAATTTGTTGGGGGATGTTAATAATGCGGTTCATGAAGCGAAACCGAAGAATTCGAAGGAATTTTGGGAAGTAGTGCGAGATTCGTGGAACGCAATACCAGTCGAGAGGTATCAAACTTTAGTGGACTCCATGCCACGCAGATGCATTTCCGTTATAAAAAACAATGGTTATGCTGCGAAGTATTAATGATAAGCTAAAATATCAATATAGTTTCATATAACTTTTTTACAGTTTTTCTAACTTTTTGCGTTATAGATTCAGAACATTCAGATGCACTGCTATTTTTGTGAACAGCCATAAATTTTAAAAACGCTTCTTACTGTGATAAAAGTAACGGTAAAAAATCAATCTTAAATTTTTCTGTTAATATAAATGAAATACCTTAAAAAGTTATTAGAAGTTAAGTGAAATATATTATAACGTCGATAATGAAAGCCAGTACATGTGTAGGTATGTACTATATGATCCCAAAACAACAATACATGTTGGGATTATGGCATCATGACATAACATCTCTAACTCGAAAATTTAGTAATATTCTCGTTTTTTCACGTTTACCATTCCATTGTCAAAATAAGAAGCTGGCTTAAAAGACATTTCGGAATCATAAACCATGTAAGCCAGGCAGAGAAGGGTTTTTCTTCAAAAATTATAGCGATAAAATCTTATGATTGGTATTACAGGGAAGTACTAAGTCGGCTCATCGAAAAAAATTAAAATACCTAATTTGATATTAATCCAATTTATACCTACATCCACTCTTTTACTGAAGCTTTAAAGATTTTTTTTGTTGGGCGCCAGTTATGAATATATCAAAATCAAATAATTTGGTATAAATTCAATAAATATTTTCTGCCCTATTGAAAATGCACTAAATGAGATAAAATAAAGCTGTTTTTTTTTTTTTTTGTTCGGCCGCCAGTTAAGAAAAGATGATTGAAAGGAATTCCAAATAATAAATAATGGCTGTTTTCGTTTGTTGTATTTGTTTGTTTGATTTTTTTTTCGAAAAATAATAACATACTGCTTGACAGAGCTCACCATGTGTTACTGGCGGGGCATAGTATTCATTAAACTAACATCATGATACAAATTTTAATAGTTTTCGCCGCTTGTTTTATAGTTTTTTTTTTCGAGAGGAAAACATTTTTTTTAATAACTTTGGCATTTTACACACTGTTCCGTTAATAATATAATTTTATTTATAAATAAGATCTTTATAGCTCCGATGCTTAGCAAAGTTATAGTCTTGAATTCAGTCGTGCATTTTATTTAAAAAAAAATTATATATTTTTATCACAAAATTTCAAAAGGATTCTGTATTAGTATGTTTGGTAATCTAATGATCATATTGAAATTTAACCTATACAAGTACAGTGGTGTGATTAAAACCACAAAGTATGTTTTTATCACAAAATATAAGACATTTTCGTCTTTGGTATTATTATTAAAACCGCAACAAAAAAATTTAACTATTTATATTATCAATCTACATAATCAAATGTTTGTATGATTGGTTTTGTTGTTTTCATATTATTTTACGGTGTTAAAAATTTGCTTTCTGTACTACTTCTATTCATTATAAAGTTTGTGATTAAAAATATTTTTTGAAATTTAGACCAATAATAGTTAAGGTTGGATTATATATGTATGTCAAGAAGTCGTGATCTTATACATAAGCTTTAACTACATAAGATAGCAGATTGTTTTATTTTCAGAGTGCATTTATTTCCTTTTCAAACGGTGGAATTTGACAACTTCTCAAGTAACTAAAGCTTCCTGTTCTGTGAGCTTTAATGTAAAGTCGACATTTGAATTTGATTAATATATCAACATGCTTAAGACTTCAATAAGCACAGCTGACATTGATTGAATTGGTAAAATTTCAATTCTAATAACAATATTATAAACTTCAAAATGCCTTGAAACTTATTGACTTTTGTATTCACTGTTCTAAGAAATTAAACACTAAAATGGTTTTGCTATTACACAAACTTAAGGCTAATGCACTTCTGTAGCAAAATAATAAAGTGGAAATTGAATTGGTTATTTCCTTAACATTCAAAACACAAACCGATGCAGTCATTTTGATGACACTTAATATTAAATTTAATTGATTTGCGGAAGTATTATAGCATTGCTTCTTAGCTAACTTGTACTTGTTTATAATTTTATCGGATATTGCATTTCATTTTATAAACATGAAAATTGTAGATACATATATATCGGATGAACTCTGCTGTTAAAAGGCTCTTCTGAAAATACAATTTTTAGGGTTTGATTACACTAAAAAAAATGTAAGAAATAAGCTCGTGAATAGGTAACCACGAAGACATTACGCCACATGATGAGTCAATGAACCGATTTCATTGTGGCGCAGAAATGCACTTTTTTGTATGGTCTTATTTTCCCCTTGGTTGGGATGTACATAAATCTATCCAAAATTACTAAGAGAAACTTGTCCCAGATAGAAGCAAAAGATTCTTGTACTTAATATGGCGTTGAATAAAGTTTAAAGTGTAAAAAGTTCAAATGACCAAAATTAGAATACATAGAACAAGAAAATCATGCTAAAGTTCGATTAATTGTAGTCAAACCCTTGATTGGGTTTCGATATTTGGATCTTTTGAACTCCTCTTATAAATCAATAAAGTCACGTCTCGTTAGGAGATCCATTGCAACTAGTTTTGCTAAAATACTATACTTTAAATACTAGTTTCCCCTTTCATTACACTACTTACTACCCTAGTACGCGCAAAATTATAAAGAAGGATGACCTTATTATTGCTATGATTTTTATTTAACCTGGGTTTTTAAAGAAATAATGAGCTATTATGTCCCGCTAATTTTTTTTTCACTCAGAACAGATCCATGAAAATACCTCGAGAATGATCTGAACATCTTCTTTACGAAGGGTATTCTGAAACACACTGGAGCAGCTAGCAACTCCTCCCTTAATCTTATCCGCCATTTTTATTTTATCTGTATAGTTGTATTGTTTTTTTTTTTTTTTAATCTTTCTCCAAACATATTCAGAGCGTTCGAGTATATCTATCTGTCAAGTATCTTCTGCTATTTTAACGTGTGTTTCTTATTTTCCTTTGACGTTTAACATGCTTAGCCCTGCTAGTGTTAAAACTCTAAGGACTTTGAGCTAGAAAACAATAAACACAAACATTTCTTTGACAAGACAGCTTAACCTCTCCTCTGAACGAACAAAAAATACATTTCATGAATTGAAGTTCTGTTTTCATAAAATATCTGAATTGAACAAAAACTGTTGCCGTGTAAATCTATTGAACAGAACTGTCAAAAATTACAAAAAAAAAAAATTGAAAATCTATCACGCTGGTTAATGTTTGTACATGTATGTCATACATTATACATATGTTCCTACTTACACAAACATACTTTCATCGGTCATTATGATAAAAATTAATATACATAAATACAAAAATTCAAGTTCAGTCTTAAATTGTTGTTCTGTGTAAATAGCTGAAAACACAGATGGCAGTTTCAAAAAAAAAAAAAAAAAAAAAAAAACAAACACCACAGCCGATGAGCGGTTATTATTAAAATAAAAACTTGTGATTAGCCATAAAAACCACTTAACCAAGATGAATGTTTTTTATCTTAAAAATACATAAATAAAATGATACCAATGGATATCACATTAAAGCCACTCAAAGTGTCAATTCCTTCGACTCAAAGTCCTAAATTATCTTGGAATTATAAATATAAAAAAAAAATTAACAATATTTGCACGGTCCATCTTCGTCATTTTGTGATACCTACATAATATATATATACTTATATTTTTACCGAGGATATTACGGAACTAATATGAACATCTTCGTGTCGAACAAACAAAATAAAATTGAATGACGACTTATTTAAAATATTCATAAAATTAATATAAATATCAAGCAAAACACTTACACGTCCTTACGTCTCTTAAAAAAAAAAAAAGAAATATTGTTTTAAGAATCATAACAAACCAAACGATTTGGAATTTTTACGTTAATGAGTTTTGATTTATTTTTAAAACACAAGCGAAAGAGGTTTTAATACAACTTATTCGTATAAATACATAAATTCTTATGCACAAGACTTTTGGAGAAATCCAAAATAAAAATAGAATTATTTGAAATATATTTTGATTTTGATACTTGGACTGTCTTTAGCCGGAAGCCACGGCAGTAAAACAGGAAAATTAGCTTAATTGCACGAAAAAAAGCAATAAATTGGTTAGAATGTCAAAAGCAAAGTGCGATTTTCCTGTTTTTACTTTGTGTGTTTTTTTTTTTTGTTTATTTGAAGCTGCAATTAAATTAAAAACAGAATTCATTTTTCGAAAATTCACTTAGGCGAGATAGAAGTTTATTTTTGAAAAAATAATAAATCATATCATATAATTCAAATCGTTCGCCCGTTAAAAAGACAGATCGAGCACAGTATTAGATACTGATTTACGTTGACGACTTTGTAAGCATAGGAAAAAAAAACTAGAAACCGATAATAAATATGGAAGAAGAAGTACGCGGCAGTTGTAGAAATATCCGAAATGACTCTAAATCAAGAAACCTAACCTAAGTTACTATTATCTATTCCTCAACTGTGCATGAGTAGTGGTTTACAAAAACTCCCTCAATTATCAGTGGCGTAGATAGGGGGGGGGGGTCAGGGGGATATATCCCCCCCCCATTGGGATCGATAATTGTTCAACATAACCAGTCATGAACCAAATAAGTTAAAGAAACGCACTCTGAAATTTTTTTTTACGTCTCTCACCAATTGATAAAATAGGTAAACGTGCAAGAAAAAGCGCTTCCATCCAGCTATATATATATATTTTATTAAAGATATTAGCTACACTTTCAACGTCAACTCCCGAAAAAACTTTCTCCAGTCAGTAAAGAGAATAAAAACAATACAAAGAAGCATGACCAACGAAATGAGATTATTAAAAATATGTCTATTTTAATAACAGTGTGATAAGCTTTGGATGTTTACTTATTTGCAGGATTGTTTGAATGGTTTGGCTGCTCTAGCTATTTATCGCGAAATACCTATAATAGCAGACGAGGTTATAAGTGTTTTATCTAAAAAAGAACAGAAAACTGGATTTTATTTTGTGATTTATTTTTTAAATTAATATTATTTTACTTACTACAGTGCCTTACATAAGTATAACCTGTAAAAATGCGTTTTGTAGAAGATTAAAATGGGAATGACACCCTACTATTTTTTATTGAATGGCATCACTAATTAAGTAAATTGAGAAGAAAAAAAGTTCCGTTGGTTCTGGTGGTTAAAAATTAAAACAGATTTTTTTTGTATTGCAAAAGTATAACCGCTTTTTTTATTTTGATCTGTTTTTTTTTTTTATTTTAAGTACATTTTTTCGGCTAAATTAGTAAAGGACATTGCTGCACCTATTTTCGACCAATCTAAAAATTGTTTTTGACATACTGTTGACAAGGTTATTTAATCGCCTCTCGCAGCTCAGCAACACTGTATAATTGCCTATTATGGGCATAAATTTTGCGGGTCAAAATTCCCCAAAGATTTTCAATAGGGTTACAATCTGGAGAACGTGCCGGGAACATCATAAATGTATGTTATTCGAGTCGTACCATCCCAAACTTTGACGACTAACGTGAATTGGGGCATTATCATGCTGGAAGACATGCCGAACTCGACGAAATCGTCTTAAGTAGGGTACCAAATTATCCTGAAGCACTTGGGTGCAAGCTGAACTGTTCATCTTTGCAGAGGTGAAGGCAAGTTCAATATTACCACGGTCGCAGAAGGCCCCCCAAACCTTACAACTGCCACCGTTAAAGTTCCTCTTGAAAACAAACTTTTTTCCTTTTTCAGATCGTGCCAATATCCGTTAAAACCACCTGACCCATCAAGATTAGACTTTTTTCGCCACTGAAAATAATCTAAAATAATCTAAAAAAAAAAAAAACATTCATTGAATTATGCCATTTGGAATAACAAGAGTTAAGTGTAAATTAATGGAATGTTACTTATGGTTTTCCAATTCCGTTTCATGTTTTGCTGGGCAAAATCTTACTTTTTTTTTGTAGACTGTTGTCAAATTTGGAGCTGGCATCATTTTGCACCGAACAATCACTTTACTGCTTTTTAAGGCACGAAAAACCGTTGAAACCGAAATTCCTAAGCCCAATTCGTCACGAACGTCTGGCAAAGAATGCGCCGAATTGGATGCAGCATTTATTAAACGCCTCTTATCTCGACGTGTCAGCTTCTGCAGATGCCCGGGTCTTATTTTCGTCTCATAAGATTCTGGATCTTGTAAGAAATTTCGGACGACATGATCGGATCTTTAAATTTTCCTACCAATAGCCCTTAAGCTTAGGCCAGTTAACCGAAAAGCTTGAATTTTGACTTTTTCCGTATCGCTTAAATGTTTACCACGCGGCATTGTTTCTTGTCATTTCGAAGCACATAACTGAATGAAGCTTCAGAGAGATGTGCATTGTGCGGTTATACTTTTGCGATATATAAATATCTGTTTTTAATTTTTAAACACCAGAAGAGAAAATAACGGAACGTTTTTTCTTCTCAATTTATTTGATTAGTGATGACATTCAATAAAAAAAATAGTAAAGTGTCATTCCCACTTTTAATTTTCTACAAAACGCATTTTTACAGGTGCGGTTATACTTATGCAAGGCACTTTATATCAATATTTATTCTAGTTCATATTCAAATTAATGCGTATAGTATATTATCTTTAAAAAATATAATTTTTTTATGGCATACATAATGAATTCAATGAAGTCTTGTTATTTGTTTTTTTTTTTTTTTAATTATTAACAGCCCTATTAATAAGCACAAAATACAGGCGAAACAACTTTAACAACGTATTTTAACTTATAATTCTTAATAATAAATGTGTGTTAGTCTTAAATGACGTTTGACAATGAGAAGATAATTTATCTCACCGATTTTGTTGATTAACGAGCGGATATCTTCAACTTGCTCGTCGAATTTGACAGAAATATTTTATTTAATAATACAAATTCCACTAAATATCCAAGTAATGCCTGCCATACATTATTGTGTTAACTAACCTTGTCGCCAGAACTCCAATTTTCAGTCATTTAGTTTTATTAATATTTTAATTTATCAAAGAAATAATTTCATTATCCGTGTGTTGGAAAAAACGTGTGTTAACAAGCAAATTGTGTGTTTTTATTAATACGGCTGTAAGACTTTAAAAAATATGAGCGAACTAGATCTATCCCCCCCCCCCATAGCGAAAAGCTATCTACGCCCCTGTCAATTATAGAAGGATTTGAAACTTGGTGCTTAAAGTGTAGTACCGACAACGAGCTTATAACAGAAATTCTCTCAAAAGCTTAGCCAAGGTAAAATGTGACCAAACATTTTAGCCGAGAAGTGGACAGTTGCGAAAAAATTAAATTTTCGTTTCTAACTGTACAGTACTTATCTGTCAAAATTAAACCCACGAAATAATTCTTTGGCTCACTATTCAAAAGCTATAAATTTTGACAGATACCGTTATTATTTAACTTTATGTCAATTTTATTTTGATAAAATGAAAATTCAAAAAAAAAAAAAAAAATATTTGGGGAACAATAATTCACCACAGTCAAAGGGAAGATTCCATTTTATGTGATTGAATTTTTGAAAACAAATTATTTTGAATATTCACATAAAATTTTTTGTCAGAGTAAAACTCTTTTAAATCACATATTCTTCGTGTAATTTTAACTGATGTTTGGAGAAAAATGTTGAAACTGAATTCTTAAGATATGAATCTTATAAGAAAATATGGATACCAAAACGGAAAGAATACAAATTTTCCATTAAAAAATGAACGGTTTTTTCAGTTTTCAATATTTGATCATTGCATCACAAGCCACCTTGTGTGAAATGAGTACATATTCGACGTCGACAAAAACCCTGCTTAGTGTTTAGGTTTTCTTTGCAAGAAATGTCCCACCTCTTCTAATCTGGCTGTAGTCTTAAGGGGCCAGTTATAGCTATCATTGAAATACATCATTGAAAAATTGCATTACCATTTTTAAGACGAATAAACAAACTGCAATGGCATCAATTGGTACAAAAATGAAGGTAATGAGTAGTAGAATTTTTGTACTCTATAAAATACAAAATTCTGATTTAAACTTTCTTTTAAATCCACTTTTATTATTTCACTGATAGAAATCAATTTCAATGAACAGCTGATTTTCGCTTCTTTAATATGGAACACAATTATTCCACTGAATGTGTTCGATTCTCTTTCTATTCTGAAATGCAGTTTTTCTTTCAATGATCAACTCTAACCTCAAATGCATAGAATTGGTTGTAATCAGTCACTGACAGGATCTTTTACTGAAACCAATTTTTCAATGATTGCTATAACATGGCCCCTAGGGCCTATATTCGTCAAAAGCTCAAGTACAATCCTAATATTTGGCCAGGTGCTTTAAAAATCCCACTTGAGTCTCTTGGATTTTCATTGTCTTTCATTATTTTAAGGTAATTTTAATAAACAGTGTTCTAGTGAAATAGCCAGTCGCATTCCTCCCCTTAAACAACTTGAATGTAATACTCGCGCTTCAGGGAATGCCCATCAGTTTACCCGACTCAACATTTTCCTCCCATTATGCTATCCAGACATTCAAAACTAATGTAAACCAATGTGCATCGGTATCTCCTTTTAAATCCTCTCAAACTTTCCTAAAACGCTCGCAGTATACTCAAACATTTAAAAGGTAGTCATAATTACTTTAGTTCGCGCAAAATTATAAAAAAAATGCTCAAAATGACATTAAATTACATATTACACTACTCCGTAGATGAATCTGCGAAGTGGAGACACTGAAAGCACTGGCAATTGAGACCATCGGCTTAGACATTACAACAGAGAGATACACGCAGACAGAAAGAACAACAGAAGAAACAAATGTTGCACACGGTTGGTATTGAACGGTCCCCCATCCAAGTACTAACAACGCAGAATGATGCTTGATTTCGCTGATCTAAGGGAAGCGATGCTTTCATCAAAGCCTAGGCAATTGACTGGTCAAAATGAGTTTATCAAAATGGAGGCTGAAGTATCTACACTATTACAGCCTGTTCTTAGTGACAATCCACTTCCCAATTCTTATGCGCGAAACAGATTAAACCAGCAACAGCACCAGCATCGTCAACAGCAAACAGCACGCTGAACAGCAAACATTTCTCAAACACATTGCCACCAGCAACGTCATTTCATCTGCTTGATATTTCATATCGAAAAAAAGTTTTTCATTGTGGTGCCACTGAATATTGCAGTGGGAAAGTTGACAGCACTGCACCAGCAACAGCAAATTTAGGACTTTGGCCTAACAACGCTGTTGGCGTTGCCGTTGCTGTTCTTATGTGTGTTGAACAATTGAAAATTGAAATACATTGGCTCTAAATTAATGGCGGCCGCTGTTGCTGTTGACGGTGCTGTTGCTGGTTGCGCTTTACCATACAATTTCATCTGTTTATTTGTGTAATAAAAAAATTGCCTATTAGCCGCGTTCGATAAATCCTTTTGAGAACTGTGTCTCCTTTTAGCTCGATAAATTTTATCCAACTTTTCTCCAATTTTTTGATATTCACAAAATAATACGATTTATCGAGCCCTTCGATTTAAGCGTTTGTTTAAGCGATGATCTTTGCACTACACCCATATCTCTAACCTGCGAGCCTTTACTTAATATTTGGAAACAAGAAGGATTCACAGATGGTTTTCTTCTTGTCAAAAATAGTGCTTGATGAGAACTCAAAATTCACTTTTTTTAAATTTTAACGTAAATGCTCGTAGGTGTCTAAATAAAATGGCTGCCACAGCAAAACTATTTGACAGATATGTCTGCGTTCTTTTGAAAGATGCTTCTTGACAAACCATTTTAGATGGCGCTGCTATTTCTTTTTCTTGTCAGGAATTTATGTGTGCAATCTATCCCAATGTAAATACTTAATGATTAATTTAAGCTATGTGCCTGTAAGACATAAGGTCTTTAAAATGTAATCGTAACTGCACGACTGTATTTAAAAGGATATATTTAAAAGAATTTTTGCTGGCAAAATGGATTTAGAATAAGTTGTTTGTTATATTATTTAACCCATTGGTGGCATTCTGTAGAAATTGGAAAAAGAATTCAACTAAGAGTTGGCACCGAACTCAAACCTCTAAACTAGCAGTCAAGTACCCTATGCATTTCCCCATTCTCATTCAAATAAAGCTCAGTAGAATCTGGTAGCCTGCTCACCTACTGGAGATCTATAAAACCCTTTTATTGCATTTTATGGTAGATGATAGCTAATTATTCACGCCGAAAAGAATACGAAGATAAGGACTACGAACGCCCATCGAATTTATATTGGATGGTTACATTTTAGGGTAATACGAGTAGGTCAGGTCTACTTATATTTATATTTAAAAACGTGTCTTAAAATTTTAAATCTTTCAAATCTTGAGCTTAAAAAATTGAAAGGCAAATATGAAAGAGGTTTTACTTAACTCTGCAGATAGTGATTTGAAGCCAAACTACCCTAAGTTCATTATTCTTTAAGACAATATGTGTGTAATTCATTTCGTTAATCCATCTCTGAAACACTCAAACAAAATTTTCTAAAAATTTAAAAAATTAAATAAAAATAACTGAATAACTGAAAAAAAAAACAAAACTAAATTTAAAACTGAAGAGACATCTTCCGGTAAATAAATAAAATAATCCAGTCTACAGACTTTTCAAACTTGATACCCCAAACACGAATACATGCCCTAAAATATTGATAATTAATTGAGGTTTGACTTTTTGCGGTTTTAAGTTAATATTTTTATCTTGTTTTATTAATCCGTGGGGTCTTGTTGTGTTTCACTTTTTTTAAATTTAACAAAGCACATTCCTCAAACTTCGCTGATAGATATCAATATGTCAAAGAGAAACTCTTAAACCGAAATATGTATTTTTAAAAACTTTGCTCAATGAATTCTTGTTTCACATTTATGAAGAAAGTATAATTTGGCAAATTTAATGTCAATGCTTGTGTCAAAAAAAAAGTTGAAAAGAAAAAAGAAAATACTTACATCCAACTCCACGATTCCAAATATTCCGTAGAGGCGGCGAATTGTGATAGAAATTTGGATGTAAAAATGTACCATTTGGTACATGTCCTTGAGGTGGACAATGTGGTGGCATACCCAAGCGCGCCTTCAACTCTTCGCTGCATGGTTGACCACCAGAACTCGAGCTATCTACATCAGAAACACCGCTATCAGCTGGACTGGGTGGAAAAGATCCTGAAAAGGAAGAATAGAGCAAACGAGAAAACAACAAAAAGCGTGTGTTGCTATTAAAAGAAAAGGATTCAGTTATGTTTTTTTATAAAGGAGATACATTTATATCTTAAATTAAAAAAAAAAAAAGTACGCACTAATCACATTCGTAATCCTTCATGACCTCATTTTTCTAGTTCATAAAACTAAGACTTTCATCTTCCTTTTCTTCAAGCATCAATATAGTTCCCCCCGGGTGTAGTTATTTTTTTTTTTAATAATGCTTAAACCTTAAAGGATACTCAAACAATGCCAAAACGGGATGCATTGAGGGTTTTTTTTTTGGAATTAAATTCCATACCTGTTTCAATCAAAAAAGGTTATTGAATCCCTTCATCGGATTTGTATATACGGCGTTCACAAATAATTTCTTTTCATTTTTTTTGTACAAGCACAGCAGGAATATTACGCGCCACAGTGCAATGAAATTTAAAACATACTTATTTTTTTTTAATTTAAGGGCCTCCCGCAATACACCGTTTCACCGTTTTTTAATGATTATATTTCCTTCGAGGTTTTCCTTTTCTTATTATGACTTGCTATCGAAACTCGAATTAAATTTCGCTCCACAAACCCATAAAAGGCAAGGTCCTTGTTCGATAACAAAGAAGAAGGTAAACAAAAAAACTAGAGGTTCAAGGACTCCTCTCTTTACCCATATTATAAAACAGAATAAAAAACAACGTCAAATAATACCGAAATTCCCAGACATATTGTCTCGTCAAAACATTCACAAACAATACAAAAACTGAGTAAACCGTTCCAAACATATTATTATCATTTTAGGGGACCCAAATAAAAATTCGTCAGCTAGCTCCCTGTAACAACAAAGCGGCTTCATTCTTATTTTTTGATATCTACAGGTGAAAATAAAAACTACTGTCTTCTCGAGTGGAATATTCGTATATAGGCTAGGCATGAAAATAAAGGATTTCAAGTATCTTCTCGTACAGACACACACACGAATGAGAACCACAAAGTGTCCTTAAATCAAAACATTCATACGACAATTTTGCGGGACAATAATAATGTTTTGCGAAAAATATCTGATCGTCTAATTAGGTTACCAATGTTTACTTTCACGAGGCGCGGGAATTTCGTTTCGTTTTTTTTTTTGAAACCAAACCATAAAGTGACATCTGCATGTGTGTTATTTATACTGCAAAGTTAATTCTTCATCTTTTTGACTGTCAAAGGGACACTTAAAAAAAACATCTGCTTATCGATGGAAAGGATTCCTTCTCAGATCGCGTAGGTGAAAGGGAAAACAATTTTATAATTTCATTGTCCAAAAGGGTTTTTTCTATTTGCAAAATTAAAGTGAATTTTCTTTACCCATTTGGATTTCCGAAAGTAAATTATGCGAATTCTTCAGTATTCAAACAGATCGTGGGAAAAATTTTAAATGGAAAATTGCTTTTTGATATTTGTATCTGAATAAGACGAGAAAAGGAGCAAGATTTTGGGGAAGTTCGTTTAATTTATTAAATGGGTAAGTGTTTTTTTATTTAAAGACATTTTTAAACTGGGAAATTGTAGATTTCATGGAATGATTAAAATGATTTAAGAGAATTTCAAGGAACTCACTACAGATTTTGTTCCTTTATTTGTTTTTGAAAAGACAGTTTCATCTTTCTACTCCCACTCAATAAACACATAAATGGCTCAAAGGGAAAGAGGACCTAGTGACTTACAACTCTCAACCATAATTGTATGCGTGTTACCAAGAATAGAGAGGACCTTCGATTTTCTGCCGATTCCGAACGGCTAATGAGAAGCGCTTTTCATTACAAGGGGCACGTTTGGAGGATTTGTCACTTTCTTACAAGAGGCAGTATACTTTTTTGCAGCGACTCACTGGGTTAACACTCCCACTCGCACTCACCAATCGATTTAGGATGAAGTTTCTAAAATTCTTTCAACGTGTTTTATTTAGAGAAAGTAAGCAACTTTTTTCCACAAGTTGTCTTGGCTTATGAATGAAAAACGCTTTGATTGAACCGTTGTGTGTTCAATTTTGGAGTGCTAGAAAAGTATACACAAATGTAATTTGCTTTCTGAGAAGTTTTGAGAGGTGGTAGAAATGATATAAGCAAATATATGACATTTCAAATATTCGTAATTAGCAGTTTTTAGAAAATGTGTAAGTTACAGCTTGCATAAAACTTTCATAAATCCTCGATACGCAAGTTTAGCATTTTTTGAATTAATTTTTTCCAAAAAAGAAAATGGAAAATTAATAGCTTTTATAAAACTAGTTTATCTTCTATAGTGCGTGCTTTTTAAAAAATAATGTATATTAACACCATGAATGAAGAGAAGTTTTTGCACATTAAAAGGCCAATGGGTGAAAATTTGACAGCTACTGCCTTTCGTAAGAAAACAATCCTTTTGTAAAATGTCATTGATGAGCTAATGGAAATAATTGCCTTCTATGTCAAGCTATTGCCTCTTTCGAGAAAAGATCTTTTGTGCATTTCTAAGGAAAATCTATGAAATTCTATTTTTTAATTTCTTTAAGTAAATATTAAATGTATAGAGAAAATCCCTGTAAACTCCTACAGCTTGCATATAATTTGCATAAGGCTTCATTTTGCAAGTCTAGTATTTTTTGATTTATTTTCCGCAAAATAGTTTTTTTTAGGCCTACCAAAATTGGAGTATTTGGAGTAAGAAAACTAATAGCTATTATAAAGCTTATTTATACAACTTCTACAGTGCTTCTAGACGATAAAAAATACTTAAGCAATTTTCAATTTTCTTACGGCAACTATTGCCTTCCATAAGAAAATAAAACTAAAATGTCATTAACGAGCTCATAGAAGTAATTGCCTCTTTTGAGAAGCTATAAATAGATTTTTTGTAAGTTCTAAAAACAAAACTATGATAAATATTTAATGTAAATAAGCCCTTAAACGTCAAAGCAGAGAGTGATAACATAATGAGTTTTAAGTTATTCATGGCAATTGAAGAACCCGCAATATTTTTATTCCCGGGGGTTTGGTCAATCCGAAAAACATGCACCTCCGTATCGGATTCAAATAAGAAATCTACTCGAAGAACTGTAATATCGATCGATTGGTAATACCTACATTTATCAAACTATTTTATCGACATATTTCTATATTTTTTTACAAGAAATACGTAGCCAATTCATTTATTGTTTTTTATTTTTTTATTGTCTTATTTTACCACTCTAGTGTATGGTCAACTGGCAAATTGGATGAATGCTTGGGCCTTTTGTGGAAGGACACGATATCGTTATTAAAAACGAAGTTTTTTAGCATAATAAAAACAAATAATATATACAATAAACGGACTGACGATTTTGATGGATGCAATTGATAAAAATGAAACGTACATTAAAATGAAGGTGATCAAGTGCTTTTGGTAGGACGGCAATTGATTAACAGATAATCTACATTAGAATGAAGCGGATCATATGGTTTCTATAGCACGATGCGTAGGACATCGGCTTCTCAAGACCTATGGTTCGATCCCAGTTGAGGGAAAATAAAACTAAATTTAAATTAATTACAGATTCCGATGAAGTCTGCGGATTTCATCCATCACAATATTGAAATTTTTACTTTCTGACTGTCGACAACGGATATTGCAATTTTTACTGTCGATAACATAGTTTGATAGTTGTAGATTATACTTAATACGCATACCATCCGCAATACATATAACTTTTGAAGTTTCAAATTGATTTTTGTTAGCAACAACCCCTTTTGATTTCAAGGAGTATTAATGAACGGAAAATTTAAGTTTAAATCACAAAGCATCGGGCAGATTGAAAAATATTGTCACTTTTAATTTCATGCTTTGGTTTTTAACAATTTCTTATCTTTCACCCATGAAAAACCCAATAGAATTAATTGAACTCATTTTAATAATTGTTTAATATTTTTTTTTTCATAAATGAATATTGAATTTATGACCGTATACATATGTCAAAAATGACATCAAGAATCAGGCCGTTTTAGAAAATGGCAAGGTTGTTTCGAGGATCGATATTACAGTTCATCCTGTGCAAATTTATATACTACCTCAATAGATAATAGGTAGAGTAAGTATTAGTTTCATGTGTTTTTTGAATTTTTTACTTTACTTTGTGATAAACATCGTGGAATGAGCAGTCCAGAAACTTGTTAATTTTAGTAAAATACATACATATATGTCTGAAATCTGCTTGTCAGAAACATTGTTCGAATATAAAGATTTTTGATTAATAATAAAGTTGTGGTTTCTAAGATTGCATAAGGCATCTCTTCAATATCAGAAACACAAACAGAATCACTAAATAAAATTTGACAGTTTGGCTGTCGATTGGATTTTGGCCTTTCACAATAGCATCCAGTTTTTTTGATTTACTCAATTCACCCACAAAACCCATTGTCATGAATTTCACTGCGTGCGCAATCTGGAAAATCTCGAAAGCCAAAATCTCTAATGGTAAAACCTTGATTGCTCAAAATTTCGAAAGCAATCGGGAAAAATCTCGAACTCCAATCTTTTTTTTAGTACACTTTCAATACTTTTTTCAGTACGTTTTTCTCCACCAAGCAGTGATTGTAAGCTCAATTCAGCTGGTTTGAATTCAAATAATGAAAAATGAGAATCAACAAGAACGAATCAAATAATTTGGAAAATTATTCTGCCACGGCACCGCCGCAAATCAGAAAAAATGCTTAAAATTCGAGATTTTGACATTCGGGATTTTTTGATGTTTTGAATGTGCTATAGTGTGTCAAATTCAAAATTGACAAAATGCGCCAGCAATACATGTAATCATTTCTCAAGTACCTCTTTATACAATACCCATAGTCTATTACGGCATTTAATTACATCACAACCAATTGAATGACCATATTGTACTTCATTTTACCAAAACAAAATAAAACCGTTTATGCAAAAACCCAAATAACTGTGAAATTGGATTATCAGCTTTTGAAATCGAGGTACATATACCGAAAAACATGTTTAGGTATTGATTGTTTGTTGCAACTTAAACAACAACAAAGGACTCCATTGATAAAAAGACTTCCATATTACATAGGCAGTCATCAGGTATACAACCAAATAGAATAAGGATTATCCATCACAAACACTTGAATATACGAGCCAATATTCTCGCCTCTTTCCGATCAGACAATAGCCATTCATTGACCACTGAAGGTTCGTTTCTATTTCTATACCTAGTCATCATGCACCGACTCGGCTGTCATTCAGAGAGTTTGTAGAATACTTTCGTGAATAGAATAAAATGTCAATTGTCGTCGTAATAACGGGTGATTTTTTTGAGGTTAGGATTTTCATGCATTAGTATTTGACAGATCACGCGGGATTTCAGACATGGTGTCAAAGAGAAAGATGCTCAGTATGCTTTGACATTTCATCATGAATAGACTTACTAACGAGCAACGCTTGCAAATCATTGAATTTTATTACCAAAATCAGTGTTCGGTTCGAAATGTGTTTCGCGCTTTACGTCCGATTTATGGTCTACATAATCGACCAAGTGAGCAAACAATTAATGCGATTGTGACCAAGTTTCGCACTCAGTTTACTTTATTGGACATTAAACCAACCACACGAATGCGTACAGTGCGTACAGAAGAGAATATTGCGTCTGTTTCTGAGAGTGTTGCTGAAGACCGTGAAATGTCGATTCGTCGCCGTTCGCAGCAATTGGGTTTGTGTTATTCGACCACATGGAAGATTTTACGCAAAGATCTTGGTGTAAAACCGTATAAAATACAGCTCGTGCAAGAACTGAAGCCGAACGATCTGCCACAACGTCGAATTTTCAGTGAATGGGCCCTAGAAAAGTTGGCAGAAAATCCGCTTTTTTATCGACAAATTTTGTTCAGCGATGAGGCTCATTTCTGGTTGAATGGCTACGTAAATAAGCAAAATTGCCGCATTTGGAGTGAAGAGCAACCAGAAGCCGTTCAAGAACTGCCCATGCATCCCGAAAAATGCACTGTTTGGTGTGGTTTGTACGCTGGTGGAATCATTGGACCGTATTTTTTCAAAGATGCTGTTGGACGCAACGTTACGGTGAATGGCGATCGCTATCGTTCAATGCTAACAAACTTTTTGTTGCCAAAAATGGAAGAACTGAACTTGGTTGACATGTGGTTTCAACAAGATGGCGCTACATGCCACACAGCTCGCGATTCTATGGCCATTTTGAGGGAAAACTTCGGAGAACAATTCATCTCAAGGAATGGACCGGTAAGTTGGCCACCAAGATCATGTGATTTGACGCCTTTAGACTATTTTTTGTGGGGCTACGTCAAGTCTAAAGTCTACACAAATAAGCCAGCAACTATTCCAGCTTTGGAAGACAACATTTCCGAAGAAATTCGGGCTATTCCGGCCGAAATGCTCGAAAAAGTTACCCAAAATTGGACTTTCCGAATGGACCACCTAAGACGCAGCCGCGGTCAACATTTAAATGAAATTATCTTCAAAAAATAAATGTCATGGACCAATCTAACGTTTCAAATAAAGAATCGATGAGATTTTGCAAATTTTATGCGTTTTTTTTTAAAAAAAAGTTCTCAAGCTCTTAAAAAATCACCCGTTATAATCAATTTTCTACATCTACAATCGACTTGCTGGATATACTCAAATAGAAATGGACACATGTGCGGGACCCTTTTCTCTCCCACATAATATATGCAATTGTGTTAGAAACGCAACCCTTAAGGGTTTATTGCACAAGTCTGAGTCATCATCATCGTCATCAATTGTCAAATATATATCATCTGACATCGCGTAACTCTTTTCACAGAGCACACACTACATTACCTTTGGCAAACTGTCAATATTATCATCAATGGAAATGATTTTCTATTGTCCTGTGGGAGTAAATGTATTTATTTATTTGTGGATTCAGCGGGTTAGTTTAAGCAAGATGTATGTGCAACCCCATGCCACAGATATGCAGATGTTTGCTGGATTACTTAACCTCTTAGCTGTGGGGCGAGGGAGTTACGCATGGCAATTATGTTAGTATTATATTTTTTGACAGATCGAATTCGACATAGAAGACAGTGGTCTTGATTGCATCTGCGAAATTGATTGCAAAATGTGATGAAAACTTATCAAAAACTCTAGAAAAAGGATGTTTGCATAGTCATCCTTGAATTCACACATATAGCATGTGTCTATTGTACAATATTGTTGAATATACATAAAAGTGAAAATAGGGAAAGGATTGGATTTAGAAGAGAATGAGCAGATGTTAGGCAATGGTGATGATGATGGTGAACGCGCAAAAATTAAGGACACCGCACTCTAATGAATGTTGGATATGAAAAATTGTCAGGAGACCAGTTGCGGGCAATAAGTTATATTGACATTTCGGGTCGTTGTTGAAAGAAGAAGGTTTCATCAAACCTTCTTAATTTAATCCCTAATGCAAAGGAAAAAGAGTTAAAGAATCGATTTTATACCTCTTCATGCGTGGACACTGGTCAGTCTGCGAACAAAAAGGATATTCTTTGTGAAAACAAAAGGGGCGAGTGGCGAGTTGGTTGATATATGTATGAAAAGAAGGAAGCGACAGCCAAAGATATATTCTCACACACAATAGCCGGGTGTCCAGTATTCCTTTTATTTTTCAAAATATCATGCGGAAGGTAAATACATCTTTGCTCCTTCTTTGTTATCCCCGGGAGGAATTAAAGATTCAACCCTTTTTTTCTTACGATTAAATGTGATTTTTTTTTATATTTCTCTAGACTGTGTGTGTCTTATAAAGATCATCATGTTCCGCAATCGTTAATTTATGCACACATTTATTTAGAGAAGATCCTTTTCCTTGTTTCGTGCGGATGATCAAATGGGGGAATTAAATTTTTATATGTGTTTGATATAAAAAAAAAAATCGGGGAAGAGAAAACCTCGTCAAGGATAATTGATTCATCGCTTGACCAACGGTCAGTTTTATTGAATAGAATGAAAGAAAAAAAAATTAAATAAAAAAGACTTTCAGGAAGGATGCGCATATATTCAAGAACTTAAAAAATCTACGCACAATAGAAACAGGAAGGTGATTTTATAAAGAAAGAATTTGAGATAGCTGCCTTGATATATTTCTAGATTTAAAGGTACCCTTTTTTTAAGGTTAACGGTTCCTTCTGGTTTGTTGCAGTATATTAAAAGAATGACACAATAGACACCGGTCAAGGTAGCATCTTTTTGAGGTGACCACTTACTTACTCAAGGGTTCCGAGGGAATAAATCCCTTTATTGAGTTTATATTTCATTCTTTTTAATAAACTTTTATGAAAAGATTTGCGATGCTGTTTAGAAAAAAAAAAAAGATTATTTTGTGGAAAAAAAAAACTAAATTCAAGTTTTAGCGCGGGGCGTTGAGGTTTTGTCACCGTTAATGTATAAAAGTTTCTTAATGTTATAAAACTCATATGAAATAGAATATAGTTGACATAACTGGATACACAGTTGAAAAGAAAAACGGAATAACTAGAAAAATTATGATTAAACTTGAAATTTCTTTAAAAATTGATATTTTAAAATTTTCAAAAGGTACAACTAGGAATCAGTCGGAAATTAAGTGGAATTATAAATGAACGAAGATCAGTTTTATGATTTGTTAAATAGATAATGCAGTTTTTATTCGGACGATCAAAGTACTACTTTGCCGACCATTTTTACTCCTTCTGCCGTCGATTGGCTGTTCTGAATTCTGAGTAATACGTATGTATTTTGGGACTTTTATTTCTGTTCCAAATTTCTAGTTGGAGCAACCGTCGGATACACACGGCACATACATTGCCTCCTTGGATTTCTTGACAAAATTGATGAATGTTTGAACAATCTATATTTTGTTAAATGTATGTTTTCATAACCCACTAGAATCGAAAAAGTGAGTACAAATAAAGTCAGAATAATCATCCTCGACGTTAATTCCGAATGCTTCTTTGCTTATGTAATGTACTTATTTGTATAAATCCGAGTGGTCTGTCTTTACTTCTATTTGACAGAAAAGAACATCAATAGCTTTATCTACTCGGAACAGCTGATAGAAATCTTATACAAATGATGGAAATACAAATAGATAACTTTGATCATCAAAGCGAAATTGTGATAAGTCTCCTTTTTTATGTTGATTTCATTTAAAGCGATTATATCCATCTCCTTTTTATTCACAAATGTCAAAGTCTTCACTTTGTTGAAACTAATCTATTTTTGTGAACTAACATTGCATCAATTTTTTTTCTTTAAGCAATTTTTCATCTGTTGGTTTTAAAACGGTAAGACCCTGTCATTACTTTCGTTGATATATTGGTAATCTTTCCCATTGCAATAAGCTGTCAGTTTTATTTAAGTGTTTTATTTAATGAAACAAAAACGTCAAATGTACTGTCAAAATGAAGTTTTCGTTTGTTTTGTTTGAATAGAATTTTGTTTTATAAATAAATCGAACAGTACTAAAACTAAATCTAAAATATGTTTGACAAGTATAACATGATGACTAAATATTTAATTGATGAAAATCATCATTTCTCGGAGGTATAACTACTGTCAGTACCCGGATGGAGATATTTTTGTTCAACTTTTTGGTGCAAAGCATATAAACAGGATTCCCTAAATTAAAATGAAATCAGAATTTTCGTTCTGTTCTACACAAAATTTACTTTCTGGTTCAAAATTGAACTTCAAAAACCGCAGTATAGATTTCAATGTAGTTGTCAATATTGACTTGTACCAACAGACTTCAACGATCTGAGAGATCATATTTCATACAGGACACTTTGTGAAGTAATTTGTGTACTTTATCATACTGCTGCACTCAAAATGGGGCCCAATTAATGTCAAATAAAAAAGAAAACTCTCAAGAAACATAAAAAAAAAAACATGCATAAATGTGGAACATTGTGTTAATCCGTGGTTTAGGAAATAGGCAAAACTAGGATATAACAGCATATGCGACACAAAAGATACTGACCTGTACTGGAGGTGCAATAATTTCTATGGTACGGTGTACTATGAATTGGTGCTCCACTTAACAGATTGTGCAACAATGGCCGGTGTTGCGTTGTCGTCGCTGATTGTTGCTGCTGTTGTTGTTGTTGCAGAGCTGATGGACCGTTGTGTTGCGATTGCGTTTGATGTTGTTGTTGTTGTTGCTGGTGTTGTGGCGATAAGGCAGTGTTATGCTCTGATTTTATGTGCAGGGCAGCCGCCGCAGCGGCTGCTGCTGCCGCTACAGCTGATAACGATGACTGATGCTGCTGTGCCTGAGCTTGCTGTTGTTGTTGTTGTTGCTGTTGTTGTTGCAGATGATGTAGTGATGTAGGTGGTGGGCTTGGCGATTGTTTGATAATTGGAATTTCAGTATCTACTGAAAAGAAAAGACAAAAACAAAAAAGTGTTATACAAAAAATATTCAAAATATATGTATAAGTCGTAGATATGCTTGTATGTATAGGAAAGAAGTTTATTATTCACACAAAATCAAAGCCCTAAGGCTATGTTTGCAATTAACTCTTAACATCAGGCTTCACATGTGAAAAGAGCCTACAAAGTTTTACAACGCAATATCTGCGTACAGCACCTTTTTCAAGTTTTTTTTTGTTTTTTTTTTTTGCTAACCTATAGTATATCTGCTTCAAATAATAAAGAAACGAAAAAAATAAATAAGGTGTGCAGAATAACTGTGGCATACAGCTATTATTAACTTCGGTTGATGGCGAAACACCGCATACAAGAGTTGTGCCAAGCCAAAGCCTTAAAAATTGTACTTTCAAATGGTCGACCAACATTCTACAGATTTGCTCCAAGGAATGTTACCGCACTAAGTGCACACATGCTAGACCAGCAGCTAGCCCCAATGAACCAGCCAGTCAGCCAGCCAGCAGGCTTATACAGTTATAAAGTGCGTGTGGCTTACGCAACACACAGTTTGTGTGTTTGTATACATAAAATCAGCCAAATGGATGCATTTATTGAATGGTTCAGTGTATTTTACTCTCGATATTCTTTAAGTGTTACAAATACCTTGATTTATTCTTGGATTGAAATTGATTTCAAGCCATTTTTGGTGTGAGGCCCCACCCTTCCTTTTCAAACTAGAAACTTAAAAAAAGTGGAATGTCAAAACTCCATTTTCCCCATACCTAACCTCAAAACTTCAAAATGCACTTCAATTAGCATAAGGCGAGTATATTTTGTCACAATATACCTACCAGCCGCAGCAGATCGATACGGCTAGACAAGGTATTACGTTTTACCGGCGCATGTTTTTGTATTGTATACATTATGGAGGGTGCGAACAATTGTAGTGTGAAATAAAATGTCTTTTGTTTTATATATAGTACCTCCTTACCTCTACTCTCTACACCTCTATATTCACCACACCTTTTCAAAGATGAACTACAATTTGTGAATAACATCGTTTAGCAGGCAACTTTGACTTTTAGGGATGTTTCGTTGTGGCTTTGGAACCTACTGGATGTTCATTTTAATTACGCTCATTATATCTATGTATGTACGTATATATTTTTGGCTATAATACTCTGGCATTCAATAAAGAAGAATTTATTTAAAATCGATAAACAAGTTTTCATTGAGTGAATACCTATTATACATGTGTAAGAACCTACTCCTCTTTTCAGCACGTTGTCAGAGACTTATGTTTTCGGCTTTGAATTTAAATAAAAGTCAGTGTCTTGTTTTTTGTATAAATAGATCACAACCTACCCGTTTTGCAAAATTGTTATATCGAATTTGACAGTTTTAGAAATATTTCTTTATGCTTTCGTGCTGTTATTAGAAAATGGATAAGTTTAGATATCCTTGTTATGTAATCAATATTACTATATCGAAATGAATGATAATAGGTTCGTTGTATAATGTCAAAACTCATGAGAAGAAGCTGCTTTGCTTACATTGTTGGTATAATCGTCTCCTTAGTTCTAATGCCTGAAGCATAAATCGGGAAAAACTAGGTAGCTTTAGTATTTTTGTGAGAATCTGATGCGAAACGGAAGTCAGGGTGATTAATTCTGTGGGCCAAAAGTGAAATTTGTTCAAATCAATTTTGTTCATTAAAGAGCGTTCTGCAGAACTGGAAGCAAGATCCTCATCTACATCCACAAGGAAATTTATTTCTTATCTTATTTCTTTCTGCTCAGCGTCCAAAAGTATTTCTTCTTCTTAGAATGAAAAGCAAAACCTCATTTCTGGAAACAGTTTTTCACCCCTATTCTGGTTGTCAATTATCAATTGATATTTGATAAATATTGAAATTTTGTACTTTTAAACTCAATTTTATTTAAGAAATTATCAACTATCCGACAATATAGTCAATTTTCTTTCTGTTCACAACGGTAAGCATCATTAATAATGACCAAAACTTTTTTTAATTGTGTTATAAAATATCAAATTTCAATTTTTGTCAATTATCAATTGATAAGGCTAATGCAGGCGAAACTACTACTGAGCAATTACAACCAGAAACGTTTCACAAACCGTATAATCTTAAGTAGGAATAGCATAAGAAAAAAATATTGTATCCTAACTGGACACTGAAAACTTAAAAGACACCTAGGTTTACTTGGATTTGTAAGCAGTGCCACTTGTATGTATATTCTACAACATGCATGAGGAAACACCGGACCACATATGAGAAAACTGTTGTCCACTCATGTACCAAAGGAAAAAATATCTGGGACAATACCAGGTAGAAGTGAGCGACCTATCCTCTCCGAAGGTGCCTCAAATACTAAGATTCTTAAGAGCTATTGATTTGAGAGAAGAACTGTAAGGTGAGCAAACTCATCCAGATTCAGTTGAGGGCACATGCAATACAATATCTTCGATACATAATTCATTTATTCATTCATTCGCCATTATCTAAATGCAGAAGTTGCCGATTTCGTAATGCATCTTCTGCAATGGTCTCTAAGGTATAGAATAATTCCTTGATCCATAGCCTGGATGAGAGAAGTCGTATTCGGTGGCAAAAACTCAATTTTAATATTATCCAAATGCATCAGGCATATTAAAACGAAGATCTCACTAATGAGTAATATAAAACTTTCAAAGTATGTGGATCAGTAAATTCCTTTGAATTTCTTATTAAAAATCCGAGCATTTTATTGGCCTTAGAAATCATATGATCATAGTGATCATTAAAAGTCAATTTTATATCGAAAAATACACCTAAATCTTTAAAAACTGAAACTTTCTCCAGAACTGTATTATTTAGCTTATATTCAAATAGTATAAGACATTTGCTTACACTTCGAGATGTTTAAGTTAAGACAGTTATCTTCACACCACTGAAAAATCCTATTGAGATCAACTTGCAAAAAATTGCAGTCAACTGAACATTTGATACGTCTAAATATTTTAAAATCATCTGCAAATAGTAGGTTTTCAGAGAATTTCACACAATGAGGAAGGTCATTTATGAAGAGCACAAACAAAAGTGGTCCCAAATGGCTCCCTTGAGGAACCCCTGATAAATTATGTATTATCTTCGAAGTTTGACAACCAATTTTCACTAACTGTTACGTTCGTTCAAATATTGATCAAACCATTTCAACAATTGAGAGTGAAAACCTAACTATTCTAGTTTTTTTACCAAGACATCGTGCTGAGCTCGGTCAAAAGCCTTTGAAAAGTCTGTATACACATATGACATCAATTTAGCTTCCACGTTCAATTCCTTTTGTACAAAAGTTTGAAAAAAGAGACAAGTTTGATGTAGTTGATCGTTGACTCACAAGCCCGTGTTGTTTATCTGAAATCCCCTGTTTCACATTTTCATAAATCCTTTTTTTGACAATGGCTTCAATGGCTTGTCTGAAGCTTAGAAATTGTTCGGTAATTAAGGACGTCCTGCTTGGAACCTGTATTATGAATTGGTATAATAATTGATATTTTCCAAGTATTTAAAAACTGACCCAAACTGATTGACAAATTGAACAGTCTTAAAAGAGGTTTCGATAAACTATTCTTACACTTTTTTTTTTAATAAAGACGAGATTTCTTTTAAAACCTCTTCTTCAGTCAATACTATTTGACCTAAATATGTAATTGGCTGGTGGTTAATGCTTGCTTGAATATGAACTTGAATCATCCATTACAAAATTTGATTGAAAAAAATCAGCAAAAATGTCACAAATCCCAGTTTCATCGCATGAAATTTTATCCTTTAATCTCATATTAAGTGGAAGACCATACGATTTTCTTTTATACCATTCAAAAATGTCCACAAAGCTTTCGAGTCAGATTTTATTTTCATTTATACTCCAATTATACTTGTTATACAAAAACTTTTTAAGTATTTCATACTCTTTCCTCAGGTTTTTGAATTGCTCACGGTAAATTGAACTGCATTGACTTTTTTTTGAAGCTCAATGAGCTTATTTTTTAAAACAGGTTTGCAATTTTTAATAATTCTTTTCATTGGCACAAAACCAATTTTTGCTTCTTCAATTTTATCTCTAAATTTGGAAAAGTTATTTTCCAAATTATTCGCATCGAAAAGGTTATCCCAATCCACCTCAGAGAAATAATTATTCAACGCGTTGTAATCAACTTTTACATAATCATATTCAAAATTCAAATCATTTTTATGAAAATTTAGCTTATCTAGTTGCAAAAAAATTATCTTGATCTCTAAGGCTATATGAGGATAACATTTTGATATTCAGAACTTGTTCTGTTTGTTTATTTCTTAAACTGCCAAAGTAACATCAAAATCATCTGTTATTTTACGACAGCCAAAGATAATTTGATATATGTAAAATGTAAAAAAGAAGACTTTCCATTTCCTAAAAATTGTGGTTACTTAGTTTGAGCAAGGTCTTATATTTATATTTGAACTATAATTTTTTAAGTTTCTGTTACTTGTACAATGTACCTGTATACAAAAAAAATAAAATATTTATGTGAACTACTACAATTCTATCCACATAATGTGATATCATATACATACATATAATTATCTCATTTATTAGTTATAAAGCTTACTCTTATAGATAAACAATTTTTGTAGGTCAAATAAATTAAATGTCACTTTTTTACACATTTAATTTTCCTATAGTAGGTATAACACCCACAACAAAATCGAAAAACAATAAACCATTAACAGATTTATCACTTCATTTGAATAAGCAAAAATAACAACAACAAAAAAATAAAGAAGAAAAATCCGGCTTTTTCTCAAAAAGAGGTAAATAGGCCAAGTCAATAGTGCAAGTAAACGAATTTATAGTAAAGTATATTGATGTATAGTATATTCAACTAATCGACAAATTTATATCTACACCTACTCTACAAAAAGAAAACAACCCACTATAATGTGTCTAGCAGCAAAGAGCCTATAAACATTGTATACATGGGTAACCGAACCGCATCAGCTCCACCTCCACCACACCGGTATACCTAGAGTGTGTTGCAAGAGAATTATTTTAATTTCAAATGCCCATAGAAACCATACGAGTGCGCACGCTGCATTCCTTCAATTAAACTTATTCAGAAACAAATTATAATATAAATCGACTTACCTATACATTTTCTAAGAAAAAAAAACTGCATTTCTAGCCACATAATGCCATATAAAAGCAGCAATAAGTATTATTCCACTCAATGAAAGTCATTCCTCTCATTTTGACGTTTTATAGTTTTTCACCACACATACATTGAAACTTCACCACACTGCAAAATGAACGGAAGTGAAAGTGAAAATGTACACACAAAAAATGCAGTAAAAGGAGACAAAACTATAAAAACTAGGCGCTTCATTTGAATGTACTTCGTCCACTCTTCCTCCGGCCTAATTCTTCTAAGGCCTCCCAGAATACGGGGGGCTATCCATGAAAAGAAGAAAAAAAAAAAAAACAACAAACAAATCAAGTGTGCACCACTTTCGCCGGCACCCTGTATCGGTTTTAGCTTGACTTTTTGTAAGAGGGCATCTATACTAGATTGTATGCTGCTGTTTTTTTTTGCATGCAGTTACTGCTTGAGATGTTGTAGATGCATTTGCCCTCCATTAAAAGTGATTTGTATTTCCGCCACTTGGAGTCGCACTGGATTTTCTACTCCATCTTGTTTGCCTACTGACATTTGAATATGATTTTTTTTTTGTCTATTTTTTATGAATGTGTTGGCCGGAAAAACTAAGTTATCTTCTAACGACAGTTTGACGTGTACGTGTGTGAGTTAGACGGAAGAAGGAGGAACAACGATAGTTAAGTACTAAGTACCTACAAACATCTCTTACCAAGTTGATGCACTCAACCACATGCAATGGACGGACATCTCCCATAGCATATGGCATAGCGTGCACAACTAAATGACGACAACAGTGAACAACGACAACGACGACAACTTCAAAACGAACGACGACGATACAGTAAGCCTTGACCTGATTTCTCTTTCTATCTCTTTCGTTCGTGAAGTGCATTCGAGCGTGTATGCAACTGCAATTTAATAAGCTTATAGCACAATGTACGACATAAGCGGCAGCCACAGCGGTGGTGATGGCAGGCTCTATCGTTTTCCGAGCGAGGAGCACCCGCTTTTACTCTCAAACGAGTATACACACATACCTACAATTTTCGCTGTCTCTCTAGTCCGATGTGCAACAAATAGATGCATCTAATGGTCTTTGGGCAAAAATAAAGTAAAGAAGAATAAACGTTAGAAAAATTATTTGCTATTTTCTTTTGGCATTTTATTTAATACTACACTACAAATACATCTATACAAGGTATATGAGACGTGCCTTAACTTTTACTTTCTATCCGGCCTTATACGGGGGTCGTAGCTCGGGGATGATGCGATGATGTTGGGCGCACTTGTAAAATCGCTTTTAATTTGTCCGTTCTTTTTCTCCTGATGTAACGTGCAAAATTGACCCTGACTTAAATTAAAAACAAAAAATAAAAACCAAAAACAACTAAATAAAAATAAATTAAAAACACATACCTACCTACTTACAAACATAAATGGGCGACGACGGAGAATCGTGAGCAGAAATTAAAAATAAAATAAGATCCAGCCGTTTTATTGAATATTTTTATATTATTTTAGCTACCGCATTACCAAAAATGTCGTGTATAGCCTGTGTAATGAATTAAATATCCGTTCAGATTATTGTTTTTTTATTTGTTTTTGAATGTATATATTTTTATTTTTATTTTCACCATTTCATACAACAACGACGGGATTTTATTGTTGAATCACACAATTTGAATGATGTGAACGCGCCCCGCGAACCTGCCTGCCTTTCCTATATCAATATACGACGACGAGAGTACATAAAGAAATGTATAGAAGGAAAAAAACCTAGACCTAGTTTTGGTTTTTGCATTGTATTTGTTGTTTATCGCGCGCTTCTCAATTTTTAATCATTTTAACTTGGCTCGTTGATATTAATCACACCCGCCGCCGCCGGCCGAGGGGGAGGATCAGTGTAAAAGGGTTGAGTAATATTGTTTATTATTTGCAATAAAGCGATAATGTTTCTATCTAGTTGTCAATTGGTGTAGCTCACTTCAATTAGCTGTCAAAAAATTTTGCTTTTGTTGAGGTAGGTAATAGATAGGTAGAGATTAGCTAAAATACATAGATACTCGTATATATACATTAATATTTGCTATATTATCTATAGCAATTCAATATTTGATTTTTAACGACTTTTAGGAAATCTATATTTTTTCAACAATTTAATGACGGTTGAAATGACAGGATCTTAGTTCAAATGGTCATTTGAATAATTGTATTATGAATAATTTGAGTGCGATTTAAAATGACATCCGGTTTATTTGTTTTATTATAATTTTTTTTTCAAAAATTTGTATTTACTTTAATTTGTGTGACATTTAAATAAGTAATTATTTGTTAATTCAAATTAAAATTAAAAACAATAAATCTAGCTTTTTGTTAATGTCAAATTTCGCTCTTTCAAATATTAAAAAAAAAACAAACAGAGGAATTCTGTTCACTGAGATCTGTGACATCTTATTTTTCTACACTGGTGACCAATTAAACCTTTCTAAAAATAGAAGGAAGATCAAAGAAATAAAAGTAGTGAAATGATGCTTTTTCATGAACATTTCGACCTTAACAACATATTTATAATTCAATATGCAACTTTAGCTTTGGAACGCTATCAATCAATATTCACCTCATTTGGGCCACATAACATATGCCAGCAGTCATCACTTGCAGCTCAACAGTTTCGATACTTTGTCTTAAATAGTTTTCTCTTGAAAACACTTAGATTTAATCACTGTGTCACTCTAGCCAAGGTTTAGACAATGGATTCGGATAGTTAGGCTAAATTTGATCATAATTTGATTTTTTGTTATCATACAGAGGTGGATACGTCAAAAATCAATTATGGATGCAAATTAAGTCGAAATTTAAATTGAATTGGCATAGGCAGTTTTATTAAAATGTACTCTATAGTAATTTAAATATATAAATAAATAAGCAAATTGTTTTAAATGTCAAATGTCAATAAATCTGTCAATTTTTTTAAATGAAAATAAAAATCAAAAATTATATACAATACGCATTTTTGTAGGAAATGTGTTAGATACTTCAACTTTAAATTTGCGACAAAGGAGAACAATAGGAAAGACTTAACGTAACACACATCTCAATGCGGATATGATATTTTTCCCAATAAGAAAACTCAAACCGACATCGACAGGTGTATTCATTACCTACCCACATGATAAATAGACATGCCTACTCTGGCATTTATTCACATATCAACCCTTTTACATTGTATTTATAGATATTTTTAGACTTTTCTAGTAAGTATAACATCCGTTTGCTACTTGTAATTCTATTGACAATGATTGTTGTCTCCGTATAACAAAACGGATTTAATATTTTTTCCAGTGAAATTCTGTGTTTTAATAGATAGATATTTATGTGTATTAATATGAAGAAAAACAAAAATAAAAACAATCAAATCGAATAGGACAGCTACTGACATCTGGTTCGATTTGATATTCTGAAAAGCCACAGATTACATAATGCAATTTTCACATTTGTGTTTACACGTGTATTTTAAAATAGAGACAGGTGAATTATTTGTATGTTTTGTTAATTTTAAGTGTGTTTTGTTGTTCCCATCAAAACATAAATATTTTGAAATGAAATAAATTATTTATTGGTAAATTAATTTGACTATCGTACGCAAGAAGCCCCAATCAACTTAAATTGACAACTTCCAAAAATTTATAACAACAACACGTACTTTCAATTTCATTGACCTAAATATGTAAAGGTATGAATATTTCCGAACACAAGCTCGATGTCATTTTTATGTTTTTATTTTTTTTTCTTCACCTTATATCCGCTGTAAAACTTGGCAGCTCACCACAATACCAGATGTATATGTATACTTTACCATGAAAAACTTTTTTTTCCTCGCGAATTTCAGTGAAAATGTTCAAAATATGACGCATTCACACAATAACAACTGACAGTTGAGTGTTGTGTGATCCGTTCAGCATCCGCTGGCGCTGTAAGCCAGTCTCTTCTCCTATAACTACATTTTTTTAAGTGATGCATCACAAAGATATAACACTCTAAACTGCACAACGCAACGATGATTTCACTTCTCATCCGTTCGCTTTTCAGTCATCCATCCATTCATTCACTTTTCCTTGCCGTGATTGGAAAACCAACAACGACGACGACTACGCAAGAGAGGCAGCAGTAAATTGCAAAAAAAAAAAAAATCACCACAAAAACGCTCGAAAAATGAAAAGAAAATGAATATGGCGCTTTTCTTGGCCAACTGAATGGAACCTTACAACGTGAATTGCATGCAGCGCTGCACACTACCCTTTCGGATATTATACACCAGTGCAATAACGGTAAGCGCGGTTATAAATGGCAATAAATAAGTGAAAATTTAGGTTAAGAAAAGGAATGAAAAAAAAAAATAAACTTCACTCGCAAGGCGAACGGAGATGACGTGCAATTTTTGATTTTTTCATTTTCTTGATTTAGTTTTTCACTATCGATTTTCCTCGCTTCAGAAGGAAGACATTAACTATTTGTATAAATAAATTTATGAACAATTTGTAGAACTCGTTTTATTTTGTTTCCCCCCAAAAAAAAAAACGTGTTCATTCGGTTGTTAATTAATGCGTAACTTTAACACAACGCAACGTGCCACGCATTAATTAATCTGGATGAGAGTAGAAAGAACATGAATCGACTGCCTGGAAGAAAGAGTGACGTGATGGTCTATGGTAAGCGCCTTAACTCAATGTGACAATGATATTCTCCTTCCGAGTAAAATTATTTTTTTTTTTTAATTTTAATAATAAAATAGTAAAAAGTTTGCCGTAATCTTAAAGCAGTTAAACATGGGCACACACACTCGACAATGCAGCCTGAATCATCATCACACAATCAGCAGGTATGACAAGTCGTCTTCCGGATTGACATCTTGATATCCGCTTTGATTGTCTAATTAGAATTCATTGATTGTTTTCTTAGTTTTGAATTCAGAAAGACATGGAGAGAGATACGGTTGAGGTTAGGATTTCTGATCGTTTGCCTATGTAGTGTCCTTTCAATTGCTTACAAAGGATTTCATTAGTAATCCAAATGGTGTTAAATCTTTCGTTGGATGTCAACTTCCGGTCGGTCAGGAGATAATCAGAAAATATATTTTTGGACGATAATATTTAAATTTATTGTTAACGACAACGAGGTCGGTAGATATCAATTAAATTACTGTGCTTTTTTGAGAGGATATACGTAATTCTTGACTAGAATTTGATTTTTAATAACTGCCAGATACTTTTTTTTTTCCAATTGACGCAATTTTAAACAGCCTAATGTTAAGGCATGATAGTACATTTTTGTAAGTACATCGAACAATGATAGATAGTGTAAAACTCTAATGGCCAATTTCATAAACAAACACTTAAAGCACTTTTATCAAAAATCCTCTTAAATTTTATCAGACTCTTAAGTCTTTCGAGTTTCACCAATCTATAAAAGGGAAATTTTAGGGAATTTTTTGTTAAAATTGAGTTCTCATCACATCCCTGTAAAAAAGAAATTGGTTCTTTCTTTCTAAAAAGTGAGAAAAAATGAAAAAGCATTATATGTTGCAACAAAAAAAAAAAAAAAAAAAAAAACGAAATGCAAAAACAAATATATTTGGAATGATTCTGTGGCATAAAATGCTTAATCAATAACCACTTTATTTATTGCACTGACGGGTTTTTATCGGTTCCAAATGACGACCAACCAAATTCAGCAACTGATCCACAGATGCTTTTGAAAAATCGGAACCTCATTTTGTAGTCATAGTCGGGGAATCGATTCCTGTGAACCCAGGAATACTCTAAACTCTTGCTCGACGAATAAGAATAACTATGTGTTGCACTTTATCGTTGGATGAAGATTTATTTTATATTTTATTCTAATTAAAAAACAGATAATTTAAATAATAATATTTGTATCTTAAAAACTGAAAACATAATTTCAGCTGCTATATACAATTGTTGTTATCTACATCTGATGACATTTCAATGACACTTTTAAAATTTATTGAGCCAAAAATGGGCATTTAGTATATAAGGGTGATTAAAAGCTTGTTTAATTTAAAAGCTCTTGGTGAAACTAAAACATCCCACTATCGCTCTTCGTAATAAATCTAATATCAATCTCGATATTTGTTGACATTTAAAGTGAACTAATTTTGGGTAATCGCTCAATAGTCGAATTCGGAAGTGGTTTCGCCTTAGCAAATCCTTTGTTCTTGTTACAAAAAAAAGTGTTGCAACCTACTTCTACAAAGTGAGAACAAAATTTCTATGAATGGCTTTGTTTTTCTCACTGTATATTCAATTTACTAAGTGATAGTGATTTTAGACCAGTTAAATCACAAACAAGAACTGTTCGATATCTACTTTTATTTTCTGTTCTTGAAGAATCCCTCTTGCTTGTTCTTCTACTCACCAATTCAATCAAAACTTCTTATATCGAAATAATTATAAATTTTTGAGGATGTAAGTTAATCCACTAATGATTTTAACTCCCACGAAACTGCATTCTTGTTTCCATTTTCTAACCTTGAAACCACAATCAAGCGAAACAAAAATAAATATAAACTGATAAAAATAAAACTGACACAATTTCCGGAGGACGAGACCGTATATTAATTCCGTCATAAATAAAACCAAAGTTACTTCATCCCATTTAAAGGTCATTTCCTTCACTGAGTCACGGTGGGTAAAACTTATAACGAATAGCGATTCCGTATAACGATTATAATGTTTCTCGTTTGTTTGTTTTTTTTTTTTTTAATTTTATTTCTCTTCTTAAAATTTCATTTTCATTGAAATACACCACAAGGTTATCGCGCTATAACTGTTATTCTTGTAAAATAAATGAGCTGTCAATTGCACCATCATAAATGACAGATAGGTGTGATATTTTGATTTACTTCTTTTATGTTTTGGATATATGGTTTCCAATTTGTTGCTTTCGGTTAAATGCCCTTTTGGTGTATCTACATAATAATTGCTGATGGTTATTAAGTAATTAACCGTCAAAAGTCATGAAGTGCACTTTTGGTGCGCGGGTAGGTCATGTTACAAATGTCAGTGTCAGATCAATGAACAAACAAAAAAAAAAAAGAACTAAAACGCGCATTAGCAGAAAATAGCAACAACATTGAAATATGGTCAAGAGTAAACAAAAAAAATATAAAAATAAAAAAAAAATTAACAAGAAACAAAATTTCCAAAGGTCATTCCGTCCGACAACAACGACGACGCGCGGTGCTGATATTGTAATACCGGAACGTGCTCTGGCAGAAGGTAACTAAAACTATACTTACGCTATCTTTAACCACCTCGGCATCGACATTCGGCACACCACACTGTCAGCGTATGAAATGAATTTTGAGTTTCTATGAAATATGTTTTGAAGTTAATTTTTGTTTTTTTCTTTTCATGTTGCCAATTTTATTTGATAGTTTATTTTTTTTAAGAAATGCGTTTACGCAACAAAATTTCAAATTAAAAAAAAAAACAAATAATAACGAACACGAACACGAAAAATAAAACAAAGACACACGGAAGACTTATCGAGCTCTGACATTTGTGTCATAATCTTTTATAGTCAAAGAAATTTTTAAGACAATAGGATTGAGTGACGTATACAAAACTGATGGTTTGACTTATCCGAGTTCCCCATTTAGTAGGTCATTGTATTTGAAATGTTTTTTTTTTATTATACGTAACTGACGATGCTATATAGTATAATTAGAAGAAGGTGAGCTGTCGACTTTTATCGCAATGTAAGACGATTATTAGTGATGAATACTTTTAAAGGTTTTGTTTTTGAATTGGTTTTGGATTTTAAAAAAGGATACTTTATTATTTGGTGAAGAAAACAGATACTCGTAGATAAGCATCAATTTAATGAAACATAATAACTGATTTTATTGAATTTTACTATACCGAGTAGGATCCATAGGGGGTAGATCGATTTGATTCAAATTTGTTACAGAATGTTTTTATGTGGTTTCCTAGGGGAAAAATTCGAATCACTGTTTGAGCTCATGCAGATTGGAAGATTTATCACTTCTTCGCAAGAAGCGATGTAGATACTGCTTAAGAATTATTTTGTAATAGCTGGAATCAGAACCCCGACCTTCTGGATGACCGTACAACGCACAAAACATTCTGTCAAGGTTTGCACCACAACCATTAGCTCACCTCCTTGTGAATTTTAAAGAGTCGTTTTAAAATAAATATGGTGTTACCCAAATCACTAAAATAAGTGAAAAATATCAGTAAGCGTATTCGAGGACAACTATCGAGTATTGTTGGTATCAAAATATTACTATATACATAATTTACTTCTGTGGTGTTTGGTACAAACATGATAACTCCATAAAGTAACTTTAACTTAACTTTAATGGGTAAACGGATTTTCTTAAAATTTGGAACATAATTTTTTAAAGAATATTTTCGAAAGTTTTCCAAATTTGAAGAAAATCAGTCAACCCGTTTCAGCCCTAGCTCCATGTAAAACGAACGTAAAAACACAATTTAATTTATGGACTTATAATGTTTGTACCAAACACCACAGATTTGTATTTACTTAATTTTCTCGAAAACGACAATATTGATTGATCACAGCTGTGTGATGTCCGAAGTGATCGCTATAAGACCACAAGGGGAAGTTGTTGTGAACTATACTCTGCCCAACAAAAATTGTCAGTACAGGCCTTATGGGAGAGCTTTTTCTAAAGCAGTGGCGCCTGATGCAGCCTCACTACAATGCGTTAGGAAAAATGCCACTATAAAAAGAGCAAGCCACTGACTTTTCTTAAGGAATTGTTGTTGTAATTCTTTGCAAAAAGTTGTAAACCCCAACACGACCGTCGTATCCCACTGCTGATGAGATACTGTCAAGAGTGTCAAGTGTCACTCAATACGATCGTGCGCTCTTTATCTACATCAAAACAGAGTTACCATTATCATGCTCAATTGCAAGCAAGGAGCTTTTTCAGTGGTTTTTATTAAAGAGCTTTTGGGATTTGAAGCTTTTGAGAACACATTTTAAGAAGATGAGTATGTTGAGTGTTGTCGTATTACTTTTCAACTTAAAAAAACGCGCCTATTATCTTACCGCTTGGCGTTGTGGGAAAAGGTAAATTGAATATTGTTTTCAGTCGTTTTGAATCGGCAGACGGTAGCCCTACGCGTGTTTTACTCTCATTTGCGGAGATTTATAATTTAAACTACGGAATCCCTGTGAGAGCTTTAAAAGGCGACATACTTATGCATGGCAATGCAACCAGAATGAGAGACAAACGTCCTATCTTCTCTGTACTGACAATTTTTGTTTGACAGAGTATAGTTCTCCATAGAATACGATGAGAGTTAAAGGATCACTTAAAATAGATCTTTTATAATATAATATTTAGTAGTCTCTATTGATATGCGGCGAAAAAGAGCGAAAACTTGTAATTCTTATTAATAAATGTGTTATAGCCTGTGAGATTTGATGGTTTGATGGTGGGCATATAACTTTAATTTCCCTTAACAAAATTGAAATACACAACAAACTAAAACACTCTAAAATCATTATAATCAGTAGAAATATGTAAGTGTTCGATAAGGAAAGGTACTTATTACCTAGTTATTACCTAGACAAAATCCAGACTATTTAAAAGTGCAAGGTTAAGATATCTATTGAAAAACAACTTGAAAATAGCTTATTGCTATTTAATGGAGTGATTAATAGTAATATGTCCATTCATTCACTTCCCCAGAGAGTCCAAAATGTGCCAAAATGCATACAAAAATTTAATTATGTAAGAAATGTACAGTTATGTTCATATTGAAAATTACTTTATTTTTGGGAACTAAAAGAAAGCTTATATTTAACAGGTTTTAAAAAAAAACAAAAATAGAGTGATAAGACCTTAATCTTCAATTGAGTTGAAACTGAAAAATTCCTTTAGCCGGAAACCACTTTTATCTCGTACGGTGTGTTGAAGAGTGGTGTGTTAAGTCGAGATACCTCGTTGCGCTAGTTGCACTATACTGCACGCTGTGTCGGAGACATTTTTTTCTGTATGTGAAAAAGAGAAACAACTCTGTTCGATTAGGACCGTAAGCAAATTTCAACAGTTTGCAACATAATGTGCGTTTCTTTGGCAAGTGACTATGCAGCGCAGTAAAGTTTTACACCTTGAACAACAACAACATTTTTATTTTAGTTTTGTTCAGCGCTGCGTAGTCACTTACCATAGAAACACATATAGAGTAATCTTTAAAAGTGTGCACATTCGATGACACAACACACCACTCCAGAACACACCATAACATGCGGTCTCCACTAGCGATGAATCCAGAGCATGCTTTAAAGCATGCTTTCATTGTCGCAAGTAGAGACCGCCATCGCAGCTATATTTCCATAGCGTGCGATAGAAAGTATGCTCTCATCGCATACTATTCATCGCTTGCTTTATCGCAACGAGAACTGTCATATTGTTCTGGCCTTCCCAAATTAAATTTGTTTGAGTTTGAGTTTTACGTGGGAAGAAAGCTTTTGCTTGAGATTTACTTTTTTCTAACAAAACTTAAAAAAATCTGATTTGAAATTGTCCATAGAACTCATTTTTATTAATTCCCAATTTGAAAGCCTTTGCAATTTGATCCATTAAAATTATTCACTATACTAAAAAAGTATGCGATGAAATGCCCAGCCACAAAAGTCTGACAGTTCTTCTGCTCTCTGCTTTCTGCTTGGGCTATTGCGATTGCGATGGATTTATGGCTAGTGGAGACGGCGTGTAAGACAAGTGTGATTCGGGCTTTAAGAGCAGAGACACGTTTGGACATAGATATATATATATAATATTATTGGTGATATCAAGAGTCAGGGAATAAATTGAGCTCAAGTCTTTTAACTGACGACAACTCAATTAGTAAAAATTGTGATTATTTTGAATTTTTGTGATTGAATAAGTTCATCCATTCATATTTTTAGCGAACATAGGGGAACCTTGGCTAAAATTGCACACTAAGAAAAAAGGTTGATATCAACTTCGTTGTGTTCAGAAATTCCAGCCACTGTATTGCACCTTCTTGTGAGGAATTAACAAATCCTTTAAGCGTATCTCTTTGTCATGAAAAGTGATGATCCTCATTCGCCGTTCGGAATCTACAGAAAATAAATTGTAGGTCCCCGCTATTCCTGATAACACGCACACAGGTTGACAGTTGTAAGTCACTAGGTTTAAGTTTCCTACGAACAGTTTTAGCCTCCTATTAATTTATTTTTACCTACAATGATATATTCTGAAAAAAAACAAACAATCCATAACATCATTTGAATTCTGAAGGTATTCAATCTACTTCTACTTTAATCGACGTTGATAAGTAGTAAAATTTGTGGTAAATCCTATAAAGCAAACATTTTGGGTATTCAAAAACTTTTCTATTGAGGGATTCGTCCAGCATTCCAGTTAAAAATTATCAAGGTATCAACAATTTTTATAAACCTAAACATGTCGCCATAAATTAAAGTAAAATGTTGCCTGTTTTTAGAAACTGTCAGTAACTTTGGGCCTGATTGATACAAACAGTTATGCAAGGAGTGCAAAATTTTTAAAATACCCATATTGACATAATTGGCTTAGAGGTGAATTTTTATTCGTAAAGCTTTAGCCCAATCATGTTTCTGACTTTCCACACCTACATATATTAATCTATCATTTTTAAAAATATATTTAAGTGTTGGAGTCGCTCTTAAATATCAAAATTATAACAAAGTTTACATAAGCTTCTAAAATGTATTACAAACGATAATATTGCTCAAGCAGAAACGAAAAAAAAAGCTATTTATATAAATAAGAGATTATAAAGAGAATAGCAGACTGTCTGAAACCTTGGTTTTCACAAATAATTTCCCACTAAAACCAATAGTTGCTGAGATGAGATATAAATGAATTTCAGAAAACCTGAACTTAACTATTTCGAATGGAACTCTTTTTCATCTACAAAATAAATCAATTCTTTCTGCTATATTTCTTTCCGAGAAAAGATCGACTATTCCTCTACCATTTGGCGAGTTAAAAACAGAAGTGGTTCTAGTGATATTTTTAGAAAAACTGAGCTGGTGAACTTTCTGGACTTCGGTCATCAAAAAAACAAGAGTAATCCAAGTAAAAACAAGCGATTCAAGCACATTTTATAAGAAAAAACTGAGCTATCTAACTTAAAATCACATTTGCACTAAAAATTTAAATTTTTTTTAAACAAAGCAAAAGTGTCAAGTGTACAATTTTACGCTAGTGCACCTTTTAAGATCAGATTCCCAATCAATACTCGTCATCGGTAGTTATGTAGGTGGATATGTATATTGATTTATGAATAAATTTCATTTTCCGCAGAGGGAAATTAACAATTATATTACCAAGCACATAAGGTAGGTATATTTATGACATGATAATCACCACTGTGGTAGCAATTATAACGTTTACCTGTGTGTCTAAAACCCCACTTCTATGAACAAAACTACCAACGCAATCAAACTAACAAAGTCTTATCTTTTTACTACATCAATTCCAATACATGCATGGATAGTACATGGTTGCCTCAATAGGCCAGAAGTAGATACGTACACATTTTCTAATAACAAACTTTTAAGTGCTGTAGGTATAATCAAAATCGAGACAACAACAACTGTCAAACAAATGACCACCATCACACGCAGTATACATAGTTATCGACCATGACCTACCTTACCAACTTTAAAATGCACTTCGTGTATTGAGTTGTAATAATTATCGCGTTTATTTAAAGTCGGCTGTGTGGATGTGATTTGCATTTCCTATACGAAGTGTCCAACTGCATCTGACAGACACAGAAGACATGGCAATGGATCCCCAAAATTATCCATACACACACACACTGTGGCTTTTTCGTTGTCTCTCCAAGTAAAATAAAAAAAACTCTGTAGTGTGTACCTACCTAATAATAAACCGAAAGTATCGCCGAAATAATTAAAAATAAACGGCGCGGCGACGAAAAGACAACAACACAGGAAGAAGAATTATAACCAAAGCTGACGGAAAACAGAGATATTCCACTATACATTCAGACGGAAAAGAGACGAAAAGTTCTTTCTTTATTATTGGAGCCCGCTCCACACTTTTTATGAAGAAATTGTTTTATTCTTCTTTTGTTTTTTTTTTTATTTTTATTTTCTTGTTTTTTTTTCTTCTGTTTTTGGTTGAATTTCTGGCTCATTCTGCGTGTTTTTTTTTATTTTTGTTTTTATTTTGTTCAAATATTTCGTCTCAAGTTCAAGGTCTTTTGGATAACGTACATATACTAAACGGCGAGCAAACACGCATGCTGTCTTATTTTTTGTTTCTTTTTTTTTTTTGGGCGAATTGTTGCCCAATTTTTTTTTATTATTTCGTTCTCGATTAATATATATTCTTTCTTTTTTTAATTTTTTGTTCCTGTTTTTATTGTTCGTTGGAATATTTGTATGTGTATACATTATACATGCATACATAATTCTCTCTTGATTTGGTAGCGGCGGAGTGGCCCAAGTAAGTGTCATTTCTTTATATTGACTCTGTGCTTTCTTTTTGGAGCCCGTTCTTGCTGCGATGATGATGTTGATGATGACGAAGCTAATGAAGATTTTAAAGCATAGTATGCGTCTGCGGGAGGTTGTTTGTTTTGTGCGTTTTGATGCAATAATGCAGTGTTTGAGCAAGTAGGTAAATTTGTTTTCTGGCTTTTCATGCAGTTTTGATCGGCAAAAACCTTAGTTACTCGTACCTTTGTTTTAAAAATATAATATGTATGACCCCGGTTACAAGAGTAGATTGAGGAATCGAATCGAATCCGAATTGAGATTTCGATCCAGGTATATGGCGGCACTGGATTGAGAGATCGAATTGAAATGGAATCGAAATGACAATCTGGTTCATGTTGTTACACTGTTGTTGTACACACACTCGATTCTTCGATTCCTCGATTCAGGTATAAGTACATACTCGTACAAGCATATTTTCGATTCGATTCAGCTAGTTTAGTGGGATCAGATCGAGAAATCCTATTTCAATCCGATCCAGTTATACGCGGAGCTAAATCCTGATTCAATTCTCCATATAAACGTAGTATATAATAATTTACTTAAGAAAAAGATGTACAGTTGTACAAGTACAATGTGCGTACATATATGCAGCATTCCAGAACCATGAAAATTGAAATTTTTCTTTTTTTAATTTTATTTGATAAATATTTTGGGCGCCACTTTTAACTTTAACTTAACTAAATTAACTTAACTAAATAAAAAGCATTCACTTCTGGCCGTATGATGAAATATGAAAATTAAATAAGAAAAATCTCAATAGCGTAACAAAACAGGCAAGATAAAAATGAAACTCAGGATGTGTGTTAATCTCTTAAGCTTTTAATTCTAATTTTAGGCATACGCAATAACACCCAAGGAAAAACACAAAAATTTGGTCTAGAAATAACTTCAACAACCAAAGAACAAAATATTGTGGTCAAATGTTTTTCAGTTGCCATGTTATTTTGTGTTTTAAGCTTGCATATCAACGAAGGCATCTAGGCTTATGGAGCTCCATAAATTCGGAGTACTTTAAATAATAACTATTTTCTTTGTAATAAATTTTATATACAAAATATCACACACAAAACTTTGAAGGAGTGCGTACAGTTTAATAAAGGCACATTTAAAAATAGTCTTTAATTGTTGACAGTTTCGAAAGCAATTATTAGAAAGTATCGAGAATATAGGAAAAGTTAATTTCCATAAAGTGGCGCCCAACATTCAATTGACATTTTCCTTCTAGTTTAGTAGTTTCCGTGTTTGACATTTTTTCTGTTTTAATAAATCTTGAATATTATAGAAGAAATTAAAAAAAAAATGGCGCCCAACGTTTAACTATGTTTCCGATTCGTATAGTTTTATGAGAAAAATCATAGTTTTCCTTTTTTTAAACATGGAAATAAAGCGCAGTATTTACAAAAAATCGAATTTTGTTTCGCTTAAATTACATATAAAATAACTTCCCATTGAATTCAAATCATAACTAGGATGTTTAAAATCAAAGCATCATATAGCATTTTTACATGGAAACTTGAATTTATAATCAGCAAAATAACGTTAAGCAATAGACAGTTTCTTAATTTATAGTTCAAACAAAACACTTAAATAAAATTAGCTAATATTTATGAAGTATCGATAATTTAGAAAAAGATTATTTTCATAAAGTGGCGCCCAACATTTGATCGAAATTTTCGATCTCCTGTAGTTCTTTTCGTATTTGAGATTTTATCAATTTTTTCTTTAATGCTGTGTTAAAGCAAAACATTTAAATCTTTTAAATCTCTTTTTGTCAAAAAAAAACCATTATTCTCATTTGTTCATACATGACACTCGTGCGTGTTTTTCATCATAAATTTATCATTACTCATTCGAAATCATTTGATTGCTGTCATTGGTACTATAACCTAAAAAAAAACAACCAAATTAAGATTGATTGATAATGACCTCAATACAATTTTTTCGCATAATATATAGGTGTTGGTATAATCACACCAGATTCCATTGAATATTTGCCCATTATAAAGCTTATACAGCCAATAACTATTCTAAGTCATCCCATAACTACGCTCTCACATCTCGTGTTCTCAACCTCGAAGAAGAATAGTCCCTTGAGACCACATAACTTAACATTTCCCAACAGACAGGAAGACCTTTCCACTGGTTATTATATATCAACCTACATATAAAAACTATGTACAAAGAAAAATAAACCAAAAAAAAACTTTTACTTTCTTCCAAAAGCTCACAACGCAAGCTTTCTTATATTTAATTTCTCAAATATATAAGTCATCAACCCACAAAAGGATCCTGCGGCCTATTTCAAGTATCTTCCTCCACCGAACCAACAAAAAGAGTCATCCTAGCCGGAGGCCCAAACAACATAAATATAATATACCTAAAACAAAGTGAGGTTGTAAGCATTGCTCCACTTTATATAGAATCCCCATCATCAGCTGATGTTTGTCCTTGGATAGGCCGGCACGCGGCGCTTCCCTTTCCTTGTTATTGCTGCCAGCTTTTCCACTTCCGCTTGGCTTTATTATTGTCTAGGAAGGAGTAAACAAAAAGTATAGACACCTAAATTATATACATAACCATATTCACTTCGTTTTTCTTCTTCAATAACACCATCATTATCTCCGAGTTCTATTTAGTTAGGTAGGTATACTTAAGCCCGTCAAAAGGGAGCTTACATAATATTCCCAGTTGGAACATGTGTCATGCACATACACAATACAACAATCGAGTTTTTTATTCATAAGGTGGTGGATTATTATTTCCTGAAATTCACCAAGGTCACATCCACTGGTCATTATATTACATGAGGTTCGGTTCATACATAAGTAATTTAGATAGTCACCTCACTAAAGGTGGAATGGAGAGACCACTTAATTAACCTATCTCTACTTTCTCTTTTTAGATGTGATAAAAGTGACATACAACATATCTTATTCAGATGAGAATTGCAATGAACCCGAGTGCAATTTTGACAATGTATAACATTCAACTGGAGCTAAGCTGTCAAATGTGACAATTCTATCAGAAAGGTTCACAAAAAAATATTCAAATGTTGTTCAAAAGCCTGATGTAACACCACACAAGAAATTTTATAACACTATTATGCAAAGCAAAAATGGAATAATAAAAACCTAACCTATAGAGCTGCGCCAATTTAAAATTTGAAAAGAAAGTGAAATGTGACAGCTGAGGTAACCAGATAAGTTGTTTAATAGTTTCGCTCAGATCGCTATGGGCTAAAGTTATGATGTTTTTTTTTTTGGCAGATTTGTTTTCTTGTTTATGTCGAATTGCGAAATTGTTCAATAGTTTTATTGTTTCTGTTTTTTTTTTCTTTAATAAAAAAAAGAGAAGGCAACAAAGAACTGAATTGGGCACTGGTGGGGATATCATAATGAAACTAACGGTTTTTGGTGAGCTAAATCCGTTTCGTTTACGTAATAATGTATAGACATCGACATCGGAACGCAGCTATACACATCCAAGAGTGACGCGATGACAGACGAAACACATTAACTTATAAACACATATTTATGTATATGTACGTGCTTTTGGGTTACCAAAAAAATAAACCGAACGAGAAAAAAAAATCAATAAATTTGTTGAGGTGGGTTAGGAAATCATTATACGCACACGCACACAAAGTATAGAGAGTACGGCCGACTACGACACTCTCGCATTTAAACGTCTCATAGGTAAAATCTGACAGATAGCAAGTGGAAGCACTGTTAGCACTTTTTAGAGTGATTTTTTTTTCGCTTTTTGAACTGCTGCTGGCTGTTCCGGAAAATTATTCGTTTTTAATTCCGGAAGAGGAAGGAGGACTTTCAATTATATATACTCACCACTACGGTGGGTTGGTATAAGCATAAGCTAAAGAGGGCAGAGGTTGGGGGTGTGGTAATGTCATGTTTATATTCTCCCTTAGTTTATACGTATAGAAGGTATACTCACATATGAATGTCATCCTACACATTAACTGGGTCAGTGGATAATAAACACATATCTACTTAAAAAGTAGGTACCTATCGCACTATACATCTTGTTTTATGTTCCTCTTGGGATTTGGGATACATAAACTGTATATACTCTACGAGTATACCTCTCCTTCAAATAGCCTTTGGTTCAGTTATTTTTTTTCACGTGGAGGAAAAGAGTTTTCACAGAGAAAAGGAACGATGGAATATTCAAATTAATTCCGGACTGACATTGTGCGACAAAATTTTGTAAAAATAAAATTTCGTATTTTTTTTTGAAACTAGGGCAAGAACTTTTGGATCGCTTTGATGTTGTTGCCAGTATTGTTGCTGGATTTTTATATGCGGGAAGGGCCGGTCGACATTAGTTTATTTAAAATTTCAAGTTCAACAATAAATATTTTGTTGGCAACTAGAATAGTTGACCGAGTAAAATGGGCCAATTAATTGTCAAAGTGTCCGGAAGAATTGACAATTTAGTGCCTGTAAGAGCAAGAAGATGACAGGTGGAATGGTTATTAAGGGAAATTATTTTCCTTGAGAATTATTTGTTTTTTTTTTTTTTTAAATAAGAGTATGTATGTTCATACATATAAAAGTCTTATGTAATTTTTGAGTGGCTTTCTTTCGGAAAACGGAAATTGCCAGATTTCATTTTATAATTTTTGAAATGTTCATCTTACAGATTGTATTATTTTTTACTTTTGAAATACTCATAGCTACGAGTATTTTTACAAGTCAAAAGAAAATCCTAGGAATTTTACTTCACATTATTCCATTGTTAAAATAAGGTGTTATAAAAAAAACACAAACCTTTCGTATTGCAAGAACTGGTTAGAGAAACATATGCCAGCGTTGGGCGCCAGTTAAAGTTTTAATCGGAAATGTTTTAGTTTTGTATTTGTACAACTTTCAAGGTACATCCTGATTGATTGAGGATGTGTATGTCCTTTTTTATTTCTTCTTTTCTTAAATTTCAATTAATTTTATTTTGTACCCACATTGGGCGCCACTAAATTCAATTAAGGGTACGTTGTACAAGAAAAACATACACATTATGTTCCCAACACAGAATCTCATCACACCTTACGTCCGTATTGGTTAGTTAAATAAGGCTATATGTTATGAAGACAAGGCATTTCAATATCTTTCGTGGCATTTCAATACCTTAATTTCGCTTATTTAATCCTCACTTTGGGCAACAGTTGACTGAAAGGTAAATTGCATACCAAACGGTAAACTCATTCGAACGACAGCTGAATATTTTGGTTTGTTTTAGTGATTGAATTCCCCGCATTGGGCGCCAGCTAAGTATAAGAAGGGCATATTATATAAATCGAGATCAATTTGTGCTCTTAGTAGCTGAATTTCTCTATGTGCCCTGTAAGTATATATCTATGGGTATATTTCAAAAAGTCCAGATATATCTTATCTGAGTGGCAGTCGAGTCTTTTAGTTTGTTTATATAAATGGCCCCACATCGGGCGCCAGTTATAGATCATATATAGACAAACAAACCAAGACTTTAGTGGTACTCGATTAAGTATTTTACTAAGGCATAAAGTCCTTTTATACAAAAATTAGACAAAGTAATTGCAATTTGAAGATTTAACGACAAAAATAAACAAAACAAAATAAAATATAAAGATGTATATTCAAGAAGATATGAATCCCTCTAATATCTATTATTGATATCATAATTGTCAATCATAATTCCTGCAACTCTAACAACCTTCCAAACGAGATATTTGTTTCAAAGCTCTTTAATTAAAACATTCAAAGCAATTCAGCTCGTTGCTGAATAAAGCACTACAAAAAGCCACCTTTTTTGAATTAATTTAATTTGAAATTCATTATCACTCTTCTTAAGCGTATATTTATGTCATTTGTTGGCTTTCAATTGCCGGGTGACTTTTGCCCTCATAGCCTAGATTTTTCCTCAACTTGTATATTTTTCATCTGCACAAATATATGAAGGCACAAACCAACTTCCCTTTAGAGGAAAATCTCTCACGTCAATTAGTTGTTCAGTCGCTTGTGCCTTTTCTCATTTTCTTTACAGTTTTTCTTTAAGTTTTTTTTTTTGTTGATTATATGTTTATGCAGAGTGGTGCATGTGTTTTCCAGTTTTTTAGTATATTTCATTTTTTTGTAGTCAATTTCATCCCTTTGGAAAAATTCTCTTCTGACCTAGTTTTTCACCCTCTCATTTGATATGCTGCTGCTGGCCTAGCTACCCCGTTTGGTTTTAGTTCAGTTTTTCTTTTTTTTTTGTGCTGAAAATGTATGTTAGCTATTTGCCCTTCCGGTATGTTCTACATACCGCAACATGGGTATCTTTGTGTAATATCGAGAAAATGAACGCTGATTACCCTGCACAAATATGTTTGTCCTTTGAAAAGAAGTCAGGAGAGACGAGATGCTGGGTAAGGAATGGGAAGGGAAAATTTAAATGGTGGAAAATTATGTCAGTCAGTGACTTTTTAATGATGTGAGAGAATTCCAATCGATTGATTGATCTCTACGGGATATTTTAACCAGCGCAGCATGGAAACTGGGTTAGGTTTTGTTTTTTTTTTTGTTGACAAAGCCCTTGTGTTTTTGAGGGTCTTACAACAAAAAAATGGAAAAAGAGTTAGTTAGGGTAAATTTGTACTCACAATATCGCTTCATAAGGTTCTTTTTGTATGCAGCTCTTCCCTCGTCATTTTTCAGAGGATTGAGCTCGCCATCACCAGCTCCTGCCCCAGAATCATCGGAGTCATCTGTGCCTCCCGAATAGGTTCGGGCTCTTCTCCGACTTAGAGCGGTGCTGAGGGACAAGTCCAGAGGGCGGTCTTCTTCATCTTCTTCCTCCTCATCATGGTCTTCTATGCTGACTTGTCTCATGGTGAGACAATTTGCCTCATCCTTACGATCACAATCGTCCGAATCATCGGTGAAGGACGGATGACGACTGAAACGGAAGTTTTTGGCACGCTGATCATCTTCTTCATCGCCGCTAGTCGTTATAACACTACGGCGAGCCTGTTGAAACTGATAGTTTCCCTTAATGATCGTGGCTGGTGATCCCGCTGTCGAAAGTCTTGACTCCGGCGATGGGGATGGCGATATTGTCGTTGACGTTGTTACCGTTGGTGGGGTTTTACATTGTCGCAGGTGATTATAGAGCATAACAAATTCCTGATGCCTCTGGAGAATATTAGGCTCAGCTGGACTGGCCGATCTTCGGCGTTCAACGATCACTTCAGCCCTCTGTTGAATTGTAGGTTTTTCAATGCGCTCATTGCAACTTTTGATGCATGTGAGCTTTTCACTATCTTCAGCAGGTGGATCTTCTTCGACAATTGTCATCGGCTGAGGTGACGAACTGGAGTGTTCTGACGATGGTGAGGCAGGAATATTACTGTGACATTGCCGTTGAGGTGAACTCATTGGGCTCATTGACTCTGAACGTCTATGATGGTGAACGATGGTTGGTGGTGATGGTGATGATGATAAAGATGATGATATTGAGCCAAGGCTCTTCGAAGATGATGATGATGATGAGATTGCTGTTGTCGAGGCAGTCATTGTTGTGGTAACATCACCACCACCTCCGCCACCAACAAAGGTGTGCGGATTCGCGGTTGTCAAATGTTGTAACATAATCATGGTAAACGTTTTTTGTTTGCCGTTATCCAGGAAATAAAGTCTGTATTTTTGTTACAGTTAATTGTAATGTCTTACACTCACACTAGTAACATTTTAAAGCGACACAATTTGTACATTGAGTTTGACGTTTAAAAATATTATTTTGTTTTTGCTTTTAAAACATACGCATTTTTTTAGTTTTATATTTAACAATATAAAATATATATATTTGTTTCTGGTTTGTTAATAATTTGTAAAACAGAACCTGAGTTGAGGTTTTTTTTGTAATAGATTTTTTTTTTAATTTCTTGAGGTAATAACTTATATTTTTGTTTTGTACAATTTGTTTATATTCTTGATTGGTAAAAATTATTTGAACAAAAAACTTGCACTTAACCGGAAGTTTGCACCTTTTCTGTCATTTTGTATTCAATACAGAGTTAATAGCTGTCATTAACGCCAAAATTTGTTAATAAAATATTTTTCGGTTTGTCTAAGAGGAAACTGATTTTAATGAACTTATTCTAACGTCCGGCGGATATTATTCACGTTATTCTACGCTCACTGTCGATACGCGCGGCCATATAATTATTCAACTTTATGAAACGTCATGTATCTATCACAGTATCAGCGACACTAAAAATCAGAATCTTATGTTAAAACTTGCTACTGTCAAAAAATTTCAACAAACACAAAAATATCGCTTCAGTTTTTTTTCTTCTTGGTTGTGTATGTCTAAAACTCTACGAAAAACGACGGCGATGATGACGACGACGAGACGAGTAGACATATAAAAACAAAGCGGCAATGATGTTGATGATGACGGACGGTGCGGCAAATGACAGAGCGAACGTACGAATGGCAAACGAACGAGTGAGCTAAGCCCAAGACAGTCTCGGTAGGTATCTACGAGTTGAGCTGCGATGCAATACGTATCGCAGCAATTCGCAGCACGGTGAGGTAGCACACTTCACTAAAACACACACAAATAAAGAATTTATTGGTGTTTGTGTGTAGGGGTTGAATCACTCACTCACTACACAGCCACAACACTGCCTTCAAAGAGGCCGGCTTCCTTTGTATTGCTCTCTCGCTCTCTGTCAGTTCTTCCTTTCCATATTCTTCACCCCATATATACCTATACCTAATCTAAAGTTCAATTGTATTGGTTTTCTGTACAACGATGCGCACAGCACAAGAGAAAAATAATTTGATTCCTCCGTCTAAACAACAAGTTGCAGTTGTTGGGTTTAATCGGGTGTGGTGAGTATCTGCTTTTAGTTTTGTTGAATATTCCAATTGTATCGGTGGAATTGTCGAATTTATGCGTCTAATATACGCATGGGGATAAGAATTTTTCACTTTCCGTTTCAATTAAATGCAGGAGAATTTAATCAACAAGAAGCTGTATGCGTAGAAACATTAGGTACTTATTCACCACACTGATACACAATGTTGATAGAGCACACATATTGCACTACGCTCTCAGTTTCATTCAAATCAAAAGACAAAAACGAAACAGACAGTAGGTAGGTAGTTGTTAATGGTTTTACCGGGAACGGGAAGAGTCAATAATTTACTGAAGGGTGGGTGGTTATGGCTGGTATGGTGGAAAGGGCTGGAAAAGCTTAGATTTTTGTGAATTGCAACGGCCAGACAACTTTTTTTTTATTACAATTGTTTTTTTTTTTTTTTTGACTGTATACTTCTGTTCTTCTCCTGTTGCTTTTTTAACAATTTACAGAAAACTTGAAGGTATTACGTATGTATGTATGTATGTTGATTGCAGTTTCCGATTTGAGGTAGAAATTATTTGCACTTCTTGAGAAAAAAGTCAGTAAAGATATTTGAACACTTTTGTTGCACTTATGGTTTTAGAAAAAACTCTCGTTTAGCAGTTTTTTTTTTTGACAACAATTTATCAAATCGATTTATGCTACCTATTTATTAAATTTAATTTTAAAATTAAATTAAAAAATAAAACACGACCCAATAATATTAGAAAACGTAACGCGTCTTGACCCGTCCCGTATTCGAGTCGGAATGATGAAACAGCAATCCGTAGAAGCTGTATAGTCTAAACAGTATTATTTTTCTTTTGGTGAGTATGGGGTCTGTCTACACCGTCTACCGTCATCGTCGTCTGTGTCTCCCCCAAGAGTTGTTGCTATTTTTGACTGTTTTCCTATGCTTTTTAGCTTTTTCATTCTTGTATTCTTTTTTCCACACTTCACACTCTTCAGATGCCTCCTTTACCGTGATTCTTTAAGCCTCATACACTGTTGCAAATGCAAACAAAAAATAGAAACAGCATACCATTGCAGCAACAAGCGCCTGTGCAAAAGTGTTGCTATTGAGAACAAGCAGTGAGATACAAAAAAGTGCAACATTTTTTCGTTACCTGTTTTCGTTTCGGTTCCCTTTATATACATATATCCATACCTACTCTCCGCCCTGTGCCTTGTGCGCCTATCAAAACACAAAACCCTTAAGGAGGGTTGAAAAATGACCTTCCACACATCACAGAGGAAGTTTTTCCTCTTCCTTCATTCTGTTTTTCACCACAGTGAAATTAAGGGGCTGTTTAGAGTTGGGCTGAGCTGGGTTGGTACAGACGAAAAAGATGGAGGGGCGAAGAATAACAAAGCAGACGACGATGGAGAAGAAGAAATCCAACCATCATTTTCCCTTCCTCTTTTGAGTAAACTCTCATTTTCAATTCGCAATATTTTTTTTTGCAAATGCATATAAAAACAATGTCGGCTTTTATTGTTGTGTGTGTGTGTTGCTGTGTACATGCACAGGTCCGACTAAAATCTATAGGCTACTTTATTTATATATAAACCTACGGATACCTATTTTAGTGTTGGGTTGTTGTTGTTGGAGATATCTGCTAACTTTATCCAGTAGATGGATTCATGATATACTTTTGTTTTGTTTTGTTTTTGTTTGCAACATTTTTGTGGATGTTTTTAATGGACTGGTGCAAGTAGGGCAACATTCTCATGGTTTTTGTGATACAACCTGGGGATACCTAGTCGTGTACCTACCTAACTTACCTTACCTTACAATGTTGATGAATGGGTAAAAGATTTATCATGTCCGTATGGGCTGGTTTGTTTCTGGTCTTGGGTAGGTAGGTATATTGGATTCTGGTTGCTGAGCTAGTAGTTTAAAGAGACTGAATGTTTTTGTGTAAGTTTTCAGGAAATTTATACAAAACAAAAGATAAATGGACATAAATGGATCATTTTGAAAAAATTTGATTTAATACTTGATGCAAGAAATCACTAATATTTTAAGGATAGGCACCGGACCTAAAGGTTTCTTATTTATTGGTAGAAAAAATTGAAAGAAATAGAAAGATCAAAGCAAAACTGATTCTGGGACAAAATTTCAGAGTGATAACTTGGAATGGTAGGAAAGCGATCAACAAGGAGACTATAAGAATTTTAGAAACATGAGGAAAGAAACCTACCACAAATGTCAACAATCGATGGTATAACGTCATACTCGCAAGATAAGAAGAAAAGAATGACTGATATTCACCTCTTTCGAATGAAATAGTTTTCGTCGAGTATTTGCTCCTGTGTGCAAGGAGAACTAATTGAGAAAAGATGCGACCGCGAACTCTAAGAGATGTACCAAGAAGTGGATGCACTCCAGAACAAAGACTACTACTACTTTGAGAAAGTTACTTGATGTCTATACCTACCAAAGTGTTAAATTGTAGTAAATGCTAACAAAAAATTACTAAAGTACCTTCAACGATTTCTGTATGAACACAGCCATTTTGAATTTGCTACACTACAAAAAATTCTGATTGCAACACAGAAATCTATAGTAAATAAATTTGGTTGTGCAAGAACTCGAAGAGAACCAGAGCCTAGTGACTTCCAACTTTCAACCATTCCTATGCGCTTGTTACCAGGGTCCGTATTACGAATTACGATTATCGTTTAAAATCCCTCGTTATCGTTAAGTTGCGATTACGTTTTACGATACTCGTTTTTTTAAAACGATAATCGTTTTCTCTTACGACTGCTTTTGGCACTCGTATTTCATTGTTTTGACACATGTACTATTTTTGACAGAAATATTGAAAGAATGAAGTTCGATGCGCTTAAAAAAATAGATTTTTTTTTAATTTTATCAGGCAATATTTTGATGCATCCATTATCGTAAACCATAATCGGTCCATGTGTTGACTATCGTTTTCTAGGGTATCGTTTTTTTGCCTTTCGTTTCGTAATCTGTAATACGGGCCCAGGAATGCAAGGGACCTACAATTTTCCGAACGGCTATGAGCAGCACTTTTTGTGACAAGAGATACTCTTTGTCAATTCCTCGCAAGAGTAAGTATACTGTATACTCTCCTGAAAAACAATTTTTTTTGCAGCGGCTGAGAATCGAACCCAACTTCTGAATGACAGTCCAATGCACTAACCATTATACCATGTGGTACTACCAGACATCTAATATTTATTAACAATAGAGGTATTCATGCAATGATATAAAACACAAGATAGCTTTACCATTTGCGTAACTTTACCATTTTGTTAATGAACTGTCAAAATTTGTTTGGAAAAGTATTTACACAAATTGTGGATTAACTTTTAAAGATTATTAAGATGCGCTCAAAAATAATAACTGACGTTTAATATTTGACGTTTATTCTTTGACATTTAACGAACAGGCAATAATACAGCGTTTATATATAAATGACTAATGGGGCCTTCATGCAAACTTATGCGTAAGCTTATCATTTTACACGATTGGTGAATTTGTCACGTTGAATGAATACCGTTAATGGCCTAAAAATTTTCCATTATGAGCTTAAATCTTTACAAGGTGATATTTAGGGCCATTTTTGAAATGCTTAGTTCTCTAAGAGCAGTTGGTCTCTATTGTTGCAGATGCACCGTGAAACTACGAGTTTTTTAATCTTGCAATTAAATTAAAGCCGAGTTGACTTAATAGTTTGTCAGAAGAAGATTAGTTGTTGATGACATCAGAAAACTATTGAAATCGGTGTGCGGCACTTTAGAAAACGCTCTTTCACTATCCTAATCGAGATGACGTTACTATGCAAATTGCCATTTTCTTAACGTTATAATTCGATTTCGATAGATTTTTCAGAAATATATCTCAATTTAATCCTAGAGTTTACTGGTGCAGGGAAATAAGTCCCCAGGAACTAAGTCCACTGAGGGACTAAGTTCCCACTTGAGGTGGGAAATAAGTCCCCAGGAACTAAGTCCACTTAGGGACTTACTTCTCACTTAATGGGAACGAAATCCACTTTACTAAAGTGGTGTTTGTTCCCATGCAAGGTGGGAAATTCGTTACAAAAAACTGTGGGTTTTAGTTCCCTTTGACTGTGAAATAAATTCCCATGTTAAGCCATGGGAACGACACGTATAAACAGTGAGGTATGCAACCCCCCTGCTTGGGCACACTATAGGATTTGGGGTAAGTGCGAGGTTGGGTGTATACAAAGTTTCTGTAGCAGTTAAAGAATCTGGAAAATAACCAACATAAAATCAATAAGGTTTTGTTGTTGGAAATTCATTCCCACTTTATACTTTCGAGTGTGTACTACTTTCCCATAAGAAAGTGGACTTAGTTCTCACTTAATGGGAACAAAGACCACTTTAGTAAAGTGGATTTCGTTCCCGTTAAGTGAGAACTAAGTCCCTCAGTGGACTTAGTTCCCGTGGACTTATTTCCCACCTCAAGCGAGAACTTAGTCCCTCAGTGGACTTAGTTCCCGTGGACTTATTTCCCTGCACCGAGTTTACTTACCTGACTTAATTCGGAACCGAAGTTGATTGAATGTGGGAAAAGAACTCCGAAATTAGGATGATAGCGCTCTGGCAAATTGGGCTTTTTTTCTTAGTATATGGGGATAGAATTTGGGATTAAAAAATTTTTAATGCATTATTATCAAACAATAAAATCGGTTCGACCATAAAAGAGCATCTTTCACAAAATCATACTTAAGGTGTTTTTACAGACAACTTTCTTCTGACTGCGCAACTCTCTACAATTCCATCTCTTTCAACACCAACTCCCGTAATATAACAAATCCTCGTCTCTCCTATCTGCCTAGCCAACGTACCTCTTATGGTTCCAACAAACCTATTACTCGCATGCTTCGGAGGATTAATTATTGTAACATTAACTTTTTCGACTTCAACCTCAGTTCACCCTGAAACTCCGTCGTAATCATCCTTTCAATTCACTCCAATCCTAGATTTAAGAGCTATATTAAATGGAGGTAATGCCACACCAAAATTTAAAAAAAATGTACTAGCACAAACATTCTTTCCAAACTGATACTTCTATGTCACTCTTCGATATCAGCTGTTCAAGCAACTTGGAGCTACAATAATTGAAAGTGTGAAAAAGTCAAAAGTACTACAAAAATTATTTCTTCTCTAAGATAAAAAAAAGATAAGACAACTTTTACAAAAAAAAGCCTATTTCGTGAATTCTTCATCAAAGTTCAAAAACTCTGTTTTACAATAACTTAGGACATCAAAGATACTAATATTATGTAATAAAAATCTTTTCAGTTGTTTTCGAGAACATTTGAAAAAGTCATAGTTGTTGCATGACAGATACTCGTTGTTTTTTAAGTGAATCATATAAAATGTTCTGCATCAATTTTGAAGCAAATCAGCCTACACTGAATATGCAATGTATCACGCAACACACTTTGTTGTACTTCTAGGAAAGAAATCAATACTTCTTGTCCTATAGAGCAAGTTCAAATAGTTCACTCATTTCAAAAAAATTCTTTAATTTTGGTGGGGGCAATACCCCCATTTATTAGGCTTAATACAAGATAATTCTTAATCTAACTTAAATATAGCTCTTAAATCTAGAGTTGGGAATTGGTAGGATGTACTCGTATAAGACGGAGTTTCAGGCAGGGTGAACTGAGGTTAAAGTCGAAACAGTTAACGTTACAATTGATCCTACGAAGCATGCGAGTAATAGGTTCGTTGGAGCCATAAGAGGTACGGTGGGTAGGCAGATAGAAGAGACGAGGATTTCTTATATTACGGGAATTAGTGTTGAAAGAGATGGAATTGTAGACAGTTGTGCAGTCAACAGACCCTCAAAGTAATCGATGAATGAAAAGAATGTCGCTTATTGCTCTTCGTTCTTCCAGCGTATTCAAGTTGATTAACAGAAGTCGGTCTTAATACTGAGGTAAAATAAGAGGGTTATTCCAAGACAGACCACGAAGTGCGAAACGTAGGAAACGACGTTGAATGCTCTCGATTCTGGATATATGAGTTTGTTGATAAGGGGACCATACTTGACAGGCGTATTCAAGAAGCGGGCGGCGAAAAAAGGTTATGTATGAAGAAGGGGTCACGTAGGGGTCAGAGAATTCTTTGGACCAACGTTTCACAAAGCCTAGTGTAGAGTTTGCTTTGAGTATAATCTTGTGTGAGAAAGGTGAGTTCTCTATCACATAAAAGACCAAGGTCTCGAATTGACTCAGCGGTGGATTGGATATGGGTTGATAATGTAGAAGATATCGACAGGGAATAGATCGGATGCATTTTCGTGAAAAATGTATTGATTAACATTTGGAAATATTTAGTTCTAAGCAATTTTTTAGGCACCAGATAGAGAAACTGTTGAGATAAAGTTGTAGGAGAGTGTCATCATGTGTGGAAGAAATGGTCTTGAAAAACTTTGTATCGTCGGCGTAGAGGGAGATATGACAATGTTTAATGACCATTTCAATATCGTTAATAGCAAGAACAAAGAGAAGAGATCCTAAGTGGCTGCCTTGTGGAACCCCGGAGGTAGCTAAGAAATCACCAGAGAAGGAAGAACTCAATCGAACTTTGTAGTAACGGGTGTTTAGGTAAAAAGAAATCCATCTTAAGAAGGTAAGTTCAAGGCCAAGGGTGGATAGTTTGAATAGAATAAGCTTATGTGAGATTTTGTCAAAGGCCTTACTGAAATCGGTTGAGACAACATTGACTTCCTTTCCGTTTTCTAAGGCTGAGAGGCTACTGGATACGAATTCAACAAGGTTAGTCGTTATGGACCTACATTTGACAAAGCCGTGTTGTCTAGGGGAAATGAGAGACTTACAACACAAAAACTTAAAATATCATACAAAATGTTTTCAAAGATTTTGGGAATATGTGATAGTTTAGCGATTGAACGATAGTTTGTAATTTCACACTTTGGGCCCGTTTTATGTATTGAAAGAGATCTTCCATAACTGAGGGAATGCTCCTTGAGATAGAGATAAACCGAAGATTTATGAAAGGGGAAGAGAGAGCGTTGAAGAGCATTTTTTGAGAAATATGGCGGGGGGTACCATCTCGGTCGGGAGTGTACTCATCATTGAGTTGATTCAGCTTATTTTCGATGAGTAATGAGTCAATGGTATAAGGTAGAAATGGTCCGAGGGAGAAATTCGGTAACGAATTGAAATAATTATAATCAGGCATAAAGGAGTCGTCGGTAAATGATTTAAAAAAAAAAAAAAAAACTAGCGAAAAAGTTGGCGATAGTCTGTGGTTCGTTTGAAATTTCATTATTGAAAGAGAAAGAGGGAGGATAACCATCGGATTTTCGTTTAAAGTTGACAAATAGGAAGAAGAATTTAGGATCTTTAGTAAGATTGCTTTGGGTTTGGATTAAATAGCTTTGATAGAGTGAGTTGTAAAGTTTGGTAAAGTGAAGATAGGCACCAACATATATTTAGAATAGTCTGTTGGAGATCTCGAATGAAGGAAAATTGAGCAAAGCTTATTCCTCTTATTACGCATTGATCGTAGCCTGTGATTATACTAAGGTGGGGAAGAAGACGAAGTCTTACGACGAGAAACGGGTACATGAAGAGAAATAGAATTAAATATTTCTCTATAAAATATGTCTATTGCGTCATTCACAGTAAGGTTGTCAAAATTAAGGGAAACTCTGGCGATATATTCATTAATTTGAGAAAAATTGGCTTTATGAAAATCATGAAAAGATATATTTGTGGGGGGAGAAGCCTGTATAGGACAATCGTGATAAAAATTTAAATTGAGAGGAGGATGATAGTTATCGACCTCAAATGTCACTATCGGGGCTTGTCCCAAGTCGGCATCCTGAAAACAACTATTTGCAAAGTACTCTACTCTAATTTAAAAGAGAAAATTAATTAGAATAATATTAATGTTAAATACATATATTTTAGTACCCCTTGGTAATATTACTTAATGCGTTGGACTGTAATGGTGGATGTTTGAATTCGTACCCCAGCCGCTATCACGTTGAAATTAAAAATAAAAACAAAACACATTTTTCAGGGGTACTTCTACTATTAAGGAATCTTTTGTGATAAAAAGCGTTTCTCACCTTAACAGTTTGGACTCGTCAGAAAGTTATAGGTCGCATCCATTCATGCCGGCAAAACGCACACAGGAAATAGTTGAAAGGTGTAAGTCACTAGACCCGATTCTCCACGAGCTGTTACGCCTGAGCTGAAGTTTTATTTTTTTATTCAAAAATATCAATTTACTGAGTATCAGCCATGAAAACGAATACGATTATGAAATGAATGTTTAGATGCTGATGTTGCGGTGGATATTTTTTTAAGAATTTCCAGTCGTCAAACAAAATTCCTTAAATGTTTAAAGAATGTTGTTTATTTTTAATTCATATCCGCCATAGCTTTGATAAGATACCTATTATCAGTTTTAGCTCTAGCAGATTGTTCAAATCCTGCAGAAAAATATAACCGCATTTTTGTGGTTAATCTCTAACGTCTGTTGTTTTTATTTTGTTTGAAATTTTTAAATCTAAAAAATTTCAACTTAAATAAAAAGCAGCAACCTCATCTTCAAGTTCACGAAACACAACACACAAATTAGAGGTCAAATTGCATAAATGGCCAACTAACTATAACAAATTGCTTATAGCATGGTTCATATTTAGGTAAGTTTGCGAAGAGAAAATGCAAAATGCAACATAACTTCGTGGCGTCAGTTTTTAAACCGAAAACGGGAAATGAATTCGCATTCGTTCGAAACAACACAAACAAACAAAATAACAATATCTGATATATCATATATTTTGATGTTGCTGCAATGACCATGCGCAGTGTCTGCAGCGTGAACCAATGTCAATGACTCACTTTAAGCCCGAATAACTATACAATAGTTGACAGTGCAGCTTAGCAGTGGATGGCGGTATGGTGGGCCGCAAAGCAGCCGAATGTTTATGTTTCTGGCACGTTTCACAGCAACGATGACGATGACGGGCTTAAATGAAAATTGAGATCAATTGAGTCCCACTTGAACTATCGAAGTCATTAGCTGTGTCGATATATACATTATTTTTTATTAGCCCCTTTGTTATCAACACTAAATCAACAAGCCAATTGTGGTGTACGTCATGATGCAACTGTGTTTTGTCTGTTTACCAAGATCGGTCTTTCAACAAGAAAACAAAAAAAAAATCGGAAGTTCAACTATTCGGCTTCGATTTTGTAATTTTACACATGAAATCCGATCATGCAAGTAAAGTCGTACACCGAAAGAAAGCTCTTTTGTTTCATCAAAAATACGGTATTGGTTTTACGGTTCCTATTAGAGCTTGAATTGTCAGAAAAGTGCTTATTACGAGTACTTTTCTTTTAGCTAACATGGCAGACAGTTTAATATGGAGATGGAACGTTTTGTCTTAGAAAATTTGACGAATGTACAAGTCTTTTCAACAAAACAGCATCAAACCATCAATTTATAGTTGACTTTTGGTCTCAATCAAACATAACACTTTGATGAAGCAGTCGAGTGATTTTTGCAAGCCTTCCCTCCGTCTTTGCTTCTGTAAGTCAACTGGTGAAACGATTTTCTTCTAATTTGGGAAAATCAATGCTATGTAATTCCCTAAATGAAATATTTGAAATTGGCTTATTTGAATCGGGTAGCTACCATACAACTTCTTTGGTTTGATCGAACTTTCTCTAAAATGACTCAAGCGATTTTGATTAAACTTCGTGCTAAGTGATTGTATTTCTGGAAAGTTCGTGTCATCCAATCTTGCACATTTTTGTTTGTTCGTACTCAATTTTAAAAGCTTACAAATCTGTATTGCTCTTCTTTTACTTAAGAAATAAGGGGTTAACTATTACCCTTATTGGCGTAATGGCTAGTGAGTTGGTCTGTCATAATTTATTGATTTATTGGTAGTTTAATAGTTTCGTCCTAATGTTGTTTATTTAACGAAACAAGTCTTCAGTTGGTTTGACATTTAATTTTATGAAATCGATAGGGTTTTGAATCTGGAGAAGTTAAATTTTAAGACAAAAATAAAACTGAAGTTTTCTCTGAGAAGTCCTACATTCAACTATGCTATGGAATATAGATATCTTCTATAGTAGTTATAGTTATAGTTATAGTGAATTTTATTTTATCATCATTCTGATTTTAACAAATTTGATTGAACAATTCTTATAAGCATTGGCAAAGGCCATCAGCCAGATTGACAGTTTCAGATGATTTGCGAGTACCTAAATAATTTCATTTTAATTAATAATTAACTCAAATATACATTTATGTAGATACTTAATATAGTTTTAGATACAAAATTCTTGGTGAAACTTCAATTAGGGTGCGGTTGATTTAAAGAAAAATAATTCCATTATATATTGGCCATTGGACTGCTGGTTGTCAATTTTAAAATGATTTGAAACACAAAATAGCATAAAGCATTTTTTTTAACTATATTTACAAAGGGTTTTCCAGTTTGACCCATTTAGTATCTCCACGACTTTTTCTATTGTGTATTGTGGATTGATTCCAATAATATCTTCGAATCTCCTGAAGAATTGGGCATTTCTCTATTAGATGGAAAACATCTTCCTTTTCCCGTAGGTTGCACAGGGTGCAAAGAGATGGTAAATTTTCTCTGTGTGGTGAAGTTCAGAAGCAATAATAATAATAATAATAATAATAATCCGGCATGAATTTTGTCATCCAGTTTCTGAATAATGTTATCAAATGCTATGTACCATGTGGAATGATTCTCCCATATCAGAGACAACTCTACTCCAAGTTCCTGGCTGAGCTCTTGCCATTGCACAAAGAAGCCTGTTTTTGTTCTTAAAACATACGAAAGCAATATCTTTGGCAGGCGGTATTCAGGAAGTTGCATAGCCTTAAGGATATGTTCAAAATGAATCCTTAAAGTAAAAAGACGCAGCAGGGGTAGACCAGTTTCCACATAGATCATTTAGGTGGGTGAGTTACTTGGTAGCCTAAAAAGGTGCTTGATAAAGTATCTTTGTAATTTTTCTACTTCATCGTGTTCTTCGTAGCCCTATACCTGACTTTCGTAGCACATAATCGTTTTAGCCGTTGCTTTTTTGCCTCTTTGAGTTTTCCTTGCAGGTGAAAAATGTAAGTTATTCTTGGAGTGGGCATTATACCACGATAACGGTATTGTTTGACAACTTTGAGAGAATCCGAGCCCAAAAACCATTTTTCGTCCCTTGTGTATCGTCCTGTATTGTTACGGAATACCATAATTTTTGATTTGGATGGATTGATGTGAAGATTCCATTGCTTGCAGTATTCTTCGAGACTATTTATCATGAGCTGAGCATGTTACGTGTTTCAGCTAGCAGAACAATGTCATCTGGGAACATCAAACCTTTTAACGAAACTTCGTTGAAAATTATTCCTCCAGGTAGGTATTGCAGCAGATCATCCAAGAAGAGGCTAAAAAGAGTGGACTTAGCTGGCAACCGTGTTTAACACCGGAAGAAGTGCTGAACCATTCAGACATGGCTATTCCATCCCATACTGCAGTTTGGTTGTTTTCGTACAAGCTTTCTAGCAAGCGTAGCATTTTGGAGGATAGACCAGAGTTGCTGAGTTTGAGGAATAGTGCTCTTCTATCCACTGAGGAATCAATTGTATCGGGTTCCGCTGTACACTTTCATTCCTTTAACGGTCGTGTCCAATTTGGCCACCAAAGGTTGAAGAGTCGACTGTGAAGTGAACCAACGTCTACCGTAAAATGGGTGCAGTGCTCGGAAGGTTTGCACTAACGAACACTCATTTAGTGTATCTTGCCATTGTGATTTGGCGTTATTAACTGAATTTTAAACAAAAGATTTAACAGATATCACCGAAACAACATGGCCGCTACAGGCCGCCAACTTTTTCCCGCAACAATTGAAAAATCCTTTACATTATGTTATTGCTTTTTCCAACTAATAAAATCGTTTCCTTCTTGGAAACATAAGTTTTGTTCGCAATTAACTAATTTCTAACGAGTGATTAAAAAAGAAAAAAAAAAAAACATAAAATTCATAAAACTGCATGAAATCTTTATTTGAATCAACAATACGGTCGATATAATTTAATGTTTGAAGATTATTTCATGCAAATGTTGGGCGCGGCTGCGCCTCAAATGGTCCATCCACTTAGTCCAATTTTGGCATACTCGTTCTAACATTTCGGCCGGTATCTCACAAATAAATGCTTCAATGTTGGATTCCAGTGCGTCAATCGAAGCAAGCTTGCCGCTATAGACATGAGCCTTAACATAGCCCCACAAAAAATAGTCTAGAGGCGTTAAATCGCACGATCTAGGCGGTAAATTGACCGGTCCCAAACGTGAAATAAACTGTTCAACGAACTCGCCTCTCAATTGTTCCATTGTAACACGTGCTGTGTGGCATGTGGCACCGTCTTGTTGAAACCACATGTCATGCAAGTCAAGCTCTTCCATTTTGCGCAAAAAAAGTTTGTTGTCATCACACGGTAGCGCTCACCTTTCACAGTAAAATTGCGATTCGCATCATCTTTGAAGAAATACGTCTCAATGATTCTACCAGCCCATAATAAGCACCAAACAGTGACTTTTTCTGGATGCATTGGTAGCTTTTGCAATGCTTCTGGCTGCTCTTCACTCCAAATACGGCAGTTTTGCTTGTTAACGTATCCATTCAACCAGAAATGAGCTTCGTCGCTGAACACAATTTTTCGATAAAAAAGTGGATCTTCGGCCAACTTTTCAAGAGCCCATTCACCAAAAATTCGGCGTTGTGGTAGGTTGTTCGGCTTCGATTCTTGCACCAGCTGTATTTTGAAAGGCTTCACAGTTCAGTTCGCACTCTACGTAAGCGTGTTGGTGGTTTAATTATGTATCCAGTTTTAATGAATTTGTTATTTATCATACTATATCAATTAATAGTAATCCTTAAGTTATATTCATATTATATAAAACACATTGGAGTGTCTACTGTTTTTTCCTGTATCGCAAGTGAACAAGTGATTGATTGGTATTTGGAAAATTAAGTACCGACCATTTTGCGGGACCACACAGAGAAACTGTCGAGATCAAGTTCAAGAAGAGTGGAATCATGTGTGGAAGAAATAGACTTGATCATAGTAAATGACAAATTTTAATATCGTAAATAATAGGTGCGTTTTATTATTCACAAATCTATCTGGATCCGGATCTGGATTAAGTTTTAACATGTATTACAAAAACAATTTGGGATCCTGTTTTCTATAGGGATCTATTTCAAAGATCCAAAAATTAGTTATTACACTGGCGAGTAGATGGTTTTTTATGATAAGGTAGTGTAAGGTATAGTGTAAAGAAAAAAGACAAGAAATAATTGAAGACGGACTTATAACACTGATCCGTATCGTTTTATTTTCAAGGGAAGATCCAGATCCGGATCCAGATAGATTTGTGAATAATAAAACGCACCTAATATGAACAAAAGTATAGGACCTTAGAGGTTGCCTTGTGGGACCCCGGAAGTATCTAAGTGAGGTTCAAAGCCACCTTTGTACATTATTTGAATTCACCGTGAGAAATAGTGTCTTATTATATTTTTGTGTGGTTCGAAAAGAAGACTCATTAAAAAAAATATAGAAGAATCCCTCGCAGTAACCGATTCAGAATCATCAACTATACAACCAAGTATAATTAGGAGTGGTGGATTTGTACAAATTATGTAACTAATTTATAAATTAATGATTTGTGTGTGTGAATAATCTGTATATTGCACTTTTTTATAGGCCAAGAATACTAAGGTGTCTTCTTAGTTTACAGTGGCCCCTATGGAAAGCCGTTACTATTCTTACGTTGTTTCTACTAAAGCTAATACAATTTCTTGAGTAATAATTTAGCCTGCCTCTGCTTGGTGAGTTCTTTCCAGTTTTTGGATCTTTTAGAACACGCCTCTGTACTGATTTTGTTTTGAACCAGGTAGTTTTCTAGCCTCTTTAAGGGAGTCGTTGCGCTTATTTCTGTCCCTAGACAACGACATGTTCAGGTACCCAATGAAGTGAGACATTATTGTCAGTGGCGGATTTACACATTTCCCAAGTATAGGCTGTTGAATTTTTGCCGCCCTTACCTCTACAATTATTGTTAATTATCAGTTCCTAGATTATCTTTAAAATCAAACAATTCGGTTCAAATTGCACAAGAAATAGTTTTTGAGTATATTTCTGAGGTAATCAAAGTTCAATGATTAGGCGGGGTAAACATTCGGTAAACGTAGTTAAATAATCTTTATTGCGCTTAAAAACAGTTAAAAATAATAATTTCAATTAATTTATCAAAGTTTCTTACAATACCTTTTTGCGCGATTTTTTATTGGCAAAATCATTGATAATGTCGTCGTAAGTGATCTTGTTAATTAATTCTGACTCTATACACAAAAGACCTAAAGCCTTAATTTTTCTTGAATTAAGGTCGATTTCAGATAATTTTGTACCCTTTTTAGATAAGAAAAGCTTCTCCCACCCGAACAATTTGTCGCTGGAGTACATAATGCCCTACGAAGAGCTATGTCCAAGTTAGGATAAACGTTCTGCAAACCTTCGAAAGGAAGATACTGAGGATCTGCACTGGACTTTACTTCGATCGTCAACGACAAAAACACTACAAGAACGAGCTTCTCTACACAGAAGAGAATTTAATCCCACTGGACAAATATCTAGTTCATTCAACGAAGAAACTAATGGGGAACATCATCGACCACCCGAATCACCTTATGAGAAGGATGACCACAGAGCATCAACATGCCGAACCGAGGTACCTCAGTGCGATGGAAACTCTGGATGACAACTTAATAATGGACAACGAGGAAGTAGTGTCGTTCTACGCTGACATTGGGTCATTATAGTCAGAGTATAGTCAACACATAATATTAAAATTGTTAAAATTCGATTATTATTTTTAAATATTTTAATCCATTCAAAACGAAGAATATCTCCAACAAAACATTTTTCTTTGCAACAATTTTTTATTCAGATCTACCACACCAATACCGCAATCACCAATACGTACGGACTTGTATGAGTACGTAGAGGGAGTGGGATGAGCGTGAAATATATTTTCCGCAATTTCGCTCTCTTTCACTCTTAGAAAATGTGGGCAGCGGCCGATTTTTGCTTGGAGCCGCGAACTGGGTCTTACCGTAGAATATAGTGTGTCTTGTGGACTTCTAGAGAGATATTAGAAAACCGAAAAGATTTCTGTAAGACGGCTAAGAAAAAAATATCGGTTTTCAAATTTTCCGCCCCTAAAATCTGCCGCCCTAGGCTCAAGCCTGCTTAGCCTGCTGGTAAATCCGCCGCTGATTATTGTTCTTACCAAGTTTATTTAACCTGCATGCCTACATTTTCTCATTTCAGTTTAGAGCTGATGGCGTAGAAGCTTCATGTTTCGAGTGCGGTTTGGCTAACTGTATATTTCCCTATGGAATTGATTTCCGCCTGGAAAATAATAATGTATGTAATGAAGTTTGGTTCTAGGCTCAAAAATTCCAACACCAGTTCCTGCAGTCGTTCTTGATTTACTTATTAATAACATTAGCTTCAAGTATGTTTTTCTGTTGCCCCTACACATTTTTTGCAGCTTAACTGCTTTTTAAATGTTTTAGAAAATTATGATTTTTAATCATGGCATCCCTTGGATTGGAGGCTTGTTATTGTCGACTATAAAAAGTAGTCTTTTTTCCTACGACATAAACCATTGTTAGACGCAGTTCCCGCTTTGGCAAATCTCATTATGACTTCCTTAGCATACATTTCTTACAATGGCTTCGTGTTGCATGTAAAGGGCTTAGTGAACTTTTTGAAATTCACATCGCTTTCTGAAATCCTCCCGAAAAAAAATTCACCTTAACAAAATATAGATACTTTTCTGACAATTTCCTATATGTATTTGTAAATTTCTTATACAACACCCGTTTTTGTTTTACGCCCTTTCGGATCTTCATTAAACGTTTTCTTAGTTCAAAGCGTATTGTTAATCGAACGTTGATTTTTGAATTTTCGTTTTTAATTGCTCATCTTGAAAACGGATTTTTTTAAATATTTTTTTTGACATTCAATGAAACTTAAAAAATAAACTCTCCACTTGGGGTTGTCTTAAAAATAGTTTTTCTATCCTGATATAGTCTAACCTCTATTTACCCTATTAAAATTTAAAAATGTCAAAGGCCAAGGTTTTAATGAAAGCATCGCTTCTCGATCAGGCAAATCAAGCATCATTGTGCGTGGCTAGTACTTGGATGACCGTTCAATACCAACCGTGTGCTGTTGACATTTCGTCACCTGAGTTCTATCTTGTTCAATAGACCATTTTTGACGAAATTGAGTTAGAAATGCAGTTTTTATAATTCGAGGGTGCTCTTTCGATTGGCGCAAACCATTTTGTTCTATCTCATTTAGTTTTCAAGTTATGGATAACTGTTTTGTTCAATAAACCACTTTTCTGACCAGTTTGAGTGTCACTTTTGTTCAATAAACCACTATTCATTCTTTTTGTATCATATTGAACAATTCAAAGTATATCTTTAAAATCATATCTTCTTATTTCTTTCTTGTTCAATATCCACATTTATGGATTTTTTGTTCAATATCTTTATATACTTCATTAATTTCTTTTTTGTTCAATGTTCAAATTATGTTGGTTACAATTTGTACCTTAATGAACAAAAAGATATGAATTTGGTTGTGTAAGAACAAGAATTCTATCTTGTTCAATATCATACGAGATCACCATTGTTGTACTTGATTTGGGTATATGATCAGTTCTGATCTCTCATCGAGTAAGCACGTCAGTGCAAGTGCAGTGCGTTGTTATAAAAGATGAACTCTGAAAACATGTAAGTTCCTACCAATAAAATAATTTTTGATTGAAGTTTTTTTTATCATATTAAAGTTTGATGGAGGGAACCGAATATCTGTCTTCCCCTGAACCAGAAGTGCCAAACGAAATTTGAATGTTAAAATAACTATTTGGCCTTTTTTAACTTTTTTGACTTATACCTATTTCATGACTTTGAATGATATTGATATAAGCTCTCCAGATCAAAACAATACAACCAATCCCTTAAAGTAAGTTTTCAAACAATTTAATAGCATATTTTTATAATTAGTTTCGACAAAATCTTAAATGTAAAGGGTGGTTAAATTTTAAGGGCCGATGTTGATTTTGAGTAAAACACAAATTATTTAGGAAATTATTCTCATTTCTTTTTTATTATAATAATATTGGTATGGTTCAATTTCGTATGGAACAAAATATGCCGCGACCTCGGCGGCACACCTCTATCCGATGATGCCGCCAGCCCATAAACCGCACCAAACAGTCACTCTTTGTGGGTGCATTTGTTTTTTGAAAATCACTCTTGGATTATCATTCGCGTAAAAGCGGCAATTCTGCTTATTGACGAATCCACTGAGGTGAAAATGTGCCTCATCACTAAAGATGATTTTCTTCGCAAATTGATCATCCACTGTTGCCATTTCTTGCCACCATTCTGACCATTGAAGACGCTTTAAATGGTCAAGAGGCTTTAGTTCTTGAGTCAATTGCACCTTGTAAGCGTGAAAATGCAAGTCTTTATGCATAATATTCATCAATGACGAGCGTGAGAGGTGCAATTGTTGGGCACGACGACGAGTTGAGGTGGACGGCGCTTCAGCCACACTATCTCGAACAGCAGCAATATTTTCTGCAGTACGAGCATTACGAGCATGCACTGGTGTTTTCACATCTCCTACAGACCCGGTTTGCTCAAATTTTTGCACGATTTTTCCGATTGTTCGTACATTTGGACGATTAAATTGACCGAAAAAATCACGAAGTGCACGATATGCATTTTGATTTGAAGGCCCATTTTCATAATAAGCCTGAATAACTTTAACGCGTTGCTCGATTCTGTATCTTGCCATGGTTCAAATTGACTTAGACTGAAATTGAGAAATGTCAAATGAAATGCAGAAAAAACTTGACGTTTAGATGTGGTTCACATTCAACATCGGCCCTTAAAATTTAACCACCCTTTATTTCAGTGTTGTAAATAATAATGAAATCGTAACAAATAATCCTGTTTGTATTCCTGTAAATTCAAAACAGAGCTCAGATCTAGAGCAGTACCCGAAAACACTTTTAAGGTAATATAAACAATCATTTTTTCGTTCAGAAAAATGAGATCTCACAAATGTAACTCCCTCAAAAATCTCTAAAATTTGTTTTCTCAGCAATTTACAGTAAAATAGAAATTCTGTTTAAGACTCGAAGTGTGATATCTTTCCTACTGTCTTACAAAGTGTTTTTAAGATAAAGCTAACAAAGGAAAAGAAAAAAAGACATTCAAGCAATGTGGCCGTACATGCCTAACGTACAAGATCAACGTTTTTTTTAAAGAATTTCTCCTTTATTTTTTGTTTAAGAAAAATAAATTATTCAACCCTTTGTTTTAGAAATACACAGATCTTTTAGTTATGAAACTTACATAATTTTTTTTTTATTTCAGATGATAAAAACATACCAAGATATTCAAAATTTTGTTGTTCCCATTCATAGTACCATTCAGAGAACCTAATGAAATCTGATTTGAATAATGAAATATGTTTTTGTTCAATTTAATACAAAATACATCTGGTTTCCTATAGTATCCTTGTTAATTTCTGTCTTGTTCAATATTAAGTTTTTTTGTTCAATATCCACCAATTTTATCAAACTATCTTCACTCCATATAACTTTGTTCAATATCCAAAATGACTTCTGCGTGGATTTTTATTTATCATTATTTCGAAACAAAAGAAAAAAGAAATTTGTGAATTGTTTTTAAAACAAAATTGTTAAGGCATTCAGAAAAACATCACTTCCAAAAATAAATTAGGTAAAATAAACAAAAGTTTTCGATCTGAACTTTAAAAATCGATTTCCCAACATTTTGAAAAATGGACATAGAACAAGATAGAACTCAGGTGACGATTTGTTTCTTCTGTTGTTCTTTCTTTTTGTGTGTCTCCCTCTGTTGTAATGTCAAAGCCGAAGCCGATGGTCTCAGTTGCCAGTACTTTCAGTGTCTACTTCGTAAATAGATGTAGAATGGATGTAGAATTTTGTATAGAAAAACTTATAGCTATAAATTTATCATAAGAGTACTAAACTTTTCCTTAAAAGTTTAAAAAACATTTTGAGTCCATTTGAAAAAAATTTAACTGCTTAAAATTGATGTTTTGTCATCAATTTCAAATGCCCAAAAGCCAAAAAATAACCAACGCAACGGTATACGAGACGAATTTCTTCATCATTTTTAATCGACACGTTCTGTTATAAAATTGAACGATATTTTTCTTGCAGTGCAGTATTTTGGAATATTTACACCAATTTTTAGTTTATTTTTTTTTTCATCCGCTAACTTATTATGCAACTCATTCGAAACGTCTTATCAAAAAGGTACGTCCCCAATCCAAGTCCGCTGCGATAAAAGAGGAACCGAATTGGGATTAAGTAAATAAGAAAAGTTTTTCGGTCGGTGTGTGGTGGTGGAATTTTTCTAGGCCAACACATTTTGAAGCAACTTCTGCTGATTGTTGAGACATTTTAATGTCCATTGTGATCATTCGACTTGATATCAACCAAATATTAAAGATGGTGTTGATAAGATAAAGATAATAGAGCTACGCCTTGTACACTTAAAAATTACTTTAAAACTGGCTCAGTATAATCAAGAACAGAACAACAAATTAAAAGAGGAAATAAAACACCATTGCTAAAGATGATGATAAATATAACATATTTGTTTTGTATGTTGGAATTTTTGGTTGGTATGGAAACCTTCAAGTTCCAACAAACCAGTAGTTGTTGTAACTCTTTTGGCAATACGAACATAAGAGGCGCGTATTTTGTGCTTAAAGCCAAACAAAACATTGCCATAAGCCCTGTAGGGTTATATTGTGCAATTGCACGATCGCGCAAGGTGTAATCAGCAGCGTTGGATTGTTGAAGTGCGAGCGTAGTTTATCGGTGTTTACTTTAGTTCTCAATAACAGGTTAATTGTGTCATCGAGGAAATGAAACTGTGTTTGGAATTGTTTTCGATCGAAATTTTTTTTGCTTTATTTTTTAATTCGGTCTTCTTTTTTTTATCGTGTGGTGAATCTGAAAGTGAGGATTCTTTTTGAATTGAAGAATTATTGTTACAAGTTGGGGGTATTGCATAATAATTTTCGAAAAGATATAAAGGTAGATATAAGTAGTTATTGGGAGAGATTAGTCAGAGGTATACCTTAAGTCAGGAAATTAAAACGAACCAATAAACTTGGTGCTGACCAGGTTTTTATTGTCGGTATTTTGTTGATTTTTCAATTATGACCGATTTTATGTCGAACTGGTTTTCATTCATGTTGAGTATCGATTTAAGTGAAAATGACAAAGAATTATATACTTTTTTCACTTGAGATCTTTTTGTATAGCCTTTAACGTTATGTTTGTAAGAAGGTCTTCTGACTTTAAGTTGCTGTAAAACTCGCAAAAATAAAGCTATTACAAACATTCTTTTTCGGTTTAAACTCTTTATTTTTTAAGAAACAAAATATATAAAAACATATTTTAAAACTGAAAAGAAAAATTAACTTTTAATCCATTTAATACAACTCAATGTATCCACTTTTTCACGGCCAAAATAAAAGCGTTTAATACTACATTTTTAGTATGATGTCCAAAGGCCCTTGGCTTTAATGACACGGTACGGAATGCTGGCCCACTCTGTCTGAATCCGGGACCAAAGCTCGGCTGAAGGTTTTCGTGCATTATTGTACCTTACCAGTCTTTTTTTTTAAAGAGCCCATAAATTTTCTATGGGGTTTAGGTCTGGACTTTGCGCAGGCCACTGCGTCAATTGAAAGGTTTGCCTACCGAGTCAATTTTTTACGATCTTAGCGGTATGCTGAGGATCTCCATCCTGTTGAAAGAAAACTTCATCTTCTGGGTATGCGCTTTCGTCCACTTAGTTTGGTAAATTTTCCTCTAGAATACGAAGATAATCTTCTTTCTTCATTATTCCATTCATTTTCACTAACGGTCCGACATTCCACCAAAATTTTTGTAATAGCTTTATTTTTGCGAGTTTTACAGCAACTTAAAGTCAGTTTTGAGCATTATGTATCCACATAATGCTCGCCACTGTATATGTTTCTATTAAATCAAAATTCAACATTTTGGAACAATGTCCCATAAATATTTGGTCTTTGTTTTTTTTATGTTGAGTGATTGCTGATATTATAACCTCACTCAGAGACAGTTAAACGCTTATTCCACCTATATTCCATGGTTTTGCTAAACCGTGGAATAGGAGTTAAGCCATGGCTTAAAAATTTACATTAATAAAAACGAAATGTTCGAGGAATAGTTGAGTGACGTTTATCAAAAATCCCTTAAGAAAATCTACTACAACAAGTAAGCCATCTCTTTTTTATATTCTGTGTCTGCCTAAATTGATTGCCATTTGCTTGTGTTTTATGTCGTTTTTGTTTGGCAATCCGAAATCTCTCTCCGATCCGGAATCCCAACTGAATACTTTTTTTGATTCTGGTGATTCTGACGTTTTTTGTGATTGTATATGTGAAACATCAAATATGGAGAATAATGAAAATCAAGAATTATGTTTGTTGAAAGATACTTTTCGCACAATTAGGATTCAAAAAATCACAGCTGTGGAGTTTGATGTTTAGATTTATATGAATGTGTGGGTGCTTCTGCTTTCGATTCTGAATTCAAGTCCAGAAACAAATTTCTCTTTTTTTCAGAATCAGAACTGTCACTTTTTCCCAAGTGAACACTTTCAGAAGAGTCCAGAAGGCTTGTCGGTCTTTTATATATACGGGAATCGTGCGTGCTTTCACGGCAGTGACAATTGACAAACTATCTCCCTTATTTTTAAATTGACGTCACAAGCTGCCTATGTACGGAGGGTAAAAAGATAAGGAAGCAAAACTGAAAACATGTTTGGATTTATAATTTTAGAATTTTTATTAAGCTGTCTTAATTTACTTCACATTCACATATTATTGACCGCTTTCTCTTGCCTGTTTTTTAAATCATAATATTGGCTTTTAAAGCAAAATGAATTGACAAATCGTGAAGACACGCACTTCGCACTTCGGTTTAATTTTTTTTGATAAAACAAAACAAGTTTTACAATTTTATTTCTTATTCCTTCGCTTAACTACCTACGTCGGTCGGTGGTTTAGCTTAATCATAGTTAGTAAACTTCACTTAGCAAAAAATTTGTTTAATTAATGAAATTTCCCACTTAGTCCAGGACTTAACGATAAACCTCCACTAAACCATCTTTATTAATATGGGTGTTAAAGTTTAACAATTTACGTACCTAGCATTCCCATATAAAGTTGAAGAAATCTAAGAATTATGCAAGACTTTAGATTAACATGTTAAATTAACTAGGCAGCATGTTTGACATCATAATTTATTAAAAAAGATGCTGATAGCCGTGTTTTATTATCGCCAATGATTTATATATTAAAATAAGACGATATGGATCATAGTGACAGCTGTGTTATATGCATATCCCTTTCTCTTGTATCTTTATGTCACTGATCTCTATAATACACTGGATAGCGATAGCGCATTCCCTACATTGTATTACAGATTTTTTGACTCCAATTGAAGATTTGAAGATGACAGATGGTGGGCAGCTTCATAATTTGACGTCTTCTTTTCACAAAAAAAAAAATATTTTGACATGAGAAAGAGGAAAACAAATGTGACTGCAATTGTTTATGCGGGAAACAGATTGACACAGTAACTTCAACAGCAACTTTAAGGCTAGGCGCACACATTCAATTTTTAGTTTCGTAACTGTTTAGTTCGAGCAACTAAAAAGTTTGTGTTTTGACACAAACTAAACGATTGCCTAAAATGATTTCGCTATTTTGTGTAACATCTAATTATTTGCACCTGCGCGGACATTCAACCAAATAGTTCATCTCTTTTCTATAAGCAACCAAACAGTTGTTCAACTAAAAATTGAATGTGCGCGCCTAGTCTAACAGCAACGAAAACTTCAACATCAAAAGTCTTGTGAAATAGATTACAACGTGAACAGCGTTTTTGACAGCATATAATCAAAATAAATTCAAATGCGAAATGAAAAAAAGCACAGTAATTTTTTCATTTATTCAGCGATTTTTTAACACTCACTATAGTTTTTTATTCTTTATTACTTTTTGGTCACTTAATTTTGCATTTTAGTTTATCAAAAATTATTTATTATTTTTTATTCACACGATAATTTCAACCAAAATAAAAAAGTAGCAAAATGGAAAATTATTTTACGTTCTATTTTGTTTTACATTGTGATGCCACTAAATATTGCAGTGGGAAAGTTGACAATACTGCACCAGCAACAGCAAGTTTAGGAATTTGGCCTAACGACGCTGTTGGCGTTGCTCTTGCTATTCTTATGTGTGTTGAACAATTGAAATGCATTGGTTCTAAATTAATGGCGGCCGCTGTTGCTGTTGACAGTGCTGTTGCTGGTTCAATCTGTTTCGCGCTTTATGATGCTGTTTTAGATGTTATACAGTTATACGGTACCGTGGTCGCCTTCATAATATAACAATGTTAAATTGGAGTCAACTTTTTTTGATGAATGCGCTATCCAGTGTATTATAGAGATCAGTGCTTTATGTTTGTTGATTCTATATTTTTTCTTGTCTTTTTTCCTTACAGTTTTTAGCAGTTTTGACTACCTTACCATACGAAGCCATCTACCTGCAAGATGAAGAACTAATTTTTGGATCTCTGAAATAGATCCAGATGGACGGCATGATAGCAAATTGTTTTTATAAAATAGCAGCGTTTTATTATTGCCAAAGATCCATATAGATTAACCCTCGAAAATAAAACGATACGGCTCTTAGTGACAGTTGTATGGTATGGTCATCTCTCTTTTGCTTATGTCTGTTGATTTTCAAATGTTTCTTGTCATTTTTCTTTGCACTGTATTTTACACTACCTTACCATAAAATTCCATCTACTGGTCAGAGTTTGAACTAGTTTTTGGATCTTTGAAATAGATCCAGATAGAGAACAGGATCCCAAATTGTTTTTGTAATACATGTTAAAAATTAATCCAGATCCGGATCCACATAGATCCGTAGATAATCAAACACACCTAATGTGTCAAAAAATAATCCTTATCCAGATCCATATAGAATGTTTGGAAATATTTTCATATCGTGGGATTGTTTTCGGAATGAGAAATTTTATACCGACTAGGGAAAAATCTATCAAACCAAAAGCCAGTTTTTGGTTTCATTCGACATACATATGTATATAAAGCCAACCCTACTGAGAAAAACAATTTCAATTTCAATTTTCAAGACCTGTAATTATCATACTAGATGAAGCAAATTTTTCCATGAGCAGCTATTAAGGTAAAAAATGCTACAATGTGCCAAAAGTGGTAAATTTTTTTGATCATTTGTAAAAATTTTACGAAATACAACTTATAGTCCTATTATGAGTATCAATTTGATAGTCGATCATTTCTATCAATTAGTTGATAATTTGGTACTATGGATATCAACTGATAATTATAGACTGATTCAGAATATCTACTTATCAAAAGTTAATTGTGAATGAGTTTAGTTTATTTTGTTTGACGTTTGATGTTTGACGCTGGCACAGATAGTATTCCTCCCACTGTTCTTCAAGGCTTGCAAAGTGGCTGCATGAGCTTTTCTATCTTTCCTATTCTATTTGTCTCTCTCTTCTAAAGTCCCATCTTTTCAGGGTCATGGAAACGCAAATACCGGCTGAAGAAATATCTTGAAGAATGAAAGTTTCTCAATGAACGGCCGTATGGCTGGTAATCTGATGGTACATCTTACCGAACAGTGGCACATCCTTACATCGTTTTTAAGAAAATATGATAATTTCACTTGATATTTCTAAAGCATTTGATTGAGATTGGTATCGAGTTCTCTTATCAAAAATGCGTGCATTTAGTATTGATGAATCTCTTTTTCGTTGGATTAGAAACTACCTTTTTGATCGCTCAATACAAATTAAGTTGGACAGTTTTAAGTCTGAAATTGAAAAATAAACGCTGGTGTGCAACAGCACACCCGTTTTGTCTCCGACACTCTTTCTCATATGCATCAATGAGCTTTTGTTTGAAACTTTTAAACAATGAAATTATTTTACTGATGACAGTTCTTTAAGTTTCTTATATTCCTCGTCTTTATTCTTCGGATGATGATTTAAAATGGCAGCGTATGAAAAGCTCATTTAATTATGATATCGATAGCATTATCAAATGAGAAACCGAAATCTGCATAGAATCTAATGCTTCAAAATTGATTTCATTACTTGTTATTTGCATCACGACTTGAGTCTCTTGGATAGAATCCAAAAAAACCTTTGAGAATGATAGGCGATAGAAATAAAACAGAAACATTAGAATCTTCTGAGCACCACCACCAACATTGTTTGTTGTCTTTCATTATGTTACCGTTGTTTTTATAGACATTTCTCCCCTTGAACAATTCAACCTTAATAATTACGCTTCAGGGAATGCCCATCAGTTTACACTTGATTCCAACTTCGGACATACTGTTAAATTCAGAGATTCTTTCTTTGGCCGCATTACAAGAATGTGGAATGGTTTACCCGGCCCAATATTTTTTCCCATTGCGATGTTTAGACATTCAACACCAATGTTCACTAGACTGTCCCGTCAAAATTTTGTTCGGAGTATCTTAACGAAAGATCCCGCAAAAGTTGCGTATTGAGCAGAATATAACGGGACAGAAAAAAAATCGGAGGGTACTTTTGGGCCTCTACCGACCTCTGAAATTATTAAAAAACGCAATTTTTCTTCTTTTTTAACATTTATTTTTTTAAATTATTTATTATGGAGATATTTATAAAAATATAGATATTCTATCAACAATTTCTGCAGGTACCTACTTGAATGACTAGATACTTTTTCACTTAAGTTTCTTTAAAAAATCGCTAAAAACCTTATTTTTTTAACTCCTTACCTTCCAAAGCATAAAAGAGTTTTTGTTTGTCCTAACTAGGACTTGACTCGGCATCAAGTACAGAAATCGAAAAGATATGAAAGAATGCGTCGATTCCAATTGTGTCATAGTCGAATAATATAAATAAAGGAATAATACAAATAAAGAGAATCCACTTTGATAAATACACGACACTTAAAAGATACCCAAATTCGAAAAAAATACAAGCTATGACAACAGACTGCAAGATTTTATTGCACTTTGAAACATAACATTGTTTGATTTTGCATCGTGTAAGTGTGGTTCCTTTAATGACTGTCATTGTGCAAAGGATAAAAAAGTACCTTTTAGTGAAAGATCATTTTAAGTGGACCAGAGAAATGACAGAAAAATGATGCTATTGACAAGGTTGAAACCCAAAAAATTCAAAAGTGACTAAATAAAAAACGTAAGGCATAAGAAAGTCAAAGAGCTGAATATACTACGGTATCAACATTTTCATACAGTAGATCCAAACGAAACTTTAGAGCAAGTCAATCCAATCGAAGTAGTGCAGCCACAGCTCTTTTTATCTGAGGCCTCAACGTCAATATCATCAGGTAAGCGGAATCTACTTACCCTACCATCCGTAGCAAGAGTCTGTGATCGATATGGGTTTCCGAACGATCTGTAGCAGTTGCTTCAGTAATACCACTCTAGTTATTGATAAAAATAAAATACATACAGCCTTGTCAAAATCAAGAGAAAGCCTATCAAATCCGTGCGATAATGTCGTAATTCGCAGTATTTATTTTGATGGGCGAATTCGATTTGTTCGGTTCGAAAAAAACTTTTTGGGATATGACGGCACTGCAACCAATACTAGCTGGAAATTAGGGATAATTCGCTCTATAGAAATGGAATTGGGCAGTGGGCAATATGCTGACTTCATGCGAATGAATTACCACTACGACATCTCTTCACGCAAAGCTAGATGGATCTACTTCGGACCCTCGTGAATATTCCGGCCCTATTGGTAAGTCATTAACCGATTGCCAACTTACTGATGTTGCTCAATTTTCACCTGTGACCCGAAATGTAGCTGAAATCGAGCAAGAAATCGTAGATCAATTATTGAGTATTGAACAAAAATATCTTTTCGAAATTTGTGGAGCTATAAAAACAGGTTACTGTTCTCACGCACTAGCAAATCGACAGCCTGGAAAAATGGCACATTTAAGATGGGTCACAACAGCAAACAGAATCCTTCGACTTTACATTAATTCAAGTAACTTTTCTGAAAATCTTAAAATTCTTGTGAAGTATATGTATATCATGCAAGTGTATGCACCAGTGTGGTTTTCGATAAGAAACAAACCCTTATTGATAGATGGCCCAGGCGTATTTAAGGATTTGGCGCCCCGGGCTGATAAATTTTGCCGCCGTTTAGAAAAATGAAAATACTCGTAAAGTAATAAAAAATAAAAATAAAAAAAAACACAAAATGCATAATATTTGATGTTTTCAATTTTTTTTTGTGTGTATATTAATTACAAAATACATTAACAATAGATTCGTTATCTAAATTCCTTGTCAGTTCAGAATCTATATTTAATAAAGCTAAACTATTAAGGCGCTAGTGCGAGACATTAGATACGTTTTTATTCGTTTCAATACGGAAAACGATCTTTCTGCACTACAATTCGTCACTGCAGTAGAGCTGTGTCAATCAGGATCGATTCGATTTTTTCGATCCGATCATCGAAAAGTATTGATGATCGAAATCACAATTTTTCATTTTAATCGATCCCAATCATTTAGATGATTCTCGTTTCTCGATTTTCTTTTAATTTTCAGTTAACTCGACTAACAATGATTTACTCGATTCGATAAGATGATAGTTGATTGTCATTTTGAATATAGCTGTCTCTATCATATCAATGAAGAAATATAGAGAGAGCGATTGTCAAAACGACAATCGATTAATTTAGTGATCACTTTACTCCTACGCGATACGGGCCCAGGATCTGGTATGTTTACTGAGGGAATTGAACTATTACATATGCGATAGTATCTAAAAGTTAATTTATTCGATAGTACCAAGTCATTCAGTAACTATTGGTCCTAAAATTGTTATTTTAAGGAGCAACAAATGAAATCTTTTTATCTTGAATTTTTTGACGCTTTTTAATCAATGGACATAGTAGCAGCCATCATTCGATGTCATTTGGCAATTTATGGCTTACAATATAGAGTATTTTGTGAAAGCCTCAACTCAATCTTATCGAAATCGAATTGAAAATCGAATCGGAACAGTATTGAACCATTTGAGTGAAATGAAAATGATCGATCGATTCAAATGATCAAATCATTTTCGTTATCGATTGTTGAACGATTCGATCATTTGAAATGAATGATTTACACAGCTCTACACTGCAGTGCACAAGTATATTCTTAAAGCAACATCAGCATATAAAAATGTTTCCTCCAATTCTTTTTCTCTTATATGAAGGTTAAGCTGCCTCAAACTCATATTTTGAGAGTTGTTTTGCTCCAAAAAATGTTTAAGTAAGACACACTCTTCTTGAAAATCTTCTCCAAGATCAACCGGGTATAATTACTGAAGAGAGTAATAAAACCATTTGTTTTTGCTTCATAGCATGAATTTCTTCTCTTCAGCGCACTCTATAATTGGTCGCAAATAGGAATGAAAGTATTTATTTTGAAATTTTCACGACCACAAAAAAGAACCTCCCTACGCGACACTCATCATCTCGTTTTTTCCTGTTGACGATTCTTATTTTGGTCCATTTTGTAATTTTCAGAGGTTTTGCTTTTTCCCATCTTTTCAAAAACATCAAAGCATTCTCGTTTTTCTCTCACAAACGATATGAGTGCCTCGTAGAGCCTGGACACAGTTTGTATCAACACCTTGAATTTTTTTGATACAATATTGAATTGCTTGAGTATACAAGTAGAACCCCAAAATTAAGAAAATATTTCTGTCTAAAGGGACTTCAATTGGGACAAGTGAGCGCGATACTAAAAAGATAAAATAGGTATTAGACGATTTTAACTTTAGTAAAATGTTAGAGATAGCATGATGCTAAATTTGATTAAAGTTTTGCGCCAATAGTTTTTAAAATAATACCTATCCCAGAGTTGCAAAAGCTTAAGTCGCTTTTTAGCTTAAGCTTGGCTTTAATTTACAAGCTAGTGTAAAAAAATTTAAGTCATGAGCAAATAAGTGACTTAAGAATTAAAAAAAAAATTGAATTCAAAAGTTACCTAGTGACTTATGAATTAAAAACAATTTAATTCATACTCTAATGGACAAATTCTGAAAAATTTGGAAAATGTATAAGCTAGCATGATAATTTAAGATACACTTTCGTTAATAATTAAATAATTATGTAGTCAAAACAAGCTTAAACATTTCCAGCCCTATTAATAAGCACAAAATACAGGCGAAACAACTTTAACACATATTTTAACTTATGATTCTTAATAATAAATGTGTGTTAGTCTTAAATGACGTTTGACAATGAGAGGATAATTTATCTCACCGATTTTGGTGATTAACGAGCGGATATCTTCAACTTGCTCGTCAAATTTGACAGAAATATTTTATTTAATAACACAAATTCCATTAAGTATCCAAGTAATGCCTGCCATACGTTATTGTGTTAACTAATCTTGTCACCAGAACTCGAATTTTCAGTCATTATTTTTCTTTTCTCGCATATCTATTTTTTTACAAATTAATTTGAACTTTCACACAAAAATTAAAAATAACCGTTTAGAATTTGTTTGACAACAAAAATTATTTTGTATGTCTGAGATGACATGCCGGCTTTCAATAATGAAAAAAGTACTAGAATATTTAGTAGAATTGAAGGAAGTGCTGCCAATTTTTCGCTGTTATTGGGTGATATGCATAAAAGATAGTAAATGCTTTTACTTGAGAATTTCTAAGTAATTACTTTTTTTGATATGCATAAAAATGCAGTAAATGCTGAAAATAAAGTATTTACTTCAGGCCACAGTACTTACTTTTTTCGGATGAACTTTTGCAGTAAATACTTTATTCCGTATGCATAAAAAGTAGCAAGTACTTTTTTTCTGTAGGAATTACTTCTTTTTTTCAAAGTCAAAGGATAGCAACATGAAAATTTAAAAGTACATACTTTTTTTGATTTAAACACATAACTATGTAGCTTCGAAACCATAAAAACTTACAGTCTTAACTCTATTCTCAAAGGATTCACATCGCTGATATAAATTAAAATTAAGTTACTGTTGACTGTACTGAAATGGCGGAATTTGTACGCGTAAGTTCACAAAAAGTCTATAAAAGTCGAAGATCGGGTTCAGAATCAAATTTTAAACAACTCTATCGTTTTGAGAGGGAAAACGTAGATTGGTTGAGTGAATACTTCATTGGTAAGTCATTGCAAAATCGTAATTTGTAGTTTTAAAACTTGACACACCCTTACTATTTGGAGCATTTTGTAAGTTCGAATTGGTGTAAAACTTTCTATTTTCTTATACGCCTGTTAACTTAAAAATATAAGTTTTTATAGAGTCTTATACTTCACTCTACTGCAATCACTCATCAAGAAAAGATGCGAATTTTTTTACGATACGTTGGAGATCCTGGATTTCAAGTTGGCGTTGGTGAAGATATAGGCGTTCATCAGAGTACTGTATCCAGAACAGTTAATTTTGTTACAAAATTAATAAAAGACAAAGCTTCTCATTGGATAAAATTTCCATCGAGCTATGAAGAACAGCTGGGACCAAAAAATGATTGGCTAAGCAAATACAGGTTCCCACTATGCATAGGAGCCTTGGACTGTACTCACCTGGAAATATTACAACCTAGATTTCATTCGGAAGAATGCATTAACGCAAAAGGATATGCTTCCATCAATATCCAGGTAACTTGTAATTCAATGGAATATTTTAATGGGCTTATTCCCCGCTTTCTTTAGGTCCGTCTTTTTCTTTACATCCGACTTAAAGTTATTGACCCTTTTCCTTACTTGGTCTTCGCTGAGTTCAACACCAGTTTCAGATTTATATTCATTTATGAATATTTTCATAGCCTCTGACTTCGCTTTTTTGACTGCCGGTTGCTGTGACTTATTCATAAGAACGGCTGAGTTCGTAATTGCAAAACTGCCGCAGTCCTACAAAAATTGCGTTCATAATTGTAAACAAACAGCAACATCTCTGCATGAGCATGGCAACATTTGTGTTCATAATTTTAAACTTACAGTCAACATGCGGTCAATTTGGCATGGTGTTTTTTTTATGTTGCTGAATTTGCAGGAAAATGGCAGAGGAGCAAATGTGAGTAATTTTTTTTTTTGAAATTAATATATAATCGTACAAATATATATTTTTACATCTTTGATAAGAAATTAATAACTATCCATCAACAGGATCTGGTCCGATGCTGATATCGAACTATTTTGGCAATTATGAACTCATTTTTAACAAAGTATTGTAAAATTTTTACTAGGTTCGTTAAATAAAACTTATTACTCTTTCTAATATTTCTTCTTTATTTTTACTTTCCAAATCACAACAATAAATCTCAATTTATAATCAACTCAAATACTTTATTCAAATTAAAATCACACTTGTTTTACACAATCCAATAACCAGAGTTTTGCACACCTCCGTAATCAAAAATCAACTGTGTCGTGCTCACCGCAAGCACTCCCTTATATACTCAAGTTAGTTGTTCTCGAAGGTTCTCATCTTGGAATGTTCTAGATGGTTGGAATAAGTAGAAATACATTTGACATTGGAAAAGAGCTTTTTGTTTCTTCCATACATTAGATATGCAATTTCCCAACAGATGGAGCTGTAGTAGTATAAAGCTCTGTTCACAACAGTATGATAACTGCACACATGCTGTTGTAATTGTGTTCATAAATGTATTCGAAGCATGTTCTAGGCAGGGCAGGGGCAACAAACATTGCAATTACGAACTCAGCCAACACTATGTACTTTTAAAATGCGCACAAAAACTATACTCTGTCCAATAAAAATATGCAGTACACGTCTTATGGGAGAGCTTTTTGAAAATCAGTAGCGTGCTATATTTTTGCACCATACTAAATTGAAAGAACTCCTACATAAGAAGTGTTTGCGCGCCCGTAAATTTACGATTGCATCTGACGCAGACCCGATGTCCTATTGATCGCACACCTGAGTGTGCACTGAATTGCTGTGGCCTATGGCTGTTGATGTTGATGCTATTGAATTTCAACCCCCATTAAATATCGATGTGCGTTCAGAGTTACCCTTGTTCATTTCGTAACTTGTTCAGTTTTTTTCCTTGGGTTTCTGTTGAGGTGCTTTTGATTTTAGAGCTTTAAAAAAAGGGTCAATTTAAAATCAATACTACGATAACCCTGTGAGAGCTTTAATGAAGGACAGATTTATGCAATTCACTGTAGCCAGAATGCGAGGCAAACGTCCTATCTTGTCCACACTGCATATTTTTATTGGACAGAGTATTGGTGCATTTGGCTTATTGAAAACCTTCGTTCTTCATTGGTGCTCAGTCGACTTTCAATAAATTAATGATTGATAAAATTTCATGAACAGATGTTTACAAAACAACAAGAAGGGCAACAGTAATTTAATATAGGGATTAAACGGTTAATCTGGCAAAAAACTATTTGCTTACTAACCCGATAAGAAAAAAAAAGTATTTACTATCAATTTCCGATGAATTCTAGTATTTACTTGGATGAATTTAGTATATACTGAAAGTATTTGCCAGTTAGTAAGTACTAAACTTTATGCATATGGAATGAAGTAAATACTTTAAATTTAACCATTTGCTTTAAGTTATAGTATTTACTATTATCTTTTACTTGTAGTAAATACTTTCGTTTTATGCATATCACCCATTGGGTGATATGCATAAAAGATAGTAAATGCTTTTACTTGAGAATTTCTAAGTAATTACTTTTTTTGATATGCATAAAAATGCAGTAAATGCTGAAAATAAAGTATTTACTTCAGGCCACAGTACTTACTTTTTTCGGATGAACTATTTCAGTAAATACTTTATTCCGTATGCATAAAAAGTAGCAAGTACTTTTTTTCTGTAGGAATTACTTCTTTTTTTCAAAGTCAAAGGATAGCAACATGAAAATTTGAAAGAACATACTTTTTTTGATTTAAACACATAACTATGTAGCTTCGAAACCATAAAAACTTACAGTCTTAACTCTATTCTCAAAGGATTCACGTTGCTGATATAAATTAAAATTAAGTTACTGTTGACTGTACTGAAATGGCGGAATTTGTACGCGTTAGTTCACAAAAAGTCTATAAAAGTCGAAGATCGGGTTCAGAATCAAATTTTAAACAACTCTATCGTTTTGAGAGGGAAAACGTAGATTGGTTGAGTGAATACTTCATTGGTAAGTCATTGCAAAATCGTAATTTGTAGTTTTAAAACTTGACACACCCTTACTATTTGGAGCCTTTTGTTAGTTCGCGAAAATGGTGTAAAACTTTCTATTTTCTTATACGCCTGTTAACGTAAAAATATAATTTATAATTTTACAAGAAGCAGACACTTATGAAAACTGTTATATATGTATATTGCGTATAGTATCGCTTAGGCTTCCGTTAGTTAAAGGAGTTAGTGGTTTTTAGTTACTGGCGAAGTTTTAAAACTTCCCTTAAAAAGCAATGCAATGAAGAACAGCTGGGAGCAAAAAATGATTGGCTAAGCAAATACAGGTTCCCATTATGAATAGGAGCCTTGGACTGTACTCACGTGGAAATATTACAACCTAGATTTCATTCGGAAGAATACATTAACCGAAAAGGGTATGCTTCCATCAATATCCAGGCAACTTGTAATTCAATGGAATATTTTACAAGTGTTGATTGCCGATGGCCGGGCTCAGTTCACGATTCCAGAATTTGAAGAAACAGTGCTGTGGAACTGTGAGAAACTCCACTAACATTGTTTTACTGGGAGACGAAGGATATGGGATCACCACCTTGGCTAATGACACCCTTTTAAACCCAACGAGTAACCAAGAAAGAGCTTTCAACAAACTGCATTTAAAAGAAAGGGTCATAATTGAAAGATGTCTAACCCGATAAGAAAAAAAAAGTATTTACTATCAATTTCCGATGAATTCTAGTATTTACTTGGATGAATTTAGTATATACTGAAAGTATTTGCCAGTTAGTAAGTACTAAACTTTATGCATATGGAATGAAGTAAATACTTTAAATTTAACCATTTGCTTTAAGTTATAGTATTTACTATTATCTTTTACTTGTAGTAAATACTTCCGTTTTATGCATATCACCCATTGAGTGAATAGATAGAATAAAGAAACTATAGTTTTATTAATATTTTAATTTATCAAAGGGTTAATTTCATTATCCGTGTGTTGGAAAAAACGTGTGTTAACGAGCAAATTGTGTGTTTTTATTAATAAGGCTGTTCCAATTTACCAACTACATAGGTTATGAATTAAATTTTTTTAATTCCTAAGTGTTTTGTCGACAATTTAATATTAAAGACCCCTTACCGCTGGTGGGGGGAACTCAATGATAACACAAATTGTAATGGCTCGCTGTTTTCTAGCAAGTGAGTTTATTAATATAAATAGTTGTTCTTTTATACAAAATAAGTGCTTACGCGTAACTTAAATTAACTTAGAGTATTATTACATATACAATAAACCTACAGGTGCAATCTGGCAGAAGTACACTCTGTGTGAAAAATAAAATATGATATCGTATTCGGACTCGTGCGTCCGTCGTTGCTGTTAAATTCGTTGAAATGTGATTCTGAATAATTGGTTGTCGTCGTTGTTCTGTACAATTGTGATTCACAATTCACACGTGGTGTTGTTGTCATAACACTAAGTCACTTAGTCTTGTAAATTAATTTTTTTAATTCATAAGTCACTAACTTGCTCATGACATAATTTTTTTTTAATTCATAAGTCACTTATAGGTAGTGAATTAATTTTTTTTTTTAATTCATAAGTCACTTATAGGTAGTGAATTCATTTTCTTTAATTCATTAGTCACTTAGTAGCTTATGAATTAATTTTTTTTAAAATCATAAGTCACTTACTAACTTATGATTTAAATTTTTTTTTAATTCACCAATCATCTACAGACTTATGACTTATGGTTTTTTAATTCAAAAATTCGCAACCCTGACCTATACTTTTATTTATCTATGATTATGAACTATTGTACAAGAAACAATCATTATATTGTCTCTTAAGTCGTTCAAAACTATTGACGAAGGGAAGGATATTTGTATATATTTGTGTGTGACCTTATATCTAGAATCCGGGTTGATGGATTTTTATAATTTTTTTTAATTAAAAGAGACTTTTTGAAGATGGCTTAGAAACAAAAAATTAAGATCCGGTCTAGCCCATTTTTGTGGGCTACATAGCAACCAGTATTTTTTTTTAGATAATGTTTTCGTTTCATTGGAATTTGTTCCAAAGAATAGGTACATGTCTGTAAATATTTTTATTATGAATTATCATTATAAAAAACCGTTTATAAAAAATAAGAAAAGTAAATGGTGAAAAAAGTGAGTGACGTGTTACAGTGAACTCTCTCAAAGCCGGACACTCACGGCACTGAAAAAATTGGCATGCTTGAAAAACTGAACTGTTGCTGAAGTTTTAATGGTTCCAAAACCGGGAAAGTCTCTGAACGAAAAGAAATCTTATAGACCGATTTCCCTCTTGCCACTGATCTCGAAGGTATTTGAGAAAATCTTATTAAAGCGACTGCTTCCTATTATCGAAGAAAAGCGGCTTATTCCTGACCATCAATTTGGTTTCCGAAAAAGCCACTCAACTATTGATCAGGTGTACAGGATAACCAATGAAATTGAGAAATCACTAGAGAGAAAAAAAGTATGTTCAAGCGCATTTCTAGACGTCTCTCAAGCCTTCGACAAGGTCTGGCCCGATGGCCTTAAGTTTAAACTAAGACAGGTCTTTCCGGATCAAATATATTACATTCTTGAGTCGTACCTCGAAGATAGGCTATTTCGAGTTAAGCAAGGGAGGGAATATTCGGATTTTAAGGAAATCAATGCTGGTGTTCCCCAGGGAAGTGTTCTCGGTCCGATTCTATTCGTACTATACACTAGCGATATTCCTCAAGAAGAAGATACCATAATAGGTACGTTTGCAGACGATACGGCTATACTTGCAACATCCGATTCAGTTGAATCTGCAACCGAGAAGCTCCAACGAGCTCTAGATAAAATTTCGGTATGGACTAAGAAATGGCGAATTGTTCTTAATAAGTCCAAATCAACACATATTAATTTTACTTACAAAAAAATTACCAATCTGCCCACCTACATTAACTCGGTGCAAATACCATATGCTAATGAAGCAAAGTACCTAGGAATGACACTAGACGCTAAGCTTAAATGGAAAACTCACGTTAAAAAGAAACGAGATCAACTTGAAAATAAATTACGTGAAATGAATTGGCTTATTGGAAGATATTTGCTTGTCTATAAGCAAGTGATAAAACCAGTATGGACATACGGTATACAACTTTGGGGTTGTACTAAACCAAGCAACAGACAAATACTACAATCTTTTCAGAGCAAAGTTCTCAGAGAAATCGTTAATGCTCCGTGGTACATTAGGAACAGTGATTTACACAGAGACTTACGATTGCCAACTGTTGAAGATGAAATTGCAGTTTTCGCTGAGAAGCTACGAACTCACTTAAATAACCATAGCAACGGAATTATTCGACAAACAATTAATGAGACAAACCTTGTGCGCCGACTTCAAAGAACGAGACCGTTCGACCTAGCGCCATAAGGAGTATCCGCTTTCAAATGTGGTATCCGCAGGTCCTCTCAGTGGGGAGCTTCCTGCCAAACGTGATTATAATATAATGAAATTAAGACTACTTGATAAGGTAACTTAGTTGTAGTCGCAAGAACAAAAGGGAGGTGTTTTTTAGTGAGTAAAAATCTCACACTACTATGAGTACCGGGCTCATAGTGTCTATTATGAAGATTCTTCACCTACCCACGAAAAAAAAAAAAAAAAAATGCTTGAAAAACTCAAAAAAATGCATTTTTTAAATTTTTGTATTTTTTATCCTTCAAAAATACTGTAAATTAGACAATTGTTAGGGGTGGCTTACCTTCTTTTGCTTGTATGTTTTGAAAGTTCAATCGCTTCAAAAAAAATACCATAAATTGGCCATTTGCTACGGGCGGCTTGCGTCCTTCTGCTTGAATGTATTGAAAGTTCAATCGCTTCAAAAAAATATTATAAATTTGCCAATTGCTAGGGGCGGCTTGCGCCCTTTTGCTTGTACGTTTTGAAAGTTGAATCGCTTCAAAAAAATATTATAAATTGGCCAAGCGCAAGCCGCCCCGGGCTGTAGCCCTTTTAGCCCTAGGGTAAATACGCCCCTGGATGGCCCGCAACAAGTTTCTGAACTCATCTCTTTATCAAGATGGCGGCCAGACAACCTCAGATCAATAGTTGACCCTGTCATTGACAGAAATGCTTTCTTCGAACATCCTGAAAACGTTTTAGTGGCAATGCTCTTCGACAAAAGGGTCTATGTCAGAGGAAAACCCATGGAAAGGAACCGAAAATATCAGAATTTTCTTTTCGTTCGAAAAGAGTTGAAAGATGCATCAAATCTGTGACCGAAGCCAGAGAATGTGTTATTAGAGCAAAGTCGAGAGAAGGACTTATAAGAAATAAACTAGAATCACGAAGCAAAATGCCCTCTTTTAATTTAAAATGTCAATCTTCAATGTAATAATTTTTTTTACGTTTTGTTTGAGTAATAATCCGGGTGTAATTCCAAATCATTACTAATGATCCGGCTCGAAGGACCATGTTTGAGTAACAATCCGGGTGTAAATCCAAATCATTACTAAATTTATTTTACAACGTAATCTTCCTTAAATACTATTTACAGATGAATTTACATTATTCTTATCTCTATGAGTATTCTTATCTATATTTTATGTTTCTCTAATATAACCGTCAGTGCATGTTCACGATGATCCGTGTTATCTTTATTTATTTTCATGCACATGGGGTTATCTATATTTAGGTACTATGTTCATGTTTGAACATTCTGCGGGCCAACAGAAAGTGCTAAAATTCTTTTTCTGAATATAATGCCAAGAACGATATAATTAATACAATAACAAGCAATATGCTACTTAACATAAATCCGCAGTGACCGCTTATGTGGTAAAAGTCCAACCCTTTATGGTGAATGTTTTCTTCCTTGAACTGTTCTAGGTCCCTTTGAATCTTCAGTAGTTCATGCTTGCTGTTTATTATAGTTGCTTGTATATTCTTTTAATTTGTCTGCTGGTTGTACTCTGCAGAATATTCGATGATACTCTTGATGTTCTTCAGCTATGTTGTCTGCCGTAACTACATATTTCCATTGCCTCTAATTGATGATGATGTCGAAAATATTGTTTTGTAGTCTAGGTCCAATCAACATTACGTCATTGAGGCTGTTTCTGTTGGGTGTTTTCGCTGTGGCATCAAATACAACTCTTGTTTTTGTTGTAAGGCTTGTATCTTTTTTTATTTGATTTTCACTCTGCCAGTATTTAAGCTCTGACAACGCTTATTCACTATCTTGTTTAAGTTTGCACTTTGCCAGTATTTTAGCTCTGACAACGCTTTCTTCACTTTCCTGATTTGACTTTAACTTTGTCAGTATTTGTAGCTCTGACACGCTATTTTAACTGTATGTTACAAGTATTAATTTTTATGTCAGTATTTGTAGCTCTGACAAGGCTATTATAACTGTATGTTATACGTTTTTTATTTTATGTCAGTATTTGTAAGTATTTGTAGCTCTGACAAGGCTATTATAACTGTATGTTATACGTTTTTTATTTTATGTCAGTATTTGTAGCTCTGACAAGGCTATTATAACTGTATGTTATACGTTTTTTATTTTATGTCAGTATTTGTAGCTCTGACAAGGCTATTATAACCAGTGGCGGATTTACACATTTCTCAAGTACAGGCTCTTGAATTTTTGCCGCCCTTATCTCTAAAATTGTGAATTGTCAGTTCCTAGATTATCTTTATAATTCAACAATTCGATTCAAATTGCACAAGAATTAGTTTTCGAGTATATTTCTGAGGTAATCAAAGTTCAATGATGTACGACTAATAAGGCGGGGTATGCCACCCCCAAAATAATGAACATTCGGTAAACGTAGTTACACAAATTGAAAAAATAACAACGAGATTCCAGATGAACTTACACGTACGAATATTCAACGTCGACGATTGTATATAGTTTTCAATCTGAAAAGTATTTGAGTTTTTTTTTAGCATTCTAATAAAATTTTCTGAAGTTAGCACATGTTCAAAAAACAGTATTCAACACATAAGATTAAAATTGATAAAATGATTCGATTATTATTTTGAGATCTTTTGATCCATTCAAAACGAAGAATATCTCCAACAAAACATTTTTCCTTGCAACAATTTTTTATTCAGATCTACCACACTAATCTATATTTTCCGCAATTTCGCTCTCATTTCACTCATAGAAAGTGTGAGCAACGGCCGATTTATGGTTTTGGCTGTGAACTGGGTGTTTTACCGTAGAAAATAGAAGTTTGCGGTACCGTTGAATGTACAATGAAAGAGAAGAGGGAAAAGTCTGTCTTGTGGACTTCTAGAGTGATATCAGAGATACATCAGAAAACCGGGTTTCAAATTTGCCGCCCCTAAAGTCTGCCGCCCTAGGCTCAAGCCTACTTAGCCTTCTGGTAAATCCGCCACTGATTATAACTGTATGTTATATGTTTTTTATTTTATGTCAGTATTTGTAGCTCTGACAAGGCTATTATAACTGTATGTTATATGTTATTTATTTTATGTCAGTATTTGTAGCTCTGACAAGGCTATTATGATTCTAGTTCGTTTATTTTAAAAATCTCTTACCACTGGTGGGGGAAAGTTTTTAAAAATACTCGAAGGACCATGTTTGAGTAATAATCCGGGTGTAAATCCAAATCATTACTCATGATCCGGCTCGTAGAACCATGTTTCAGTAATAATCCGGGTGTAATTCCAAATCATTACTAATGATCCGGCTCGAAGGACCATGTTTGAGTAACAATCCGGGTGTAAATCCAAATCATTACTAAATTTATTTTACAACGTAATCTTCCTTAAATACTATTTACAGATGAATTTACATTATTCTTATCTCTATGAGTATTCTTATCTATATTTTATGTTTCTCTAATATAACCGTCAGTGCATGTTCACGATGATCCGTGTTATCTTTATTTATTTTCATGCACATGGGGTTATCTATATTTAGGTACTATGTTCATGTTTGAACACGTTTTTTTAACTTTTTCAACCTTTTTTGTAATAAAAATATATTTATTTATTTCTTGAAGTCCTTTCACAAACTTTTTTTTATATTTTTCAAGGACACTTAAATATTTATTACTTCATCTTAACTTTCATTTAATAAATCAAGTCAATAAATTAAAATACAAAAAGAGAATACAAAAATTTAGTTTTTACTTTATTTCAAAATCTTTAAGCCGCGGTAGAACCCTAGATGATGTTATGTCCAAATCAAAAAGTAAATACATATTTAGAATCTACTCATTAATACGCAACTTTTGATACGCCTTTCGATACAAAATTTGGGAAATCTTTTTTCTTCATACAATGACGGGACATGCTAATGTTCATCATCGGTATCTCAAATCCTAGTACAACATTCCTAAAACGCTCGCACTATGCTCAAAAATTTTAAGGGTAATCATAGTCCCTTTAGTGCGTGAAAATTATAAAAAAGGGCAAACAAATTATTGGTGCTTATTTTGACATTCTCTTTCGTTAGAAAGTGAGTCGAATTCGTTGAAACTTAATTTTGAGACTCGGCGATTAGAATGTTAATCGAACAAATCGAAAGTTCACCCAATCCATAGAAAGTTCATTCATTTGCGAAAGCTAATTCAATTTTGACATTCGAAAGAATAGAATTAAATGTCATTTGTGTGTCGTTTGAATTTTTCTGTCGAGTAAACAACAAAACATGTAAGTTTTTAATTATTTCATGGAAAATAAATTACTTTTATTATTTTTGTTGTTTTATGTTAAAAGGTCGCATTCCAACTGGACAAACCGCGAACAAAAGCAAAAGTTAATTAAAATAATGGAAGAAAACCCGGAGGTAGCAAAGGGTTTTTTTTACCACCCGCGTTGATACGGAAAGAAAGAAAGCATCCTCTATCCTTCTCCTCTGCACTTCTTCAACACCATCTTAATTTAAAAACAACACAAATGCCATATTTTTATTAATTATTTTATGTTTTTATCCAAGAAATTTAAATTTTGCTTATTTGTTTATTGTTTAAATAAACAAAACAATTACAAATAAACAAAGATTTCACCTTTTGGTTTTGACATTTCACAAACACTTCTCTTTTGTTTTTGATATTTTAGTGTGACCAAGTGTATACGAAAAAAAATAAAAATTTAGAACGCGTCATGAACAACTTATTTTTTTTAAGAATAGTTTCAAAACAGCTGAGTTGATACAAAAAATGTAATAAATATGTAATTCTTTATGGTTAAACTTTACTTTATAATGAAAAAGTGTATTATTTAATTTGTTTCTTGATTATTTATCCAACATCTATAAAATGTTTAGAAACAAAAAAAATGTAAAACGGTCATACTAATTCAAATAGAAATATAGTAAATGTCAAACAGCTGACAATGAAAATGAATCTTTTTTGAAGTTCATTTTATGCTATCTTTCGCAAATGAATGTTATTCGTTCGAATCTCAAAATTAAGAAAGTTCATTCGAAGGAATAGAATCATTCTAACGAATAGACTATTCATGAGAATGTCAAAATAAGCATGATTAAAAACCAAAAAAAAAACAAGTAAGCGTGATATTTAATTACTGATACAAAATACCACATAAAAATGAATAAACGGAATTGTATCGATTACCACCACGTTTTTAATTTTTTTTCTGGGCATTGTATCAAAAATATTTTTTTTTGTCACCACTAGGGTCTATCCTACCGGTGGCTCTAATTGTTCATGGAAAAAGCAAGAGAACCCAAGGCGCCCCACCGCTTGGTTGCAGGAACAAAATTTCTAGAAAGAAATCAAGACGCGAGCGAGCCTTTTTATAAAACAAGTATTGACAATATCCATCATCTCTGTTAAAAGCAATCTGGCTGAATGAAAAATATATCGGAGTGCCAACTTGGGAGCAAGACCCAGAAAATTGGCCGAAAAAACATGAATTTTTCCAAATTTACTACTTTCATAAATGTACGAGTATTTAAGAATATTTATTTGGAGGTTTGTTCTTCAATCTCACACGATTGACTGGACGGATTCTCATGAAAATTGGTACCGAAGATGATATTGTCATTATTTTATAAAAGGTGATTCGCATAAGATCCGATACGAAGCAAATAATATAATATAAAAAAATATACCTTACAAACATTAATGAAAGTTAAAATATTTCTTGACAAAAAAAAAGTAAATCTTTATGTCACTATCACCGATCCAAATGCACTGTTACTCGAAACAAATATAAAAACTCTGCATTAATTCCATTGTCATAATATGGGAACATTTTTTAAATTGTCTTATATTGTTAATACATTTTTAGTATTATATAAATATTAATATAAAGTTTTTTTATTTTTAATTTACAAAAGCACAAATAAAACTTTCGATTTTATTTCAACTTGCGCGCGCTTGCAAAAAAAAAAAGAAAAAAGAAAATACTTAAAAATCAAGAAAAACACGCAGATCAGGAAAACAGGTGGAAAATAAACAAGAAAACCAACATAATTTCCAATGAAAGTGAATCCATCCATACCAAACCCCTCTCGTACATACTACGTGCACTATGTATACGCATAGATACATCGTGGAAAAGAAAATTGAATTCGATACAAAAAAATAACTCATTCTTCATATTTTCCAACAATTTAATGTTACATTAAGATTATAAATTATACAAATGGGAAAAGTGAAGTGGAACTTGGCGGATGGCATCAGCATTGCAAAAAAAAAAAAAAATAAAAAAGAAAATGCAACGACCTCATTTTCACCAGACAAGGCAACATCATTAGTGGACGTAGTCTTTCGACTTTGCACCATGAATATAGTGTTCAAGATAGATGATAGGTGGCTAAGAGCTTGCATTTTTAGATAAGCTGTGTTGGGATAGGAAATATCCTTTTTAACCCCTCTGGCATCTAGTTGTAGATTTAGCTTTTTTGTTCCCTTATTTGTACTGCAGACGAATGGAAAAAAGAACTATGTACAACTGTTGAGTTGGAAGTAAGGAAGGAAGTCAATTAGAGAATTATATAAGCCTTACATTGCAGCTGTTGATGGCGAACTTCATACGATTTGCAAAATTAGAACGAACAGATGATTTTTCTACAGAAAATCTTTTACCAACACCTAAACAGTTTTCCTTCAGGTTTTTCTGACGTTCTTAGTATTAAAACTGTAGGTACCTGTTGGGTGTATTTGTTAAGCAGAGGGCTATTTTTTTGAAAATCAACAATTGGTATAGGTGAGACTTTCCCTGTGGACTTCTTGAATATTTCGAATGGTTTCTACTTGCTTACCTAAAAAAGGATACTATTAAGGCTTATAGTCGAAGTCTTGCCAAAAAAGATTGGAAAACACGACGCGACGCGATCAAGGTCACGGTCAAAATGACTTTTTCCGGTTCAGGTTTACTCTTGCTTTTGGAATAATGCATGTTAAAATCAATAGACAAACCCAATAAATATTTTGGCATGATGTATAATACCGTCAAAGCTAACAAAGTTTAATCTAACTCTACATTTTGGACATTTATATTGTAACATATTCAAATTTGATTCTGCGGGGGGTTCCTGTCTGTCTACGCAATTCAAATTGAAGTCTCCGTCTTTTTAATAAGTAAGGGTTAATGTTATAATACGCCTTGGCATAATGGTTGGCGCTTGTACCACAGATTCACTAACACACACGATCTGCAGATTGGGACACTGAAGTCGTCAATCAAAGACATCGACCAATTGATCAAGGAGAACTATAGGTTGTCCATTAATTTGATTTTGGATAACAGAATTAGGGCCGTTAATTTCAACGACCTGAATTAGTTTCCACAAAGTAATAATATAATATAATAATAAATGATCAAAAGGAAACTTCACACCGAACCCACCTATTGACCCAACTTTCTTACAAGAAGTTGAGGCAACAGTTCAACAAACACTGTAACCAAATCCGGATAAAATAAATTTTAATATCCTCAATCCAGCAACTGATCCCACAGATAGTCCACATTTTTGTAATCTAGAGGAGGTTGTAGAAATCATCGGTAATTCTAAGCCAAAAAAGTCTGCTGGACCAGATGCTATCTCATACTACATTCTGAAAAGGCTGCCACATGCGGTAATGATTTTCCTTACAATAATTCTAAACAACTGCATCAACAAATGTTACTTCCCCCAGAAGAAAACAGCGAAGATTAACAATTCCGAAGAAAGGTGCTTCCAACTTAGTTTCCAACTAGAGGCCAATATCACTTCTCAACAACATCAGCAAATTACTGGAAGAATTAATTTAACGAAGACTAAAGAAATTCTGCTGACATACAATTCGGCTTTCGAGAAAAACACTCAACCTTGCATCCACTGGTAAAATTCCAACACGATATCACCACAGCCCTCAACAGTAATCGTGTCACCGTCGGATGCTTTCCGGATGTCGAGAAAGCATTCGATAGCGAGTGGATAGACGGCCTAATTCACAAACTTCATCTTATTCAAGTACCTCCGCCATTAATAAAAATTCTCCTTTTGGTGCTATTCAATTTCAACCCCCATTAAATATTCATGTGCGTTCAGAGTTACCCTTGTTCATTTCGTAACTTGTTCAGTTTTTTTTCCTTGGGTTTCTGTTGAGGTGCTTTTGATTTCAGAGTTTTAAAGAAAGGATCCATTTAAAATCAACACTACGATAACCCTGTGAGAGCTTTAATGAAGGACAGATTTATGCAATTCACTGTAGCCACAATACGAGGAAAACGTCCTATCTTGCCCACACTGCATATTTTTGTTGGATAGAGTATAGGCCCCTTCCTCTACAACTTGATGACTTCAGACCAACCTTCACCAATTGGATGCGAGAACCTTCTGTGGGCTGATGACTCGCTCATCTACGCCACATCAATGTCATGACTAATCGCTGTCCAAAAAGTAGAAAACCAAATTAACAGACTCTTCCAATTCTACCAGAAATGGGGCATCCGAATCAACACTTCCAAATCGAAACTTGTCTGCTTCGGAAGACCTTCAACTGGTAGAGGCCTTCGCACCGCAACAATTTGCAGAAATCTGGTCCTAAAACTCCCTGACGGATCCTCCATAGTGGCAAAGCTAAATGTCAAGGTCAAGTACCTGGGTGTGCACTTCAACGAGTTGCTAAGGTTTAACCTGCACTCAAGAAATGTTCTGAAAAAGCCCAGCTGGGCCTTCAGCCGTTTGCACCCATTGCTGAAAAGAAGATCAGGTCTTAGCCAACCAACAAAGATATTAATCTACAAGTAGTTCCTGCGACCAGTGATCAGCTATTCCTTCCCAGTATGGTTTTCCATCTCGAAGACAGCTATGAAGGAACTTCAACTATTCGAAAGGAAGATAATGAGGATCTGCACTGGACTCTACTTCGACCGTCAACGACAGAAACACTACAGGAACAAGCATCTCTACACAGAAGCTCTCTGTCTTAGGCTTCAGAGGACGATAGAAAACAGAGACGTAGTTCTAACAACAAGTGTAAATCCGGAGGGCGACGACGTCTTGGGCGACAACCTATTTACTGTAGAAGATCCGCATGAGAGACTGGAAATGGAAGCAGTGCTTTCAGCAAGTGTACAAGTTGAATGCTAGCACAAGCTAAAATCATGAGCAGGAAAACAGAATCCTGCTTCACCATTTTTACCTTCGAGATGAAATGACTCAATAGCGATCGGAGAACTGCGGTTTCACCGGGTTTAATGGTGATCAATGATGATCATAATCGCTGAGTGAAATGTGCCAGTTTCCTGTTAGTTTCGAAGTTAGAGCTCCAGCTCATCTTACTGGTTGTTTTGGAGAATGATTTCTACACCCTATGGTTATAAGGTCTCTATATAAAGTTGATCAGACTTGGCATAAGTAAACGACTATTGTATAAGTATTACGACATGCTCAATTAACTTCTACCGCAATCTTCGATACAAAAATTTGCCTTCGGCAAGGAGCGGTCAACTCACAGATTTTACTCAGAATTTACACCAGCGATCTGAAAGGTTTTCTAACTCAGACAATTTCGTATGTCAATGATCTAATAGCATGCAGTTCCAAAAGTCGAGGTCATTAGAATTCTTTTGCGGTGTGACTTTGACAAGATTCTGAGAAATTGCGATAACTGCAAGATAAAAATCAACTTTAAGAAATCTGAAACTATTCTGTTTTTGGGCTTCATTGCATGGAGCACCAAGTGATACGAGAAAAACTGCCGCATGCTAGTGATCGTAGGGCCATCACATGGTCAGTCACTGTCGGGTAAATGTGTAGTAAAGTACATTGGCAGTGTTTGTATTTCGACAGATATATAAATGCTGCTCTTTGCAGGGCTAGGGCAGGCTTATTCCTGACGAAACAGTTGTTTAATAGCAGCTTGCTTGATAGCAGGATGAAGGTGGTAAATGGAAAAGATTCGGGTGTTTGAGAGGCATTGTCTTAGACGTTGCCTTTGATAACACAGAACACCAGAGTAGGAGTACAAACATTATTATTCTAACCAGGTTCTTCACAACGGATCCAATATATGTAAACAAAATTGATAATTTTTTGATAAAGCTGATTCGGGGTTACATAGCAAGAGCGATGTCCTCAACCAGCAGCGTAATTTTTGGGGCTTACCATCCTAACGATGATTATTATGAGAGTGTGTGTCTAAGTGGTTCTACCCCGTCGGATGTATTCCTCTACTTAGACAATCGAGGGCTGGTTCAAGATAAAATGGTGATTCGGTTTTTTTTTGTATAATTAACGCGCACTCAAGGGATTATGACTACCCTTTAAATGTTGGTTGAACACAATGCGAGCATTTAGGAAACAGTGGGACGATTGAGTAGGAGAAACCGATGTACATTCGTCTTAAATTTCTAGACATTGAAATGTGGAGGAAAAACAGAGTCGGTTAAGGAATTCCACATTCGAGTCGTACGGCAAAAGAAGGAATCTCTGTACTTAATTGTGCGTCCAAAGTTTGGCTCAAGGGTATATTGATGAGCATTCCCAGCGGCACGAGTATTACGGTGAAATTTTTTTTATGGGGGGAATGCAACTCGCTATTTCAATAGAACATTGTTTGTAGAAATAACGATAAAACAGTGATAGACAAGAGACATTTCGACGATGTTCCAACGAAACAATTGTTTCGGAAATTACTCTGTTACCTATCAGCTTTAAAGCTCTATTCTGGATTCTGTCTAGTAATTGTAAAGATATGAGAATTGTATTCTAGTTTAGGACGTATATAAATAAGCCTTATAAATTGTGGCTAGATCAGAGGGGGAGACAAAGTTTTTACATCGTCTTAGGAAACCTAAGCATTTGGCCGCATTTTTAGCAATATCTAATATGTGGTCATTCCACAAAAGGTGGTCAGTTATACACATACCAAGAATTGATATGATGCAAGCTCCATCCATGAATAGGGGCATAGGGGGAATATTCCGCTTTAATGACAAAAAAAAGCTCTGAGTTTTAGAAGCATTAAATTCAACACGATTTTTAATACCCCATTTAACGATGCTATTTAGATCGGAATTTAATGAGCTCAACATATATTGCCGTTGCAATTCAACATTCAAAAAACAAGGAATTGAATCAAGAAATGAATATGAAAAGCTGAGGGTGCTGTCATCAGCAAAACAGTTAAGTGGATTAGTAGTTTCGGTAAAAAGATCATTTATAAAAATGAGAAAAAGATTCGGAGACAAAACAGAGCCTTGGGGGACACCAGCATTTATTTTACGAACTTCAGACTTGAAACCATCCAAAATGACTTGAATTGAACGGTCAGAAAGGTAATTACTTATCCAACGAATAAGAGATGCATCGATACCAAACGCACCCATTTTTTGATAAAAGAGCAGGATACCAGACTCTATCGAATGCCTTAGAAATATCAAGCGCAATGATCTCACTTTCCCCAAAAAGATGTAAGGATTGGTTCCACTTTTCAGTGAGATATGCCATCAATTCACTAGTGGATAGACTGCGAGAACCATATTGGCGGTCATTAAAAAGATTATGTTCTTCAAGATATATCTTAAGCTGCCGATTGATCAGTGTTTCCACGACTTTAGACAAAAGGGACGTCAGTGCGATTGGCCGATAATTAGAAGGTGAAGAAGATGCGCCTTTTTTGGGGACTGGTTGGACGAAGCTGTGGAGCTGTGGATAGGTGGGTGCGGAAATATCGCCATCACAATCTAACTCAGCGTTAAAAAAAAAATTCAACAAAACGACTTTGGTTAGAAATATTTCGAGAGCCAGATTCCGTGCGACCTTCTGGTTTGCACCTGCGGATAGGTCCCGAAAAGTAAATTATAGATTTTGGAGACCGCAAACTCTTTCAAGACTTGATTTCGGAAATTGCGCCAACAAAAGACATTGCCAAGTAGTTAGGGCTCGAAAATCGATTAAACCACTTTAGATGCGCAAATTTCGTTAACCAGACCACGCAGAAGCTTTTCGTTTGGATGACGATGTATATACATAGGAATTGAATAGACTTTTCTTTTGATGTATTGCTCGATGGGACAAGTGGTTAGTCCATGATTTTCTTCAAAAAATTAAGAAAAACCTGTTTTCGAGATTTGCAAAGATTGGCACAACCATGAAAAGGTCTGTTAATTCCCTATTCAGCTAATAAAACTGTTACCCCTCACGAGCGTCAATTGCGGAAATATCTCCATCCGAAGACTTTTATAGATTTGAGTAAATATTCAGTAAATTCACTTTGGATGCAAGTATTTCGAAAAATGTTGGTTTTCAACAATGATTAGCTCTTGATTTTATGAATTCTGTGAACCGCAACGGTTTATTGGGTTTGGGTGCGGAAACGTCGCCATCACAATATTATTCAGCGTTGGCTAAAAATTCAGCTAAATCTGCTGAAAATATATAGATAACCAGACATCGTCGGAACTTCTGGTTTTCAACTTTGGATAGCTCTATATTTTGAAAACTGCAACCTCTTACAAGCCTATGGTTTCGGAAGTAGGGCGAAATAAAGACATTGTTAGATAGATGATTTTTAATTCTCTCTCATTTAGGGTGTAGCAGTACAAACTCACATAATTGCAAGACACACCTTTTTCGTCATAAAGATAGATCAGTTTTTGTACCTAAAAGGTGGGCCGTAATTAGTAGAAAAGTTGTATATGGGTAAATTTTTTGTGGAATGCATAACTTACGGCATACAACAGATGTTATCTCTATTGCAAGTACAATCTAAATGAGTTACAAAATCGGTTAACGCAAACAATAAGCAAATGCAACCTATGAAATGCAACATGGTAGCAAAAATCTCTATCTATTTTTAGTTGTAATTCAATTTCAAAGAAAATTCTCAAAAAAAAAAAAAAAAAAATACAAACCAAATGGAAAACTCTATTGTTCCGGATAAAAATGAAAGCGTTTTTCATGAACACGGCCACTCTATACATCTAGTGGGTATATGGTATGGCATCGGTACCCATCTTTGGTTTGATATTGAACATGTTGCATGGAGCATGGTGCTTAAGGCCATGAAGCAAGTTTTTTAATCCGCAAATTCCGTATACGTTTATATAGCCAGTTTTTTTTTGCACAAAATATACCCCCGTGATCCTCCTATTGTCGTTGTTGTTGATGATGAAGCTGTGCACTAAAAGACTCATACAAGAATTTTCACGGGCGCTGATCGCGTGTATAACATTTTTGCTTCTGCTTTCGCTTCTACTTTCTTTGTAACCTGTTTTGTTTTTTTTTTGTATTACATTGCTGCTGCTGTTTGCTGCATTGTTTGAGTTCGGGGAGCATCAAATAGCCCTGTCCCAGCCAGCTACAATTCACCAACTTGTCAATAATATAGGGGTCTAAAAACTTGCTAACACAAAAATGGTCTCCGTCTTCATAGTTCAGGAATGAAGTGTTGAAAATTGTGAGACTATTTAAAATCTGATAAAATATTGGTTCGGGCAAATATCAGCGGACTCTTTGCACTTTTATTTTAGGAATTTCGAGACGAGATACGTATGTATATTGATGTTTCACTTTGATTCTGAAATCAGAACATTGGAGGTTTGGAGGTCGTCGTAATGACGTCCAACTCTCAACCATTCCTGCGTGCGTTTTAGTAAAAATGGAGGGGAAGGGTCCAATTTTCTGCAGATTAGGTATGAATAGCTAAGATGAGATGTACTTTGCATGACGAGAGATACTCTTGGAGTATTCGTCACTACCTCGCAAGAGGTAGAATATCCCTGAAAATTAATTTTGAAGCGGCTGTGAATCGAACCCCCACCTTTTGCGTGACAGTCCAACAGACTAGCCATTCTTCCAAGAAGTACTACACTTCGGCAAGGGTTAACTTTCGTTGACGCTTTATTAAAATTCTGCGTGTCAGGGTGGAGTGGTTTAGTCATCTTCGTAGCGCAATTCTCCGAAAGTGGACAAAAGCTGTACTAATTGTCACTTTGAAGTTTTTTTTATGAGTTTTAACTATTTATTTGTGAATTCAAAATGACAACCATGGTTCGCCAAAATTAAAGCTATTTCAAGAGAACAGAAGGAATATGGAAAATGTTAAGCCTAAAAGATCAATCATTAAACTTAAATACAATTTTTGTTTACCAGAATATGAGAGGCTGTCAAACTATACTACTGACGCTTCAGTGTGTCAAATATCATGGTGTCTACACTAGATGTGTGTTACGTGCTTTAAAAGGTGTGGTGAAATAAAGTGATGGGTTATTAGGCAAAATGAGGGTTTTTGGACCAAATTCGTTTTTGAGAACGTGATCATCAGTTGAAAAAGAATAACCTTATGATGTAAATCCTTTTTTTTTAAGCCGGAGATCTTTAAATTGGCAACACTGATTTCTGTGAAATCGGATTTGAAAGTTCTCGGTTGTTTTGAGGTAAGTTTGGTTTGGCAAATTATCAAGAATAGACCTACATCGGAGCAAAGTTAGCAAATTGCCAAATTTGATTTGAAATAAACATGGTGAAATTCGAGAAACACATCGGGCGTTACGTGCTTTTATGGTGTCCTTAATCGTCCATCAGAGCGATTAATTTGATAAGCTATGCATCGTTTTTGTAACACGATTATTCTAAATGAAATTACGGTCTGCGTAGACAACGATAACAAGCGGTAAGATGACTTTGCTTGGGGATGTGTAGCCTGTAGAGTCGCATGTCTTCACTGATAAACCAGAAATAATTGAGCACTGAATTACTGCGAAATGTGTATGAAAATTTAAGCTCAAGATTACGCCATGTATGCGACTGCCACATTCCCGAAATAATACTCGTACTCAAACATTAACGACTGAAGATTATCTTTCAAATAAAGCCAATTTCATGAATAATATTATTATTTTATTTCAAATCAAAGTTGTTCACCTCTTAAATAATATCCTTTACTTACAGCAAAAATTTGTATTCATTCTTTGTTTGATATACAATTACTGCAACACTTTAACTCAGACTATATGTCAAAGATGCGACCATGACAACGACGACGACGACGGCGACCGACACGAAGATAAATATGAAGAAGAGCTAAGAAACTACGAGAAGCAAAAAAAAAAGGAAAATCAAAAGCCAAAACAAAGAAGGCAAGATGCAGTTCAGTTGGTTTCTGGAGTGGAATGGCTGGTGGAGCAGCAATTGCATGTCATCTTTCCATGTGATCGCTGCAATGTTTACAGCTGGATACATCACGTCTTCGATCATCTTTTGTCCGCCCCCCTCCCCCATTGCACCGCAATTCCCTTTCGCAAAATGAACAAACAACAATGTTGAAGATGGCTATATGGAGGCTTCGAAGAGAGGTAGGTACAGCAAACAGCACAAAACCAGATGATGACAGGATTGATCTCAATACGGTGCGTTTTACAATTGCAAAAAAAAAAACACGCCAACTTCAGCCAGCCCAAATCAGGTTTTGGTTTCGCTTTTCATTAATTAATTCAACTTTCCATCATGGGAATTATCTCATGGCATCAGACAGGCACATCAGCCACACGGTAGGTAGGTACATACATATACATATCAGCATTAGAAAAGGAGTAGCACCTTAAAAACCGCACTTGAGTAACCCAGACTTACTTAATCCCCTCCTCCATCGTCATATATATACTATATAGATATACTTTTGCAGGCCGGAGATGCTGTTGGAAAATGCACATCATCTATAACACACTGTTAAGAGATAGTATAGCAAATTGCCGATCGATGGAAATGGAAGAAATTTTCCCCAACAAGGTATTTTTTAATTTTTCTTTTATCTAACACAGTGTTGCAGTGAAGCGCAAAATGTTATTAGTTTTTTCGCGCGCAATTGCAGAGAAAACACGCCAAGAAGTCAAGGAAAGCGAAACTATAAGAGGGAAAGTGCATTTGGATTTTTCACATTTTATTTTTTTTTTTCCTTCAATTGCAAGATTCCATAGAGTAGGTAATATATAGAAATTGAAACTATGGTGAATTAATCTACATTTTTCTGTGATTATTTTTTATTTTTAAAACTTACGTCCACATTGTTAACATAGCCAGCGGGGGTTTTTAATGGGTACCCACAATTAAGTAATTATAAACTCACCTGAAAAGAGATGGAGAGAGAAAAAGAAATTGGTTTTTAGTGAATATTGTCAGGCAACTTTTAGTTAGTTTTTTTTGTTGGTTATATTAATAATAATGAATAAGATAGTTTATTGGTATGATTAATGGCATCTTTCGAAATGCTGAAGGATATTTTGTAGGGAATTTTGATTATAGACGGGTTTAAGATCGAATATAGTTTCGATTGTGTTTTAAGTTGGTGAAGTAAAAGTTTGCTGAACTGAACATCAATGAATGGAAGCATGGAATATGTGTGGATCACCCACACAACTAAATAAGTGAAGGGGTCATTGGGGCTATTTCAGGTGTTATAATTTTTGAAGGTGTTAAATTGTCCATATACTTTTCAAAATGAAGAGCTCTTTGGCCGATAGAAAAGAAATTCTGAACTGCCTAGAAGAACAAATTGGAGATTGAACGTCTAAATGCACCTGGAGTTCATTGAGCCTACAGAGGGTATCAGTGAAGTTCTGCGTCGTACATTAGCCCGAAACAGGCGCCAATAATCAGTAGGCCACAAGCCACTCCAGAGGAAGAACAAAGGGTATAAGGGTGAATGTATTTACGGGAATATTCAATTCAATTCAGTTCAAAATTCATTTTATTTCATCTTTTTTAATAATTTTTGTCTTAAATTTACATTATGATATTAGATAATGGCTCAAGACCGTGTGTCAAATTGACATTTATAATTATTGTTATTTTTGTAGGTTAAGTTTTTTAAGTAATTTACAAATTATTCTATGAAAGAGTGGGTCATCCAGTGGTTTCTTTACAAATCATAAGTTATTTTGACACTGACAGTTGTTTCCCGCTCCAAATCTTGACAGAAAATCAGTATCATACTCGCCATCGATCTTAGCAGCTCAACATTTCACGCACTAGCCTGAGGAGAATTCTGCAGAAAGATCTCAGATTATTCGCTTACAAGGTCCAATTGACTCAGCAATTGAGGGTGAACGACCACTGAAGGCAGCCACTTGAACGACCTTCCATAGATAATGGAAATGTTTGCTCTTACTAATAAAATCATAATAAACAAAAAAAAATTAGTTTTGTTCATTTTATTGTATTTTTAAAAAGAAACTTGTATTTGTATAAACAAAAAAAAAAAAAAAAACAAAATTCATAACATTTCTTTTTAATAAATCTTTTTTCTATAAATCGATGCTTCTTTTGCAAAACGTTTAAAGTTTCCTCCAGTCCTCCCATTTAAGATTTCGTGTACTTGCACAACAGTTAAAACATATGCACTCCATATCGAAGGTCTTATCTTCTTGAGAATGAAGTTAAGATTTAAGAATTCTTCTCTTGCTTTAAAAATAAGCGATATTTTTTCTATGTTATTGTTGTTCGTAATACTGCTAACTTTGATAGTTCCTTAATTTAAATGCTCTCGCAGCTTTAAAATATTAGAATCGATATTTCGATATTTTTTATCCAATTTTTTGTAAAAGCTGATACAATTGCTGCTTCCAGTTGGCTAGATTATTTCGGGACAGCTCCAAATTATAGATACAGAAGTCTGCTAGATTCATGCAATTTTTGAACCAAAAGGATCTCTGGTTGATGTGATTGGTTATTCTAATGTTTTTCTGGGTATCCTGGTATAACATATTATTTGGTGTTGTCTGCGGAAGTCTGAAGAGACGTTTCAGGAACAGTCTTTGAAATGTGTCTACGATTTCTGATTCCATAAATTCCCGCTCCTGTGCTCTATAACATAAGATCGACTGTGCCGTAGATTCAAAAACTTGATACTTCCTATTAAGCAGTACCAGTGCGATAGTCATGCAGTTTTTCCAAGTTTTTTATGCGTGTGGGGCACTGACAAGTTTCTCTGAAAGATATTTATCAAAACAACCACTAGATGAAATTAGAATCCCGAGGTATTTATACTTTCGCACGGCTTCTATATCTTCTCCGTGGTAGAGGAACTGATCATTCCTTGAATATCTTTCATGTCCCTTACGAAAAATAAATATACATATAAGCAAAGCACACTTGAAAAATTGCAGCTCTATGGATTATTGAAAATCAATATTAAATATTGAACAAAAGCCCACTTCGATTTCTTCAAATTAATGGTAAGTTTCCAAAATTCCAAACACATATTCTGCAATGTGGTTGATGATTAATTGCAATGAAAGGTCGGACTCCGCCCGTATACATCAATATTTTAATAGGAGTTCCTGAAAAGATTTCATATTCATAGATTAGATCGTCTGTGAACAAAGCGAACAAATCTGCGCTAAGTCCACATTCTTGCTTAAGTCCTATTATAGTCTTATGAACACTTCAAAAAGTTTCTCAGCATTCCACACACTCGATACAGTAGTATCATATAAAATCTGAATAACTTTTTTTGATGAATTTATTCGATATCCCCATCCTAATCAGCTTATAAAATAGGACTCTATGATCGACTGTGTCGAAAGCTGCTTTGAAATCTATACAAAATGCAAATACTTTCTTGCTTTTTTCTGTTTCTTTTTACCGTTTTTTTTTAACAAAAGGTAGGTATGCAAAACTGCTATAGCTTAAGCCAAAATTGGGAGATAAACAAAGACAAGGTCATACTTAGCCTTCCAGCTGGAAGAAATATACAAAATTCGCGATTGAAATTGCTGGTTTTACGACCGGAATTTAGACTCTTCAAAAAAAGCTGAGGGAACTTATTCACCTAAGCACAAAAAATATTATTAATGTTCAAGCAATATTTTCAGCAGCTATGAAAATAGATTCATGAAGAGCTAGCGATAGGGTGAAGAGAATCCACATCCAATGAAAGAAAACTTAGTACAGAATAGGTTGTAATGAAATATTCCACTTCTAACCTACGGTTGCCATCGTTTATCAAATTTGAATAAAGCAATTCAGAACTACCATTACCCATCGTTTTGTTTCAAATCCAAACAGTTGCACTGGCAACTGAGACCAATAGAGGGAGACACACATAACACAAAGAAAGAAAGAATAACGAAGAAACGCATGTTAACAGTACACGGTTGGTATTGAACGGTCTGCCATCCAAGTACTAACCACGCACAATGAGGCTTGATTTCGCTGATCGATGGCAAGGGATGCTTTCATCAAAGCCTAGGCCGTTGATTGTTGGAAAATTATTGTGAGTAGTTTAGGGAATTATAGTCTTCACACAGTTTGAATCATAGAAGAACAGAATAAGATCATAGAAGAACACTCGAAAATCGAGCTCTGATATGATCTACGTCACTAATTGAACACTTTAAACCTTAGCTTTCATCACTCACTTCTGTCAATTTTTGCTTGTCACTTCTACCAAGCATGGAGAGCCTCCACTTTTGAAGGACTTAGATTTCAGAAGTGATAGTGACAGCCAAGACTTCCTTTTAGTGAATATTGTTATCTCATTCAAGAAATATATGAATTTTTGGATTATGAAAAGCTAGTAGTAAGAAGGCAAGAAAATATGGTAAATAATCTAAATGAATCAATAACCTCAAAACACTAAAGCTTATTTTGATAGAGCAAATCGTCAACTATATTTAGTTGGAAGAAACATGATGTTGTCCGATGGCTCGACTATCAATACCATATGCGCCATTTGCAAATAAAAGAACTGCAAGAACTATTGAGATCCTATAAACTTTGGATATAAAATTCTGCCCAACGCATTGTGTGATTGTCTAAAGACGTTTTTCAACATTTTCAATGTAAAATAGTTCTGCAGATCGATCATAGATTAAATCTTTACACAGAAACAAGTAGTGGAAAACAGCGTTGCAAAAGCTTAAGTTACTTTTTAGCTTAAGCTTGGCTTTAATTCACAAGCTAGTGGGTGACTTATGAATTAAGAAAAATGTAATTCAGCAGCTAGTTGCTGGCTTATGAATTAAAAAAAATTAATTCATAAGTCAGTTGGTGACTTTTAAATTAAAAAAATTTAAATCATAAGCTTCCTAGTGACTTATGAATTAAAAAAAATTAATTCAGAACCTACTAAGTGACTTATAAATTAAAAAAAATTAAGTCATGAGCAAGTAAGTGACTTAAGAATTAAAAAAAACTTAATTTAGAAGTTACCTAGTGACTTATGAATTAAAAAAAAATTAATTCATAAGCTAATGGATTAAAAAATTATTACATATTTGAAAAATTTATAAGCTTGCATGATAATTTTATGACACACAAAAGCTTGAAATCTACCTTCGTTAATAATTAAATAATTATGTAGTCAAAACAAGCTTAAACATTTAGAATTTACCAACTAGCTTATGAATTAAATTTGTTTTAATTCATAAGTCACTTATAGGTAGTGAATTATTTTTTTTTAATTCATAAGTCACTTATAGGTAGTGAATTAATTTTTTTTTTTAATTCATAAGTCACTTAGTAGCTTCTGAATTAAATATTTTTAAATCATAAGTCACTAACTAACTTATGAATTAAATTTTTTAGTTCATAAATCATCTACAGACTTATGACTTATTATTTCTTTAATTCAAAAATTCGTAACCCTGGTGGAAAATAAACGAGAATAAGACAAAGTACCAGTTATCAACAAACAAAGTCTTCTGCTTATAGGACAAAACGTCCCTTCTATTGATAGCAACAACTTCGAGATGGTTAAGAAGGAATAAACAATGGTACCTTAATGGAAATCTGATAAAGTATTAATCCAGAAAATCGATGCTTTCGGTTTGGCGAAATAAATGTATTCAAAACTCCTTAAGCGTGAAACGATATTATATAAAACCCTTACACAGCCAGTGCAGCCTTACGAGGTTCTTTCGTAAAACAATTCTGCGTCGGAGAGTTGATTCTGGTGCGAGGAGCTTAAATGGGGGGAAAAAATACAACTTCGACATCTATGAGCTGTACAAAGATGTTAAAACATCGACTTCATTGTCTAGGACCCATCGAACGAATCGAACCACATTCTACCCTAAAGATTATCCGAATCACAATCCTCCTGTTGAAGTGGACAAAGAAAACCGATACTCATTTGGTTTAGAGATTACACAAGCGTGTTAAAATCTTGGAAGGATCCAGTTTAAAATCGAAACCTCAGCTCTTCTAAACTAGATTTTTATGAGGGTTTTCTAATAGAGGCGCTTCGGTGTTGGCAATCTTTGGAGGCCATTTTTTGGAAATTATTGTCAAATCTCTTCATTTCATTTTAGAGAACTGTGACGAGTAACACATTGAGAAACACGTCAAAATGATAAAATATTATAAATTATTTTTCGTTAGTGCAAACGTTGCGGATATTGTGTTAATTTTACAACTGACACGGTGTGCCTTCAAATTTGACTGTTCAACGGTTGATGACAAAATTCGAGACGATCGATTCAGTAAGCCATTGTTTATATATACAATGAGTAAGCAACCAGGCAACACCCGTAATATACGGCCGAATAGATCGGCCGAAAACATCGCCGCTGTCCATTTGCGCGAGAATTGTAGACAGTAGATTCTCTTTTGTGCACAAGAATTCGTCCTATTACAAAAGGCGTTTTTCCTTTTTAGTTCAGTATAGAGCTTCGAACAGAGTCCGAGCATGTCGAGCATGTTCCGAACATCCTCTGAACCAAGCGTGCTCTGAGCGCTCTGAGTATTCTTTTGAAACACACCTGAACACTTTGCTGTCGCCATTTTTTTTTTGATTTACATCTGTCAAATGCTTGTGTTAAGCATTTTACTCTTTCTGCTCAATTACTTTATTCTGAGCTCATAGAGCGCACTGTGAACACGCTCAGAACATGCTCAGAACGAAAAAAAAAACACATTTTCGAAACTCTGAACACTCTGAACTAAAAAAGAAACACAATTTATTTTTTGACAACTCAGGCTCTGTTCCGAACTAAAAAAGATAAACGCCTAAAGTTCATTTTGGCGATTTTAATGTCGGGACTTGAGCCATCAGAATGAGAAGCTTAAAGTTAATAACCATATAAAACGAAGTTTGTATGCTGACTGGGCTTCAGGACGTTTGGATCAGGTCCTCAATACTGGCCGAAATATCGTATGAAGGCTTTTATAATATAAATTCTATATACTTAGCACTATTATTGGACTTGTTGAATTATTGATTCAAAATAGCTTTTTTTTTTGCCCTTAGAGGTCACAAAATTTTTGTCAAAAAATCGATGTAAGATGAACTGAATTTAGCAAAAATTGCGTATTGACAAGACCCTCACAGTCAACTTATGACTCCATGTGAGATCGTCGGGACAAAACGATAATTTTCGTGGACTTTAAGGCCGAAATATCATCTTAGCGGCGAGGCATATTTTTGGATGAATGACTATGTTAACCAGCAAAATTGTCGTATATACATATGTACATATATTTAACGAATATAGTTTTATTGAAAATTTCATACTCGTATGTTATATCTAAAATGTTTTGGTAGTAACATATATGAAGAATAGCATTATAAATTGATTTTATATAATTGTCTCACGTTGGGCGCCAATCACTCAAAAAGAATGCATTCGCTTTTCCAATTATGTATTTTGCAGAATATGAACAGAAAAGTGCTTTATTTTTTATTTAAGGGTTATTCCAAAATATATTAAATATATATTTCGGCCACCTGATTTTGTTTCAGTTTTACAAACAGGTATTTCTTTCATATCCAAGTAACATTGCATTTAAAACCAGGAAATATAAATAAATGACACTTTCCTAGAACTCTTCACTAACAGTTTTGTATCCTCCAGTTTTCAAATCAATAGTTTTTTTTTGTAACAAGTCACGTGACATATAATAAGAAATAGGTACTCACCGCACTGCTGGGTATAAATATTACCATATAACCCTACCCCACTAAAATTGTATCACTTTATGATATAACTTTACATTAATATCGTTTATCGACATCTCGTTGGTGAGTTAGATAAAATATATTAAATGTCTCCACTTCACTTTGTGTGATCACCGCAGCGACAGCGCCATAAACCAGACCTGTGTGTGAGTGTTTTTAGAAGCGATTGTTGTGCGAGCTCGTTGCAGGTGAAGTGCAGCTGGGAGCTTCATCGTACTTCGCACCGCACAACAACTGGCGAAGTGCTGATATCATTTTAATTCAACGCGCGCGAGAGAAAAAACAACAAACAATAAAGTAGAGAAAAAAAAAACAAACAGAGTTTTCCTTTTCTAGGTCTAGGCCACACACACATGTCAGTAGCATTTATTTGATTCATTTATTTTTTGTCTCTTTATATATTTTATAAATTAATTGCAATTATTTAGCGGATTGAGTCTATACAAAGCGAGAATTATATGATCAACAGGGTCGTATCTCGTGCTTACTATACATGTTTATTTGTCTATGGGTCTTAAAGTATGAAGTGTCGATCGATGTGATTATGTGTTTTGTTCTTTGCAGTTTTATGAGACAAGCTTCCCATTTAAATGTCAATTGAAAATGAAACGATGTTCGTACTTATAATAAATGAAAGCAAACATAAGTAAGTTGCTGATAAAGCTGGTGGGATTTCTGTCATAGACGTCACTTTGATTTATAATGAATGCTTAATAATTATATTTGCATCATAACCTGTAGGTTAAGGGAAGCAGTGATTACCGGAGAGTTGGGAAATAATTATTCCGGATGTAGTTTCACTCTTAAACTTGGTTTTCTTACTTCTATACTCCTTTTATATGCAGGGTTGAAACACCAAGTTGGGTTGAATTTTTGACAAGAGATAATCAAGTTAAGAAGAATAAATGAGGTAAGATCAAACTCAACTCAACTCAACTCGACGAAGATTAACAAAGGGTCAAAACGAAGTTAAAGGTCGGTTCAACTATGTGTGTATAACCGTAGTAGGTTCTTATTCTTAAAGCCAATTTAATAATGGGATTTTAAATTTTTAGTCATTTTTCGAATTACAAGATTCTTATAAATATATTAATACACAACTGCTAAGCCGGTTTTGTTGAAATAATTCAGTTTAGTTAATTTAAATGTGCATTATATTTGAGCATCGAATTTGAGCTATACCATCTGTCGTGCATCAATTTGTTCGTCCAATATCGAGTTAGGTTCTAAAAGGTATGATCGTGATATGCTTCAAATTTGGCACTGGGTTTTCTAGAAAAAAAAATCGACTTATCAAAATCTTGCAGTCTAGGTCCATATGTCTCAATTTGGGCCAACCAAATCAGTTATCACCATTTTGTAACGCTCGCCATTGAAGTCTGTTTCGAAAAAGTACGGACAGAGCCAGCACCAAATCCACACGAAACGGTAACTTTTTGAGGATGCGTTATCATATGGGGAACCTCGTGTGGGTTGGTGTTGTCCCATATACGGCAATTTTTCTTGTTAACACAGCCATTCATCAATAAATGCGTTTCGTCGCTAAAGATGATTTTTCGGACAACGCTCCGAAGCCCAGTTAGCGAACAATCGGCATTGTCTATGGTCATGAACTTTGAGCTCCTGGGTCAGTTGCATCTTGTGCGGATGTAGGTCCAAGCCCCGATGCAAAATCCGCCAAGTTAAAGTCCGCGAAAGACCCAGTTCTTGCTCACGGCAAGGAGTGGACTGCCTTTGGTTCTGATGTACACTTTCACGGACCGCGGTGATGTTTTCAGGCGATCTTCTGTTCTATTAAAGTACGAATATTGGCTGTTTGATTACTACATCGGTTGGCTTTAACAACCAAACGTTGGAGAGTCGACTGTTGCACTAACCTGCAGGGGAGTGTGTGTGAAGGAGTGCTGATGTGGTAAATGACTTGTCCGGGGCTCCAACGAGCTCGTCCAACTGAGAACCACCCCTCGGATGGACCGGGGTCATTGCTACTGATACGCAAATCCAATGCGCTTCTGGAGTCTGTGGCTGATGTGGTTGATCTGGGTAAGTCTCTTCGGAGCATTGTCTGCTGACATGGGCGTAGTGGAACTGATGGCTACTGATGCGCACTTCCCGCTCTGAGAGTGTATGTAGATATTGCTGATGTGATTGGTCCGGTAAGTCTCTTCTGAGCAATATCACTGACATGGGTTAGCAGTGACGGATGGCTGCTGAAGCAATTCTATTGCACTCCGGGTTCCTATCGACCTCCTCGTGGTGCCTGTGGATAGGTTACAAAAGTAACTGAACCAACTAGATAGGATGGGATTGTCTTACCCAGTTTGCCGTAAGGTGAATAAAGACTAGGAGTATCTTTCCTAGTTTGCCGTAAGGTGAACAAAAGATTAGGAGTATCTTTCCTAGTTCGTCGCAAGGCGAATAAAGACAAAAAGGAAGCACACTAGTTATTGGTTTCTACTTCGGTTGATTTTTGGTGTGTGTATCCTAGGGAGAGGGATGACAGGCCCTGAGGTTTGCATGAACTCAAACTGGAAGTGACACGGTTGTGAAGCTCCACCGGAAGCTATATTCTGGTATCACGGGAGATAGTGCCCAGAAGATTGAGGGCTGTTGCGTCTTGGACACTTGGCTCGTGCCTACCCCTCTCCTCTATCTGATGCGCTTACTTGGCTCATGCCTACCCCTCTTTCTTCAAGCTATCTATGAAATAGGCCCTCTTGTGGGAGTATCGTGGTGGCTGTGGTTTATTCCAAATGCGGAGACATGTGGTTTCCAGGCATGCCTGGATTCAAGAGGTGTTAGAAAGACCTCGCCTCTAAGCAAGATGTGTGCACATGCTGCAACATGTCACAACTTTGCTACTGAGATGGCTTCGGATATTTCGGGATTAATGGTCAAGACCCAATCTGACTCCGATGAGGGTAGGCCCTCCGTGGGATTAAGTCATAATCGACAGGTAGTTAAACCAAACATAGGTTCTCACGCACTAACCTACATTCATTTTGATAATAAAGTTTTATCATTTGGACGTGCTGTTTAACCGTGGAACCTGCCGTGACAGATGTCACTAAAATAATATGGCCAAAATCTACCCACACCAGTAGAAAAAATTCTTTAGTTATCTTCCAAGGTAAATCCTTATGCAGACCCGAAAGCAAAGACAAGATATTGAACCAATTTCCTGACAAACATAAACCCCGTTGTTGTCATCATGCTCCATATTTTTTTATTGTTGGAAGTAATTTAGGGAGTTAGTTAGAAATAACGCTCCAAGCCTAAGACCCAATCACCATTTACCACTGAAATGCTCCATTTTGATAATATAAGTCCATCAACTATGACTGATGTCGAAATAAGGAGATTTTAAGGTTGAACTATCAGTGGAAAATCCTTAGAGAGGAACGTTGTCTGCATATTTTATCATGGATTTACATGCTCTCTCTTGGGTCACCGTCTACCTTCATATCCTAACAGAGAAGGTCTCTGTAAACACTTGGGAGTTCTTGTTTCGACAATCACAAAGAGGTGGATCTATTATTTCTCTCTCAATTGTCCCTTCATACGCACAACTGAAACTTTTATTGCCAACTAGACAGCTTGTTAGCTAACTCAGAAATGGACAAGATCCAATCATGTGTTGTTCCAGTTAGTGGACAAAGTTACTAGAGTTTTCCTTAGAGCTATTTTGTCGATGAAGGCTTTGATTTTACAGTATAGAACTGAAGTACTGTACAAAAATACAGATTCTAAGTGTGAGGGAGTACTTTTCCCAATTCGGCCTAATTCAGTCATTCTAAGCTTGCTGGCTTGAATATCGTGTCACTATATTCTCATGAATATATAATATACATTGCTTGGAAGAATTGTGGTTGATAGTTAGGCCAGATTTACACTATTGTGTTTTTACACAAGAAACAGTGAGAGGATTGGGAGTGTAACCGGTATCGATATTGTGTGGATTGTGGATATCTTCCAGTGCAATATTTTATTTGTATTGGTATCGGCTCTATAGTGTGAATCTGGCCTCAATTTGTTGGACTGTCATGGTGGAGGTCTGGGTTTCTGGATTCTGAGGTACTATTTCTTACGAGGAAAGGATAAATGACAAGTTTTATCAAATGTGCTTCTCATCTTAGCCGTCTAGACTCGGCAACAAATTGTAGACACCTACCATTCCTGCCAAAAAGATGCACACAGGAACAACAAGCTGTTGTGCCTTAATTTTTTTTAAGAGTAGTAGAATAGATAGTTTGACTATCGTTAAATAAATTTGATGCAATGCTAAAATTTTAAAAATCTCTCTAATCACATTCGAATATACATTTTTCTCCCAACCAGCAACTTGTAGGCCAATGTTACGTAATAAAATCCACCAATACTAAACCAATCGAATATTGCATTCTGTCTTCGCATGCAAATACAATTTAATTCAGTTCGTGCGGCGAGAACCTAACCTACCCCAACCGAACAGACAATAATTTTCTCCTCTATAAAACAAACATGACTTCATGATAATAAATTAATTCTCGATCGCACTCCACCTCCAAACCAGGATTTCGCACATTCCATACGAAGTGCGTCAAATGTGTGTAACATGCAATAATTATTTGTATCAGACGCTGTGCTGTGCTACGAGTATGCTGGTGCAAACAGCTTAAATCAACGATCGAGCAATTGAACTTATTTTATTTCAAAGTTTTTCGTCCAAGGAAAACTGCTGAAAGCTCACTGACTGCGTTCATGGGAACACACACTATACGTAGTATAATACCCCGACATGCGAATATGAGCTTGGAGGTAATTTTCTAGATTAGATTTTCATTCTATGTAATTCATTGCACATGCAACAGCAATCATGTGAATGTGTGAATCTTGGTGTGAATGCGAGAGAATAAAAATGAAAAGAACACTCTAGAAGCTAGAACGCATAGAGAACGCCAACTACGCGCTTTGCACTCAATCATTTAGAATGGGAGTTGTTTTTGAATGTATAGATACTCGTACTGGCAGTCGCAATTCTCACCCCTCATTCTCCCCTAAGAACGTTTAAACAGAGACGAGAGAAGCAAAAACGGAAATTTTTAGGACAAGGATATCATCTATTCCACAATTAGCCGCGCGTCAAGCAAATATACACCAACCAGCACTGTCAAGCTTGTACGCTACGTACAATGAAAGCGCAGAGCATTCAAATGAAAATAGAATATAAAAAAATCTTGACAGTTGGTCGGAGGGGCTTTCCTGGGGAGATGGCCGAAGGCTTTTCCCCAACCACTTCACCGGACGTCTGACGTCGTCATCGAACTCTCGTCACACAATCACCAACTCTTAATGAAAGTTAATAGTTTTTGACTTTTAAAATGGACTCTTAATTGATTACCGATTTGGCGTGAGTGGCCGACCGCTTGCAGTGTCACACCCTCTGGCACCTCGGCACAGCACATCGAGTAAGCTCCAGCTGCACCGGAGGAAAGCCATCAAACACTATTTAGTGCAGTGGTAAGCATTTGTTCGCGGTTCGACGCCGACCGACTCGACTGACGCGCGACGCGACGTTGATATAATGGATGAATGCGTTACAATTAATCGCAATGACATTATGCGGTCAAATATGCGTTGTCCGCGAAAGTGCTTTGAACCCGTGCGATCGATAGAGTTAGATGGATGGATCGACCGACCGGCCGTCCGACAGACCGACCGCATTGCAACCACACATTTATTAGAACAAAATTAAGTTCTACGAGTATCTGGCTATTATGGAGCTTTGAAGGATCTTTAAAGCGACATATGGAGATAGATTGCCATTTCAAAAATTAAATGGAATTCGGTTTCGTATATTAAATTGTAGTTTATTCATTTTTTGTTTTGCTTTTAATTTGTCAAATGTTTTTACGCAGCTGGTTTTGATTTTACTTCTCCACGTATGAATACAAAAATCAAGTAATATGCGGATGGAGACTGAGGTTTTTGGTTCTTATTTTGTCTGCCAAAGACAGTTAAAGATTGAATTAAAGCTTCAAACAGGAAATTGACATAAAGATCATAAAACTAAAAACTAAAGAAAGCTAGAGAAATGTAAACAAAATATGGTTCTAAGCAAATATTTGAATAAAATGAATATATATAAGATAGCTTAACCGGCGCCCAATGTGAGTATTGTAAACTAAAATATTTTGGATTAATTAAATTACATTCTGAATCCATAAACATTTTTTAATTTTTGGAAATAAGTTACCAGGTATTTATAAATACAACAATTGAAGTGGTAATAATACATATTAATAAAAGCTTATTTTTTTTTATCTTATACATTTAGGTTTTATTTTGATTAAAAAATAAACTTAAATGGCGCCCAATGCGGAAACAAATTATTTCTTCAAAAATACAATCATGATTAATTGTGAAATTTGGACAAACTATGAAATAACCTACACTTTTGAATATTCAGATCTTAAGAAAAATACTTTCTACTAATAATTTGAACATAAGAAATCTTTTTTAAAAATGTCGCCCAATGCGGGGAAATAATTAAGTCCTCAAAAATAAAATCATGATCGACGTGCTTGTAGAAAGGAGTAATCGATTTTGAAAATTAAACTTATCTAAATATCTTGGAGAATTTTTGGTAGTTTTTTGTAGGAAAAAACACATTGAACATTGAACATTTTTTGGCAGTGAATAATTGATAATTTTTGCATAGATTAAGCTTAAGATCTCGGAATCTGTATTAAGAAATGAAAGTTTCTTAGTTACTGAAACAGTTTGACGTTGAGAGAAAAAGAAACAAAAATCTCTTCCCGAGAAAGACGTAAATGGAACCTGTCTCGAGCACCGCCGCCGCCGCAGTGTTTTAAGTCTTTTATTATTCTATCATTTGTTTTGTTAAAACTCTTCTAGTAAAATATAGCCAGGTGCATGCCTGCCCTTAAACAATTCAACCATTAATTATTCTCATTATACAGGGAATGCTCATCCATTTTGATAAATTCAGAGATTCTTCCTTTAGCCGCACGAATGTCGACCAATTTACCTGACTCAATATTTCGCTCCCATTACTTTGTTCATACATTCCTCCTTTTCTCGAGATCTTTAAACTCTCATTTAAAGGTACATAGTTACAATTCCTTTAGTGGGCGCAACATTAAAAGTAGCGTCGATGATATTCAGAGATTGCAAACAGCTAACCAAAGGTTTTGCCAGCCTTTCTAAGGCGTAGATTCTCGTAAATTAAGATTTCACCAAGGAGCAGCCTTCTCGTGTATTAACCAGTTCCAACCATAAGAGGTCAAATCGAACAAAGGATACAGTGACGATGGTCGGAGGACCCTCCATACAAAAAGACAATCGTCTAATCTGCACCAACTATCATATTCATTGGTCTTCCACCATCGACTTGTCAACTGTTGTATGTAAATGCATCAAGCGACTTACCGATGATCTGATTAGTTCTCACCATCGCACAGTGGTTCCACTCCCGAGCAAAGGCGGCCATAATTACTAACTCACTTGATAAAATCTTAAAACGAATGGTGCTCAAATGTTTTGAGCTCTCTGATTTTGAATCTGCAATCAGTTTTAAACTATCTCGTAACGACTTTGAGATACGTTCGATAAAAGGGTTGAAGATCGGTTTAATACAGTATTATTTAAATATAATTTTTTACTTGCGATTTATAGGTACTATAAGCCAAGTTATGCATTCGTAAAAAAAATCGAACTCGAGATTTCGATCAAAGTTGACATTACGATGATAGCGAAGACCAAAAAAGTGGGTCTCGCAATTCTGTCTGTCTGTCTGTTCGACTACAGCTAAACGGCTCAGCCGATTTTCTTTAAATTTGGTAGATATCACTTTTAATTTTTTCCCCCCACACGTTTTTTTCTTTTTTTTTTAAGACCAAAAATAACGGTACCTGCCATACGATTTTTTTTCGAAATTTTATAAACATTATTTTTTCTCAAAAATTGTTCGACAAATTTTAAAAATAAGAATACAAAAATATTCATTGAATTAAAGCTAGGTAATGGTTGAAAAAAATTCCGAAAAATAGTTATTGAGGGTATCCCCCATGGAACCATTTTTTGTTTGTTTTTGATTTTCTCAAAAACGGTACAAACGCTAAAGCTTCCCAAAACCATAAATAGAATTGTGTACTCAAATTTTCAAAAAAAACTGATTGGATTAAAAAAAAAAACTTCAAAATTTTTTTTTCAAAACTCAATACACATATTTGGAAAACCCCATGCTAGATTTTTTTTAAACTTGATAAATAAAAGTTTCTCAATATAATCTACAAGATGTGAGAAAAAAAAATTACTTTACCTAAAATTAAAGGTACCTACCATACAAATGCTTACAAATTAAAAAAAAAATGTTTTTCAAAAATAGTATTTTTCTCGAAAACGGCACCTAGAATTTTGATAAAATTTTTTTTCTTTCAATTAATTTTTACGATCTTTAATTTAATGAAAAAAAAATTGAAATTAAGATATTAAATAATTGATATTTTCAGAAATGATACATACCTACTTCCTTTGTATTAAGCCACCCTGAATAATTTTTAACAAGAAGGCATCTCTTTCGGCAAGTTTTTTTTGCAGAAATACGTAAGTGTGTCCATAGACAAAACAAAAAGCGAAAAAGAACGAAAAACTACCGGATTTTCTAATAAAAACTTGACAATTTTTTTTTTTAAACGAAAACCATTTGAGAAATCTCCCAAAATTTCTATTATTGGTTTTAAGTACAATCAAAACATTTAGGTGTGGAATTCGAGGTCGTTCATGAATCCACCACGGTCAAATTTCCGGTGGTTGATTAGTTGAAACCAATTTCAGTTGACTCGGCCAAACATTTCGGCGAAAACCGCCGCTATTTTTTGTTAAATATAGGCCCTGAGCTCCTCTAAGGACGCCAACTTGTTTGCGTAGACCTATAACTTAACCCTGCCTCAAAAAAAACTTTAGAGGTGTTGAATCACACACTTTAGGCATCCAGTCGGAGAATGAACCAGTTCTCCATATAACACGTTCATCGATTTAAGTTTTCGATAAATCGATTTTTTCACCAGATGTTTGGCCTGTGGCACCATCTATAATAGAAACCAAATACCATTAATGTGTAGTCCCTGAAATTGACCAAAGAAATGACGTTGCAAATGCCTCTATAGCGATATCTTTTGGCTGCAACGTGACAGTCATTTTCATCAATGAAAAAAGGCCTATTGACACCACAGTAATTTAAACCACACTATTCATTGATTTTTTGTGGATGAAGTGGTGTTTTTTGAAACATTTGTAAGTTATCACCTCTCTTCGATAACTTGATCAGATCGACCTGACCTTCATCGGCTTGATATACCTATACGAACTTGGAAATTGAGAGTTAGAGATTAGAGTTAGAGGCAGGTGAAGTCTTTTTCTTGACAAGGAGCAACTCGAGTTATCGCGAAAGAAAAAGTAAGTAAAACAGTAAATCCAATTTCACTTTCAAAAAAAAAAACATAGAACTAACGACTTGGGTATTACAACGGATCTGAATTGATGTAAGTGTGACGGTAAAGAGATCAACTGCCAGCCCATTAACCTAAACTAACCAAATGCTGTCGAGCCTTAATTAAAAAACTAAATTTCAAAAGCTCTGCTTTTTTGAAAACCGTTGAAATGTTGATTTCTTGCAATAACCCTCTTTTGGGATGAGTTAGAAATCGATTTAGCTGTTTTGTCAAGGAAAAAATTCGTGAAAAATCAAATGTGCATTGCAAACTTATGACCTAGTATTACTTCGCGATGATTCATAAATTCATAAAAAAATAACTAGCCTTACTTTGTACCACCACATTATTCCAATAATGAGAAAAAAAAAATACTGAAACTAACAACTAAAACTAATTATGTATATTCAAATACAATATTCAAAAGCATATACCTATATTGAGGAAGAGGAAGAACGTCACATAGCTACAATCAAGCAGCCACAGCACTTGTTAAGGTATGAAATTACAATCCGAGATGAAGTTAGATATACGATTTCAGAAATATATCTAAGACAAACCTCGTGTATCTTATTTTAACACTGTTTTCATATAATTAATTTGCACTTGCTTGGAAAAGAAGAGGATTACGTATAAAATACAAAAAAAAAATACGAAAAATAATATAAAAGATAAACGAAGAGGAAGAATAAGCAAAGGAATAAAATTGCACAAAATAAAATGATTAAAACAAATGATCGTGAATCTGACATCTGACTTCAAAGGAGTTTCTACTGCTGGAACTGGCATCGAGTAGTGGTGGGCACATAGATGTCCGTCGATGTTGACTTCAACGACGACGACTAAGACGAAGACGACGTTGCCATTGCCGCCACTGCCATACCCCTCAAACGTCACGTCGACTGCATGTCTAAATAGATTAGCGATCGCAGCAATGTCGACACTCACTCACTACACAGCAGCAACGAGAACGGCGACTATGAATGCTAAGACGACGACTAAGAGTCTTCTTCCAGCCAGCCCCAACAGCCTTTTACTAGCTTTGTCCATTGGTCAGTGTTGTTATAAAGAATTAAAGAGATTTAAAATTTATTATATACAAAACAAGAATATTATGTTGAAAAAGTCAAAATTTCAACAGACGTTTGTGAGAGAAATAAGCTTTTCATTACCTGTTAAATAGTATGCAGATATGTATGTACCCTCATTTCAGATCTTAAATGGTTTTTGAAAACTCGTTTAAAATAGGTATTGTATAGGTACCAAGTTCCAATAGTTAAGCCGGTCACTACAGCTTTAACATAAGCATATGTTAAAGCTGCAGTGACAGTGACAGACAGATAGAATTGCATATTTTCTATGATTTTTTGCCTAAAAGTATTAAATATTTGATTCCTTAAGTTCGCATGAAGTTCTTATACTTCTATCCTGAAAGATTATAAAAATATTAAGGCCACGAGAGTAGGAATATAATAGTAGACGCACAGTCGATACTGAAGATCTGAAAACCAAAACTCCGTAATTAGACAGAGTAATATATTCAACTTATGTTCACCTGACCTAAATGAAGAGCGGTTAGGGAAAGCCAAGCTTAGAGTTGCCAGCCGAATTATTTAAAGCAGGGGGAAATGACTTGGTAGGGAGTATACATCAACTTATCTCCAAAATTTGGTCGCCTAAAAGTATGCCAGATGAATGGAACCTCGGTATAGTGTGCCCATCCACAAGGAAGAAAATGATCTAACCGGTGCCAAATACAGAGGTATAAGTATCCTCAACGTCGTCGCATACAAAATCTAGTCATCTCAATTGTTTGATCGCTTAAAACCGTTTTTCAACAATCTGACCGGTCCGGCAAGTCAACCGTCGACCAAAAGTTTACACTCCGACAGATTTTGGAAAAAACCCGGAAGTTTCAAATCGATACACGCAACCTCTTTTTCAATTTTAAAGTCACATATGAAGCTCATACATAAACGAATTATACAGAGCCATGTCGCATCTCGTCATCACTGTTAAACTCGACCCCGGTTTGGCTATTAATAAGAAGAAGTATATGTTATCATGGAGAAAGGAATCCCAACATCGTCGACTTGGGCAAATCGCTGTTTCTCCGGGCTACGAGTAAGAAGTCATTTGAGTAGTAAAGCCTCCTCTCAAAGAGCCACGAAGACCTTATATAAGATGGGGCAGAAACATGAACCCTATCAAAAGCGGATAAGAATATGTTTGAGTGGTTTAAAAGGAAGATTTTTCGGGTAATTTTAATATCTAAAGGGTGGTTAAATTTTAAGGGCCGATGTTGAATGTGAACCACACCTAAACGTCAAGTTTTTTCTGCATTTCATTTGACATTTCTCAATTTCAGACTAACTCAATTTGAACCATAGAAAGATACACAATCGAGCAACGCGTTAAAGTTATTCAGGTTTATTTTTAAAATGGGCGTTCAAATCAAACTGCATATCGTGCACTTCGTGATTTTTTCGGTCAATTTAATCGTCCAAATGAGCGTACAATCGGAAAAATCGTGCAAACATTTGAGCAAACCAGGTCTGTAGGAGATGTGAAAACACCAGTGCATGCTCGTACATCTCGTGCTGCAGAAAATATTGCTGCTGTTCGCGATAGTGTGGCTGAAGAGCCGTCCACCTCAACTCGTGGTCGTGCCCAACAATTGCACCTGTCAAGTTCGTCGTTGATGAGCATTATGCAAAAAGACTTGCATTTACACGCTTACAAGGTGCAATTCACTCAAGAAATAAAGCCTCTTGACCATTTGAAGCGTCGTCAATGGTCAGAATGGTGGCAAGAAATGGCAACAGTTGATGATCAATTTTTGGAAGAAAATCATCTTCAGTGATGAGGCACATTTTTAACTCCGTGGATTTGTCAATAGGCAGAATTACCGAATTTGGGCGAATGATAATCCAAGAGTGATTTTCGAAAAACAATTGCACCCACAAAGAGTGACTGTTTGTTGCGGTTTATGGGCTGGCGGTATCATCGGGCCGTATTTTTTCCAAAATGAGGCCGGTCAGGCAGTTAATGTGAATGGTGTTCGCTATCGTGAGATGATAACGAACTTTTTATGGTCCGAATTAGAAGATATTGATGTGGACGATATGTAGTTTCAACAGGACGGTGCCACTTGCCACATAGCTAACGAAACAATGGCTCTTTTGCGCGACAAATTCAATGGGCGTGTTATCTCACGTATAGTGGCGATGTCAAATGGCCGCCAAGATCATGCGATTTGACACCGTTGGACTTCTTTCTTTGGGGTTATTTGAAAGAAAAGGTGTACGTCGATAAGCCAGCAACAATTCAAGAGCTAAAGGACGAGATAATTCGGCACATTAACAGCATAGAACCTCAATTATGCCTCAGCGTCATCAAAAATTTGGATCATCGGATGGAAGTGTGCCGCCAAGGTCGCGGCGGCCATTTGGCCGATATTTTGTTCCATACATAATTGAACCATACCAATATTATCATAATAAAAAGAAATGACAATAATTTCCTAAATAATTTGTGTTTTATTCAAAATCAACATCGGGCCTTAAAATTTAACCACCCTTTATAAGCTTCGTTGCTAATTGCACGAGAAACTGGTCCAGTGGCTTGATTTTTGCTTCTTCGTAGACTCTTTCGTTGCTGTAGTGCTTCTTTCGCTGTTGATCGAAGATAAGTCCGGTGCTTATCCTCAAAATTTTCCTTTCGAAGAGTTGGAGCTTTTGCATTGTTGTCTTCGAGATTATAGCTGATGACAGATCTGATAAGCTGCTTGTATATCAGGAGTTTCACTGGCTGGCTTAGTCAGGTTCTTCTGGCTAGCAATGGGTGCAAACGGTGAAACGCGAAGTTGGTCTTCCTTACTACCTGCCTTGAGTGCGGGTTGAATTTGGACAACTCGTTGAAGTGGACTCCGAGGTATTTAGCATTTCTTTTGGCTGCATCTGAAGAACAGAAGAATTAAGTTTTTCCCCGTAGTATTTTTGCTAAGATCACTTGTGAATTTTTAAAATACAGAAAAACTCTCCAAAAATATCATCCGTGTTTTTTTTGAAAAAGTAAATAACCGGTTCAGCAAATTTAAATACACAAACATAAAAAAAACTAAAAGTGAATCCAATTTAGGTCAGCAACATAGTTTTAATTTAAATAGTTGAAATGTTGAGAGTTGAGATGGCGTTTGATTCATTTGTAGAAAGAAAAATGCGAAATATAAGGCACTGATTTTGAAATAAAAAAAGATGTAATAAAAATAGAGCATAAACATTTTATTTACCCTTAATTACTGAGAGGGTTATAAACAAAAACAAACAAAATTATTTGAGAAGATGAATATAACATCCCTGGTTATATTAACGATATCTATTCTATCAACGAAGCTGTATTTTATAGAAAAGAGCTTCTGCTATAGAATCTCCAGCAGCATAGTTCCAGCTCCAGCTCCAGCACATTGCAATGCGAAGACGATAGTAGACGAGAAGGAAAGTAAACACAAAGCACTGTCGACGACAACAACGACTCACGGCGATGTGGGGTGGGGTAAGATGCGGTGATGATCAACATCATCATGCCAACGATAACCGCGCTAGAGAAGAGCATGCGCCACCAATAGAACTGCATTTATGCGTCGCTCCATTGCCATCACTGCCGCCGCTGCCACCGCTGTCCGTTCATGGTTTTGTTTATGTACTATTTTATGCATGCACATATGTATGCAGGTGTGTATGTGTATATATCATTGGCGTGTGGTATGCAGCCTTGAATTAGTTCGGTGCACTCTCTGGGGAACTCCCCGTGCTCCACCGAGAAACATAGGGATGGTGATGGTGATCATCCCAGTGTATTTCAATTTTTTTGCTCATTTTCTTCTGAGTTGGATGGTGGTTTTTTCATCTTTCTTTCTCACCGTGAATTCGTTTCTATACACTCTATCGGTTGTTTCTGTTTTTCCATATTTGTTTTGTACATTTTCGTGCATTTTAGCATTGCTTCTGGTGTGCTTCTAGCTAGTGTGGAAGTTGTGTGCTTTTTTTTGTTCGTATCTTTACACTCTCGCGCATACGGTGCGGTGACTGTGAGCTGCTGCTACAAAACGTCTTCTGGTATTTAACGAGCGCTTCTCGAAGTGGACCCTAATCAATATTGTGTTGCACCATAGCTCTATTGTGAGTTCCGGCCCTAATCAAAGTCGTGTGTGCTGATGAAGGTGCGCGGCGCGGGTCAGCTGGGGTAGGTAGGCCCAAGCTCGCAAGAGCTCAACTAGTTTGCGGAGATTGTTTTGCTTGTTATTTTTTGCTTCCCTGGGAGTCTCTCATCTCTATTCCTATAGAATAGCCAGTGTTTCGTATTCGTTTTCGTATTCGTATTTTTGTATCCGCTTTTAGCTTCGGCACATTTTGTGTATCTTTATGCTGGCTGATGGACTTTGTTTGGCGTTTGTTGCAATATTTTTTTTTTTTGGTTTTCTGATTTCAACTTGTTCTTTCCGCTGAATTTCCAATTCAATTCTCGTCGTCTACTTCCTTCATACCTTCTAGTTATAATAAACCGGTTGCGTTGTTTTCTGGTTTTTCTATGCAGAAAGAGATGTTCTCCTCGGAGCAAGTACCTCTATATCCTTTCCTTCTAGATGCCCGGCCCGTCCAATCCAGCTAGGAGAGTACCTACCTACCTATACATCGAACACATACCACTCGTCCGTCATAATCAATTCCAAAGAAAGGAAGTGATTGTTTTTTGCTTAGTCCATGCTTTTACTTGTGTTTTTCTTTTTTGTAAACGTTCCATTGGTAGTAAAAATAGCAATCTTTAACTTTAGGCCTCAGAGGGGTGTATCCGTGAGGTGTTGAAAATATAAGTACGATTCTATGGATGGCATTCGTTATGTTTACCATGAACTTGGCATTGAAAGCACTATAGAGTCAACATCAAAAAATTGACAGCAAATTATAGTTTTTTGTTGATATGATTGTTAAAGAGTGTTTTTGGAGGAAATCAAGCCCTTATATTCTTACAATATGTGAATTTGTTCATACAATTTTGACATTGCATTCCATTCATACCAACAAATTTAGAAGTCATTTAATAGAACTACTAATGACACGATCAATACTATCGGGCTGCATCTAAGTTTTTTCTTTAATGGCTGGGAGCAATCTGGTGGAATTTTGTTACCCGTATTTTGTTTTAAAATGAGCATTTCGCAATTTCTTGTCTTTAGTTTTAATCATTTCGCATTTAATTGTTTCCCAAGTCCTTACTTCGTTATGTTTTAGTTTGACAAGATCACCATTTCGCATATTACATTCGCTTTCTATTACTCTCCTACGTGTAGATTCATAAACATAAACGTCACATATTTGCGCATCACTGCATTTTTGCGCACCTGATGCGTTTGCAAATGGGTAAGCAATATACTCGGAACATTGTTTTTGATTCTAGTTTATTCGAAATTTTCGCATTATTTGATGCAAATTTGCAATAATGACAGATTGCACATAAAATGATGCGTGTTTGAGAAATTTATGAATGTTTGAAAGAAGTGATTGTGCATCATTTCTATTTCTTGGAAGTGTATGTTTGCGAATTCACATTACTTATTATTTTGCATTTGCATATTGTTGTTTAGATTTTAAATCCTTAATTTTGAAATTTCACATTGAACATGTTACTGAACTTCTTGCGAATGATAATTCGAAGCAGCAAACCAAGTTTAAATTAAATGCTACTTATATCACTTTCATAAAATTAAATACACTTTTTATTTTAATTTTTTTGGTTGTACCCCAAATATTTTTGTTTCCATGTTTTAAAATTCATATTTTTATGTTTGGTTAATCGGCAACGAGTGAAATATTTGAAAGCTTTGGAATAAACAATTTTTCAAATTGATCTTAATATAAAGCTGAGTAAATTTATTTTGACATTTCTTTTTGTGACATTTATTGTTCTGTCAAATAAATTATGTCAAAATAATTTACAATTTAAATTTATTATCACTTTCCATAAGATCTATTTTCAAAATCTAAATTTCGTTTTCATTTAGGGGTCCTTTTTAACAACTTTTGTTTTTCCATCACTTCAAACACCTTCCATTGGCAGTTCGGAGTAATGGCGCAACATCTTAAACAGCCTATTATTAATATGATACTACTTAACAATTTGCTAACTTTAGAGTAGTTTACTAACACATTCTTAATTTTAATCATTTTCTAACTAGTACGTACTAAAGCAATTTTCTTAATAAATTGCTTCTGAACACGTCTAAAATAATGACAGTTCATGCAAACAACTAACTGGCTGAACACAATAGAATGCTGCAACTGGAGCTGCAGCTGCAACTGGAAGAGCTGTCAAAAAGTGTCGTACGTACTTTTTTTTATGTGCCCACAATGAGGCTGTACAGCTTTCATTGTTTTGTTGTCATTTGTTGGGTCAGGTGTTGAATCTTTGGCAAATTGTAAATATTTTAAGTAATTGAAACTATAAAATGGACACTGAAATTGAAGATTTTCGTCCATTATTTTAATTAAAATTTAACCACGAAATCACAATACAACAAAACAACACTTAAAATCACAGACAGATATATAAAATTTGAAATGTCAAAAATGCTGCACGAAAAAGTTAAAAGTTCGCCAACTCTTGCAGCACCGACTGCAGCACCGACTGCAGTTGCGTTGTGTTGTGTTCGTAACATTGAATTTACGTGTATTGAATATTTTGACAGCTATTCCAGTTGCAGCTCCAGTTGCAGCTCCGTCTCCATTGTGTTCAGCCAGTGAGTAAACAGACCTTGTTTGACGTTTGTAAATGTCACATGGTCATATGAAGTAAGCACGATACTAAAAAAATAAAATAGGTATTCAATGGTTTTAACTTTAATAAAAGGGTAGAGAAAGTAGATGCTATATTCGATCAAAATTTGCAAAAACGTTGTTTTAACCTAGTTTCATACTAAAACAGCCTTAACATCGTACTAACTCAACTAAAATTTTACGCCAATGTCTTTGTATTGCTTTTCTCAAATCGATTTCTTCTGCATACACATTTACTTAAGGCTTTTTTGACTGATTACTTGTCAATTTGACAAAATGTTTGAAGAATCCATTTTTTAAAGAGTGACGTTTAAAAGTGTGTATTTAAATTCGGGAAGACAAGTTAATATTACATTGGAATCAAGAAATCCGAATAATTGAAAACACCATTATTAGATCCTTTTTGTCAATATATGTATATGAAGAATGTACTGAACATTTTTTTTTTCAGAGCGAAAAATATAATGAAGTTTTTTGTTTTATTCACTGGGTTACAAAAAAAAGTGGCGCACCTTTAAATTTTAGAATATTTTCAAGAAAATAAACAAAAACAAAATTTTTTTAAATGCAGTTTTGCTTATCGACATAAGTATATTGTTGAAAACCGCATGTCGGATCCAAAAAAAAAGATACTTGATTTTTTGGACCCACCCTAATATGTATGTTTATTTTTTAAATAAAACGTGTTCAAATATTTTTGTGTGTATATTCTTTTCCAGTTTTTTTCAAGGTTTTCGTAAGTTGAAAATGAAATGTTCATAGTAAATTTCTGGGATGAATATTTTAATTTTTAGTTGACCGACTCGTGCAATTATACGGGTTTCGTTTAATTGAACAGGTCGGTCAATTAAGCGGGGTTTCGTTAATTGAACCACCCGGATAATTGACCGAAAAATCTGACAAAATGGTCAGTGCAATTAAGCGGGGAATACTGTAATTGAACTTAACATTAAAATACGGCTATAATCTAAATTTATATCTCTAGCTGTAGAGTTAAACAAAGATTTAAACCTTAAATGACACACTGTGTTATTTTGATACCAAACCATTTTCAATCGAACTTTTTGAAGTGTAAAAATGTTAAAAATTTTAATCTGAAAATTTCTTGCGTGATAAGTTTTGGCACAACAATGTAGGCTATACTCGAAAAAAACGTAAGGCTTTGGACCCGACCTCTTAAACAAAAGGGATATAAAACGCAAAGAGTGCACCTATATTTAGTTGGGCGCCATTTATTCTAACTACTATTTTAATTTGTGAGTTAACTTTATAGCTATAAACTAAATCAGTTCAATTGACCATGAAATTCATTTAAGTTTTCTTAGAAATTTATTTTGAAGGTCAAGAGATACTGAACAAAATAATAAAACTGTTTGTTATGAAGTTTCTAGAGATTAAAAAATAAAACAACGCATTGATTATGCGTGCATCAATCAAATTCTTCTGTACGCGCAGCAGCCACACAATCTGCAATGTGTGGTTATTCAAATGCACCGATAGCTACTCCTACTTTTATTCAAAGCAGTCATTGCGTTCCACATTTTTAGGATCAGAGTCAAGGTTTATGTGTCCCGTTTTGCTTTTTGCATTTGTTTCTTTTTTTTTTTGCGCCGCTTGCTTTTAAACCAAAATAATATAGTTAAAAATACCGCAAGCCAACTTTTCACTTATCTCACTATGCATGCAACACGTTTTTCATGCACAACCCACCGCCCCGCATCCTCAATACTGTCCATTTCACCGCACACCGCCAATGGATGCATTTCATTTTCATCCATGGCAGGCAGGCCTGATGAAGAGCGGCACTCTGTATAGTCTTAAATGCATGCAGCAGCGGTAGCAAAACGTTGTTGTTTGCATCACGCCATGTGGCGATTATTTATGGAGCAATGGCAATCTCGGGAAAATTTCGCTTTCCGTCAAGTGACTGCACGAATAATTTTCCAATCGCTGCTGCTTCTGCTGCTGTTGCTGCTGCACCAGTGCAACCAGCCATATAGCTAAATAATATACAAGATCGAAGCTCCCTCTGCCGGCATAAGATTATGACCATGGCATCGGCACAGGCTTGACTAGCGGTTGGAAGGGAAAGTTGTGTTGCTCATATACAATAGATTTTCCTCTCGATTTCTTTTTTTTGTTTTTTTTTTATTTTGTGCAGTTAGTGCGCGATCGCGCAATTTTCTTTTGGCGTCAAAATGCGCGTACATATAGAAATTTGTTTTCCTTTCTCCTTTTTCTCTATAGTGTTTTCCTTTCATTTGCTAAGAGTTATAAGACATCGAGTAAGATTTTCTTTTTGTTATTTTTTTTTATAATGGGCGAACTCTTGATTAACCTGTATTAGTGATAGGCATAAATTGCTGGTTTGTTTATTTTTGCACAAAGAAAATAACAGTTATTTCCTCTTAACAATTGTTATTAATTCTTCTATGGGTTAGAGCTAATTTTATTTAACTTAATTGTTGGTTTTCTCTTCATGAATATTGTTTTGGTTTAATTTGATTAAAACTAAGAATAGTGAGAATCAACAAGAACAAACATTTTTTAGTTCAATTGCTGATTTCTATAGAACACACATTTTTTTCAAGGTTGAAACCAAATATGGAATAGAATTAAGTTTTTGAATTACACAAGTATTTCTCAAGGGAAAAATAAGTAGATTCAGATGACATACGAGTAATGAGATTTGTAGACACTTTGTATTTCGAAGAAAGAAAACAGCTCAAAGCTCGCATTGCAGCAACGTCAGCAGTAGGCAGAATCGAGCTAGAGTCTGCGTACCGCATGAAGATGAGAGAAGTTCACCGTAGCGTGCGACGTGACAAGCGCAACTATATCAACGCATTGGCAACAGAAGCAGAAGAGGCCGCAAGTAGGTGCGACAGTAGGACCGTCTACAGAATTACCAAGGAGCTAACTGGTGTCCAAAGCTCTAAACAACACCTGGTAAAGGGCATATACGGATCACTGCTAGTTTTGGATGAGGACCTGATCAAAAGGTGGAAGGAACACTTTTCTGCGGTTTTAAATCGCATTTTCACCAGCGAAGTCAACCTAACACCCAATGAGCCGTCCGTAGTAACAAATTCCCGAATACGCACTGTACCCCCCAGCAGAGAAGAAATCTTAACCGCAATCGGAGCACTGAAGAACAACAAGGCGGTTGGACTTGACGGTATTCCCGCAGAACTCTTACGAGCAGCGCCAACAACATCGTCTGAGCTCCTGCACCCACTCATAGAAATAGCTTGGGAAACAGAAAGTTTTCCTAAGGAGTAGAAAAGGGGATGATTGTCAAGCTTCCAAAGAAAGGAGACCTTACGCAGTGCGAAAACTGGAGGCGAATCTGCGTGCTGCCTGCTGTAGCGAAGGTTATAGCAAAAATCGTCCTAGGTCGAATAAAAGACCATCTAGAAGACACACTTGACGCCGAACAAGCAGGTTTCCGTTCCGCACTGGATCTTCCTGCGTGGATCACATCTACACCTTGCGGATCATCATCGAATAGTGCGTTGAATATCGATCACCACTTCACCTGCTGTTCATCGATTTCGAAAAGGCGTTTGACAGTGTCAATAGAGAATTTATTTGGCTTGCCTTGCGCAGGAGGGGCATTCCGGATAAATTGATCGCTATAATCAAGGCTACATATGAAGGATCGAAATATCACGTTCTGTATAAAGGAAGGTTGTCAGAGGAGTTTGAAATCCAAAGTGGCATTAGACAAGGTTGTATACTGTCACCAATACTGTTCCTGTTGGTAATAAGTGATGTGCTGCATGCAGCACTTTGAAATCCAAAGTAGCATTAGACAAGGTTGTACACTGTCACCAATACTGTTCCTGTTGGTAATAAGTGATGTGCTGAATGCAGCTTTGTCGACTTTAAATGGAGGAATTTAGTGGAATCTGCTATCACACCTGAAACATCTAGACTACGCGGATGACGTGTGCTTACTCTGTCATAGGATCATGGATCTCCATCAAATGACAACAAGGGTGGAGAGAGAAGCCGAAACCGTCGGGCTTAAGAAAAATACGGCAAAAACTAAAAGGATCAGCCTTGGAACTTCCTCATCTACTCAAACAGATATTTCTGGACAACCAGTAGAGACGGTAGAGAGTTTTCAATACCTTCGGAGTATTGTCTCTACTGATGGCGGGACCGAACTAGATATAACCAGCCGAATCGGGAAAGCAAAGGCTGCGTTCGGAATGCTGTCCAAAATATGGAGAAATAACTCTATAAGCGTAAAGACCAAGCTACGACTGTTCCGCTCCAATGTAGAATCCGTGCTTCTTTATGGATGCAGTACATGGAAAGTAACACCCACTGTCACAAGAAAGCTGCAAACGTTCGTAAATAGATGTCTGTGAAACATCTTGCGGATTTTCTGGCCTAACCGTATCTCCAATGATGAACTTCATGCGAGGACTTTTCAGGAACCCATCGACTCTATAATACGAAAACGTAAGTGGCAGTGGATTGGACATACGCTTCGAAAAGGCCACGAGTGTATTGCGAGTCAAGCGATGCAATGGAACCCTCTCACGAAAAATTCGATATCATTTTTTTTTTTAAATTACAAAGTCCAGTTTTCGTTGGGTCAAGCCAGGCTGTATACTGTCACCAATACTGTTTCTGTTAGTGAAAAGCGATATATTACACGCAGATTTGTCGACTAGAAATGGAGGAAATCATTAGGCTTTGTTATGGAACTTCAAACATCTTAACCATACCCAGACGACGTATGCTTAGTCTCTTATAGATCTCTGGATCTCCATCGAATGACAACAAGGGTGCAGAGGGAAGCTGAAATCGTGGGGCTTAAGATCAATACGGTAAGAACAAACGAACCAGCCTTGGAACTTCCCTATCTAAGTCTATAATTCTAAAGAATTGATGGAGATTTTGGAGAATTCTCAATATATTGGGATCATAGAAGGTGGAACCGAATAACATAGATATGCAGCCAATTCGGTAAAACAAATGCTGCGTGGAAAAAATTACTTTATAAGCTTGTATTATATTATAATATTGATTCCCTGCTTCTTTATACGTAGATGCAAAACTTCGAAGGTCATATCTGCTGTCACAAGAGAGCCGCAAACGTTCATTAAAAGATGTTTGCGGAACATCTTCAAGATTTTGGCCTAACCGTATCTACAATGATGATCTTCATAGGGGAATGGATCAACAACCTACTGACCCTATTTTACGTATACGTAGTTAAAAATGAAACGAATGCATTGTGAGCCAAGCGATGCAATGGAACCCACTCACCCTAGATAATTAGATAATAAATCTTCCAAACTATTCGAAACATGCACGAGCTTTCAGCAAGAACATGCGCTATTACGTGACCTCTCCAATCATGTTCAGGAACACTTGCGTTCAGGAGCAGATGGTGGACATGTCAGTCGTCAAGACCGAGGGCGCACTATTTTCAACAAATTTGTTTAAATTTTCTGTTCCGTAATAGAGTTTTTTACAATCGATCGAAACTTGCTGATCTTAAAATAAAAGAGGACGAGTGCACAACATCACTGTAGATACCAACAACATAGAAGTTGCTTAGGAGTTGATCTAGCACGAAGTAAATATTAAATCCACGAAGCTCTTACAAGGCACAGCTTCTTCAATTTGGTATTAACAAATTGGTTCAAAGCTCCTCACACGTAAGATGAATTACACGCTCTACAAAACATTTATACAGCCAGGCCTCTTCAACACCTATAGTATTGAACGATATCCAGTAAGGAAGAGCTCTTTCGAAAGATATATTTTTCGACAGATATTGCGTGCTTTGTAAGCGACGAGATCAAACTTTATGATTTTTACCAAGATGTGGATGTAATTCAGAATGTCAAAACACTTCGACTACATGGGCTCGGCTGGATCAAATAAATCTTCACAGAACAGAGTCTTCCAATACCAGGCCGCAGTTTCAAGGCAACAAGAAATACCAAACTTCAGATGAAAGGACCAGCCATCGGAGATGCCAGAGGGTTTAGTTAAGATAACTGGTAACAACGTGCTCGGGGTCTTAGAGAGTGGAAAGCTGCTTAGCTTATTTGATGCTTCAGAACTTGGATCCGATGTTCAAATTATGTGTCATGGAAGATCTTAAAGAGTAAAGCTTCATAGAAATCACAGTTTGATTTTGCGAAGAAGTTTTAAGTATTATAAAACTTGATCAAGCATCTGAACTCTATCTATGGTATGAGTAACCAAAGCTGCTTAACTACTCTCGATATGTGTCAAAGCTGAAAACCTAATCACGGAATAACTGAATCAATTCCTGCTGCTACTATTATAAAATCTAACGGTACAGAACATAAAAGAGAGAGAATAGTCCTCTTAGCAGCTGGATTGCTTGTCATAATAGCATAAATGAAAATGAGAACATTGCCGAACTCTCAGTGTTCCGTTTTCAATTTTCACATAACCATTAAAAATAAGTTAGATAAATTAGGGACGTTTATGGCTTGTAGAGAGCCTACACCTACTCACATATATCTCTAAATTTACTGTGTGCGTGTTAACGACAGTCAAGAAGGCTTGAAATGTTCGCTAATGAGCAGCACAAGGGACACTCTTAGAGGATTTGTCACTTCCTCGCTAGATGCATTACACCCCTGGAAAACAACTTATCCAACCACCAGCCATTATTACACACAAAACGTCTTCTATTTGCAAAATAGAAGTCTACAAATAGAAAGTCTCCAAGAAAGGAAAAGTCGTCCGAGGGTTTAAAGCCAGAACTTGTGAAAGGCAAATCAATAGGAGCTGACCAGTATGCTGGACAACTACTCGAAGGGAAGCCGTGTGAAGTTGTTAAACTATTAAATTACGAGTAAACCGTTGTAAACTCATTGCACAATCAAGAAATACTTGAAAACTTAAAAGCTACGAATATTAATTTATAAGTGGATATTCTCTCAATATTGCAGCCACCGCCTTGTTGCCTAACAAAATCCCTTTCACAACTTCCCCCAATAGTACCAAAAAAAAGAAACAAACATAAACGATTCATATCCCCTAAACAAACCTCAAAATTCTTTCATTTCTGACAAAACGGTCTGTGAATAAGCAAACATTTACCCGAACCTGATACTACTCTCGAAATCCATGCAGATAAACAACTTCTGAAAAGCCAGACAAAAGCCAAACTCCTCACCGATGAATTAAGAAACTGATCATAAAAAAAGCGATCATCAATTCCAAGATGTTGGCATGTAGTACATGCAATGAAAGAACCCAAGCCAATAGTACAAAAACCTAAGGAACAACACAAACTCTTCCGAAATCCACAATTTTGAGCATAAAAGTATAGGTACTTAGTTGGAAGTTAAGACTATAAAAATTGCACCACTATACGAGTGTATATACAACATACAAAGAGAACGAATCTTTTACTTCCAACACCGATAGTTGTCTATTACAAAATCGATGGTGCAACCCGACACAATGCACCTATGTACTGCAACACATGCCATCCGAGATCCAACATCAAAAACACTGAAGAACCAACCTTCAGTTTTTCGCTCTAAGCCATTGTAGAATACGCCAGCAACGATCTCTCTTGTACACAAAGTTCTCCGCACCCCACGCAGATTGGCGTTTATTCAAATTGCATCCCGCCGCCGGCGCCGCCGCGCCGTTGGTCGGTCGTATAGTCATCGACGCTGCCAAGATCTTCTCAGGGAGCCCGTTTCTCTTCTTCGGTGGCTGCTGCCACATCCGTATCGTCGTCTTCCCGTCTTCGACGAGTTCGTCGGTCGTCGTCATGGGTAACCTATGAAAGAGGAAATGTCTTAAACTGGAAATGGTTGCTTCTTGTACCCTCGAGTGCCAGCGGCAGCAATGGTGAAATCTTTGCCAAACCAACTCCGATGGAAAAGGGGAAATAAAAATCTTCTAAATCACTAGAATCCCCCAGAGAGACGAGATCTCTGGTTGCACATTTGCAACCTAACAACCTAAACCTATCTATCTAACCGACGAATCCGTCTGTCTTTCACACTGGCTAACAGTTGGTTCGTTTGGCATTTTATTGCAGAATCTTTTCCTGTTTATATCTCTACTCTCGGCTGTGGCAGTGGCACTACTCCGCTGACATTATTTCCAGTTTGGCGGAATAGAGTGTGTGGATCGGAACAAAACCAGCATCAGGCATTAAACGAAAAAAAAAGAAGACATGGTCTGGTTGGTTTTTCTTTCTTCTTCATCTTCCATCTACTCCTATATACATACCTTGTGAGCCAACCAGCCCAACAACGATGAACGATGAAGGAAGGAGTTCGGCGGGCCATAGCTATTTTAGTTCGGTTGGTTTTCCCACTGCTCCAAAGCCCCAAAGACTTCCATTCCTCCTCCGGTTGACTTCCTCTTAATGGCTTTTTGTGCATTTTTTGTATGCTCTTTAAGTGGATGTGCTGATGCTGCCACACACATAATAGCTTTACTGCATGCATGCATGTCGATTGGAAATTGCTCAATTCGAGAAAATTCGCATTTTCGTTTTGATGATCGAAATCTCGAAACAAATTATTCTACTCGGTTCGGACAATTGGTCAGTTGAGTGTCAGTATCTGTCAGAATACAAGATTATCAATATCTGTCAGTTAGTACATTCAGATAATTGTTGTAACAGCAGCAGTAGCAACACACAATTATCGAAAATTCGATTTCGAATAAAATGACATGTGTCAACTTACTGCGCTCGCATTATCACCTGCTGTCGTGAAGTGATTAGTATCGCAAACTTCTGTTGAAACTACATTGTTTGGAGAATTTACGAGACTACTGTCGACTCCTACTGTCTGACAGCGGGCAAGTCAAGAGACATAAAAATAAAACAAGACATTTTAGCGCGAACTTTAAACACTGCCTTTTGGTTATTTTTTATTCATTTTTCATTTATTTATTTGTTGATTTTGTTTTCTTTCGTTTGACACAAACTGGGTCATAGCGCACGTCACACATAATACATTATATGGCCAGCAAATAGTCTGGCGATAACGGTTTGTTTACAAGGAAATCATATGAACTTCCTCTATCTGAGGGGGTGGAGGAGGAGGTGTTGCGTTTTAGTTTTAAAGTTAGTGTGTTGTTACTACTTACACTGCATGCTTTAAAAAATATGATTTATAACAAGACACATTTCTATAAAATCATCATCAGACTAGAATAGTTTTGGGATTTTCTTCTGCAAAAGGTAAGACATGATTATGAAGCCTAAAATTATAAACAGGATAGGATAAGCAGGATAAACAATTTTCTAACTTTATAGTAGGTTACTAACTCATTCTTAATTTTAAACATTTTCCAACTAGTATCGTACTAAAAGAATTTTCTTAATAAATTGCTTCTGAACACCTAAAATAATGACATTTCGTGTAAAAAATAAGTACACGAACCTTTTTTGAAGTTTGCAAATGTCAAAGAGTCATATGAAGCTAGCACGATACTAAAAAAATAAACTAGGTATTCGATGATTTTAACTTTAATAAAAGGGTAGAGAAAGTATGATGTTAAATTCGATTAAAATTTGCAAAATCATTGTTTTAACCTAATTAACTATTTTTTTTAAAATAATATCTACAACGGCGACTGCTGCCGAGAACAAAACAAGATAAAGGTCTATTTGTGTTCGAATTTGTTGTTAGAACTAGACTCAGGCAAAAAGTTTTGAGTTTGAACTGTGTGACCGAGAGCCCCACGACGATCCGGTAACGGATTCAGGCTGGTCGACTTTGCTGTGGGGCGAGCTCTTCTGTTATCTAGAGGCAGTTCAAACATCTCGATATTCACAAAGGGATATTTAGATTCCCTGATAAATCAGCAGTTAACCAGATTGACTAAATTGCGATCGAAGAAAGGCAATTCTTCATTATAGAGAACGTTTCCTAGGGATCTTCATCGACTAGAACCAGTCACTCGTTGCAGCCATGGTACGACTGCCAAAACCTCGAAGTACATTGAGGAAGATCGACCTTGGACGGCTTCAATAGCAATAGATCGCCAGGTCCTTCGCATATCGAGACTCTAACAACCTCTTAAGAAGTCCAATGCCGTCAGAATCAATTATTGAGACTTATTAGTACCATTTAGAAGCAGCCATCAGAGATGCAACTTCTGACGTGCTGGCCCTTACACGACTACTAAAACGAAACCTTTGTGTTTAGTGTCGGCAACCGCATGCAGATAGACAACTGGCATAGCGGCGCGCGCCGCACAGAAGGACCTTTACTTTCAGAAAAGGATAGATGTACACTGCTTTTCAAGTAAAAAAAAGAAGAAGCATGAGAAGTGCTCGATCAAGAAAGTAGAGGAAGTCATAACACGAATGAAGCTTGGAAGTTTTAGTTTAATACAGCACAAGGATGAAATCCCCGGAGTCTGTAGGGGCAATCAAGGAACCATCGTGATAGAACTGCAATCAATGCTGAGATTATGGAGAGACCATTTCTCCTGGACGAGGTGAAGATAGCTTTATCGAATCTTGTGTCCAAAAAAGCCACTGGAGCTGACAGCATCACTGCCAAACTGTTCAAAGTGACAGACGATAACTTGATTGGGAGCATGCGCCTGCTCATTCGCAAAATATTGTCGGAAGAAAACATGTCTGTTAAATGGATGGATTTCAATGCTGCGCATTATAGCTTCTATGGGGATGAGCTGTATAGATCAATCTCTAGTTTTGGCATCTTGGCAAACTTGTTCTCTTATGCAGGATGATAATGGAAAACGCACGCTGCTCCATCAAAGTGGAATAAGATCACTCCGATTTATGTGATGTCAAAAAAGGTTAAAGACAAGGCGATGCCATATCATGCGTCTTCTTCAATATCGTTCTCGATGTCAGTGGTACGTTTGTGAGCATTGAGACGGGAGCGAAAAAGATAGGTGCGCGCAAAATGATTAAAGAAACGGGGACATGACCAAGTATATGCTGTTATCCAGAAAGGACACGCAACACCTACGTCTTGGACAGCGATTTTTGCATAACAATGTCGCCGACTCCCGTTGATATTTAAGCAATTTTGTTTCTAATGCTGTTCTTAAGAATAAAGGTTGTGGTCGGTTTGTTGATATACACCTTTTCCTTCAAGTAAAATCAGGGCATCGGGGGAACCGCTTTCCCAAATGGCATACCATACAAATACTCTGCGAGGGCTTATTAACAAAACCAGCCAAATTGAAATGCGCCTTGTCGCTGATAATGATTAGTTGCGAAAAATGACGATCGTCTATAGCGAGCTGTAAATGTAAAACTCGAGCACTCCAACATTGCCGACAATAATGGGCATTTCCTTGCAACTGGAATAAATTGCTATCGACCACTCTCTACGACTGTCAAATTTCATTCACAAAAAAATGGCAGCCAAATTAAATGGAACTAAACATAAAATGCTAAAACAGTTCTGTAGTCTATGGGATCTTAAGAAAAATACTACCAAATCGAAAATAATGGTTTTCAAGTCTAGAAACAGATCTATTGTTTATGTACGGAACTGGACCCTAGATGGTGAGATTTTTGAAGTGGTAGATAAATTTGAGTATCTTGGATATAATGACATCCAATTTGAATGTTCACGCGCATATTTAAGTAAAAAAAAATGCTGCGAAAATTGCAATGAATACCATATGGTCTCAGTTTTTTGCCAACAATTTCGTGGATCCTGTTTCAAAATTCAAAGTCTATAACGCTACAGTGAATAATTGTCTCTGCTATGGGAATGAAGTTAGAAGAAATAAAAAAAAAATAGAAAACCTGCAAAGGTATTTTTTAAAACGAATTTTTAGGTTACCTTCCAACACCCCTAATTACACTTTTCACCTGGAGTCAGGTTTACCCCAAATATTCCTGAAAAATCTAAAGGCAAATGCGGATTATATTGTTAAGGTATTGAAGCGATCAGATCGAAACCGGCAGAAACGGATTTTTATGATTTGTTTTAGATGCGGTTACAGTCCGATCAAAAACTGGTATGACCTTGCTATAACACATAGTTTTGCAATATCATTGACAGTGGACAATTTAGAAGATATACAACATTCATTATACGAAAATGTATATCTGTAATAGATGATACAATGTACCAGCTGTGTATTTTGCGAGGGACAGAATCAGCATCAAGGAGTACATACAGACAGCTTAATCTCAAACTAGGAGAAAACAACTATTTTAGAGAAGAGTTTACCGTATTCGAAATGAGTTTAATTTTCAAGATTAGAACCGAAATGCTTGATCTGAATTTTAGGCCTCATAGAACAGATTTAAACCCTGTGTGCTCGCTTTGCAACCTTAATCAGAACGAAGATGTTTTCCATTTCTTAGCGCTTTATCTAGTTCTGCAGGAAATCCGAAGACTTTATTTTTGTTCTAGTTTTCCTTCGCTATAGTGCAATGTGTCAGGATTCTTAATGGAGACCTTGGTTGGAAGCCTTTTATACGCTATGTTTCACACGCAAGAAACTTTGGAAATGAATATTTAAATATGTTTTGAGATATAATTATAATTGTTTTTTTTTTTTTTTGTTTTAGCCAAACTAAAAGCCTTTACCAAAAATAAATATTTTAAATATGCAGTCCTGCAGACTAGAGTCAAAGGTGTAAAATTATTGTAATTTTTTGTAAGTATAAGAAATTAGACCGTCACAGTTGCTTAGTTGCGAAGCCTTGTACAACGCTTGTACTGCGCTACTGGCCAAGCAGACCGTTCCAGAATAGACTTTTTTGCACGAACGATTTCCGAGTGTTCGGATTTCATTCATTCATTCATCTCACGCGCAGACGATATGATTTGGACGGAGAGATCGTACGATTTGATCCCGTTAGACTTCTTCTTGTAAGGTTTTTTTATGTCAAAAATCTATGCAAATAAACCAAAAACCACCACTGGCCTGAAATTTCAAGTAATCAATGGAAAATTAGACGTTTCGACAGCGAGTCACCAAGCATTATCAAGTTGTAAAGGACTATTCATATGAGAGCGACCAACGACCAATGAATGAACGAATATTCGTCCATTAATTTCATTCACTTACACTTGATGGCCAACCACCAAGAAATCAAAAATAAAATTTGATTTTGAGATATCTCCTCCGCGAACAATTAATTCGTTGCTGTGTGGATGATATGTGGAACGCGAATAGACTTTGACAATTCGTAACAATCAGATTGCAATACTTGACGATCAATTAGTTTTATCAAATTTGTCTTATTTTATCATATTTTATTAACCTAACATTGATTCCAATTATTTGTCTACAATTTTATTTAGCTTTTGTGAAGAATTTAGGCTTTGACAATGTTTTAAATCCCTTTTTGTATTTTATTCGTCGGTCGTTGTTCGCTCTCATGTGAATAGTCCTTAAGTTGATGCAAAGGATGCGATCGATTCTTTGGTAGATTGTCAAAAAGAAAATGTATCCCACAAAGGTGAAATTGAATATATTGATAAGAAATGAAAGATAAACGAAAACTACGCACTATTCCCAAATTCACTTTCGTGAATCAAGAATTCCGTGAATCGAAAAATTCAAATTTCATGAATCAAGAAAAATAGATTAGGTAAACAGCTATAATGCCCCTGAAACAAACCTACTTTAAATTCACTCTGGGCGATGTTATGGCATTCCATTATTTGTAACATTAATACAAATTAATCAAGTTATTGGTCAACTTCAATAAAAAAAATCAAATAAACTTCATCTTGTGCAATTTTCACCAACTGATTTATTAAACCCCAAAATTGTATACATTCCCCAACATACTGTCCCCCCAAAAATCTAACAACATCCGACCTTCTGCGGTCTAATCGCACATAAAGCAGCTTTAACTTTTGACCAATAATGGATTAATTTTAATAAAGAAAGAGACTGTTAGCGAGTCATTAACCCTTCAAGGTTTTCCTTAAAAAATTCGTATTCACATTTCTCCACCGCAGCGGACGCGTCAGTTGTGTCATTAGACGTGCACTTTTTTGTTTTGGGTAAATTCCAGTTTTAATTTGTTTTGATTTCGTATTAATTTCACCAAACTTGAATGCGACTCGAAATAAAAATCCAACAGACTCTATCCGGTGTGCGACTAAATGGGCGCTTGGATCTAACAAAATAAAATGCGACCATTGACCCGATAAAACAACACTTATGTCTATTCCGTCGTATCTTGAATTGAATTCAAAGCTTTTCGGGGCTAGGGTAGAAGTATTCATCATTTCTAGCACGCATCTCGTGCGAGTAAGATGGCAGACACAAACCCTACAGGTTAGGTCCTGACGGGAACATGTTCCCCGGAGATATGTTTAATGTCCAACTTCTAATTAAATATTCCGGTGAAGGACGATAATGTGTGTGTATAGTGTGCCGCACGAAAAGTTTGTAAGGGACCAAACCACACAACATCCTCGCCTAGACCATCGCTATACGAGTATCGTGATGTGCCCAATTGTGAGACAAGTGTCCAGACGCACATATCCTGGGTGGAAGTGTATGGAAATACGAAATTGTCCCGTGTTGTTCTTGTTGGACTGTTAAATAAAAGAACATGGAATACATGCCGCCGCCGCCGCGTGCTTCTACCGCCACCAACCGGCCGCAGGTCACTTACCGCCACTTATTCACCTTCGTCGGTCGGTCGTCGCGCGTTCAATTTTTGTCGTGCACTACGTGTGGGCGGTGGCTATGGCGGGGCCCTTAGATATGTACATTTTGAGTGATTTGTTTGATGGGGCCGCAATGTTGCATTGTGCGCATTGACAAATGAAATACGAATAACAATTCGATTTCTACAAATTTTTTTTGTAACGTTTCATTTTTTATTCGAAGTACCTATATTTATTATTAATTTTAGTTCCAAATGGTTGTCAGCACGCGCCACCGCTTGTTTTGTGACGTGAGTCGATTGGGCATGTCATGTTATGTTAAAAGCTTCGCCGATGGAATTAATTTAGAAGTGAAGCCGACATGCCAAAGCCCAAATGAATATTCAAATTGAATACTTATTTTACTTTTTGTAAAATTGGAAAAAAAAAATAACACTAAAGATGTTGTTCATCATCGAATAGTAATCAAGACCCTGTTTGGACTGCGAAGATTGAGTTTGGACAGGTGAGACTGATCGTGTTTACGTTATAAGCTTTAAGGCGCCCTATTCGAAGAGCAACAATTTTAACATTTCACAAAAACGAATGTGACACATGAGTCCGGTTTGTATGTTTAGGCCTATGTCTTCCCAGCCGCGGCACTTCTCTCAATCACTAGCTTTCGTGATACCGGACTCAATATTCTCAATCTAAACAGTCTCCAATAAACTGTATGTTTTTCTTATGTGAGAAAACATACTACTTATTAAATTTATAAGTTTTTAAGTTTTTCAACATTTATGTTCCTATGTAGAAAATGGTATTGGTAAGTTTTATTTGTACATCTCAAAAATACTTAGATGAGTTCAAAATTAGAACAAAACCCGAAATGCGTTCTGTATTATATTTTAAAATTCTGTAAATCCATAATGCTGTTTTCCCAATTTCTGGATTTCAAAATTCTTTATTTACAAGTAGAATGGAAGCCTGTCAATGGACTCAAAATGATGTCGAAGATTGGCACACGCGTATAAAAGTTACAGTATGAAAAAGCAAGGAGGGAGTATATAAAAATTTCGTTAATCTTAAAAATTTACTAATGTTTGGTCAAAAACACAAATATTGAGAATTAAGAATAGGGAGTTTATTCCTAAGAATCGGAATACCGTACTTAAAAATAAATCAATTAAACGTTTGGTTCAAACAAAGAAGAGCATTGAGCCATACAGAATATTTGTAAAAAGGTTATCCAAAAATCTTCATGTTTATTTAGTACAATTTTTAAATATATATTTGCAATCTATCACCTTTTTGTTGAAAGTAGAACAGTAAGACCCGCTTAAGAGAAACGGCAAAATGTCACAGCCTTTCTTTCACTTAAGCGGGTTTTTCACTTAAGCGAACCCCGCTTAAGTGAAAAATAATTTCCCTTAAGCGGAATTCGGATAAGTGAAAAAAAAATTTCACTTAAGCGGATTTTAAAATTCCATTAAGCGGAGATTTATTGTTAGAAACAATATTGTTTTTATCTTTTGGACTTGCCTTGAAAAAATTTAAATAAAACAACGATTAAATAACACAAAAATAATTTATTGAAAAACGAAAACTAGAAAATTTTTGTTCTGTTCGATTCAATTTTTTTTTTCACTTAAGAGAGTTTTTTTCAATGAAAAATATTAAAAATTTACTGAAAATATGTTTCAGTTATCCGGGTTTTTCACTTAAGCGAGTTTCAATTAAGCGGAGTGTTTTAAGGGAAATTGGTCGGAAAATACTTGGGGATGAAGAAAGTGTTTCAGGTAAGAGGGTTTTTCTCTTAAGTGGGTTTCTCTTAAGCGGGTTTTACTGTACTATATTTTTTTTTCTAATTTAAAGTATTTTTTGCCAATTAAATGATTTTATAATTTTTGTTTATAAAATAAGAATTAATAAAAATATATGGGTAAATCTACCCGTTTAAGTCTGTACAGAATTTTAAAGTAGAAGTTTGGATTTATAAAACTTCGGATTTGAAGAACTTTGGATGTAAATAATTTTGAAATAAGGAATTCTAAGTTAACTGAAGCTAAAATTCATAGAACTTTGGAATACAGGATAATAAAATTACAGAATAATGGAATAGACAATTACAGTCGTGTATAATTTTTTGATTCACTTAGAGACTTTTGGTCTTGCAGAATTTTGAAAAACAGGGTCCTAATCACGTAAGGCTGACGATATCGTTTTTGATATCGACATTAATTGCCATAATTGGTCTTAATTTGAGTGTAAGCATAAGAAATTTCTATCGTGAAAATGATATCGACTTGAATATTTGGTTTTCACTTCGCGTAGATACAAAAAGCTGTCATTTAGTATGGTCTTGTCGATAGCCATTGCACACGATAGCTATCGTCTTGTTGTGTGTGTTGTTTTTTAGTTTTTTCTTATTCACAAAAATAAATATTTAAACAAATATGTTTCCCTGCAACTTTAAAAAAAAATGCAAAAAAAGCAAAATATTGACTATTTCTTTCATATCCATCGCATAGACGATAGTCGTCAGAAAAGCTACATGATGACAGCTCAGAATAACGACCCTTTCGCTACCAAATTGCAAGTACAGTGAAAGCTCTTATAAGCGGACACTCATGGTCCCCCAATTTTTGTCCGGTTATGGGAACTGTCCGGTTAAGGGAAAGCAATAGAAAAAACTTTTTTTTTAACTTCATATTAATTCTGATTAATATTGGATCCACCTTGCCATTTTCCACGAACATCTTCTTTATTTCTTGAAATCTCTGCAGCTTGTGTTTTTCCAATATTAAATTTAAAAAAACTTTGCATAGATAAAATATTTCATGTCGTGACTGAAAAAAAATCAAACCTTTTTGCCAAAGTGCTAACGGATAAGTTTTTGTTGTCCAATGCATTGGCAATTTACATCTTTTCTTTTAAAGAAAGCAATCTTTTTTTTGTTGCCATTATGCAACCCGCTTCTCTTGGCATCACGAGAAAAGAAATAACATGTGCAAAAACGAAACGCGATGGGAAAAGGAAACCATACCCTCTCACCCTCAAAATTAGACCAACTACCCACAGTAATGCCGGTCGTCCACTAGGCGATCAACGCACAAATTTCGAATTCAACGCATTCAACTGTAATGTACGGTGCCTTCAATTCTGTTCAACTAACGGGTTGGATCTAGTTGTTGGCCGTTGCTCAACGAATTGCGCAACAAGTGTACGGGTAGTGTACGAGCTCGTGTTGCTCCATGAAAATGTTCGATCAACACGTTGAGCAACATTTTCAAGATAATTTGTGTTGTTTGTTCAACGCGTTGATCAACTTTTTAATTTTCTTTTGGATTTCTTGACGTAATATTGTGTTTCGTTGCGTTGGTTGCAGTGAAATGTGTCTTCTTGGTTGAACTATTGCGTTGCCATGAACTTGCAGTTGTTGCAACTTGCAAACTGTAGTTTATTTTGGGTTTTCGTCATGGAAGGTGATAAAAACGGAGTGGACCACGGAATTAATTTTGCATTTGATTTCAGCAATTGAGGAAAAGCCCAATACATTGGACATTAAGAGCCCCTCTTATAAAAATCGAGATGCCAGGAAATTGGGTTGGTCTCAAATTTCTTCGAAAATCAATTGCCTAATGTACCGAACTGAAGTCAAAATTATTTCAAGTTTGACGTTTGAGTTTTTTGTTTATCGTGGTGCGTTCAACGCGTTCCCCAACGAGTGATCCTTGGTTAAGTGTACGAAGGTATCAACTCGTTCATCAACTGGTTGAGCAACCATATCGAAAACGCAGTTGATCAACACGAAAAACCTTTTTTTTCTGTCAAAATCGAACAAGTTTATCAACTAGTGTACGAGGTTATGCAACATTTGAGTAAGTTGGTGAACTTGATGTACGGAGCTATTCAACACTGGAATAAGTTTTAAGAGTTGATCAACTAGGTGTGCGAGGTTAATCAACATATGGGAAAGTTGGTCAATTATGTGTACAGGGCTCCAAATGCATTTTGTTCAACTTTAGTTGGTCAACGTGAATTACGTAAATTGCTGCACTAGTGTAAGAGGTTGTAAATTCGTTTATCCAACGAAAGAGTTGAATAAAAAGTTGAACGAAGTTGGTTGAACTTATCGCGCACATAGTGGACGACCGGCATAACTAACTCGGAAAATCCCCTAATAACCTTTCATAACATAACATTGCACTTTCCAGTTATCAGAGCTTCGCGTCCGGTAATCGGCGATTTTCTAAAGATTTACTTACGTTTTAAACATAAAACAGAAACTTTACTTAGAATAGACCTTCTGTTCTTTTCCGTTACATTTTTGAGAAGAAATAATCCCTAAATAAAATAATGTGTCCGCGTATGGGAGGTTTTCTATCTTAAATGGGCAAGAAAACGTGTCCGCGTCTGTTTATGAGAGTGTCCGTTTATAGGAAAGTTATTTGTATGAGATTTTCGAAAAAGAAGTTTGTTCTCGAAAATGTGTCCGTTTAAGGGAACTGTCCGCTTATTGGAGCTGTCCGCAAGTAGAGCTTTCACCGTAAATGCACAAACAGGTTAATACTCTGGTGCGATGTATACCTGAATGGATAGAAGTACATACCAAAGATCGGTAGTAAGAGTGGCATTGTATATATTATAATTGCATACATGAATCAGCGATACCGTGAACAAATATGCATAACAATCCTTCCTTAAAAAATTAATCTACAATTTATTAATATTTGTATTTATAATTATTATGTATTAAATGCATTAAATCATATACATTAAGTTTAAATAGAAAAACAGAATTTACTGATATGTAACACATTTCTTAAATAAACATAACTTAAAATTGATTAATATTTATATATTAATTCGTCATTGTCACAAGATAGGGTGTAGGAATAAAATTGTTCATGTTGCCCAGAAAAAGATCTTTTGGAAAACTTAATAAATTAAATGCAAAAGGAGAAATATTTTTAAATAAATTATCCCCAGAAAAAAAATTTGTCTATTCTTTCAACGAACCCATAATTTAACAGCATCAATATCATGATCTTCCTAACTTATTTTTTCTAAACAGTCTTGTGGCTCTTCAGTCATTTTGTTTTCGGGCAACTAAAAAACCGATTTGGTAAGTCATTTACCAAAGCTTAAAATTATCACTTTTTTGCTTCAAATAATTAACATCGAAAATGTAACATGTTTGCTGCAGGTAAATTGTGACACAATTTTAATATACTTTTTAACTGTTAAGAAAGTTCTTTCTATATAACAGATTTGAACTGACTTTTTCTTTCTCGTTTTGATTTAAATTTTAAAATAGTTCATTAAACCCAAAGCCGAAATAAATCTCATCGAGAGGTTTCAAACAGTACTATTTGAATTCGACTTCACTTTAAACGCTCAGTTTTCGAAGTTTTTTAAAATATGAAACAAAGATGTCAAAGGCACCAAAGGAGATGTCGATGCTCATTGGTTTTGAAATCTTGTACATCACACTGAGGGGGAAAAACCGAAATGGGCGAAATATTCCACATTTTAGTAGTGCGGCTAAAGAAAGAACCTCTGACCTTCTGACAGTCATTCATAACTAGACGAGTATTACGGTGGATAGGGGGGGGGGGGGGGGGTGGCAACTGGCTATTTCATCTGAGAATTTTTGAAAGAAAATGCGATAAAACAAAAATTCAGAAATTTTTGATTATGGCTTCTCTCTTTTAATTTTAATTTGGTTTATTTAATGTGTAGTAACGAATTTATTCGAAATTTCCACCAAGAAATCTAAAGAGTGGACATTCACTAAAAATTGCAGAAATTATATGCATAAAAGTACTTTTGTACAACAAATTGGCCTTTTTTGACTTTTAACCACTTTATTCTCAACGTGCGAAATGTCAAAAATGTCTCTTGAGTAATCCCAGCAGAGTTATGTAAATTAATTTGGTAGTTTAATTTTGGGTAAACTCAAAATTTAATTTATTTCAAAATCAAGTCTTAAGGAGTTAGCTCACCTTAAGCCTCGTAACTAGGATTCTTTCCAATTGAAAAAAAAAACTGGTCCTTAGTGAATTTGTACAAGAGAAAGACTACCAAGGTGAATATTATAAGTTTTTTGCATGCGATTATGGCAAGTATGGAATGTATTTCTAAAATACCTGAACTCCAGGTTTTGATCAGACTTAAAATTATTGCATTTACAGTGATGCCGAAAACCAGAAAAGACTTGCTCTTACAGCTAAGAATTTTTAAAATTTTATAAATAAAACATGAAGGTAGTAGTTAAAAAAAACTCCTAAGATAGTTTTGAGCTCAAATAAATAATGCTGGTTTTTTAAATAAATTTTAATCTACATATGTATAATACAAATTGCAAAATTGTTTGTTTTTCAAGGTTGGACTGCCTCTTGCAAGGAAGTGACAAATTCTCTAGGAGTATCTCTTATTATGAAAAGTAAAGCAATAGCAGTTCGGATTCGGCAGAAAATTTTAGGTCTCCTCTATTCCTGCTAACACGCCCACACAGGATTAATTGAGATTTGTAAGTCATTAGATTTAGACCATTTTTTTTTTAAATTTCAAATAAATACAAATTTGTTTTTTTTACTTGCGACTTATAGGTACTATAAGGAAAGTTATGCATTCGTAAAAAAATCGAACTCGAGATTTTGATCAAAGTTGACATTACGGTGATAGCGAAGACCAAAAAAGTGGGTCTCACAATTCTGTCTGTCTGTCTGTCTGTCGGTTCGACTACGTCTAAACGGCTCGGCCGATTTTCTTCAAACTTGGTAGATATGGGTTTTAATTTTTTCCCCACACGTTTTTTTCTCTTTTTTTTAAGACCAAAAATAACGGTACCTGCCATACGATTTTTTTTTGAAGTTAGTTAAATAATTTTTTTCTTCTCAAAAACTGTACCTACCACAGAATTTAAAAAAAAAAATTGAAAAATTTCATTCGGTTAAAACTAGCTAATGGTTGAAAAAAATTTTCCAAAAAATTGTTATTTTTGGTAGCCCCCCTGGGTCCATTTTTTTTGTTTTTGATTTTCTCGAAAACGGTACAGCCGATTTAAATCATTTTTTTTGTGGCAAAGCTCCTCCAAAGTTTAAATATTATTCTATATTCAAAATTTCAATTTTTTATTTTTTTATTGGATTTTAAAAAACAAATTCAAAAATTTTTTTTGGAAACTCAATATTTCGAAAACCCCAAGATCGATTGTTTTCAAACTTGACAAATAAAATTTTCTTAACATAATCTGCAATATTTGAGAAAAAAAAATTTGTTTTATCTAAAACTAACGGTACCTTCCATACAAATTTAAAAAAATGGTTTTCGAAAATAGTATTTTTCTCGAAAACGGTTCCGAGAATTTTGCTAAATTTTTTTTTCTTTTGATTAATCTTTACGATCTATAATTTAATAAAAAGAAATTTGAAATCTAGATATTACTGACTATACCTACCATAGAACGATTTTTTCGAATTTTGAATTTCTCATTATCGGCATAACGGATTTTAATGAAATTTTTAATAAAGAAGCTCCAAAAAAGTTAAAAAAACATTGCATTTCAAAACTTAAAAAAAAATATTTTTCCAATTTTAAAAAAGTCTTTTTTTTTTTTTGAAAAATTCGATATCTCAAGAACGGCTTAGTATTTTTTTTTGGAAATTTAACTCTTACTTGTAGAATAATAAAAATTTAAGGTCCGCGTACCAAAATTTTTTCTTAAAAATGTATTCTTTAATAACATCCGTTTTTAAAATTCCTAGTCTATTACAAAGAAGCAAGTTCGTGCGACCCAGTCGTGCATTTTATTTTATTATAATTTTGTTTCAAATATTATCCAATACCACCTAAAACATAATTTCAATTAGAAACTTCATCTGCGCGTTTTTGAAATATTATACATACTCAAAAGAGTATTTTTAAATGAGAAATTAATTTATTTAAGAAATAAGAAAATTATACAAATTTCTATCAAAATAGATGAAGGGTTTAACGTGTTCGTCGAAAAACTATTCAATGACAGGTATTTATGATAACAGTTTGAAGTTAAAAATATTTTTGTCAAAAGGTCATTACTAATATATGGTGTACCTACAGAATTTATTTTATTAAAATCGATAGAGCTCTTTTCAAGATATTAAAACTTTTTGCGAAAGGTTATGCCAAGCAAAAACACTTTCAAAGCTACAGATTTCCCTCCTTAAAACCCAAGTTTGATAAAATTAATTCAATACTCGTAGTTTAGGCTGTAGGTGAAGAACATAAAATGGAAATTACAGGTTGAATATAATAAAATAATTGTACCTTTTTACAATTGTGAATAAATATTTAAGGAAATTTTTTCGAGGACAACGTTTTTGTTGCTAAATTATTTTTAAGTTAGTATGTATATTTCGAAGAGCAATTTTGATTTTTTAGCTGGACCAGCGTACCTCTCGGCTAAAATGCTTGACATAATTTTAGTTTGACTAAATTTTGGAGAGAACTTTGTATGGGAGATAAAATTTAGCGTGATCTGCGTACTAGGCTTTAGCAAAAAATGTAATTAACAGTAAATAAATTAAGGCGTATTTTGAGAAAATTGTCTAATTTTTGCATACTCGTATTTCATCAATGGTTCATTAAATTCACACAAAGGTACCTACTTCAATATTATACAAATAATATTGAATTCCAAAAGAGTTTTTTTAAAACAATTTTTTCAAAGCTAAAAAAAAAAACAATTTTAAAAGTTTTTTAAAGTTCTAAATAATTTAAAAATAAGAGCAAAGTCGTTATTATATTCCTAGTATTCATAGTTTCTATTTTTTTTCTTGATTTCTGTTTTTAAAACATATAAGCTGAAAAAAGTGTTGGCTTACTAGTTTTCTTATAAATGAAACATGAAACTCATGAAACTTACCTTTAACCTGGAGTAAACTTTATCCTTTTTCTTGTTCACATATATTTTGGTCAAGCAATAATTTGAGTGGCCTTAGAAGAAATCTAATTTCATTTATAATAATTAAGTTTCATCAAAATTGGTTTCGCAGCTAATCAACCACCAACAAAGCTTCGATCTTGGTTATTGCCAAATCTAAAGTAACATGAATTAGTGCCTTAAGGTTCTGTTTTGCGTCTGCTATTATTAATGCTGTTCATCAACGAAAAAATTAAATTAATTAAAACACCATATCCATGCAGCTCATGTCAGACTTTACATAATTTTCATAGACTTGTACATCTGAGCTCAAGGATGACTTTGACCGTTCTTTAGAAATGGAATTCGATTTTATCAATATGAATTGGAAGCAGAGATGGCAGAGTAAATCTACTCAATTTACTACACGTAGCTTATCGGGTACACTACACGCTTGATTTGTTTCATTTGTTACGTACATTTGTTACACGAATTACATTAAAAGAAAAAACATTAAATTTTACAAAAAAAAAAAATAGATAAATAAAAACAAAGAATTTACTAGCTTAAATGGCAATTAAAATCGCAAAACTTAATAAAAGTCAAATCAGAGAAAAAAGAACAAGGACCAAATAATGAGTTGAAATATGAAATTCGCAATTTAAGTAAAACACGTACAAATTTATTATTTATCTGTTTTATTTTTATCTATCATTTTTATGGAATAATAAATATCAATAAGATTTTTTGGATGTTTTTGGCTTAGTCTATTTCGGACTTTAGTTTGTACAAATGACCATTGAGAGAACACTCTTTCCTCCTCCTTAAGTAGCCATATTTTATTTAATAATTTTTCTCTAATATATTTTAATCTTTTTTTTTAAATCACAATTCTCACAGCTGCACTAAAGAAAGTCGGACTCACTTTCAAAATTATGAGAATTTAAAATGAATTTGCCAATTTTGACAGTTAACTTCATTTACTACCTATTATTATTATTATTATTAACAGCATCATTAAAATGAAAGAGCTGATGTTTTCAATAGATCGAGTACGCAGTAAGTCACTGGGCAGTTTGTCACTAAGTGAGCCATCCTGATAGAACCAGATATCGTACAGGTCAATCGGCCTTAGCGAGGTATCGCGTTCGGAGCGGAAAATTCTCCGATTTCGTACGATTCGGAGGATTTTTCGCTTCGAGGTATTCTTCCGAACAGCTGTTCGGAATTTTTCTCCGACATTTTTTTAACGCACCCGGCGAACTGCGTTGAAGTGCGATCAAGGGCCTTATTTGTAAAATTTTTGACAGCTAAATGCAATTGTTTTTCCGATTTCGTCCGACACAAATTCTTCGCGGAACCAATTACGCCAACGCATTTATGTATTTTTATTCTTTCCTATAGGATACCTCGAAAACAATTTGAAACTCCGACAAAGTACGCGTTGCGGACAATTTTCCGCTCCAAACAGATACCTCGCTAGGGCCGATGTAGTACACATGTTTTCGAAAGAATAATCGCTGGTTATTTCCGGACACAATTGGCCATATTGACTGAAATATGAATTGCGGCTCAGTTTTTAAGAACAGGCTCGGATTAATGTGAGTATAATTAATTGTTTCATATTAATTTACCTCGCTGTAAAATCTACAAGAATGAGTGATCCAAAAGTGAGCAATATTTATTAATAATATGACAGCGTCCTTTTTGGTGTAAATCCTGATGTTTTCAAACAAAACTGTCATAGAACTGTCAGAAATTACAGAAAGTGGGAGGGAGCCTATGGTTTAGAGGCAGAACACTCTCCAATTACAGAGAATACAAATCGTATATATTTCATGTTTGTTTCTTATTTGATAGAATAAGGAACAAAACTACAGCAACCTACCTACCTCTAATTTATTAAATTCCTTCTGTAAGTGTATCAAAATCAAAAACGTTTTCTCTAACGAATACATTTTATTGATTTCACTTAAAACCTTACATCCAGCTGGGCGGATGTGTGTTTTCTTAGTATTGTCACTTAAATTCCTTTTTAATATATTTTTTAATATTTATTTTCCTAAGAATTCGAACTATAAACGTACCTTGTTTTCAAAAATCATGTAACCATTTATTTGAGAAAAATAAAAATACCATTTGGTTGTGTAAGATTTCCGATGAAAGGAAACCAACGGAGGTATTCCCACAAAACGTGTATCTTCTACTTGACTGTCTCCAAAGTTTAGAAAATAATTCTATAAATGTAGGAGTGGGTTTGCCCACCTATGTACTTTCCCTAAAAGTTCGCTTTTTTCTGGAATATTAATTTTATTATTTCTTCAACAGCAGTTCCAACATAATAATTAAATTTTAAATAAATACGAAATTAAAAGAAAGTGTTTTTGTGTTTTTAGAAATTTCTGCTGTCTTGGTCAAAAATTCCTTTCAATTATAGATGATAAGTGCATTTAACTACAATGAACCCGACGAAGCTTGCTATAAGGAAGTTATATCCTGCTTATGGATTCGACCTTTGCTAGGTGGAGCTGAATGTCATTTCATTTAAATGCATTCGTTGCCCTCTATTGTATATTACTACGAGGGGAAACAAAGCACGGAAGCTCCATGCACTTTACTAACAATTCATTGTACAAGACCCACCCGTGTGCTGTGCTGTAAGGCCAGAAGCTATATCCTGGTTGAAATGTATAACCGGGCGTGGGCCATCATCCGGGATATCCTTGTGGACGCATATAAATACAATCGTTATAACGTTGTGGAAGGGAATTATATGCACAGCACCAGGTTCCAGCCCCAAATTCAAGACTGCCGGTTGGGTATGCATGAAAATAAGGATGTATACACTACGTGTCACTTGATTAGGTTAGCTTTGAAGTTTTGTGTTATCAAACTGTTGACATGTTTTATCTGGAAAGTTTAAATGGATTTATATCCAAGATTTCGAAAAAATGGAATTTGAAATACTTAATCTTGCTTTTGAAGAATTAATTTGTGTTCAGATGTCGTACAGTTTTTTTTTGAGAATTGCGTTCGATTAAAACCATGTTTCCCTGCATCTTATTGAACTGATATGATACTATATTTAAAAATGGCTCTAGTCCGTTATAATTCCCTTGTGATAAGGAGTTATTGTTCCGCAAATACGAAGCATTTCGCATTGTAATTCACAGAAGAATAAAGTAAAACCGACCGAATCAATTGATGCGGAGTGTGTGGAAATGAAACAAAGTTTAAGCATTTATATAATTTGTCACGTTGGTATTTGAGCAAAGACGTTTCTTAGGAATGTGTGTTTTCAAGAACAAAAATGGAAAAGTATAATACAATTCCAAGGAAAAGTATCTAAAGTTAGAAGATGTTATAAAACCAAAAACGTTTGTTTGATTATTTAAGCACATATGGATCCACGAGAATATTTACTAGAAATAAAACTACATTTGTATTTCTTTTTTTATATTTGAATAACGGATCTGGTTGGGAAAATGTCTTTTATAACCTTTTCTCCATAGGAGGTTTTTAAATTGTAAAAAGAAAGTGAAAATTCTGTAATACTTTTTACAGATTTGTTCTTGTTTGAACGAGATTATTTTTAAATAAAAAAGACAAGACATTTTTGAAAAGATTGAAAGCAAATAGTAGGTATAAGAAAAACGACCGTGCGGTTTGAATATTTCGAATGGAATGCTTTATTTCTTCTTGTTCCTATTCCGCCTCTTCTTCTTCTTACATCGCTTCAAATTAAAGATGGCCAGAAGGGCGCGAAGTTTAAAAATTATACCAGTTTATAGTAGTTCACAATTGTTTCTTTAATTATTTCAACTTGATTTTATTTTTTTTTTTAAATAATGTTTGCTTTGCCAAAACAGGAAGTATATAGCAATCAATATGATTCGAGCATGTGATTGCATTATTGCAGGCAAAAGTTCTATGGAAGTCAATATTATGCTTTCAAATTTTGTTCCTAAATCAGAAAAAAATATTCATAAGATTGATTATTAGTTTTGAAAAGGATATTACTTAATTAAAAAAATACTTAAATTAAATTTGTATGTCATATTCAACGTGATGTTTGATAACTTAGGTGGTTAGTTCAGATAACCACCTTTTGATTACTTTTCTCATGTGTATTCGGGGTCGATATGAAACTTAAATAATTATGTCAACCCTATTGCGACAAAACGTTGGAAGAAGTGGTGAAATATTCTATGGCTAATTTGACATGTGGTTTGAAATTTCAAATCTTGGTATTCAATTTTTTCTTGAGCGTTCCTTATAAAGTTTCAAAAAAAAGTTTTCTAAGGTCCTGTTTCTTTTTGAGCTGTTGCACACCAAATTTATTTTTTAAAAGATTTCTAATACAGTTGTATTTTAATTTTATGTATCTTCTGTTGCACACCAAATTTATTTCTTAAAAGATTTCTAATACAGTTGTATCTTAATTTTATGTATCTTCTTATGATGAATTCCAAGTTAAAAATGGTGTTACAGACAGGTTTGCAAAAGCTTAAGTCACTTGTTAGCTTAAGCTTGGCTTTAATTCACAAGCTAGTGAGTGACTTATGAATTAAAAAAAATATAATTCAGCAGCTAGGAACTGACTTATGAAGTAAAAAAAATTTAATTCACAAGTCAGTTGGTGACTTGTGAATTAAAAAAAATTAAATCATAAGCTTCTTAGTGACTTATGAATTAAAAAAAATTAATTCAGAACCTACTAAGTGACTTATGAATTAAAAAAATTGAAGTCATGGGCAAGTAAGTGACTTATGAATTAAAAAAATTTAATTCCCAACCTACTAAGTGACTTAGGAATTAAAAAAATTCAAGTCATGAGCAAGTAAGTGACTTATGAATTAAAAAAATTCAAATCATCAGCAAGTAAGTGACTTATGAATTAAAAAAATTTAATTCAAAACCAACTTAGTGACTTATGAATTAAAAAAAATTTAATTCTTAAGTTAATGGATAAATGCTGATTAGAAAAATTATGAAATGGATAATTTATAAGCTAGCGTGATAATCTTATGATTTAAAAACTAGATTTGAAAGCTTTCGTTAATAATTAAATAATTATGTAGTCAAAACAAGCTTAAAAATTTCCAATCTACCAACTAACTTATGAATTAAATTTTTTTTAATTCACAAGTCACCAACTGACTTGTGAATTAAATTTTTTTTAATTCATAAGTCACTTACTCCCTAATTGCTTTGTTTTTTTTTAATTCACAAGTCACTTAGTAGATGGTGAATTAAATTTTTTTTAATTCATAAGTCACTTTGTTGCTCATGACTTAAATTTTTTTTAATTCATAAGTCACTTACTCCCTGATGACTTAACTTTTTTTAATTCATAAGTCACTTGGTACGTGGTGAATTACATTTTTTTTAATTCATAAGTCACTTAGTAGCTTAGGATTTAAATTTTTTTTATTTCATAAGTCACTTTGGGGGTTATGAATTAATTTTTTTTAATTCATAAGTCACCAAATATCTTATGAATTAAATTTTTTTAATTCACAAGTCATCTATAGACTTATGACTTAAGGATTTTTTAATTCAAAAATTCGCAACCCTGGTTACAGAGTGTATGTGGTGGTTAATTGTGCTAACCACCGTTATTTGCAAGGTTTTGCATGACTCGTCGTTTAGATTAAGTTCTTAAAAGTGGGTTCTGTGAAATCAGAAAATCGATAATTATTTCGAAAATATTGATCATCTTTAATTTCGCCAATTTTCATTTTGCATTTATCATACTCGGCAACTTATCATATCGCCAAACTGATTTATCGATTTTTTAATGTCGCTTATTTTTAAACCCCATGTTATTGTTTTATTAAAATGCATCGTGTCTAGCTACGGACATTAAAAAAGAAGCACATATTTTTTTTTAATTCCAAAAATTTCATTTAGTAAAATCTAGATAAAATAAAATGCACGACTGGAACCCACGAACTTGCTCTTATGTAAAAGTACTTTGGAATTTAAGATACATTTTATAAATATAAAACATGGATTTAATGAGATAATAATGTTCAAATGCATAAAATTGCCGTCTGGTTTCCGGAAAAGTATGAATTTATGCAAATAAACTTTAAAAAATCGTTTTATTATTAAATACATTTTTTATATAAGAAATTTCTCTAAAATTTTTCAAGGATGCGAATTTTAAGTATTTAATAATCTTGGTTTTAGGAAATAATTTCAAAAAATAATCGTTCATAGGTTTTGAAGATATTGATTTAATTTTTTTTTTTTTTTAAACCCAATACATAAATGTTTTTTTTCGAATATTTTTATATACAATATTACTTTAAACTTAAGGGGACTCCTGTTTAAAATTTTGGGTTAAAATCCTTAGAGCCGTTAATGAGAAAGTCGAAAATCAAAAAAACGGGTCTATGGCAGGTACCCCTAATAACATTTTGCCCCAAAATTTTTTTGACCAAAATGTAGTCCATGTCCATAATATCACACTTAATTTTTTTATCAAAATCGTTAGAGCCGTTTTCGAGATAAATAAGATTTTGCATTACGGGTGTATGGGGGGTACCCTTAGTTTTGGAGCTAAAAAAAAAATTTCAATTTTTCCTCTAGGGAATCACCGAAGACCCTTAACTACCGAGTTCGAAGAAAATACCTCCGGTAGTTTAGGCTGTAGTTCGAGGTACAGACATACAGAGAGACAGACGGAATTGTCGGACCCAGTTTTTTCGTCTTCGCTATCATCGTAATGTCAACTTTGATCAAAATCTCGAGTTCGATTTTTTTTTCCAAATGCAGAACTTGCCCTATAGTACCTATATCGCAAGTAAAAATGGTTATGAACTGTACCTCCCATGGAACCATTTTTATGGTTTTCGATTTTCACAAAAACTTTTATTTTGTTTTTTGTATTTTGTTTTAAAGTTTTTGTTTTGAATTTCAATTTATTTTTCTTGAAAACCCAATATTTCGATATTGCTGAATTCTTCTGTTAATTAAAAGATTTTTAACACTATCTAAAAGATGTAGGAAACTACCGTGCAAATGTTAGGAAATGGTTTTCTACTTTTCTCGAAAACGGCACAATGGATTTTAATGAAAAGTTTTTTACTATATTTGTACAATTTAAATTGTCTTATCAAACTTTTTCTTAAAACTTTTAAACTATATACGAGTATACTATAGGTCGTAAATGCAAGAACGTGGACAATTATTAATTATTATAAGTCATAACTATGCTACAAAAATTCCATCAAATTTGGTTGAACTATTGTTCGATACTTTATGAAACGTTCAAATTACAAGTTTTATTTTATAACTAGAGTTGACATGAATAAGTGAAAGTGATTAGTTCAACCTCAGATGTACAGATTTCATGTAATGGATTGACAAACGATATCAGTCGAACTTGCGTGAGGAAATTCATAGAATACCAGTTTTTTTTTTACAAATTAAGGCCGTTTCAATAGCGAATGAAGGGGTTGCAACAGTTTAATGGATTATTTCTCTAGTTACTTTGGCCGTATAAATAAAATTCGAAGCACATAAAGCCCGATTTGACGATTTGCCTGATATTTTGATGAAATTTGTTCAGTCAAAAAGTCAGCGACCATGATTTAACAGAACCATGTTTATATTTTAAGTAGCTTAGCCTAAATCATAAACAGACTTCACTCAATTCGAATTCGGTCTCAGATTAGGTTAATTAAAGTTGTGATGTACTCTGTTGTCAAAGGCTGAGGTTTCGCTCGCCGGTGTCCAGGGTACTAACTAAAGTACGAGTAAGTACTGAAGCTTTAGTGTAGGTACAGGTTTTCTTTATTCGCAAATCTAATTTTTTAAAATAGTTTACATTTATTACATACAGAGGGTTACAATATTTCTTTTCTATAATTCTGGTATTCAATCTTGATGTTATCGATGGCTTGAGCTCCGTAGTTTGGTTACTATTCTATTTGGTTACTATCTTTCAGCGGCTTTCACTCACTGGGTATCAACAGCTTTCGCTGGCTATCAACGGCTTTCGCCGGCTATCAACAGCTTTCGCCGACTATCAACGGTTTACACCGGCTATCAACAGCTTTCGCTGGCTATCAACGGCTCCCGCCGGCTATCAACGATATTAACCAGCTATCAACAGCTTTCGCCGGCTATCCACGGTTTTATGTATTTTCAAGAGCTCCTTACCTCTGGTGGGGGGTGGCCAAAGAATAATTACCTTTTATTTCTGGAGCTGAGGGAGTCCTTTCTCGTTCGGTACGTTGTTACGACTGATCTTGTGGCTCGCATCTCGCATGCCCTTTATTTATAACACATTCTGGTGAAACTAGATGTGAGCCATATCGTTTGAAGTTTATTTTTCTTAAGAAATAAGTGACAAGCATGACGTATTGGTATACAGGTAAGTTTCTGCACATTTTATTCGTGATGATATTCACCACCGAGGTACCATGATCGTTGTCATGCTGCTGTCCTCAGTAAAGGTCTTGCTAGTCGTGGATCGTTGTGTGCTCAAATTCACCACACTAGTTGCTCATGATTGGTTTCTTTGAGTGGTGTGGGGAAAAAGGTTATAGACTGATAAGAGGAATTCTTATTCAGTTGTTGATTTAGGGATGCAAACATCGTAAAAAAAACATCGATGGTTCGATGAATCGATGTTTTCAAAAAAAAACATCGATGTCAAAGACATCGGCCTCAAAAACATCGATGTTTTTTGAAAAGCCCAAAAAGTAAAGCTAAGGACTTCTCATCTCTCTCTTTTTAATTTCTTAGAGAGTCATCTAAAAAGTAACCTTTAAAGTGCCTAAGTTCTACTCAAAAGAAAAGAAATAAGCAATCATTTAGAAATAAGGAAATATGTATTACTTCATTTATTCAAAACAGAATTTGAAAATAACAATTTGGACAACCTTTTCCTTGTCAAAGGGTTTCGTTGTTGGGTAATAGCTGCTCCAGCTTTAGAAAAAAGTCTTTCAATTGGAACTGACGTAGCCACAATTGGCAAATATTTGGTAGCTTGTTTATAAACAACACAATCGACAAGTTAAAACTTTCAGTTAGAATTAGAACAGAAATTAGTTCTTTGGTTTAGGTTCTTTGTTTTTTTCTTTCCCGCTTTCTTAATGACATTGTCAGCTGTCACTGTCAACTATCTTGGGGAAGAATGAATGAGCGCGTTCAAGTTTTTGGCTGTAATGTCTAGCCAAGCAAAACAAACTAACCGTGCAAAAGCAGACAATTTTAAAAATTCTGTGTGACAAAAAACCAACTGAATGTACTACATTTTCTTTTCAAATATTTGTTTCCAGTTGGAAATCATTTTTAGTTTTAATGTGTGGAAGTCTTTTAGCTGACTTTTTTAGATTTGTGGTGAATTGTTACTGTAAGCACTTCGTGTAAACCTTTTATCAAATCTGTAAAGCTTGCTTGCCAGTTTATTGATATATTTCCAATCCCTGGTCGATATTCTTGCTTCATACTTGGTGAGATATTCAGTCTAGATGAACGAAGCACATAAATATTATTTCAAAGTTTAGACAGTTTTATCTGAGTTGTCAGTTTTAATGGAAGAATTATCTTAGAGATTTGGAGAAGGTCAAAACTTCGGGATTAATATGACAGGAATTTGAAAAAAACAAACTTAGACCTCTTCCAATTTGAAACAAATTGGCCTGAAGCTTCAAAAGAAATAAATGCCGCAAACTTGTGACGGTTAAATTACATTTGATGATAATTATCGTGTATTTCGGAGAAATAAAGATTTTTTTTTATAATTAGCGCGCACACAAGGGGTTATTACTACCCTTAAAATGATTTACACAGTACGAGCATTAGGAAAACAAGGAGGGGTTTAAAAGGAGATACCGATGCACACTAGATTTAAATTTTTGAACATTACAATGGGAAGGAAAAATAGAGCTGGGTAAAGCATTCCACATTCGTGTAGTCCTGCTAAAGAAAGAATCTCTGTATTTCACAGTACGTCCGAAGGTGGACTCAAGGGTAAACTGATGAGCATTCCTAAAAGCGCAAGTATTGCGGTTAAATTGTTTAAGGCGAGGAATGCAAGGAATGCTATTTCGCTAGAGCATTGTCTATAGAAATAACGGTAAAATAATGAAAGACATGAAACATTGCGACGGTGCTCGAGAGATTCAAATGTTTCTGTTATACTTCTATCACCTATCATTTTTAAAGCTCTTTTTTGGATTCTATCCAAGAGACTCAAGTGTGTTATTGGAGCACCTGCCCAAATATGGGAATTGTACTCGAGCTTTGGACGAATATAAGCCTTATAGATTACAGCCAGATCAGAAGGGGTAAATAATTTCTTGCAGCGTCGAAGGAAACCTAAACAGTTGGCAGCGTTTTTGGCAACGTCGAATATGTGGTCATTCCACACAAGGTGGTCTGTGATGCACATACCGAGCACAGAGTTTTTCAGTTTCCTCAATGCAAGTGCCGCTCATGGATAGCGGCAAAAGGGGAGGATTTCACTTTAACGATAGAAAACAGCATTGGGTTTTTGAAGCATTAAATTCTACACGGTTTTTTTATTCCCCAATGGACAATGCTGTCAAGATCAGAATTTAATGAGCTTACCATACGCTGCCGTTCAAGTTCCACTTCCCAAGAACAAGGAAGTGAATCTTCGAACGAATATGAAAAGCTGAGGGTACTATCATCAGCAAAACAATTTAGTGCTTTGATCAGAGCTATGACAAATTTCGAATTCTTGTCCAAGATACACAATCTTTCAAAAGCCTGTCTAGGTACGAGTAATCACATATAGGGCAGAGGCAAAACTATCAGCGAAATAATTTCAAAATTTTATTTTTGGGACCCAAGTATCTACGTAAGTGGGGCATAAAACTCAAATCCAGTTTTGGACTTATTATTCAGCTTAATGAAACAAAAGACCCAAAAATTTAAATAAACGGCTTTTTCCCGCTTTGAGCTCAGAAAAATTATACTTATACGTTAATGGCAAACATTTTCTTGGGCAATAGTTTCTCAGGGGTTTTAACACCTTCTTTATACTCTGTACCGCTCCCGCAATTCCAGTACTCCGCTTGGGGTATGTTCCGTCTTAGCAGGCACAGTTTCCTCAGGCAACAATACTGCTGAAGATACCATCCAAAGTACTCTTGTCTTAAAAAACTGCGAGGCAACGGAGTAATGTAAGCAGTACAAAAGATCCAAAGAGGAAGTTTAAATCCTTGGAACCCGCGTAGCGTGCCAAGCAGGTACTGTTGTTCAATAATTCGTTTGCTACACTTTAACTCCTGTCGAATAAATATACCCTTAATAGATGAACGGAGTAGAGTGAGTGGCACGGAGGATCCAAAGGAAGAGTTAAAATCCTTTTCACCCGCGAAGCGAGCCAGGCGGGTTCAGTTGGTCAAGAACATTTGTAGCATTTTTACCTGCCTGGACATACAGAAGTGGCAGTTCAAAGTGACACAAGTCCAAATTGGCAATATATTGTAAAAGTTACATCGCATTACATATTACATCCGCTTAGACATTACAACAGAGAGAGAAACACACACAGAAAGAAAGAAAGAACAACAGAAGAAACAAATGCCAACAGCACACAGTTGGTAATTGGTATTGAACGGTTCCCCATCCAAGTACTAACCACGCACAATGTTGCTTGATTTCGCTGTTCGATGGGAAGCGATGCTTTCATCAAAGCCTAGATCGTTGACCGTAAGGGTTAAAAAGAGGTTTCAATAGTGGAAATGAACTGTTTTTTTTTGGTCGAAAAACTTTTTTATTTTTAATTATATCCCTAACAACTTATTTGGGATTTATGTCCCACTTAGTTGAGATATACTCGTAAGTGGCCAAACTCGATTTGGGTCTTATGTCTCCCTTTAGAGGGGTCCAAAAAATAAAAAGAAAATGTCTCTGCGCCTACTCACAAACGTCGACGGACGGTATTGACATAATCGAATAGGAACAAAGCTGATTTCAGTGGGTCTTTCTTTTGAGACTATTGGGAAGGAACCGGAAAAGATGGGTTGAGCTGTCGATGAGAGCAGGACCGAGTACACGAGTACATACATATATGCTGTAAGCAAGAAAGGACACCCAACACCCATTTTCGTCTTGAACAGATCAATACCATACACAGTTAGACAGGGATACATTATGTTTAGATCAAACGAAAAATAATTTGGGGTATTAATTAAATTGAGCAAGCCATCTCTCGAGCAATTTAAATAGAACTTATAACACTGGTGCTGATATTTAGTGAGAGGTATAAATCCTTTTGAAAATATCGATGAAAACGTGATGTGTTGCTTCATCTGCAAAGACAGGGGGTTGTTGGAGAAGGTTTACCAACGAACTGTATGAGATGCACAGCCAAAAATGTATATAATAAGACTGATCAATATTCTACCGGTCCGGAAACTTCCCATATGGTCATGTGGTTTACAAAAGCCAGATAGGAGGTTAGGAGGACAGATAGCGAAAGACTTACCTGACTAGAAGAAGCTTGTTGCTTGACGTCCTGACCAGTGGCGGCTGGTGGGTTGTTGAACAGGTGGTGCCCTTTACTTGCTCACTAAGTGGGTATTAAGATTAGAAATCGCAAAAAAACAACAATTTACATGTATATGTTGATTTTTTATTTTTTGTATAATTGCTCGAAGAATTTCGACTATGTATAAAACTGACACACTTATTACATTTAGCAAGGAATCATGTTTTTTTATTTTTTCACTTAAATGCGTCAAATCGTGGATTCAGGTTTCTGTCTAAATCGATTCTCAGAGAAAAATATTGCATGTAAAATTTAAAAAGGGCCTTGGCGATCCGGCTAATTTTATATTAACTTTATTTTAAAAAGATTTATTACTGTCTTTAATATACCTAATCACTGTTCATTTTATCCCACACAACACACTGTACACAGTACAGAATCGAACCAAAACCAAAATAAAAAACCATTACTAACCTAACTCCTACAAACCAACACTATTTAACCAGTCCCGGATAGAGCGAAACAACATTACATATTCGCAGGCGCAGAGCATTCTAGTCAAACATCGGTTAATCTTCGGTTCTCGTGCGCCGCACGAGAGCAGGCTCATTTCTCGATACATTTCAATGAAATATCTTTTGTCTCACGCGTCAGGGATATTAGCTTGTAACTCATACAAGTTATATTAGCAGTCCTCGTGCGCTCGCCGAAGCGCACGAGAATTTTTACTTGCAGAGAAAGTAAGTCTTAATAGTAAAGCGAAGCGCTTACATTGTTTCGTCATAATTGGAAATTTTACTTGTTTATGTTCTTGTATGTTTAAAAAATAAATATTAATATGGTAATCTAAAAATAAAGATGCAGTAATATTTTGTAATTTTTAAACCTTTTGAATTGGAGGTTCAGAGCACGAGTGCACTTAAGGTACAGCCGCCACTGGTCCTGACCCTGGTCTACTCTGAATTATAGCAAAGAGTAAGTAAAATTCTCATGTCTCTACTCAATGAACAGAATTGAGGTTTTAAATTTACAAATCGAACCACAATCTCAAAACTTGAAGAATCTTAAAATTAAACAAAATCACACAAATCGCGAAAGTTGTGCTTAAATCTCTATCTTACTGTGAAAACTATCTCGAAAGTCTGGGGATCAATTCCCGTACAAGTCCAAAGATTGATCATAATAGGTAGGTACTCAATGAGATTTTGAGAAAGTGAGAGTTATTCCAAGATAATTAGGGACGAAGAAAACAAGCAAAAAATAATTTAGAGGCAATTATGGCTCGTAGATAGCCTAGCGATTAACAACTCGAAACCATTCCTATGTTCGTTTTAGCAGGAATGGAGGGGACCTATACATTTCTTCAGATTTCAAGCGGCTCGCAAGACGCAGTACCGCTCTGAAAACCTTTTTGCAGCCGCTGAGAATCGAACCCAAGACCCTGTGCAGTCCAACGCACTAACCATTATGCCATGTGAAAGGTACATTCCTGTTTCCTGCTTTAAAATTTTCTAATCAAAAGTCAATTTCACCTCATCTTGATTTAGGTAATTTTCCATAATATGTACTTCATCATGTGCCTAAATAATTTCAAATTTTTAGAAATCGTCTAATTTCGAAATATTCCGACCAGGGATACATCTCAGAACCTTTTAGCGAACCTAAATAAACAGAGAACAAATAAAACAACAGAAAACCCAAACCACTCCGAACTTGTGTAGGTATTCATTTTTGTAAAATGTTTAATCTAGCTTGACTTTATGTGAGTCAAATTTTGTAAGTATATCCTTCCTTCTATTTCTGTCGTTGGTTAATGTTTCAGCAACTTTTCAATGACGGTGTCGGACGTTAGGTTAAAAACCCCGCCAGAATAAGACACATATACCTACACAGATAGCTACATACGAGTACAGAGTCTCGGCCCACAAAGACTCAGCGGGAGTTCTTAATCTCAAACCCTATACTTGTTTTCAGAGTTTACCATTGAAAGGTGGGAAGAGTCCTTCTGGCAGATTCCATTTAAATCCCAGTGAAAAGCTTTCTCATAAGCCAAATTTTTTCACACTCGATGATATACAGAAGTTCGAAGCTTCTTTCCTAATGAGATTGCAAAGGTTCCCCCATTTATATACGTATATATGAAAAGAAAGCACAATCGGTCTTGACTGGAGAAAATCAGTTATTTACCGCTCATTCCTACCAGCTGTGAGTGTGGATATAATGTAGACACAAAGTTATGTATCAAACTTGGCTGTGCAGAATGAAGGGTATAGTCACTTAGGAGTCATGAGTTTTCACTTCCAGACAGAAAGGGAACATAAACTTTATACGAGTATATCTGTAAGAACTGAGCACATACATGCATACAAACGACTAGGTCCTAAAGGAGTCCCATCCTCCTTAATCGCTGCTATATACTTGGTCTATTGAAAATGCCAAGAGCTTTGGGGGGCTGGTAAAAGGGTGTTATGAATGAGTAACAGTTTTTATTCTCGTATAGTTCTTTGCTTGTGTTATGTTTTTGCTTCTCGGAAAATTGTTTGTTCAGGAACACTAAATCGGGCGTTTTTCAGAGAAGAGATAGGGCCGAGAACTTTGGGTGGTCTTTATGGTTCTAGAACAGCAGACGTCTCGTTTTCGTTTGTGCTTATGTATGTATTTGTGCTTTCCGGATCGCATACACATTTTAGGTTTGTCCTTTGTTTCTTGGTTTCTTTTTCGTTTGTTGTTGTTCGCATGGAATAGAATTAATATTAATAAAATTTGTACACGTTAGGCTGGTTTTGTGGTCGCGACGTTGGCGTTGGGTAGACATTTATTTAACTGGGGAAAAGACTCCTTGTGGGAAATTCACAAGGTCAAGGGCATTCACCGCCACAATTATTATCTCCATAAAAAGTTAAGCCCAAGGATGAGGTTTAGGGAAGGACATATGTATATATGTATACCTTATAGGTAAGGTACCATGACATTATCGTGGGGTAAAACATGATTCATTTGGGGATTTAATGCGTACTTTTGTGTTGCCGGTGTCATGTGGGACATCATCAGGGCGACAGTTAAATCATTTCGGTATAATATCCTTTTGAAAAACCTAGGTAAAGTTCAAGAAGTCTGTTAATATTTGGTAGAGAAATTTCGTAATATGGAGCTTAATTGTGCTAGACATAAGATAATGGTAGCAAATAACAAAAACCTTCATGGTTTGCTAAAAGTTGAGTGCCTACCTACATACCTATTTCAAAACATCAGTATTTTAGAAGGGACAAAGGATCACAGATGACATTTTAGTTTGAATAAATAGGGGGTAAATAAACTTCACGCCGATTATGAAAAATAATTGAATTCGATAGGAAATTCGTTCATGCTTCATGACCTTCTTGGAAAAGTTGTCACTTCTTGGTTCAAAATCCCTTGTTAAATATATTTAGGCCAGACAACCAGAAGGTTCTGCGAGGCCTGGTTATCGAAGTGATTCTACTGAAAATTGACCCAAATCTAAAAAAGTAATCGGATGCGGATGGAGATATTTCCGCAACCAAGGCTCGTAACGGGTTGCGAGACCTTTCTATTGATGTTCCAAACTCAAAAATAATTTTTTTTTATAATTTTGGGAAAAATCATGGACTAACCACTTGTCTTTAAAAACCATTATTTTTTCGAAGTTCACCAATCCCACCGAGATATACATCAAACGAAAGGTCTATTCAACACCTACACACACATGCAGGCTAAATCGTCCTTGGTGGTCTGGTTATCGAGATATGGCCATCCAAATTGATTTCAATGATTCCACAGATTTTTGAGCTTTAACTACCTAACAATGTGTTTGTGTGGCGATATTTCCGAAATCAGGCCTTGTAAAAGGTAGTGGTTTCCAAAATTTCTAGTCAATTTTTTAAGAGCTATTCTCGGGTGAAAACCAGAAGGTTCTGCGAGGCCTCGTTAGCGAAATACGGTTATCCAAAGTGATTTTACTGAAAATTGACCCAAATCTAAAAAAGTCATCGGATGCGGATGGAGATATTTCCGCAACCAAGGCTCGTAACGGGTTGCAGTTTTCACTTCTGAATAGAGAATTAACAGACCTTTGCATGGATGTGCCAAACTCAAAAATTATTTTTTTTTTATAATTTTGGGAAAAATCATGGACTAACCACTTGTCTTTAAAAACCATTATTTTTTCGAAGTTCACCAAACCCACCGAGATATACATCAAACGAAAGGTCTATTCAATACCTACACACACATGCAGGCTTAATCGTCCTGCGTGGTCTGGTTATCGAAATATGGCCACCCAAAGTGATTTTACTCAAAATTGACCCAAATCTAAAAAAGTCATCGGATGCGGATGGAAATATTTCCGCAACCAAGGCTCGTAACGGGTTGCAGTCTTCAATTCTGAATAGAGAATTAACAGACCTTTCCATGGATGTGCCAACCTCAAAAATTATTTTTTTTATAATTTTGGGAAAAATCATGGACTAACCACTTGTCTTTAAAAACCATTGTTTTTTCGAAGTTCACCAAACCCACCGAGATATACATCAAACGAAAGGCCTATTCAATACCTACACACACATGCAGGCTTAATCGTCCTGCGTGGTCTGGTTATCGCAATATGGCCACCCAAAGTGATTTTACTCAAAATTGACCCAAATCTAAAAAAGTCATCGGATGCGGATGGAAATATTTCCGCAACCAAGGCTCGTAACGGGTTGCAGTCTTCAATTCTGAATAGAGAATTAACAGACCTTTCCATGGATGTGCCAACCTCAAAAATTATTTTTTTTATAATTTTGGGAAAAATCATGGACTAACCACTTGTCTTTAAAAACCATTGTTTTTTCGAAGTTCACCAAACCCACCGAGATATACATCAAACGAAAGGTCTATTCAATACCTACACACACATGCAGGCTTAATCGTCCTGCGTGGTCTGGTTATCGCAATATGGCCACCCAAAGTGATTTTACTCAAAATTGACCCAAATCTAAAAAAGTCATCGGATGCGGATGGAAATATTTCCGCAACCAAGGCTCGTAACGGGTTGCAGTCTTCAATTCTGAATAGAGAATTAACAGACCTTTCCATGGATGTGCCAACCTCAAAAATAATTTTTCTTATAATTTTGGGAAAAATTATGGACTAACCACTTGTCTTTAAAAACCATTGTTTTTTCGAAGTTCACCAAACCCACCGAGATATACATCAAACGAAAGGTCTATTCAACACCTACACACACATGCAGGCTAAATCGTCCTTGGTGGTCTGGTTATCGAGATATGGCCATCCAAATTGATTTCAATGATTCCACAGATTTTTGAGCTTTAACTACCTAACAATGTGTTTGTGTGGCGATATTTCCGAAATCAGGCCTTGTAAAAGGTAGTGGTTTCCAAAATTTCTAGTCAATTTTTTAAGAGCTATTCTCGGGTGAAAACCAGAAGGTTCTGCGAGGCCTCGTTAGCGAAATACGGTTATCCAAAGTGATTTTACTGAAAATTGACCCAAATCTAAAAAAGTCATCGGATGCGGATGGAGATATTTCCGCAACCAAGGCTCGTAACGGGTTGCAGTTTTCACTTCTGAATAGAGAATTAACAGACCTTTGCATGGATGTGCCAAACTCAAAAATTATTTTTTTTTTATAATTTTGGGAAAAATCATGGACTAACCACTTGTCTTTAAAAACCATTATTTTTTCGAAGTTCACCAAACCCACCGAGATATACATCAAACGAAAGGTCTATTCAATACCTACACACACATGCAGGCTAAATCGTCCTTGGTGGTCTGGTTATCGAAATATGGCCATCCAAATTGATTTCAATGATTCCACAGATTTTTGAGCTATAACTACCTAACAATGTGTTTGTGTGGCGATATTTCCAAAGCCAGGCCTTGAAAAAGGTAGTGGTTTCCAAAATTTCTAGTCAATTTTTTAAGAGCTATTCACAGGTGAAAACCAGAAGGTTCTACGAGGCCTGGGTATCGAAATATGGCCACCCAAAGTGATTTTACTCAAAATTGACCCAAATCTAAAAAAGTCATCGGATGTGGATGGAAATATTTCCGCAACCAAGGCTCGTAACGGGTTGCAGTTTTCACTTCTGAATAGAGAATTAATAGACCTTTCTATTGATGTTCCAAACTCAAAAATAATTTTTTTTATAATTTTGGGAAAAATCATGGACTAACCACTTGTCTTTAAAAACCATTATTTTTTCGAAGTTCACCAAACCCACCGAGATATACATCAAACGAAAGGTCTATTCAATACCTACACACACATGCAGGCTTAATCGTCCTGCGTGGTCTGGTTATCGAAATATGGCCACCCAAAGTGATTTTACTCAAAATTGACCCAAATCTAAAAAAGTCATCGGATGCGGATGGAAATATTTCCGCAACCAAGGCTCGTAACGGGTTGCAGTCTTCAATTCTGAATAGAGAATTAACAGACCTTTCCATGGATGTGCCAACCTCAAAAATTATTTTTTTTATAATTTTGGGAAAAATCATGGACTAACCACTTGTCTTTAAAAACCATTGTTTTTTCGAAGTTCACCAAACCCACCGAGATATACATCAAACGAAAGGCCTATTCAATACCTACACACACATGCAGGCTTAATCGTCCTGCGTGGTCTGGTTATCGCAATATGGCCACCCAAAGTGATTTTACTCAAAATTGACCCAAATCTAAAAAAGTCATCGGATGCGGATGGAAATATTTCCGCAACCAAGGCTCGTAACGGGTTGCAGTCTTCAATTCTGAATAGAGAATTAACAGACCTTTCCATGGATGTGCCAACCTCAAAAATTATTTTTTTTATAATTTTGGGAAAAATCATGGACTAACCACTTGTCTTTAAAAACCATTGTTTTTTCGAAGTTCACCAAACCCACCGAGATATACATCAAACGAAAGGTCTATTCAATACCTACACACACATGCAGGCTTAATCGTCCTGCGTGGTCTGGTTATCGCAATATGGCCACCCAAAGTGATTTTACTCAAAATTGACCCAAATCTAAAAAAGTCATCGGATGCGGATGGAAATATTTCCGCAACCAAGGCTCGTAACGGGTTGCAGTCTTCAATTCTGAATAGAGAATTAACAGACCTTTCCATGGATGTGCCAACCTCAAAAATAATTTTTCTTATAATTTTGGGAAAAATTATGGACTAACCCCTTGTCTTTAAAAACCATTATTTTTTCGAAGTTCACCAAACCCACCGAGATATACATCAAACGAAAGGTCTATTCAATACCTACACACACATGCAGGCTAAATCGTCCTTGGTGGTCTGGTTATCGAGATACGGCCATCCAAATTGATTTCAATGATTCCACAGATTTTTGAGCTTTAACTACCTAACAATGTGTTTGTGTGGCGATATTTTCAAAGCCGGGCCTTGAAAAAGGTTGTGGTTTCCAAAATTTCTAGTCAATTTTTTCAGAGCTATCCACGGGTGAAAACCAGAAGGTCCTGCGTGGCCTGGTTATCGAAATATGTCCAACCAAAGTGATTTTACTGAAAATTGACCCAAATCTAAAAAAGTCATCGGATGCGGATGGAGATATTTCCGCAACCAAGGCTCGTAACGGGTTGCAGTCTTCAATTCTGAATAGAGAATTAACAGACCTTTCCATGGATGTGCCAACCTCAAAAAATATTTTTTTTATAATTTTGGGAAAAATCATGGACTAACCACTTGTCTTTAAAAACCATTATTTTTTCGAAGTTCACCAATCCAACCGAGATATACATCAAACGAAAGGTCTATTCAACACCTACACACACATGCAGGCTAAATCGTCCTGCGTAGTCTGGTTATCGAAATATGGCCATCCAAAGTGATTTTACTGATTCCACAGATTTTTGAGCTTTAACTACCTAACAATGTGTTTGGGTGGCGATATTTCCGAAGCCAGGCCTTGTAAAAGGTTGTGGTTTTCAAAGTTTCTAGTCAATTTTTTCAGAGCTATCCACGTGTCAAAACCAGAAGGTTCTGCGAGACTTCGTTATCGAAATAAGGCCATCCAAAGTGATTTCACTGATCCCACAGATTTTTGAACTTTAACTACCTAACAATGTGTTTGGGTGGCGATATTTCCGAAATCAGGCCTTGGAAAAGGTTGTGGTTTTCAAAATTTCTACTCAATTTTTTCAGAGCTATCCACGGGTGAAAACCAGAAGGTTCTGCGAGGCCTCGTTAGCGAAATACGGTTATCCAAAGTGATTTTACTGAAAATTGACCCAAATCTAAAAAAGTCATCGGATGCGGATGGAGATATTTCCGCAACCAAGGCTCGTAACGGGTTGCAGTTTTCACTTCTGAATAGAGAATTAACAGACCTTTGCATGGATGTGCCAAACTCAAAAAATATTTTTTTTATAATTTTGGGAAAAATCATGGACTAACCACTTGTCTTTAAAAACCATTATTTTTTCGAAGTTCACCAATCCCACCGAGATATACATCAAACGAAAGGTCTATTCAATACCTACACACACATGCAGGCTAAATCGTCCTTGGTGGTCTGGTTATCGAGTTATGGCCATCCAAAATGATTTCACTGATTCCACAGATTTTTTAGACAGGTTTGTAAAAAATTAGGAACAAAAACCAAAAAACCAAAATGTAAGCATAATTTGGGTGGTAAATACCAATGACGATATCACACGAAGGCCGAAAAACCTATTCGTTATTTATAATTTTGGTAAAGACAAAAATTGCAGAGAAATATCTCGTTAAAACTGTGATTGATCGACCATATTGACTTGATGAATTTTGGGCATTAAAGTTTGTGCCAACTGATAAACTTTAAGTGATGTCTCGTGAAAAATCAACGAATTTTTGTACAAATTTCTGGCTGTTTCTGATGGATTTAATATAATATAATAATATTTAATATTTAATAGTGTGCAATATTTATTTTAATTCTACTATGCATAATTCTACTTGAGGAAACATATTCCACTGAATTCTCAATAATTAGGACGGGGGAGACCGTAAATCAAAACACAGAAAGATGGACTTGCCAAATGTCTGCTGCCTTTTTGGAACCAAAAAAAAAGGAAAGTAAAACACCCCAGACTTTATGCAATGATTCAATCAAAAAACAAATATTTTTTTGAAACCACTTCTTCAACTTTTCTTTTCTTTTAAATTGTATGTATTTTTTACTTTTCCAACAAAAAAATAATAAATGCCCTTCTCTGTGTCTTCTTGAATGACCAAAATTCTTCCCAAGAGTTCCATGAAAAAAAAAATAAATTATCTCACTCGATATCCTTTCGAAAAGTTTTTGTTTTGCTGAATTTTTATAAGCTCCCACGCCTGTGTTCAACAATAAAATCGTCAGTTTACCAGCAAGTGGGAGAGCCAGTAGAAGAGAGAAAGATATAAAATCAAATGAGTTGCTTGCTCCCTTTTACGAATAAAATAAAAAAAAAAATATCACAAGAATTATGCATAATTCAATGTTCGAAAACATCCACCACCCAAATATTGTGCCAGCATCACCAAAAACTTAATGAGTTTTTCTACCCCTGCTCACATCCCATAAACTCTCAGCACTCCTATGCAGACACATTACTCCTATACCATAGACTAGATGAGTCCTGGCAATTCCAGAGAAATCCCCATTCAACTGAAACGATCCCCATGCCAAGAGCTTCAAGATGCATCACAGATTGAATTCTACCAAAGACCTGATAACACATCTCAGCAGGAATATTTTTGTATGGAACGATGTCACTTTACCACACGAAGACCGAAGACCATAGAGTGTTTTGTGCTTCCCTACACACACAGGTCCGATACTCTGAATTCCAAAAAAAAGCGCATGGATTGCACAATGGCTTAAAAACCAGCATTCTCCTCACCCTCCAGTGCGCATTCACCCATTCACCAGAGGCACCCGGGGATGAGGGTTGGGCTAAGCTTTCACTTTCAGATTCGGAAATAGTAAAGAATCCTTCGACGTTCATTCGGCCAACCACCCCCTAAATAGTTCCGTTTTCGTTTTCATTTGTTCCACATGGAGTGGCATTCATTTGGCATTGTTTTCGATGAGTACCTATACCTATAGCTTAATGTTTGGTTGGGTGGTTCGGCTAGGGAGAAACTATTGGATTATAGCTTTTGGCTGGAGGGAGTCTAAAGTCTGATGGCCTCAGATCAGTGCAATTCCATTTTACGTGCTGGAAACATCAAGCACTTTACTACTGACGCGTGGGAGGCAGAGGCAGAGGCAAGCAGTCTACTATGGATATTATTGTCTACGTTCAGCTTATCGCGCGAGGACTCAGCTGCAATACAGCTCTGCCTCGGTGCTAATGTTTATGACATGGGGGTGGTTTCTATGGTGCATAAGCAATTCGCATTGTTACGAAAAAAATTGCCCAGTAAAACTGGTAGACAAGTTTTAGTGATACCTTCATCCTCTTAAATTATATTTCCCTCCAGGCGACACAGTGTACTCGAACTTAAGGATGGATTCAAGTAATAGTACACTGACTTATTGGATCAGAACTTTGAGGAATGTCCTTGCGAGAAGGTCATGTGTAGAAGAGGAAAGAATTTAAGGTGTAAGTTTCTTGCGGTGGCGATGGATGGAAGACATAAGGACCTTTGGTTGATATTCGGTTTGGAAAGTTGTCAACTCAAAATATGTGAAAGTTATTTTTCAGAAATTTTGATTAATATTATTATGAAGCGCCTGAAGAAATGCCAACATTCTAACAGTTTACAGTAATTAAAAGTGCATTGAAAATACTTGGCGTATTTAGAAAAAAAAAAAGTTGATGACGAAAGTATGCGGTGTAGGGAACTGATGGTTCAAGAGAACTTCACAAAAGAGTCCAAACGTATATACGATTATATGCGGATTTGTTTTAGAATAAGTAGGTACAAGGTGTCGTAAAATTAATCATCCAATTTTGTTTTTGAATTCCTGTTTTACTAAATAAAAAATAACTTTGACTGATGGAAATCTTTATTTGGACCTTTTCAATTTTCTATGTTGAGTGGAAAAGATGATATCCGTCAAGTGGCAGCCGCCAGTGTTGGTGCACATTTCTGCCCGTTTTATCGAATTTTCCATGACTTAAAACACGCCATCAGTACTGCTTAATGCAAGCATTTCTAACAATATTTCTTTTCTCTTCGGGTTTTTTCACCTTTAGATACTGGGAAACATCAGCTTGTCACAGTCATCATTTAGCGTGGTGTTAGTTGTTAGTAAATAAATATACATATAGTCTAACACTCTACCAAAAAGCCAACAAATATGACAAACAATGAAATAATAAATATTAATCTTCTATCTGTAGCTACAAAAATAGCTACAAGTCAAATACTACTTGCTATAAAAACAATAAATTATTAAGAATTTAACAACTATTTTTATACAAGAACTTATAATGCTTGAGTTTCGAATACTTAATGAGAACGCCCATATAACCTGTGCTTAAGCGTAAACATCATGGTTTACATTAGCCTCATGTTTCATACGTGTCAAAGGTTCATTAAGACCATAATTGGTACGGTAACTGTAGCTTCTAGCGTTTTAAAGCTATAAGCTGTTCTAGAAGAACCGGTGAATCTATGGAACAAACTAAGAGCTGATGTAAAAACATAACATCGCTGGCTTTCCGGCGTTTTTTCTAGAGAATTCATGTTAAAAAGAAGAAGGCGATTGCTGTATGGAGGAAGATGATTTGGGTCACTCCAATTAAGATGACTTAATGCGAAGCGTACATATTTACGTTGAACAGATTCGATTCGATCAATATGTATTGAGTAAAGTGGAGGCAATACAGAACTAGCATATTCTAATTGGGGACGAACAAAGGTGTTGTAAAACGGAAATGATTTTACAATTTTTTAAAATTGAAAAAACATCATATTGATTGATACTATGAAAAGAAGTGGACTAAGGTGACTACCTTGTGGAACACCAGAGTCAGCATTAATTGGATCAGAAACAATCCCTCTAAAAAGAACTTGCTATGTCCTTCCCTTCAAATAAGACCTGATCCATTGAACGAAAGCAGAAGCGAATTCAAGAGATGAAAGCTTAAATAAAATTAGACTATGAGATAACTCGTCGAAGGCCTTACTGAAATCTGTATAAATATAGTCAACTTGATGGCCATCGTCGATAGTTTTATTTGTAAACGACGTGAATTCAACGAGATTATAGTAACAGTAGATTTGTTTTTCATAAACACATGTTGCTCGCTCGCAAGGAAAGGTTTGCAGCTGAAATAAAAACTCTTAAATATGATAGTCTCAAATAGTTTCGGTAAGCAAGAATTCTGGCGATAACAGTTCGCATTCCTGTCGAATATTCTTCTTAAGAAAGAAGCATGGGATGGTTAAATCGGGCGATCTTGCTAGCCATGCCAAATCTTCAAAACGGGAGATTACGCGACCAGGAAACGCTTCCTTCAAAATGTTCATTATGGCTCCTGCTGTGTGTGCGGTTGCACCATCTTGTTGAAACCATTGGTTCAACAAGCCCCGCTCATCCAATTCGTACTGTAAGAAGTCTTTTATTATGGTATTATGGCCCTGTAGCGTTCGCCAGTTATAGTGATCGTATTGCCGATCACTCTTCCCGCGTGAATGGCGCTGCGCACCACAAAGTGGCTTTGAGTGGATGTAATGGCTCTTCGTGGATCATACGCGGATTTTCAGTTCTCCAAAAACGAAGATTTTGCTTATTGACGTAATCCCTTAAGTGTCTTCGTCGCTCATGATGATTTTCGACATAAAATCGTCCTCTTCGTTGTTGGGATTGAGGATGGCTTGACAATAATTCACACGCGACGGACGGGCCACTGTTTGCACTTTATACGGGAACATGTGTAAGTCTTTCACTTAAATTCGCTCTATGGTCCGTCTGGTGATGTCCAATTGATGGCCCGTCGTATTGTTGATGTTTCTTCGTTCTCAGCTACATCGGCAGTCACAGCCCTGCATGGTCACCTTTAGTTCCAGTCTGTTCATTCGAGTGGAGTAGCTAACCGCGGGAATGTTTGCCCATTTGAAGCTACACGATTAGGAAATCGACGAAATTCACGTTGCACTAACACAACCGACCAATAATTGGTAAAAAAAAGATCGACACAATAATTCCACGCTCTTGCGAAGTAAAGCGCTCCATTATGTTTGTCTGTTTGAATACCGCAGCTGTCTTATTCACAAACGTCACATATGATTGACGTACGACGCCATTTGCAAAAATTATAACATCTTCCGATAGGATGATTACTTTTGCGCCACCTTGTATAACAGTAGAAACAGTATATTTGTACATCTTTCGTTAAAATTCTTTCGAAAACCACTTTGTTTGAATCTAATGTTCGTGGGCTAAAATTTCTTGGAGGAAAATTGTTTTCCAAATATTTTTGGATTACAAAATTCACATTGTGATAATGTGCCATTATACGGTTTTCAAAAAACAACCATATTTTTTATTCCCATCAAGTTTCAACCGCATGGGTTTTCGAATATTGTAAGCAAGGAGTTTTAAATTAAAAAAAAATGCTATATACAGGGTGCGTTTTATGTTCCAGGTTTAGCTGGTAGCCATTTTTGTGTGAACAAAATTTGTCAGTTGGCATTTGGCAGTCATAGAGAGTGGTCTATAAAAATTTATTACATTTGCAGGCAAATAACTTTTAAATTTTTGGTCGGTCGTCGAGATTGAAGTGCTCGAGTTTTTCAGCTCGCTATAGACGAACGCCATTTTTGCAAAATATCATTATGAGCTACGAAACACAATTTGACTGGCTTGCTTTGTTAATAAATAGAATAGCTGCGATTGAGACATTTAAGACTCCCGATTTATACACGGAATACCACTACACCCTTTTAGAGTAATTGCATGGTGCACCATTTGGGCCCGTGGCGGTGGCGTCATTTTTTTTATAGGCAATGCTGTAAAAGATATTTTTGTTGAAAAACTTTCTTGTGCCCAAATTAGATCAATTAGGTCTACAGAAAATGTTGATTCAACAAGAGGGTTCCACACTGCCACTGCTTGTGCTAGGATGCTAGTTTAACGCGAAATTATTCCGGGATCGATGCTTAAGGACAACGTTAGAACCGGAATTCCTGAAATTACAACAGAAGCCTAAGAAATGTTTATGTAAAAAGCGTTAAAAAGCACTAACCTTTGCGATCTTCATTCGTTGCCTTAAACCAACGACCAAGTTGGTATATTTTCAAGTTATTAAACAGTTCTCAAGAATTATTATTTTCTCTTTGAAGAAGTGCCACTTATCCTGTTTCGCAATTCGATTCAAGCGAGGGACTTTCGTTTTAAATTTCTCAAGAGAACCTAATTGCAACCTTGCATTGATCCAAATTCATACGCATTTTGAAATAAATCCTCCGAGAAACGGGATACGTAGCATAGGCAACAATCGCGTTCACCCGAATATTTAGTGCCTACAATAGGGCTCTAGAACTCCTTTGGATAATGGTTAGTGCGTTGGATTGTCATGCAAAAGTTCTTGGCTTCGATTCTCAGCGCTGCAAAAAAAGTTTTTCAGGGGTGAACTGCCATTTCCGAGGCATTGACAAACCCTCTATGTTACGTGTAAACTCATTAAGATGTCAACGCGGCCTCAGAAGTCCTATTGTCATGTGTCATCTCTCTGTCATGGGTGTCATCATCAGCTGTGTATAATTTTGCAAGTCATCATCATTTATTGTTTTCGTTGTAATATAAAGAGAAATAAAAGATTAATTATTATAACGTCATCGACAAAGAAACATCTTTTTATTTATTCAATTTTGGAAACAATTTTCGGAAAAATCATTTGATCCTTCGAGCCGGATTTTCCGTCGGGTTACGGGTTCAAAATTAATATGCTGGGCTGGCACTACCCGTAGCATTTAATTCAGGCATGGGCAGGGGTTTGATCAGAACCCCCGGAATATTAACAATGAGACATATACATATATGGCGATATATAGTCATGCATTGTTTGCAAGTGAAGCTAGGGCGTTTGTTTTCAAAACATTAACTGGATTGCTCTCCAATAGGGAACTTCTTCCAAATCAATGGAATCACATTCATGGATTGAGTTTAGCCGATCCTGTTTTTTATAAGCCTTCTTGTGTTGACTTGCTTCTAGGTAGTGATGTCTTTTCTGAGGTCGTTTTGCCAGAGATAGTTAGAAGAAAAGAACCTGTAGCACCCATTGCTCAAAACACTCAACTTGGCCGGATAGTTTTTGGCCAGGCACCAGTTGAATCCTGTCGTGTTCACCTGCAGCTTGTAGATGTAGATACACAGCTTCGAAGTAGCAGTTCATAATCGGCAGAAACTTGCAGGTCCCCTCCATTCCTGGACTCCTGGTTACACGCATTCAGGAACGGTTGAGGGTTCTAAGTCCCTAGGTCTTGGTTCTCTTCGAGCTGTTGCATTACCAAATCTATTTATTAATAGGCCTCTATATAAATATCTTGCTTTGGGTAAATATCATACATAGCATGCAGATGAATAACAAAAGCCTTTTACTTACCTTTTCAAATCTCATTTTCATACTTGAAACATTTGTTTCTTCTTTTTTGGCTGATTTTGACTTTGCTGTAAAAAAGTTAATATTGTGTGCTTAAAGCCTTTGCCCAACATGCACATGCTAAGCAAATCATTCACTAACCAAGCTGATTTCAATGTCCCTCCTATTATAGGTATCTTAGTCTATCAATAATTTCAATTTGATTTGATGGAAAGCATTAAATCAAATTCTGTCAACAATTTTCCAATTCTTCGACAGAATTTATTTGCTGCTGTTGCAACAACAAGAAAAACAACACGCTACACAAAGTACTGCCTGCCAACCTTGAAACGCACCCAGAATTCAGACAGAAAGAGGTGGAGAAGGACCGATTGGCAACACACAATCGCTATCCAAATCGTTTAAACAAAAGATGCAAAAAAAAAAAGTTTGAAAAAAAAAAAATATCATAGAACAAATGACTGCTCACCTCATATCGATCGCAAGCTGACTAACTACCACCGAAAGACCGACGAAATTAATCAACTTCAAGCCCGCAAAAGTCATGCTGCGGCACCTCAGCCAACCTATGCAACAACCTTTCTATTCCCAGCCACATCGCAGCGCATACTCGTACAAATCATATAGGCTCTTGCCACAAAAACAATTTTATTTTTCCTCTCAGTTGCTTTAGATAGAATCGACTACAAGGCGTTGAAATTCTGGTCAAGAACTAACTTCTTAAAAGTTCAAAATGTTTCAAAGACCTCAATAGCGACAGCAAGGTAGTAGCACCACCAGCATCAGCGGCAGCAACTGAACTTAGTGATTAAAGCGCTTCCATATGGGAATAGTAGATATTTACGATACGGCTGAAATGTTGCCCGCTTATGGCATGCGTTAATGTTGTTGTGGAAGGTAAAGGTGTCCAATTGAAACAAACAACAAAGTGCTGACAAACAAAACTCTACCGCATTACAAAAAAAAAAAATCTAAAAAATAATCCTACAAAGGTATTTTTTCTGGTTTAAGACTTCTACAAGTATACTACGAGTATAGAACTAAAATTCTAAACGGTACGGGCGGTATGGTGGTTGCTTGTTTAGTCCCAAATTTATGGCATTTATTGTTGGAATTCCTCCATATGGCTTGAAGTTCGATTTTGATATCGATGTTCGATAAGATTCAAATCAGTTTTTAGATTTCTGTTCCCAACCAAACCACACCAAAGCCATAGGTACTTATTGTATTCGAACGGTTATAGAGGGTGTCCAATGAAGGAGAATATTGTGACAAACAAATTCCCCATTTTTTTTGATAATTTATCAGCCTCGACATTTTTTGCAAAACTGATTTTTGAAATACAAAATTTTCACAAAATTTTGATTTAATTTATTTTCGTGGGGCAATACCCAGATCTATTTGGCTTGATACAAGTTAATTCCTAATTAACCTTAAAAATAGCTCTTAAAACTAAGAAACTATAATTAGGATGAATTTTTGAGGACTATTAAGAAGACGTAGTTGTAGGAAGGATGAACTGAGGTTAAAGTTCAAACATAGGGGTGTTGAAACGGAAACAACCTTGAATGCTCTCGATTCTAAAAATATGAATGGGTTGATAAGGTCGGGTTGACAGGCGATTTTAAGAAGGGCAGGAACGATCAACAGAAATCGGGTCACGTAGGGGTCAGAGAATTCTTTCACAAAGCCAAGTACTAAATTTGCTTTAAAAATAATCTTATCAATATATGTGAAAAAGTTGAGCTCTTTTTCACAAAAAAATTCAAGGTCGCGAATCGACTCAGCTGTAGATATGAGCTGATAATGCAGATAATAGAGATGCGGAGGTGATTTGATACGTTTCCTTGAAGAACTGATTGATTTAGCTCCAAGCGATTTTCGAGGCACCAGGCAGAGAAAATGTCAAGATTAAGTTGAATAAGAGTAGAATCACGTGTCGCTGAAATTATCTTGGAGAACTTGATATCGTCAGCGTAGAGTTAGATATGGGAATATTTTTGATGACCATTTCAATATCGTTAATAATATGGATAAAAAGAAGAGGACCTAAGTGGTTGCTTTGTAGGATCCCAGAGGTAACAAAAATTATAGGGAAAGGGATTTCTAAACTTTTACAGGTGACGGTGGCCATATTGTTGAAGATACGCCTGTCAAATATTAAGTTGTACATTAAGCCTGAACAAAAGGAGAGTAATATCGTTCAACAACATGTGCAAAATGATTAAATTGTTTTATGAAAGCGGGTTTTCTGTTCGAGTAACAATAGACGGGTTTTGCGCAAAAAAGTATATTCAGCGATTAGGCCCATATTTAGGTGAATGGGTCCGTCCACAAGCAAAACTGTCGAATTTGGGGTAACTACAATCCACACGAGATCAACCGAATATTAAAATGTACTAATAGAGAAAGTCACAGTTTGATATGGATTTTGAGCTGGCGGCATTATCGGTCCATAATTCTTTAAGAATTACGTTGGCCAGATCATCACCGGCAACGGCGAGCGCTATCGGTTGATGATAATCAATTTCTTTCAGCCCGAAATAAATGATATGGCCATAATACTAGATGTGATTTGAACAGGATGGCGTTACGTGCCACACAGCCCGTGCCAACATGGTAATTTTGTACGAGCGATTTCCGAACATACATAGCTATTTCAGCGGAGGTAGTTTGTATTTGCCACAGAGATCCTGCGATTCGACCCCTCTCTGAATTCTTCTTGTCCAGTTTTCTTAAGTCACAGGTAGCTGCTAGTAAACCACAAACCAAAACTGCCCCAAAAGGCAACATAATCAAAGCCATTATTCAATTACAGCCTGATTTATGCGCCATAGTTATTGAAAATTAGACGTTTTGGATGGGCACCATTCCGTAAAGCCGCAACGGACATTTGATTAATGTTAAAAATATATAATGGCATTTATCAGTCTTCCAAGTGAAGAAAAATTTCAATACTATCTTACTTATAGTTTGCTTTATTCAAACTTAAAGACAGAATACGCTTAATGGAGGACTTTAGTAGTCAAAATTTTCAACAAAATTGTATGTATGTAGTTATAACTTATTTTTTCACAATTTGCATTTGTCTTTGTTAAGTTATTAACTTCCCATAGGGAGTTATTGTAATCGGTCCGATTTGTCAAATTGGAATTTTTGACATTTCTCGACGTTTCAAGGTCCCTAGAGGCTATTTCAATCATTTTTAGAGAGATGTCTGTGTGTGTGTGTGTACGTACGTTCGTACGTTCGTACGTTCGTACGTTCGTACGTTCGTACGTTCGTACGTCCGTACGTTCTGGTACCATTTTTCGTCGTCGATATCTCAAGAACGAGTAAAGATATCGACTTCAAAAAAATTTTGTTTAATAGATAATAACTTCGAAAGAGGCTGAAAGGGCGTTTATTAAAATTCAGTGGGTAGTTTTTTCACTATAACGGTTTGAAAAAAAAGTCAAAATTTTGGTTAGTTTCAAATATCTCACGAAAAAATAATGCAATTGATTTCAAATAAAATTTATTGTACTCATTATAAGGTCATACAGATTTGGTATGAATTTGGAAAAAAACGAACATACCGTTATTTTTTTAAATAAAAAAAACTGAAAAAAAAATTTCATAACCCAGATATTCTAAGAACGGAAAACAATTTGAAACTCAAAATAATTTTATTTTACGAAAAATAATGTGTTTGACAACTGGTGAAAATTTCAAAAAAAATCAGTTTACAGTTTTTTTACAAAAAATAAAAAAAACTATATAAAACTCTATTGAAAATTGGTAAAAATTGTTTTTCGACTCAAATTTCTCGAGAACTAGTAGTGATATTGACTTCTAATTTAGTTTATTTTATACATAGTATAATTTTGTACAATTAGTAAAATGTTGAAAAATATTAAATTATTAGTTTTTTTTTTTAAATAAAAAAACTATTAAAAATTCTAGTGAAAATTTTAGTTAATATTGTATTTCAAGTCGAATTTCTTGGGAATGAACACCGATAGTGCCTTCTAAAGTATGTTGTTTTATACATCGATACCTTCCCGTAAGAATGTATACTAAGCGACATTTCTTAAATTGTTCAGGAAACGAAAAAAACGAAGAAAGTTCTAGTTGAATCACAGTGTGCTAAGAGACAATTTTGGTTAAACTAAGTGACATCTAACAAAATTTTTTGTTGCTCACGACAATGAGATCTTTATTAATGTCGCTTAGCATAATTTTTTTGGCGGATAATACAAATTTCAGGGGGCAACATTATTTTAATGAGAAATCATGGCAGTTGATAATTTTTTTTATTTGTACTCTAGTTTCCTTTTCATGCATAATAGGTTGGCGAAACCCAGGCCAAAACGTGGCCCTTAACATATAGTATATTTCCTCATCAAAAAGTCATTTTCGAAAAAAGTGTCGCTTAGTACATTCTTACGGGAAGGTATCGACATAATACAATTATTAACATATGGTTAAATTTTGACAAGTATCGAATTGACAGTTTTAACAAACAACAACTTAGGTATACATCAACAATCTCAATTTCAAATCTCTTTAAATAATTAAAATGCTTTTTAATCTTCAAATAATGTTTGTTTGAATTTTACAGCTAAAGTTTGTTTCGCTGAAAATTTGGTTATTTGAAAAAAACTAAATATGAAGTTTTCAAGACCACAAATGGGAAGTTATCAGTGTGGGTCGCACCCAGCCTCTTTTTTTTTTTTTAAATCGATCTCAAGTTTCTGATCAAACTTGGCATAACGATTATAGGGAAGACGAAAAAAGGGGGTCTTGCATATCTGTCTGTTAAATTAAATTTTTTCCCGGACACGTTTTGTTTTTCTTTTTAAGACCAAAAATATCAGTACCTGCTATACACTTTTTTCTTTAAGTTTTAGAGGCCATTACAGCTCGTAAGGAGCCTTAACCTATGTGTTAGCATGAACGAAGGAGACCTCACAATTTTTACCGATTCACTTTTGAAGACAAAAGACGATTTTTCACTTCCTGGCAAGAGGCAGTACACCCCTGTAAAAACATTTTTGCGGAAGTTGTGAATCTAACCACTTTGGCAAGGAAGAGTAGAATACATTTTTTTTTCTAAGATTTTGAAATTTTTGTCTTAAAAAAATAGAAAAAAAACTATCAAACCAAAATTTTTGAAAATTCTGTTTCTTTTTGTAGCTCTAACTTTTTTACTTGCGATATAGGTACTATAGGGCAAGTTCTGCATTTGGAAAAAAAATCGAACTCGAGATTTTGATCAAAGTTGACATTACGATGATAGCGAAGACGAAAAATGTGGGTCCGACAATTCCGTCTGTCTGTCTGTATGTCTGTATGTCTGTATGTCTGTATGTCTGTATGTCTGTATGTCTGTACCTCGAACTACAGCCTAAACTACCGGAGGTATTTTCTTCAAACTCGGTAGTTAAGAGTCTTCGGTGATTCCCTAGAGGAAAAATTGAAATTTTTTTTTTAGCCCCAAAACTAAGGGTACCCCCCATACACCCGTAATGCGAAATCTTATTTATCTCGAAAACGGCTCTAACGATTTTGATAAAAAAAAATTAGGTGTGATATTATGGACATGGACTATATTTTGGTGAAAAAAAAATTTGGGGGGAAATGTTATTAGGGGTACCTGTCATAGAACGGTTTTTTTGATTTTCGAATTTCTCACCAACGGCTCTAACGATTTTAACCAAAATTTTTATGCAGGAGGTACTTTGCATTTGAAAAAATATAAACTAAAAATTTTTTCGAAAAAATAGTTTTTGGATTTTTAAAAAAATAATACATATTTTTTTTTGAAAATTCAATATCTTGAAAACCGATACACAATTAAATTTTTAAATTACGTTTTAAAATGTATTTTATTAAATGCTAACAATTTGCATATCAATTTTTTTTATAAAAATTTTAAGGAAAATTTAGTACACAAAAAACATGTTTCAGTGTGTCTGTATGTCTGTACCTCTCGCTACAGCCTAAACCACTGGACCTTTTTCTTTCAATCTCGGTAGTTAAGGGTCTTCGGTGATTCCCTAGAGGAGAAATTGAAATTTTTTTTTTAGCTCCAAAACTAAGGGTACCCCCCATACACCCGTAATGCAAAATCTTATTTATCTCGAAAACGGCTCTAACGATTTTGATAAAAAAAATTGAGTGTGATATTATGGACATGGACTACATTTTGGTCAAAACAAATTTTGGGGCAAACTGTTATTAGGGGTACCAGCCATAGACCCGTTTTTTTGATTTTCAACTTTCTCATTAACGGCTCTAAGGATTTTAACCCAAAATTTTTAGCAGGAGTTCCCTTAAGTTTAAAATAATATTGTATATAAAAATATTCGAAAAAATATTTATTGGGTTAAAAAAAAAAAAATTTAAATCAATATCTTCAAAACCTATGAACGATTATTTTTTGAAATTATTTCCTAAAACCGATATTATTAAATACATAAAATTCGCATCCCACATTTTTTTCTTGAAAAATTTTAGAGAAATTTCTTATATAAAAATTTTATTTAACAATAAAACGATTTTTTAAAGTTTATTTGCACAAATTCATACTTTTCCGGAAACCAGACGGCAATTTTATGCATTTGAACATTATTATCTCATTAAATCCATGTTTTATACATTTTTAAAATGTATCTTAAATTCCAAATTACTTTTACATAAGAGCAAGTTCGTGCGATCCAGTCGTGCATTTTATTACTTGCGATATAGGTACTATAGGGCAAGTTCTGCATTTGGAAAAAAAATCGAACTCGAGATTTTGATCAAAGTTGACATTACGATGATAGCGAAGTCGAAAAAAGTGGGTCCGACAATTCCGTCTGTATGTCTGTACCTCGAACTACAGCCTAAACTACTGGAGGTATTTTCTTCAAACTCAGTACTTAAGAGTCTTCGGTGATTCCCTAGAGGAAAAATTGAAATTTTTTTTTTAGCTCCAAAACTAAGGGTACCCCCCATACAGCCGTAATGCAAAATCTTATTTATCTCGAAAACGGCTCTAACGATTTTGATAAAAAAAATTAGGTGTGATATTATGGACATGGACTACATTTTGGTCAAAAAAAAATTTGGGGGGAAATGTTATTAGGGGTACCTGTCATAGAACGGTTTTTTTGATTTTCGATTTTCTCACCAACGGCTCTAACGATTTTAACCGAAATTTTTATGCAGGAGCTCCTTTGCATTTTAAAAAATATGAACAAAAAATTTTTTCGAAAAAATAGTTTTTGGTTTTTTAAAAAAATAATAAAATTTTTTTTTTGAAAATTCGATATCTTGAAAACCGATACACGATTAAATTTTTAAATTACGTTTTAAAATGTATTTTATTAAATACTAACAATTTGCGTAAAAAATTTTTTTATAAAAATTTTAAGGAAAATTTAGTACACAAAAAACATGTTTCAGTGTGTCTGTATGTCTGTACCTCTCACTACAGCCTAAGCCACTGGACCTATTTCTTTCAATTTCGGTAGTTAAGGGTCTTTGGTGATTCCCTAGAGGCAAAATTGAAATTTTTTTTTTTAGCTCCAAAACTAAGGGTACCCCCCATACACCCGTAATGCAAAATCTCATTTATCTTGAAAACGGCTCTAACGATTTTAATAAAAAAAATTAGGTGTGATATTATGGACATGGACTACATTTTGGTCGAAAAAAAATTTGGGGGAAATGTTATTAGGGGTACCTGTCATAGACCCGTTTTTTTTTTACTTTCTCATTAACGGCTATAAGGATTTTAACCCAAAATTTTCAGCAGGAGTTCCCTTAAGTTTAAAATAATATTGTATATAAAAATATTCGAACAAATATTTGTTGGGTTTTTAAAAAAAAAAATTTTTTTTTAAATCAATATCTTCAAAACCTATGAACGATTATTTTTTGAAATTATTTCCTAAAATTAATATTATTTAATACTTAAAATTCGTATCCCACATTTTTTCTTCACAATTTTTAGAGAAATTTCTTATATAAAAAATGTATTTAATAATAAAACGATTTTTTAAAGTTTATTTGCATAAATTCATACTTTTCCGGAAACCAGACGGTAATTTTATGCATTTGAACATTACTATCTCATTAAATCCATGTTTTATATTTATAAAATGTATCTTAAATTCCAAAGTACTTTTACATAAGAGCAAGTTCGTGCGATCCAGTCGTGCATTTTATTTTATATTAGCGCACACTCAAATGTTTTTTTTATAGCCCTTAATATCCCAGAGACACAGTGTGAGCATTAGGAAATGGAGGAGGGGTTAGAAAGGAGGTGTCGGTGTACCATGGTTTTGAATTCTTGAACATTGCAATGACTGGGAAAGGCAGAGCGTGGCACAGAATTCCACATTCGCGTCGTACGGCTGAAGAACGAATCTCTGTACTTCACAGTACGTCCGAAGTTGGGCGCAAGGGTAAAGGTATTACGGTTGAATTGTTTAAGGGGAGGAATGCAGCTGGCTATTTCACTAGAGCATAGTCCGTTAAAATAACGGTAAAAAAGGGTGAGGAAAGAAACATTACGACGTAAATAAGTCAATGATGTTATTGTCACCACTAATTTTAAAAGCTCTTCTTTGAACACTGTTCAAGAGACTTAAGTAAGTTACTGGAGCACCAGGCGAATAGATGGGAGTTATACTCAAGTTTTGGACGTATATAAGTTTTATAGATTGTAGCCGTCTCAGAAAGCCCAAACATCTAGAGGTGGTTCGTGATGCACATACCGAGAATATCGAGATGTTCAGTTTCATTGATGCAAGTGCTACTCATGGATAGTGGCAAGGGGGGTATATCTCGCTTTAACGATATAAGACAGCATTGGGTTTTCGAAGCATTAATTTCGACGCGGTTTCTTATTCCCCATTGTACAATGCTGTTTAGGTCGTGATTAAATGAACTTTTCATATTTTGTCGTTGCAGTTCCACATCCGAAGAGGAGGGATGTGAGTCTGAGAACGAATATGAAAAGCTGAGAGTACTATCGTCAGCGAAACAATTAATTGGATTAGAAGTTGTAGACATGAGATCATTTTTAAAAATGATGAAGAGAGTCGGGAACAATACGGAGCCTTGGGGCGCACCAGCATTTATATTATGGGTTTTAGACGTCTAATACAACTTGTGTTGAACGAAAATTTCTAATCCAACGAAGAAGGGATTCGTCGACTCCGATAGCATGTATTTCAATAAAAGAGCAAGATGCCAGACTTTATCAAATGCCTTTAAAATATTTAGTGCCATAATCTTACTTTCTCCAAAACCATGTAAAGATTTGTTCCACTGTTCGGTTAGATAAACCGTCAAATCACCGTTGGACCTATTGTTAAGAAAGTCTATTTTAAAAGTTGTTTTAGCTTATTTTGAAAATGAATTTTGTGCTTCTGAACAATTTTTTTAATCTATTTAGCTATTTATTTCATCTACCAGCAAAGGCTTACAGATTACAATATAATTATAGCATAAATTACTTAATAATGATATAACTGAAAATAACTGATATAGGTCCATACTTGGTCAAAGCAAATATCAGACAAAAACAAACCTTTAACACAGATATTGTCATTGATATAGACAATGAATAGCAATGGTCCAAGATGGCTTTTAGGTACTCCCGAAGAAGAGCAAATTGGCCTTGAACATTTATCATCGAATATTACTCTTTTGCAGAGCGAAATCCAAACGTATTAAGCTTCTTAATAAATAAGAGATGGTGAGCTGAGTCAAAGGCTTTGCTAAAATCAGTATATACATCATATATAATCAACCTGGTAACTCTATTCAACTTCGTTTAATATTTTATGAAATGAAGTATGCTAGATTGTCCGTTCGTAGCGCCCAGCTCACTGAACTATAATTTTCTACTTTTTCTGCAAAATTATAAAAGAATTTATTGAATTATGATATTAAATTTCCAATCTATGAAGTCTTAAGAAATTTTGATGCTCTTATTTTTTACGATCCTTAATCCAAACAAACAACTGAGGAGTAAATAGCTAGCATTTTATTAGGATTGTTTTTGTTTTTGACAATTCAAAAGTTCCCAATAAAAAGTCAATACTCTTAAGCATAATACCTATTATTTTCCATGGTTCCATCTTTTCAAGTCGATATACAAATTTGTGTTTACAGAAATGAAAATCCTTTCTTTGGGTGAATCTTCTCAAATCGACAGAAAAACAAACTTATAATTCCTATAGACCTAGAAAATACTTTCATCCAAAATAAAGAAAGGCCCTAAGTCTATATAGTCTGCTGGGTCACTTTAAAAGTATTTTCCTTTTTGAAGAAAGCATCAAACAAATCTTTGAAATAAATTGGAATGAGTAATGTTTCTATGGCGGGCGCTTTAGAAAATTTCTGGGCTTTATTTTAAAATCTCACCAAAATGTTTTTTTATTTTCAAAGCCAAAAAGAAAATTCATTTAATTTATTTTTGCATTACGACTAAACTCAGTTGCAAATTTCACTGCCTTATTAGGTATTTTTTTGATTTAAACTATGAAGTGAAGGTTATATCCTTCAGTTTGTAAAAAAATTAAAATTTATTTATTAAATTTTAAATATTGAACTAAACCAGCTCAATGTAACGCAGTCACTCAGTTACGATCTCTAGTTTAACACAAAGCAACGTAACCAACTTTTTCTGCCCATAAATTAATTTGCATTTCGTTTGTTGAGCTATCAAAATACATAAATGTACATATATGTTTGCCAAATTACTGATATATTGCTACGTGAACACAAATTCTGTCCGTCCATTTTCAGCTGACTTATCGGCAAAATATTTTCATGATTTTTTCTTCGTTTGAAAGTTAAAGGTGGTCCCTCTTTTCCAAATTATTTTGTATGTTGAAATGTTGAATGTTGCCGTTAAGACAGGTAACTAAAGGTTACGTCGAAGGTTCGATTATAACTTACATCTCTGAGCAGGCGCAGCCTAAGCAGAGCAATAAAATTATAAAATGAAACAGAACTATTATGGAATGATTCCCATCTATTGAACACCATCAGACTCTTTCATGCATTTCCTTCTTTTATTGCTTTAATCACAAGCAATGCTTATTTTAAGAAGCCATTTGCCTTCCTCTCCTAAATCAGTTCGTTCGTGATACCTGCTTCGTTTGGAATGCCCATCAGTTCACCATCAAGCCTAAATTTAGCAAATCTTAAATAGAATCGGTGGGACCATTACCAAGTTTGTAAACAAGCTTTCTACCATTGCCAAGTCTTGTCCGCCTTAGATAGAGCCATCTAACCATACATTTTTGAAAGCCTTCTGAAGTAAGCTAGCTAGGCACCACACTGACTTATAGGTTAGTTTCATTGAAATATCAGAGATCAGTTTAGATGCTCATATTTTTATTTTCTGACGTTCCATATAATTTCCCCAAAAGTGCGCGCGGTGACTTAGGTGGTATTTTTCGGACTTGAGTGTAGAAATATATAAATTAAAAAAACTAATTGAAATTACCGAAATTGAATTGAAATGAATCGAAAAATTCCTTAAGCCAAATTCTTATGTTTTTCAAAAAAAAAAAAAAAAAAAAAACACCAAGCTTGTTTATTTAAAATCCCAAAAACAAAGTATACGTATGCAAACGAAATTATATATAAAAAGGTTATTCTCTCAGGAATTGTCTGTCTGCCATTTGAGAAGCATTAAAAGCAACCTACTTGCTAACGATTCTTTTTGCCCAACCTGATTACATATTTCTAACTTGTAAAGAACTCGCAGGGCTTTTTTCTTGCCTGAACTCGTCGTGGAGACTTATCGACCTCGTAAGCTAAAGAATATCCTTTCAAACGTGAACCGTCTTTTCATCAATTCTAATTCATCACACAAAGTGTATAAGGGAACAAATTATAACGGCTGTTGGCTTAAATCTACCACACCGATACACACAAACACAAAATTTTATATAATCGTGACCTTGAAGCCTACCTCAACCCCTCGGCCGGGAGAGAGATAGGTCATAACTTGCTTTTCCAGACACACAAAAATATATTATTTTCTGTTTTTAAAAGAGGATATTATGGGGTTTGTTTCTGCGATAAGCTCACAAGAGTCTAATGATACACAGGCAGAGACTTTCAAACCTTACGTCGACAGTCGAAATCACCACCCTTCGAAAGGTTGTCGTCCTTTTTCAAACAGTCTCCCAAACTCTCGCCTCGCCCCGACAATGTAATTCATATTTACCCAAGCCCCAAATTGTATGCGTGCCTAGGTGCGCGTTAACGCGTCGGTTTATTTTCGTGCATCATATCGACTTGAATTTACTTATAGAAGAAGTCGGCTCCTTTGTTCAATAGTCCTAGTGTCGAATGAATTGTACGGGTATGTACCTACCTACTCGTAGACAAATTTCAGTCTCGAAACCCAAAACCCACTAGGGTAATAAGGAAAAGCATAATGGGGAGAACTGTTCAAGGACACAAGTTTATTTACTCCAGAAAGGACAACGCCAGTCTGGGATCCTTTGAAGGGAATACACATTATACCTATGGCAGTGGGGTTAGGGTTGGCGATGGGAGCGACAGACACATCGACTTTGACAGCCGCACTTTCTCATGATTCTGCGTGTGAACGAAACTTGTACCGAAAATATGTAGGCGTTGTTTTCTTGAAAATTCAAGACTTTCATCATTTGGCCATGAACTTGATCAAGAAATTTCAGAGCTGCCTATGAACTAGACAAAGCAAAATATGAAAGAATCAATATTATTTTCAGGTTTGATAGGGATTTTTTTTTGTTTGTGTTGTGTCGTCGTTGTCGGTCGTCCTGATAATATAAATTGCTTTAACCGCCATCGAGTATACGAACATAAAAGAACAATCCCATGCTCCATGCAAAGACAACCAATGGAAAAGATTTTCAGGCTCTGCTTGCAGAAAGTACCTACTGGAGTCTGTTTTTTTGTCTGAGAAGAGGAAAATATTTTCAAGGTTATCCGAGTAAAAGTTCATTTCACCCAGAATTTCGAAGGATATGGACTTGGGATGGGAAGAAGGAATCGAATAAAGACCATCAATGTGAGTCGTATAATTTGTGAACTCAATTCAGTGGGGGTGGGGGTAATGTTTGTCGTCTGAATATAGGTGCGCATATTGCAATCCGTCATTTAACTTCTAGAACACGGATGAAAGTTTATGAAACGTTATTAATTGAAGATGGATTATATTCTCGACTCTAGACAAAAAATAAACTGGATGACTTGTTCAATTTTTCACTGAAATTATCTGGTCTGTATTAAAGTTATTAACAACTACAAAGATTATAAGAAATAAGATTATTAGAAAAGCTTTATTCGAGGTTTTCGCCACGACATGACACAATGATCCTGAAGCAATCTGCCATTTTGATCAAAGGGCACGGTAGTGCCAAGCCAAGTTCTTGCACTACACCCTTTTTACAGGAACAAGTTCAGGAGATTTTTGACCCCTCCCTTCTTCAGTACCAATGAAGTCAGAAAGTAAAAATTCCGAATATTTGCTAAGCTAGTTAGGCACAGGCACCTCACCAAATTCGGTTCCTGAGATATAGGCCTCAAAAATCACAAGAACCGTAACTGACTGATCATCAAAATTATGGAGCACTGTCCGACATCGTAGAATCTTGTAATTTTGCACAACGGTAGGTCTTGTCATGCAAGCAGAGGAAATAAAATGCACGATTGGGTCGCACGAACTTGCTCCTATGTAATAGACTAGGAATTATAAAAACGGATGTTATTAAAGAAAACTGTTCATAAGGATAAAATGATTTTTTTTAAATTCTTTTAGTAGTAAGAGATAAAAACAGAATGCTATGCAAATATGAATTTATGCAGGAACTAAAATTATAAGTCGTTGTAGTGGTTCCTTAAAAAAATAAGCTTTTATGTACAAAATTTTTAAAATATTTTTAAGAAAAAATTTGGTACGCCAACCTTAAGTTTTTATTATTGTACGAATAAAAGTCTAATTTCCAAAAACAATACTAAGCCGTTCTTGAGATATCGAATTTTTCAAAAAAAAAATTACTTTTTTTTCCAAAAATTGAAAAAATACTTTTTCTTAAGTTTTTAAATGCAATGTTTTTTAAACTTTTTAGGAGCTTCTTTATAAAAAATTTCGTTAAAATCCGTTATGCCGATAATGAGTAATTCAAAATTCGAAAAAATCGTTCTATGGTAAGTACAGCCAGTAATATCTAGATTTCAATTTTTTTTTATTAAATTATAGATCGTAAAGATTGATCAAAAGAAAAAAAATTTTAGCAAAATTCTCGGAACCATTTTCGAGAAAAATACGATTTTCGAAAACCATTTTTTAAAATTTGTATGGAAGGTACCGTTAGTTTTAGATAAAACAAAATTTGTTTTCTCGAATCTTGTAGATTATGTTAAAAAACTTTTATTTGTCAAGTTTGAAAAAAATCGAACATGGAGTTTTCGAAATATTGAGTTTCCAAAAAAAAATTGTTTGTAAAATTTTTTTCAACCATTAGCAAGTTTTAACCAAATGAAATTTTTCGAATTTTTTTTTTTTAAATTCTGTGGGACAATTTTTGAGAAAAAAAAATGTTTATAAAATTTCGAAAAAAAATCGTATGGCAGGTACCGTTATTTTTGGTCTTAAAAAAAACAGAAAAAAACTTCCGGGGGGAAAAAATTAAAACCCATATCTTCCAAGTTTGAAGAAAATCGGCCGAGCCGTTTAGGCTGTAGTCGAACCGACAGACAGATAGACAAAATTGCGAGACCCACTTTTTTGGTCTTCGCTATCATCGTAATGTCAACTTTGATCAAAATCTCGATTTCGATTTTTTTTGCGAATGCATAACTTGCCTTATAGTACCTATAAGTCGCAAGTAAAACTCGAAAATTTGAGGTTTTCCATTCAGGGGGCGTAGTATCCGCCCACTTTCTCCGAATTGGTGTTGGTTGAATGGAGCACTGCCGATTGCTGTAAAACGATGAAATTTGGTAAAGTAGTGGGGCTTAAATTGCATACAAAGCAAAATATATAAAATTTGAGGTTTTCCATTTAGGGGCGTGGTATCCGCCTACTTCCTCAGAAATGATGTAAATTATATGACACACCGATTGCAGTAGAACAATGAAATTCGGTATAGAACGGTCAAATTGCATATAAAAGACCAAAAATAAAAATTGAAGTTACATTCAGGGGGCGTGGTATTTGCCCACTTTCTGAGAATATGTTTGATTTATATGGAGCACTTGCGATTGTTGTAGAATGATGAAATTTGGTAGAGCGGTATAACTGAATGTACTTTCAAAGCGAAAAATAGAAAATCTTAGATTTTTCATTCGAAGTGTCTTTTTTTATCATTTTTAAACTATCATAATTCAAAATCCGCCGCGATCTCGTTGGGTGACGCGTATCCGAAATGTCTGGGGCTGAATTAAACAATTGGCATTAGTGATCTAAGAAAGCTGCACAAGAAGAAGTCTAACGGGGTCAAAACGCTAGACCACATCACCTCGGTGTGAGAAAACAATGTTCGGAAATCGCTCCCGAAAAATGTCAATTGGGATACGGACTGTTGAAGCCACATGCCAACGGTGTCCATATTATCTTATTCGGGCGAAATGAAATTGGTAACCATTGGCCGATAGCACTCACTGTTGATCCAGATAGCCACACCAACGTCATTATCAAAGAAGAATGGACCGATGATGCTAGCAACCCAAGATCCACTCCAAACCTGTGACTTTTTTCGGTGGATCTCGTATGGATTGGGATCGTTTCAAATATTACAATTTTGCTTATTAAATAACCCATTCACTTTAGGGATTATAACTACCCTTAAAGTATTTGAGCACAGTGCGAGCGGTTTTGGAAAATTATTATGAATATAACATATAATGGGATACTTATTTAGAGGCGAGTAAAGCATTCCACATTCTTGTAGTGCGACTTAAGAAAGAATCTCTGAATTTCGAAACGTCCGAAGTTGGGCTCAAGGGGAAGCTGATGGGCATTCCCTAAATCAGAAGTATTACGGTTGAATTGTTTAAGGGTAAGAATGCAACTATGGCTATTTCGATAGAGCACTATTCATACAAATATTGAAAAAATAATGAATAAGTTCTATCACCTATCATTTGTGAAGCTCTTTTTTGGATTTTATCCAAGAGAGTCAAGTGGGTTATTGGAGCACCTGCCCAGATAGTGGAACTATACTCGAGTTTTGGACGAACAGAGTCCTTATAGGTTACAGCCATATGAGGAGGGATGAAAAATGTCTTGCATCGGTGAAAGAAACCTAAACGCTTAGCAGCGTTTTTGGCGACGTCGAATATATGGTCATTCCACACAAAGTGGTCTGAGATACATCTACCGATAACCCAAAGTTGTTCCGTTTTCTCAGTGCAAGTGGGTTCCGCTTTGACAACAGGAGATAGCATTGAATTTTTGAAGCATTAATTTCTACGCAGCTTAGAAATTTTAGGCATAAGATCATTGATAAATAAGAGAAAGAGAGTTGGAGACAAAACAGAGCCCTGTGGTACACCAGCATTATTCTACCACCTTCAGACTTAAAACCGTCCAAGACAACTTGTATTGAGTGGTTCGAAATGAAGTTTTTAATCTAACGAAGAAGAGATTCATCGATACTAAATACATGCATTTTCGATAAGAGAGCCAAAATCTATCAAATGCCTTAGAAATATCATAGCAATAACCTTATTTTCTCCAAACAATGGAAAGATATGTGCCACTGTTTGGTGGGATACACCGTTAGATCACCAGTGGACCTATTACTACGAAAGATTTACTGCCAGTCATTGAGAAGCGTGCATTCTTCAAGATATTTTTTCAGCTGATAATTTACCAGAGTTTTCATGACCTTGAAAAGTAAGGGATGTAAGTGCAATTGAACGACTGAATTTTTGGGACAGGCTGAATGAATGCTGTTTTGCATCCACTCAAAAAGAGACCAGTTGCCAAATTACCGCTTCAGTGACCAAGTGAGTGAGTCTCATCAGTAATCGAATGAACTAATGACTACTTTGGCATGATGGCAATCGTAGTCTAATGTATCGTTTGACTTTTTAAAATTGTAGTAATTATATTCTACTACATCGAGTCTCTTTTGGTTTTTATCGAGTCTTTTTGGGTTGACAGATGAAATTTGAATTTACTTCATTTATTTTTGAACAAACAAATTTCATTCTTCGGTGAAAAAAACTCGGTAAAAACAAAGTTTTCGCGAGTGTTTCAGTTGTAATCATTTCAGGATATTTCTAAAAATCTTCCTTCAAATTTACCTTCACTTGGTGACAATTTGGCAATATGTTTTTTGCCAAATCGGTGTGGTTTGACATGAATTCCGCCATTAAACTTTTGTGTTGTTATTAATTAAATTTAAAATGAATTTAAAAAAGATAAATGGAAAAAACAATAAATACTATAATTCTTACGTTTTACTCCAGAATTCACATCAAATACTTACACACTATGAGTTCAGTCGGCTGTTCATCTAACTTATAAAATTTGGTTCGATTACTGATGAGAAAATGTCAAATTTGGTACTTGATTGCTCGATGACGTAAGCGGTAATGCAAAACTCACATAGTTCAGTCACGTATTACTCGAAAGCTGATGCGGTAATTTGGCCCCAGTATGGAAAAGCTTACGCGATAGTTTCAACAGCCAATGGGAGGGATGCTATTTGTACCTGCGAATTTATCTATATCGGGATCTTTCAGTAGTCTTGTGCGAAGGAAGATTTGTGCCATAAAATCGTTGACGCTCTTAAGTACAGGAGGAGTCATGAATTAACAGCAAACTATGCTGCAAGAAAATTCCATAATATCCAACCTCTATTCCACGATTATAACTACTAGCACATGAAATAGGATTTAAGTCCCGATTTATTCTTTTAGTTTAAGAAAAGGCAAAATGTTCGCGGAATTATAAAGTGAATTTTATCAGAGATCTACTACATATACTCTTTTGTATATTCTATGTGTACCTAAATCAATTGTCAATTGCTTGACTCCGCTTTTAGCTTGTGAGTGAACAATATCGAAAAACGAACGTAAAAGGAATGAAATCTGAAGCGAAATTAACAAAGTACATATTTTTACTTGCGACTTATAGGTACTATAAGGCAAGTTATGCATTCGTAAAAAAAAAATGAACTCGAGATTTTGATCAAAGTTGACATTACGGTTATAGCGAAGACTAAAAAAGTGGGTCTGGCAATTCTGTCTATCTGTCTGTTTGTTTGTCGGTTCGACTACAGCCTAAACGCCTCGGCCGATTTTCTTTAAACTTGGTAGATATGAGTTTTGATTTTTTCTTCCCAAACGTTTTTTTCTTTTTTTTTTAAGACCAAAAATAACGGTACATATACGATATTTTTTCGAAATTTTATAAATATTTTTTTTTTCTCAAAAACTGTTCGACAGATTTAAAAAATAAAAACACAAAAAAATTTCATTTAGCTAAATCTAGGTAATGGTTGAAAAAAAAAAATCCGAAAAATGGATATTGAGGGTACCCACCATGAAACCATTTTTTTGTTTTTGATTTTCTCAAAAACGGTACCACCGATTTTGATAATTTTTTTTGCTAAGGCTCCCCAAAAATTTAAATAGAATTGTGTATTAAAATTTTCAAAAAAAAATTTTTGGATTTAAAAAAAAAAATTCAAAAATTTTTTTTCAAAACTCAATATTTCGAAAACCCCAAGCTAGATTTTTTTAAAACTTGATAAATAAAAGTTTCTTAATATAATCTACAAGATGTGAGAAAACAAATTTATTTTACCTAAAAATAAAGGTACCCACCATACAAATGTTAAAAAATTAAAAAAAATGGTTTTCAAAAATCGTATTTTTCTCGAAAACGGAACTTAGAATTTTGATAAAATTTTTTTTCTTTCAATTAATTTTTATGATCTTTAATTTATTAAGAAAAATTTTAAAATTAAATTTTGAATTTCTCATTATCCACATAACGGATCTTAAAGAAATTTTTTATAGAGAAGCTTCTAAAAAGTCTAAAACACATTGCATTTCAAAACTTTAAAATAAATATTTTTTTGAATTTTTGAAAAACATCTATTTTTTTCTTTTTTTGAAATTTCGATATCTCAGAAAACGCTTAATATTTTTTTTTTGTAAATTAAATTTTTATTCGAACAATAATAAAAACTTGAAATTGGCGTACCAAAATTTTTTCTTAAAAATCTTTTAAAAAATTTGTGTATAATAGCTTTTTTTTAAGAAACCACTGTTCTTGCATAAATTGATAATTGCATAGTATTTTGTTTTTGTCTCTTACTACTAAAAGAATTTAAAAAATTAATTTAATCCTTATGAACAGTTTTCTCCAACAACATTCGTTTTTAAAATTCCTAGTCTATTACATAGGAGCAAGTTCGTGCGACCCAGTCGTGCATTTCATTTTTTTAATAGAGCCATAAGAAACAGACTTGACGATTCTATTTCTTATTCCATCGTTAAACCACATTTTTTGGTGTTTTATTTAGCTCACAATTAGAAAACGTTACCTTGCAGACATTTTGTTTTAATTCTGTTGCAATTTTTTCAGGATTTAAACATAAACCACTACTAAACCGCCCTTATTTAGCTCTAAGTTTTATAGTTTTTTTAAAAAACAAGATTTGTGGACACATTTCCGTCCACACATTCGACTCTATCGGCAGAGGGTTTGACCAAAGGCAAGAAAAATCATATTTCCGTTTTTAAACAACCGTCAAAGTTCAAAATGTTTTAAATGAAAATTTGTGTTTGTTGTCTAAGGGTTGTCTTAGGCTTGACTAAAGTGAGATATAATTTAAATAAAGCCAATTTGAACTATTGAACTATATGTCTACTAAGACAAGTGTCTATAGAAAGCTTAGACCTAACACTGGAAATGTTAAAAATTTCAAACTTGAACATTTTCGTAACACACTTTTAATTTACGGCCAAAAATGTCTAAATAAATCCGTTTTTATACAATTTTGGATTTTTTTTTAAATCTGCGGAATAGTTCTTTTAATAAAAAATACTTATAAGATTTCAAAAAAAAAATCGTATCGTTATTTTTGGTATTTGATGGATACGTGTTTTTGTTTGGTGGAATAACAAAACCCATAGACCAGCCTGTAACAAATTGTTGTGATGCACAATCACCCATTTTTCGTTGTGATTAACAGAATTGCAATTGCAATAAAGTGAGGCTCATGATCTTATGAAAATTTGTCACCAATCTGGGAAAATACTCCTTTATAACCTTCATCGGCTTATAAATAATGTAGTTTTCTAATTTTGAAGTGTATCCAAGAGTAAAAATAAAAAAAACAAATAAATTTGGTGGTGCAACAGCTCGGAGTGAACATAGTGGACCTAGTGACTGACAACTCTCAACCATTCCTGTGTGCGTGTTACCAGGGAACGGAGGGGACCTACAATTTTCTGCCCATTCCGAACGGCTAATGAGCAGCATTTTCCATGACAGAAATACTCTTGGAGAATTTGTCAATTCCTCGCAAGAGGCAGTACACCCCGGAAAAAAACTTTCTAGCAGCGGCTGAGGATCGAACTCGAGACCTTCCGCATGACAGTCCAACGTACTAACCATTATGCCAAGGGGTACTACGTATCCAAGAGTATTTTTTGTCAAAAAGTGCTTGTTTTGTTAATATCCCTTCGTAATCAACAGAAAAATCCTGGTAACAGACACAAAAATGGTTCAAATTTGTAAGTCACTATTATCTTCGAGCCGTAAAGGCTTCTTATTTATTTTTTGTATTTATATGTATATTAATGTTTTACCAGCTGGGCTTAGCTCTTACTATCAAAATCTTTGCAGTTTAAAGTTATTTCAACATTTTACGAATTTATTATGACATGATCCATAGGCGGTTTCTAAAAATTTCAAATCAAAGTCAATCTAACCGGCAATTGATCGACTTTTATGACGCAGAATTTGCAAACGTCAAATATGCAATCGTCCTGCTCACACACACTCTTATTGATGAACGTCAAATAAAATGTTTGTTAGCGCATTTGACGTTTTGGAATAAATGCTAAAACAAATTAAAATTAATCTGGTCCTGAAAATTCTAATTGAAAACTTTTATTGTTAGAATAATCAGTATCAGAAGAAAAAAAAAGAAAAATTGTTATTTTGCGTTTACAACTCACACTTACACATTCATCTGACAAGAAATTATGAAGAAACAACCATGTCTGTCTCTTTTCTTCTTTTTTTTCAAGCATTTGACTTTAGAAAACTGCATAGAGCTAATGCAGCAAAATTTGTATTTGAGTTTTCGTGTTTTGACGCAGGTGACGTTTTTAAAAACGGCCTTCTGCTCACATTTGCAAACTTTTGAACATTTCAATTCAGACTCCCATAATTTAAATATAAGTAAGAGTATTTTATCTCAAAAAATAATAATAAGTTTAAATTTTCTTACGAATTGTAATATTTGTCTTTGGATTTTTTATGTAGATGCCACCACGCATATACCTTAGTTTCTTTTGGATTATTTTTATTATCAATTTTAGATTTAGTTATCTTCTGAATTTCAGAGACTTTTGCGAAAATTAAATCAATGGATATTCCAGTGGCGTAGCGTACCATCTCGGCGCCCGGGGCGGGAGACCCATTTTGCCGCCCCCATTCAATACTAAATTAAAATTAAATTTCGAGACATCATTTCACAGGCAATGAAGTATCTTTTATTGAAAGTAAAATAGAATTAGCGGTTTCATAAACGGATTTTACGAGCCTTACGAATGAGGCTCGTGAGACAAAGCTGCACCTGCGGATTCATCTCCATGCATGCGTTTTTTCCTGCGAATTGTACTCGTTTTGAGATCGATTCCGAGTTTTTTCCAAAAAGTCTTAGAAAAGTCGATTGCGGCTTGGACGAAACGGTCTCTGCTCTCCACCAGGAGGGCTTTTAAAACGCAGAGTTTCTGAGCACACTTATCCACACTAAGTCCACATTGCTGCAGGTAAATCTGTGCGTCATCTTCTTCAGGTAGCTCTGCAGCTCAAAAGCCAAGAAAAGTGAGGAAGTTGAATGACTGCATGACTGTCAGAAGAAGACTGGCTACCGATCCGTCAATTCTTCCAGTACCTCAAGAACTTCCACAAACTTATTTTTAAGCGTCTTTACAGCTTCACGAGGTTCACTTTTTCTGCAGGCTTGTGACTAGGTGCTTGAGATATTTCTGGTGAGTCGACTTCGTCTTGACTCTGCTCTGTGGTGGGACCAGAACGACTTCCAACTTCGACGGCAGGCACATCTTCTTCTTCTGCCCGTAAAATAAGTTATGCATTCCGATGAATATTGGCCGGAGGACAATTCGAGGCCACTCACGATTGTAGATGGAGGAATCTTACTTACATTGGAATCACTTACGCTGCTGCTGGATGCCGCCGAAGACGTTAACGTAGCTTTTGAACCAGAACTAGAACTGAAATATTTCGCGTCTTCGCGTCTGCTTCTTTCTTAGCCTTTTTCTTGCGGTATTCCGCGCCGCTTCCTTTAACTCTTTTCATTTTCAAAAACTAGTTCAAAGGTTGAGTGAAGTACTAAGTGCTTACACTCAGAAAAAAAAATAGTTATTTTTGTAACTATTGCAATAGTCATTTGATAATTTTCCATGAAGTTTATGAAATGACTATTTTTCATCAAAAATAATTCAAAAATCGTTAAAAAATATTTAAGCATAGTTAGAATTAAGCTATGAAATAGTTAAAAACATGAATGACTATACAAAAAAGTAATGTATTACTATTTTGAATAGTTATGCTTTGCTTGTAATAAACCACTACTAGGAATAGTTGAATGCGACTATGGAGAATTCTGACTACTTAATAGTAAGTTTTAACTTTCCAATAGTCAAAATAAGAAAATCTTGATTTTAAACAGAATAATACCTATCTACTTAAAATAGTTCAATATGACTCTGACATAGTAGATAAATAAGTACTCAATTCTTTAACATTTAATAACATTTATTAACATTTTAATAGTCAAGAAAATAATAAATTAGTTTTAAATAGGTAGTATAAATTGTTTTCACAAAAGATGTCTTTAAATAGTTGAACACGACTATGGTGTAGTAGATATTATTATGTAATTTCAAAAAAAATATATATATGGTAACCCTTTGTCTGATAAAATTTATAAATAAAATAATTTAAATATGCATCATTTTGAAGGCGCTTGTTTTTTTTCGACGTAAAATGTTAGAATTAGTAGATAAAATTTCAACCGCACTTATATTTCGGTTCCCATATGTGCAAAATAATAAAAAAAATACATCGCTATTATATTATGATAATTTATCGACTTACAAAATAAATACTTTCACAGCCATGAAGTTGTTGACTTAGCACAGCACAAATCGTTTACAAATACTCTGTTCTCTTTTTACCTACCTCTGGAGGTAACAACAATGTGCGTATAATAGTCAAATTTAACTATATGTATAGTTATAGATAACTATTCGATATAATCAAAATAAACTATGTGCATAGTCAAGTTTAATTGGGATTATAGTTATTACCAAAATAACTATTTGCAAAGTCGTATGTAACTTCTTTATAGTTAATATTAACTAGAAAAAAAGTAAAAAACTTAATAACAAATAGAAATAGTCATAAATAACTCTTTTTTAACTATTTTGCATAGCTGTCGCTATTCGGGCTATGGAAATAGTAAATATTTATTTCTCTGAGTGTAGTTTTAGAAGATTCAACAGTATTTAAACTATAAACAACGCAATCGAAATAACTTTCTGTGATGCGGGAGGGAGCAAAAACATTGAGCTGGCTGAGACTAGAATAACGTTTCCGTCGAATCCTAGTTATCTTATCATATCTCGCATATGTATATCACATGTTTCGGAACACTCCCTTTCAGTTTCGCGAGAGTTTCGGAACGTTTTGTTTTAGTTTCGCGATCAGAGCGACAATACGGAATGTACTCTTACGGCCCTACTCACCGTCTACGAATTCACGAAAGCGGTCAACGACGAACCACAGATAGGGTGGCAAATTTCAAATTTACATCATTGTTGTTTGTTGACTTGTCAAACGATCTGTCATGAAACATATGATTTCTACTCTACCCGCATCACCGGCGACATTTTGCCGCCCCCCTAGGCCTGCCGCCCGGGGCGGACCGCCCCCCCGCCCCCCCCTACGCTACGCCACTGGGATATTCATATTCCTTCTCTTACCAATCTTCACGTTGGGCGCCATTGTCTACAATGTATTTATATTTCTATATTTGAGTCTCTATAGTTTTGCTTAATAGTTATGCTTTAAGGAACCTTTCCTCATGCATAGGTAGTCCTAACAATTTAAAAACTACTTATTAAATGAATCATACCGCTTGCAATCACACAAATACAGAATTTATTCTCTAAAGGAAATCATGTTATTCTCAAGACCACATGTCGTTGTGTAATATGCGCTATGCACAGGTTAAAACCTTTAAACGGAATGAAGCCAAGAACCTATTAAGGACAAATCGCACACACAGTGGCCAACAACTAAACTGCTGAATGCCATCATAATTATATTGCCGTAAATATATCGTCGAGCGTTGAGTATGAGTATTAGACGAAATAGTTGTGCACAAACACCCAAATGTCACTTGCGTATGTCAAACGAATGTTTGTTGTTGGCAGCAATTCATACAAAAAAAAAAAAAAAATCAACAACGAAAAAATCAGCTGCAACATTGTGTAGTGTATGTAGCTTGTAGCATCGAAACGCATGTGGGAAAGGGATACATAGTTGTAAGCTTAAACGAACACTATGTTGTTGTTGTAATGTGTATGGGACTAATTGATGTCAAGGCGCACTGCTTAATTTATACTCGCACAAATGCCACATTTAAATTGCATGAAGCGGCAGCGGCAGCGATTGTCACTGTCGTTGTACCAACGCACAGTGCAGCAAAACCAGCGCTAGATAAACGTGAACGCACTTAAAATGTGCGACCGTCATGAGTGTGTTTTAGCGGTGAGGGCAGAGGGGCGGCAACAAGCAGTGGTCGCCTTCTTCTTCCTCTTCGGCAGCGGTTAGTTGGACTTCATGGCCTAGCATAGGTTTTGCATTGAACGAATATCAGTGTCAAAGTGCTGTAGCTACTGTCAGTGTATCTGGCAGAACTTTTACTTACGCTGCTGGCTGCGGTGCAGCACAGTGTTGAAGAGATTTGCATCTACGACCCTGGCTAACAACATCACCACCACCTTCACCACCAACCACCACACCAACATCCAACCACGAACTCCTTCAGGGAACTTGCGTGACACCACCTCGAAACTAGGCCTAGCGTTTTTAGCAGTCGTTGTTGTTATGCATAACTCGGCCTAGTTGTGAGAGTTGGACATGGACATTGGACATTGGACAACTCCCTTTTTCTTCAGCTAGGCGCGAATATAATAATAATAGAAAAAAAATTCAAATAAAATAAAATATTCGGCAATGCAGTCCGCCCGGATCAGGCCAGCCAAGCCATCAGGGTGGGTAATTAGAGTGCACCAACTACTTCGTTGTAAGCTTCTCAAGGACGAGTGCTAGCGGTGGTGATGGTAGTGGTAATAGTTATGGGCCTATAATTCCAATGTAACAACAGCCTTACACACTCTATTCTGGTGATATTGAGGCTAGATAAAATGGAAAGAAACAAATTTACATTTTGCATACGTAGAAACACATTTGGAATGTTTATTTTGACCAAAGAGTTAGAGTTCTATAATGAACAGCCTTCACATTACGCCCCGTAGGCTTTTTGTAATGCTAAGGTAGGCCTATTTGACGCGATGCAGCTGTATAGGCGCAATTCGAAAAAAAAAAAATATGAATGTCGCCACAGATTTAGGATGCCTTGAAAAGTTTATCTGAAAATTAAATGCAATATTAGTGACAAACGGTGCTAAACTCTGTTCAAGGCTGACAACAAAGCCAATAAATTAAGATGAATTAAAGATAGATTAAGTTTTCTTTCATGGCGATAACTATGATTTTCTTGGTTTACCTTATACAGCAGCCAAGGTCTTCACCATAGAAGCAAATTAAGCAAAAATGTATGATGGATTCGGTACATTTCAACAATGACACAGCAATGAAATATGTATAGATGGGGGACTAAGCCATCTTAAACGAAAAACACATGCGCCAGGCTCAAAAATGTGGAGGATAAATGTCCACTTGAGTTGATTGTAAGATCACAAATAAATTGCGAGCTTATTGCCCACTCATGTAGGTCACAAGTCCGTCTGAAATTAAAGTGGACTTCTTGCCAAACCATTGTGGACTTATGACCCGATTTCTTGAAACAAAGGATTCCACAGGAGCCTCTATTGCATGCTCTTGCTTTTGATGTATTAATCAAAACTTAAATAAATAAATAAACAACAGCTCGCAGAGAACTTGACCCTAAAACTCTCAACTATTCCTGTGATAATTTTCTATCCAGTCCGAGTCGCTAAAATGAGAAACACTTTTCATGACCAGTGATAGTCTTGGTGTATTTGTCATTTCCTCGCAAAAGGCAGCACTTTTGAAAAATATACTTTGGTTTGTCTTTATGTGGCAGCAGCTGAAAATCGGTCCCACAACTTTGAGTGTTAGTCCAACGCACTAACCGTAACCACCACACTGGTGACAGCAGAACTGTCAAACTGAACGTCAAATTTTTGTTCTTGTAATTTTTATTAATTTTTGTAAATCAACATTGATGATCAACAATTTTGAAAAAGTCCAGACGTGCTGACCAAAAGAGTCAATCAATTTTTCTTGACCCGAACTCAACTTAATTCAAATAAGTCAACATGAACAAAGTTGTGTTCACGGAACAGTGTTTTTTTTTTCTGGATGTGTTCATCAACACAATATCTAGCTGTCATATTTTTGTTTGTCTTTTGTTATTTGCATTTCGTTTTATTTTTAGAATTTTTCTTTGGCGCATGTAGCAAAGAACGAGGCCTACCAATTAATGCTGCAGGCAAGAACCAGAGCTGCTGAGAGAGATGCCCGGGAGCTCTTCGGGCAAAGACGAAGGGAGGAACTCCGACTTCTAAGGAAGAAAAAGAGAGACCATGCGAAGCGGGCGGTCGAGTCTATTGAGGACTGTACCGGTAGGGGGGATGTTCGAAAGTTTTACCAAAGGGTGAGGCAATCCACCCAGGGCTACAAAGCTAGAACGGAAGCCTGTCGGGATGAGAGTGGGAATATGGTAGTGGATACGCAGTTCGTGCTGAGGATCTGGAAACAACACTTTTCTAGACTGCTGAACGGCGAGGAAGGCCAAAATTCCCAGCTAGGCGTAACATTCCATCCAACCTGGACGATGATGGTCAAAATTTCGGTCCACCCGACCTAAATGAAGTGCGGTCAGCAATAGCCAAGCTGAAAGCGTACAAAGCTGCTGGCGCGGATGGCTTGCCAGCTGAGCTATTCAAAACAGGTGGGGATGACTTGGTATGGAGCATGCACCAACTCATCTCAAAAATTTGGTCGGATGAAAGTATGCCCAATGAATGGACCCTTGGCATAGTGTGGCCCATCCACAAGAAAGGAGATGCTCTGACGTGTGCTAATTACAGAGGTATAAGTCTCCTCAACGTCGCATACAAAATCCTGTCGTCTGTACTGTGTGAGCGGCTAAAACCGTTTGTCAACGAGCTGATCGGCCCTATCAGTGTGGTTTTAGGCCCGGAAAATCTACCCTAGATCAGATGTTCAAACTTCGACAGATTTTGGAAAAAACCCAGGAGTTCCAAATCGATACACACCACCTTTTTATCGATTTCAAAGTCGCGTATGATAGCGTGGACAGAGAACAACTATATAGAGCCATGTCTCATCTCAGAATCCCAGCCAAGCTCGTCCGCTTGTGCAGGATGACGATGGAGAAATCTCGCTGCTCCATCAATGTCGGTAAGAACACCACCGAACCCTTTGATGTCGAGAAAGGTCTGAGGCAAGGCGACGCGCTACCATGCAACCTATTTAACATCGCTCTTGAAGCAATTGTACGAAACTCAAACGTCAACAATAGAGGCACAATTTTTTAAAAGTCAGTTCAACTGCTTGCTTATGCGGATGTTATTGATATCATTGGGAGGACAAAGCGAGCTGTTACCGGTGCGTTTGCAAGTATTGAACTGAAGGCGGCGAAAATGGGTTTGGCTGTTAATGAGGACAAGACGAAGTATATATGCTATCATCGAGAAAGAAATGTTAACATAGTCGACTCGGGCAAAACGTCACGATGGATAGGTATAACTTCGAAGTCGTCAAAAACTGTCTATCTGAGCTCCATTATAACATCTCAAAACAACATCAGTACAAAGATCAAGCGAAGAATTACTCTTGCTAACCGCTGTTTCTTCGGGCTAAGAAGGCATTTGAGTAATAAAGCCCTATCTCAAAGAACCAAGGAGACCTTGTATAAGACCCTCATCATCCCGGTCCTGCTGTATGGGGCAGAAGCATGGACACTGTCTAAAACGGATGAAAACCTGCTTGGATGCTTTGAAAGAAAAGTTCTTCATTTGATCTTCGGTCCAGTCAGTATCGATGGAGTATGGAGGAGAAGGTTCAACAACGAGCTGTACGGGCTTTACAGCGACGTTGACCTAGTCAAGAAGCTGAAAATACAACGGCTGAGATGGCTGGGACACGTGGAGCGTATGGACACCGACGCACCAGCCCGTCGAATCTTCGAATCCACCCCTGATGGTGTGCGCAGCAGAGGAAGACCCCACCTCAGGTGGCGCGCACAAGTAGAGAGCGACCTCAACTTGGAGTGCGTAACTGGAGGCAACTAGCTAGGGACCGAGCTTGCTGGAGGGGCTTGTTGGTTGAGGCCGTAGTCCACGCTGGACTGTGAGCGCCATCTATGTTAAAGTAAGTAAGTAAGAGTCACATTGGTACAACAAAACAAAAAAAAAACCGAAACCTTCCGTTGACTTTAACTTAGTCCCTCATATCTTGAAAATACCCTTCATCTCTTAAAAGAAGAACACTAGATATTAATGTAACCTCTTTTATGAGGCTACATTAAAGTAACTTTTGGAACCACACTTGTCACGGAGTTGAGTGTCATAGTGATACTATGGAGTAGAGTGTCATAGTGATGAGACCATTCTTCAATCTATTTTTATGCGTACAAAAATATTCGCCTCGTGTGATGTGTTGTGGAGTGTTGTGTCGAAGTCCCTCTAGCTCTGACTGTACCATACCAGGATGTAAGCAAGATTTTCTCCTATTTGTCGAAAAGAGAAGATAATTTCCAAGGTAACAGAAAGAAGTCTGCTCAATAATGTAAGTAAGCAAGTAGTATAACTTTCCTATACAGAGCTAGCTTCATTATAGGGAGGAGGGAAATAATTTCACGGGAACCTGTTCCACATGGGAATTTATTCCACTTTCATTGGGAATCTATTCAATGTGGAGTATAATTTTCAAAAGAGAATTTATTACCCCTAACCTGCAACGGATTCCAAGGATTTTTAATTTCTCTTTGGGTTCTCTGTGGGAAACCAGTTCATGTTGTTAGTCGGTAGGAATAGAGGGGATCTAAACTTTTCAGCTGAATCCGAACGGCTAAGATGATAGACATTTTTTTTAGATATCTACATTTTGACGAGTTGTGACTTCCCGGCAAGGGACAGATCCCGACGGGAAAATTATATTTTAGTTAGAGTAGTATGGATTTGAACCCAGACTTCTAGCGTCATAATTCAATTCAATAATCAACAACAATAGATAAGATAATAATTTATACAGCAACTACCTATATATGTAGGTATACTGTCAAAATGACACAAAATAAAACGCAGACTTCAAAATCTATTTTCGTCTGCTGAAAATAAATATAATGTACCTACTTAACTCACCAGTTCATCTGTCGCATTAATCATCCACCATTTTTTTTTTCATGAGTTTCATCATTTCGTTGTGTGTCTATCAAAATCACTCCTATTGATTTCGTCAAAAATAATATGACACAGCCTACACACCCACACCATCATTCTCGGTTATAGATTCTAAAAAAAAATATTGACTGTCTGGCCCAACGCAACGGTAGTATACCTACAGACATTACAGCCCCATCACCCCAATACTGCCATTTTCTATACAAAACCATAATAAACACATACATGTGAAAAAAGCACAACTACTGTGATAAAAAAGAAGGATTCCATGGAAACAGACATCGCACAACCAAATTTATTAACGGTGGCGCCCAACACTGCCATTGAAGAATGGGTGTAATGTTTCCTGGCAAAAAGAAAAAGAACAACAATTTCACCAACACACCACACCAACACAACGCGTATACTTAGGGCTGTCTATAGCGAGCCAGGTCAATAAATTTTTGGCTACAAAGTAACTGTTCAAGGCTGAAAGGATATTGCCTTGTCACACGCACGCAGTATCGTCCTGTCCTCGTCTTCCTTCCTCCCAGGATAATGGGCAAATGTAATAATGTGAATCTTTGTGAAATGAACTCTTTGTAGGACCAACGGCCCCCTTATTGCTGCCAACCATACTACACTGAACTGAGAGGAAGCGTCTAATCTAAATAGGACGAGGGTCGAGCGAGGGAGCTGCCTAAAACTTCTGCGTATACCTATCTTTTTTGCCTATTGTGTGCGTGCAAAGCCCGGCGACAGACAATATAGAATCGATTCTGGGGATTCGTTTTTTTTCGCCTGTCTTGTGTGTGTTTGGGATAATGAAACGGTTGGATTCGTGGGTTCAAAGGAAATGAAATCCTTATTTTGTGCCTTTCCCATCAGGCTGTACATGTGTGCAATATGACTGACCTTGAACTTGAATTCAGGGGTAAAAAACTTTTAGGAGGAAATTGTTCCACTCCACATGACGACGTCGTTGTACGTCGCATGTCCTCGGGTAGGTAGACTTTCCACATTCCAAAACAAACTGTAGGTATGTACATATATATTTAGCTTTCTAACGGCAGTCGTTTCTGTTTTCTACTTTCAGCGATGGCGTCTGAGGAAGCAGCGGCGGCGTCGGGTGGGTGTCGAAATTTTAGGAACCTGCTGAAGGATCAATAAAACCAAAACCCAAACAGAAATATATTAAGGGTTGAGTATCCGCGGCACCAACTATGTACGGGTATGTAGGTGGCAGACCGTTTAGGGAAGCTTGAATAATTTGCGTGTAAGTGCGTGAGATCACACGAGAAACCTTTTTCCCAAAGTCAAGTAGCGTGTGGTTGTGCGTGCATTTTCCGAAAGAAAAATTAATGAGAATTTAATAGCAGTGTGTAGAACTATTTGTGTGTCTCAGACTATAGGTACCCCCACTCTCTGGTTGAGCAGCAGCTGAACTGATGGTTGCTCGTAAGCGTTGCCAACTTTTTCGTTGCACTTTCAATTAGAAATGCAAATGTGCGCGAGTACAAACAGCCATGAACTCAATTTTTCCGTCAACCGACGACCGACGACAACAACATGGGACGATGATATTAGAAATTAAAATCATGTTATTCTACACGCTGAGCTTGCTGCGTGATGCAGGAGATAATACTGTTTTTATATAAACGTTTGACATTGTAGCGATTGACGAACCCGCGTACTTTTTTTTTCATTTTTAATTGATTTATAATAATTGTAAGGTTGCAATAATAACAATTTAGCAAGGAAATAGTTTGATGAGATGTTAAGTTTTTTTTTTTATTAATTTGACATTGGCGCTAAATAGGCCAAAGATAACTTCGTTATAATCCTTAAGGTGTTCAGTCATATCTAAAAAATAAAATTTTCCTGCAACCCCAAATAGAGAGGGAGACAGGTAGAGACAAAAGGATTTCCTTAAAATAATTGATAATATTAAATAAACAGTCAGTGTAAAACAAGCATTAGAATATCACAGACAAGTTTTGAGTAATTTTAGGGCAATCAATGCATTAATTTTAAGGGTTCCATTGGTAGACTCCCTTTGTCGGGCTATTGTAACTTAGCAACTCAGTTAACGTTACAAACTTACTAGATTGGTGTTAGTGTAACCAACGCGTCCATTTTAAAGCACTTTAATTGATGTATTGTTATACAATCGGAGTATATAATCTACTCGGTTAAGTTAACTAAGTGACTCATTTGTAGTAATCAATCTACTCGGTTAAAGTAGGTAATCTACTAGGTTGAAGGAATACTTTCTGTTTTTTGTGCACAAGACTGGTACGTGCAACTTGAAAGGCAGAACATGAATTCCCACTCATATTTTACCTCTCCTTATCATATTCATGGTAGAAAATGGAAGTTAATTCGACCAATGGCCTTAGTTATGTTGGTTTTCAGGTTAGAAGAAGTCTGACAGCCTCAAATCGCACGATCTCAGTGGCCAATTCACTTCACCTTTGCGGTGAGATTACCATGTTCAGAAATCACTCTTGCAAAACGGCGATTGAGGCACGTCCTGTGTGGAACGTAGCATCGCCCTGTTAAAGCCACATGTCCCTTTGATACCCATATCATCCAATTTGCGCCAAAAGAAATTGGTTATCATCGACCGATAGCGCTTGCCATTGACAGTGATGGAATGGCCAACGTCGTTCTCAAAAGTATGGACCGATAATGCCACCAGCCCAAAATCCCCGCTAAACAGTGATTTTCTCTGAATTCATAGCAATTTTGTGGATTTCATGAGGATTTTGACCGTCTCCCAAATTCGACAATTTTTCTTGTTGACAAACCCATTCATCCAGAAATAGACTAAAACTGGAAATCACTTCGAACTGCTGGAGATCCCAGTTAGCGAACTCACTTCGTTGTCTATGCTCGTTAGCTCTGAGCTAATGCATCAGTTGAAGCACATAAGAGCGACCAACGAACGACGAATGAACGAATATTCGTCCATTTTGACATTTTCTTTACATCGTTTTTTTTTTGATTTGGCGCGAATAACCATTAAAAGAAACAAAAACAGGAATGATTTTGAGGTTAGTCGCATACGAACACAATTCATTCGTTGCAATGTGGATGGTATGTGGAACACGAATAGAGTTTGACAGTTCTTAAAATTCAGATCGCAATTCGTGATGAACAATTATTAATTTTCTTACTTTAGCAATTAAAACGGATATTTTAATCACTTTTATTTCGATAAGTTGTAACGAAGCGTTCCATGCTTCTCCACATCACGATGTTTTGGTATTACAAGTAAAATTGTAATTAACCAAATATAATTCACAAGCACCATGGACACGTGACGTCACAGGAAAATCAACAACATTAATATTTTTCGTGCGCCACCTACATACATAATTCACATTCAGTTTTTACTGAAAAGTGATCATCGGGACCTACTTGGGTGAATGAAAATTACCTCTTCACTCATATACACAGTCAGGCGGCACAGTAAATTGATTGCAATAAATCTTTCGAAATCCAGTAGTAGACGAGTAGTATAGGCGAATTGGTCGACTAGCTTTCCTTGCTTTTTGCGGAGCTTCCCCGCACCAGTGGTAAGGAGTTTCGTAGGAAGACAAGTTAGGTAGGTGAGATTGTCCAGCTATTTCTTATTAAGGCTTCCCCCCACCAGCGGTAAGAGGTCTTAGTTCGAAGTTTAATGTCCTAATTGCCACCAGCGCAGCGGATTCGGTACCTGCTGATCTACCAAAGCGTTTAGCCTGCCGTTTAGTGCCACCAGGAGCCTTGTACCTACTGATCTACCAGAACGTTTATCCTGCGGTTTAGTGCCACCAGGGGCCTTGTACCTGCTGATCTACCAGAGCATCCGGCCTGCTGTTTAGTGCCACCAGGGGGCGCTGTACTTGCTGATCTCGTCATGAACCCGACGCCCGAATAAAGAGGCCAGTTTGAAGCCGCATTATCAGAGACCAGAATACCCGTAATCAAGTACCAGATCCGGATCATCAACAAACAGTACGACCGACACGAAGCAACAAGGCCAGCCCCGGACAAGTTGATGTCATGAATCATTCAATTACCAGAATTACATGAAGTATTAGTAGCAGAACATTGTATGTTATAGATTTAAGAGTTATTTTCAATAAAGATTTGTAATAAGGCAAGGCCGGCAGAACCTCGGCTGGAAAGCAAAAAGTTTTCTACCTTTTGTCGCTCTCATGTGAATAGTCTTTAAGTCTTGTCCGTGAAAGGCCGAGTTCTTGTGGATTCATTCTTCTGCACAATCTCACTAACAACAGCAGTTACATTCTTTTCACATCTTGCGTTTCTTTGACGTAATGGTGTCCCTGGATTATACACAGCAACGGTCGACTCTATATTATGCACTTCGTTTCGAAATAGTCTTCTCGAAAGAACAATTATGGCGACCGTAAAATGGGCGAAGCGCCCAGAATGTTGATCGAACAGTCATCCAATTTGACAGATGTGGATTCAACAATATCGCCTCAATCACCTGTCAAAGTTCGAAAGTTGTTATTGGGAAACCCTCGACTTCTAAACATTTGGTACAAGAAACCTTTTAAGAATTGTTGTTTACATCAAACATAAATTAAAAATATATTATTTTCTTTTATTGATGAATAACTGTGGTTTGAGGTGGAACTTCACTCATTACGACGTGTAGTGTGTTGTAATGTGATGTGTCACTATCAATCTTACGTACTTCATATGCATATTTTTGAGAGTTGTGTGTAGTAACGAAATCCTTCATTTTCCTATTGCGCCATACTACATTGTGGCGCTGACGTTTGTTTATGTGTATGATAAAGACGAGTTAGTACTCCAGAAATAAGGAGCGTTTGCAAATCACCAATCACAAAAGTTGACTCCACAACACACCACTCCACACGAGACAAGTGTTGTTCCCGCTTTAAACCTTCACACCCATATTAATAAAAATGGTTTAGTGGAGGTTTATCGTTAAGTCCTGGACTAAGTGCGAAATTTCATTAATAAAACAAATTTTCTGTTAAATGACGTTTACTTATTATGATTAAGTTAAACCACCGAAGTAGGTGGTTTAGCGAAGGAATAAGAGATTGCTTACTTTTGTAGAAGATTTTCTTAAAAGGATTTTTGGTAAACGTCATTTTACTATTCCGGGAACATTTTGTTTTTATTAATATAAATATTTAATCCAGGACTAAACTCCTATTCTATGGTTTAGTAAGACAGTGGAATATAGAAGGAATAAGCGTTTTTTATTAATATGGGTGTCAGTGCTTAGGAACTTCTGCCTTATGCATATACATATTTTTAATTCTAAAGAATCCTCCACCAATTAGTTCTTATTAAACATACATATGTATATGAACATTCATAGATAAATTTTAACTTACTTTAGTACTTTTTAATAAGTTAAAATGCGTCTTTAGTACCTATTTAAATAAAGAATTTTTTGTTTTGCTAAAAATCTATATTAATTCATGGTCATTCAAAAAATAAAACAAATTCAAAAGTTTTCTTTATTGAGAGCTTATGATATATGTTTATCTGAATAAAAAGATTTCAAAATATCTAAATCTTGCGACCATTTCTATAAAGAATATAAGTTGTCATCGCCCACCAACGTGTTTTTGAAGATTGTTCTCCTTAAACATCACGAGGAAAAGTACCTTCATATATTGATATATTATTCTACTTTAAAAATTACAAAAATAATCCAAAAACTCTTTAAAAACATATAAATAAAATAAAAACTTGAGTTTTCTACTTAAACATCTATAAACATTTATTTCCTGCATTCGAAACTCCCCATATCATTCTTTAAATACCACGAAAACCGATTAGATAAATGTTACCTTTTTTCCAACAAGACTTGTATACGAGGAAAAAAGAATAAAACATATGTCCTTACCTGGAAAGAAAAGAAAAATAGGATATTAATAGATTTAGAAAAAAAGAAGAAATTTAAATAAAATATATTCAGGATAACAAGTGAATAAACAATTCAGGAAACTGTCAGCACCGACCAACGAACGACAAAGAAAATAGTAAAAACAAAAGAAATGAATAAACTCCTATTATTCTCCTGAAAGATATCCTACCTGAACCTGCCCAAGCAGGTAATCCGAAAAAAAGGGGAGGACTGTTTTTTTATATACCTAAATGATTCCTTATTCCAGACACGCGCCTCTTCACACAAGCCCACAATAAATTTATAGAAATATTCATGGTGTCTCTGCTACAAGGTTAGTACATCCAAGCCGGGATTACTGGCGGATGATGACGGCGGCGGCGGCGGTATTGGTGGCATCGACCGACAGCGCGGCGGTTCATGAGCTCCAAGTCCACAACACGCCCCTTCGGGGAGAGTGCATTGTCCAAAAACGATTTCTCTAGCGGAAAGGGTCACGGCCAAATGAATTCGATATCAAAATCCGTCGCCGCGCCACCATCAAGGAATCACCGGTTTTTGATCTCTCTCCACCTACGTTAAGTGACTCAAATAGTGTCGCCTAATGGGTCTGGCCTATTCTTTTGCTGTTATGGCTCCTGTATACCAATTAGAGTAATGTCAGTTGGATGCATCCTTTGCTATCAATCAAATAGCTCTGTTCTGTTGCTACCGATCATGATTCTGATGATCATCATCATCGAATAGGGCAATGTTTCGTTTCAAACAGGATAGACGTTTGGACTTAATGAGCTATTCGTATGGGCGAAGGTGCTTTTTGATTTGTCACCCGGTCTTACCCTTAAGTTTCTACTCATATCGAATGTTTTAAATTCTGGCTTGTTGCTCAACATATTTGAGAAGACTATTAAATTAGAAAGCAGGCATATCAGTTAAAAAAACAAACAGAACGGAAGTGTGAATTAAAGGTTTGATTTTATGACAAAATCGATTTTTTTTAGTTCACGGTTAATGTCAATTGATGTTTATGTCAGGATCTGATTTTTTAAATTTTAAGATCATTGGCCTTTTGAAATTTGAAATGAGGCAGTTTGTGAGTAGTTCAGTGCGTGTTGATGGTTTTTAAAGGCGGTAATATGACAATAATCTTGTTTATTTTATGAAGTTGAAAAATATCAATCACATGTAAAAAATAGTCATTTTCGAAGTTGTGGAATATAAAACTTTCAACAACTTTTGTAACATGCCTTTTAAGCTTAAGTGTTTTTTTTTGTAACGAAAAGCAATTCTAATAAAATTTATAATGGCGCCCAACACAGAAAGCCTAAATAATCAAGTCTTCTTATGAGCCACCTATACAGCTGATCAGATAAAAAATCCCCTTTTCAGTTTTTTAACATGTCAGCATTCTATTTATGTAAATTCCAACCAAAAGCCGCCATTATTGTTTATAATGGGCAGAGAATTTATCAAATGATATGAAGGGCAACAATTGTTTAGTAAAAGTCACAAACGAATTGAGCCAAAAGTGAGCCTAATGATTTTATTACCATCAAGCAAAATTTTTCGATTAACATATTTATGTATATAATTGGTAAGGCTTCAAGTGAGCCATACACAAGTACTTATTCTACAATGTGACTTTATTTTACACGTTAAGGTCAACCTAATAATGTTATACCATAATGTAAAGAGTTAGGGTAGTTTTATAGGAGATTTAAGGACTATAGCCGAAAGGCTCTCGAAATTCGAGTGCCAATTTATTTATTTAATTCATTATGATTCAATAAAAGACAGAGAATTCATGATTTTTTTAAATTGTTGAATGCAATGAGAAGTACCTACTAAGCACTCAATCTTGGAGTACAAAGGAAAACAGTACCATTAGTAAACAAACTTTCAAACCTATACACATTTTTGACACATTAACAATTTTTGTTTTGATTCTTTCATGTCATTGTTCTTCAGCTGTTGTTATGGCCATAATATTGGAATCGAACCCACGTCGTTGCAGTGACGTCAACCTGTGAATTTTGTGTTACATACATGTGATTTTTTTTTTTAAATTTCACTCTCATCATTTTTTCATAACGCACCTAAACAAATATAGCTATCTTCAAAAACATAAATTCAATTTACTTTTTTTTTTTTTTTTTTTTTTTTATTTATTTATTTAGAATGCCTTATGAGATAAATCTCGTAACAGGCTGTTTAGTTACTACAATAATGTTTATGTAATTATATAATTTTAAAAAATGTTAAATATAAGTACAATAAGTATTTTTGACAATATGAACAACAAAAATTTTAATAAAAAGTGGAAATTTAATCATCAAGCAACAATTGAATAGCAAAAAAGATATTTGTATGACATACTACATAAGATACCGTAGAGACAAAAAATTTGAAAAGGAGACAAAATTCATTCTTACAGTTTACTCTATGACAATTAACATTGATCTTTTAAACATTGTATTTAGACAGTAGCATGGCTTTAACATAAAGTTTAAATTTTAAGATATTACATTTCTTGCTTTCATCAGAATATTTGTTATAGTACTGTATAGATTTATATAAAATTGAGCTGCTTCCATATTTTTTCGACTCCTAACGCTGTATTGGTGTAAATTACTTCTTGTAGTCAGCTGGGTGTTTGTATGTACCTCCGTAAGCACTATCTTGTGAATGTGAGTCACCATATTTATTTCGATTTCATCTTTGACCATTAAAATCTGCAGCTGTTTATAAATCCATCGGGTGTTTGTGAGCCAATCAAATCCGAACAACTTTGTTAATGCCTTATTCTGCACTACTTGCAAGGTTTGTAGAAGGCCATGAACTGCTGTACCCCAAATATTGATTCCATAGGTCAAATGGCTATGAAAGAGAGCAAAGTACATTGTTTGTTTTAGGTTGTCAGGAACGCTGTATCGGATTCGACCAAAAACTCCAGCAAGCGAAGACAATTTTTTCGATAGTTTCGAAATGTGGAAGTTCCAATCTAACGCTGAGTCTACCCAGAGGCCAAGATACTTGAATTCACTGACTCGTTCAACTACATCTTCTTGGTATACAATTTGTAGTGGGGTATTTGATTTGGTGCATACGATATACTTCGTTTTGCGGGCGTTTACACATAGTTTTTACGCGTTCATCCAAGTCTCAATCTTTTTGAGGTCAATATTCATTTGCCGCTCGATCTCTGCAGGTGAGTTTGTGGAATACAACAAGCTTATGTCATCTGCAAATAGAACTGGGTGTCCATTCAGTTGGAGGTTTGAAAAGTCCTGTACGTATACGCAAAATAAGGTTGGTCCAAGAACACTTCCTTGTGGTACTCCCATCGTAACCGGTTGTCTTTCACTCGTGCAATCGTCTATTTTGATGTACTGAAAACGCTCTAAAAGATAGGATTTAAACCAATTGAAAGAGGAACCTCTTACTCACAGGGCAAAGAGCTTTCTTAACAAAATTTTATGGTCGACTGTGTCGAAAGCTTTTGACAGGTCTATGAAGAGTGCACTAACATTACTGCGGTTGTCCTTATTTTTTTGAAGGTGGGATACCATATCTATCAGCGCTGTACTCGTGCCTGACTTCTTCCGGAAGCCATATTGTTTAGAGGTTGAGAGATTATTACGCTCGATATACTCCACTAGTTGCTGGTTTACAACTTTTTCAATAATTTTCGATATTGTAGGTAATATTGAAATAGGGCGATAATTATTGAAGTCATCTACGTCACCACTTTTGAAGATAGGGATAACTCTGGCTACTTTCATCATCTTTGGAACATATCCCTCCCTTAACGATTTATTGACTAGTATAGAGATTGGTTTACAAAGCCCTGTACTGCATTCCTTTAATAGTGAAGAAAAAACATTATCTACATCGTAAGCTTTTGATGGTTTAAGTCCACACATAATATTTTTTATAAGTTCTGGCGTAGTCTTTTCTATTATAAAACTTTTCAATTGCAGTTTGGAGGGATAGACGATGTTTTGAGTCGGACATTTAGTTGTTAGTTTTTTGCCAACCGTACCGAGAAATTCGTTAAGATCATTTATTTTTTTTAATTTTTCATTTCGTGAGCAGTTATTTAGCAAAGGACAATCCATATTCTTTTTTGATTTATTGTACAACAGGCTGTTGATATTCTCCCATGTTTTCCTATTGTCATTTAGACTTCTTTCAAAAAGTTTTCTGTAATGATCTGCTTTAATTTGTCGTTTCTGAGTTGTTACTTTATTTCTTAGATATTTGTATTGTCGCTGAATGTGAATGTTATTGGGATCCTTACCCAGTTTACTAAACCATTTGTTTTTTTCTTTGATTAGACAAATCAATTTGCTACTGAGCCATTCACAGGAATCGGTTTGTTTTTGTTTGACTTTGACTTTTTTTGATGTGGTTTTTATATAAGCGTTTAATTTGTTAACTAAGTAGTTGTACATGTCTTCACAAGCCATGGAATCATACAAAACTATTGGGTGTTCTTTTAGCTTCATAGTTAGTTTTGTTGTATCAGTGACATATATGTATGTATTTTGGGTTGGGCTTGAGTGATGTGTGTTTCGTTACAGGCTTTGGAACGCTTATGTCAATAGCTGTCACATTATGGTCAACTAAATCAAGTTTTGAATGATGTGCAGTTATATTGTGATTGGGGTTGTTAACAAAAAAGTGATCAAGGTTTGAATTTTTTCGTGTAGGAATTGATTTATTTATAACAAAATATCCGTGCATTCTGATAAGGTTAAGATATTTTATGACAAAAGCATCTTCGATCAAAATATTTATATTAAAGTCACCAATTTCTCCATTTCTCCAATTTCCACATTTCTCCATTCTAATATACACAATTTCCCTTGATAACTTATTCCGCTTCCGAACTTTGGTATTACTGTTCAATATAATTCATACTAATGAACCATGTAGCCTATTCAATAGGTTACAGTTTGGGTCCTCGAATAGATCCCAAAATCTCAGACATCCCCGTTATGCTTGTCTTACTTCTGAGCGACCGACAGTTCTTCGTCAACGCAATACGAATGTGGAACTCTCTTCCGAGGCACATAAGGATAGTTAGTGGCGAAACACAGTTTCGTAGAGAGTTACGTAGTCATTTTCAAAACTATTTTCAAAATTAATTAAAAAAAATAACGAATCTTTCTTTTTATATAGAGATGTAATTGTAATTGTTTTTTTTTTCCTTTCTCTTTCTTTTTCTTTGTTTTATATTCAAGGTGTAGTTTTTAACTTTTAACTTTTAACTTTTTCTTATTTCAAATTTATTAAAATAAAATGTTATAAAATATTATTGCTCATACAATCAAAGTAGCTCTTCTTCACATAATTGTAAAATTTAAAGTTTAGACTTACACTAATTTGTAAGAAGTATATTCTTAATGTGTAGGTACTCATTGAATTCAATAAACTAAACTAATTGAAACAATAATTATGGAATTTCGTATAGACATTCTGGTGATGTTTTCCATTAGGACGGATAAAAATTTTTCTTTCTTGGAAACAATAAGGTTTGGTTTTCGGTAAACGCACATAATATCAAAAGAATAATTTTTTAGTTTGATATTTGCTGCGCAGAAACTATCCTCATTGTCACTCATTGAAAATAAATGCGTATACGAATGGCTTCTAGATATAAAGATAATTACACCTCCCGCGTCTTCAGTAGGTCTGTTTGCAGTAATTTTTTCATAAATTTTTTAAGTTAAAATAAATTTCATCAGAGTCTGAAAGCCAACTTTCTGTAACGCAGATAACTTTTTTTGTTTGCACATTGATCGGCCAGCTGTTTATTGTCAACAAAAAATGACATAAATGGAAGTGTTCCGAAAATGAGGTAGGAGCTTTAAATTTGTATCGTAAGTCATGTTCGTCCGCATTTTTGACGACGACGTCTCACGTCTGCATTTTCTATCTTCTCTCTTTCCCTGACAAATACATTTCGAGTATTTTGTATTCTCTTTTTTCGCAAATATTTAAAATTCAGACAAATGTAAATAAGTTTTGAAAATAATTGTCTTATACAAATACGCAGAGCTTAAACTTTTGCATGAATACCCCTATTATTGTAAAGCCATAACTGCAATGAACTTTAAAAGTGAAAATGTTAAAAAAAATCTGCTCTCTTTTTCCAACTCATTTCAAATTTCTATCTTCCATCTCGAAAAACACAAAAAGTAAAAGTTGAAATGGTTCTAAATTTCAGTTTTTCACTTTTTGAAAACACTAACACAGAAATTGCCCGATAGATGTAGTTAATACTTCAAGACTTAACTACATTCAACTTCAAAGAGTGAAAAGTGAACAAAATGTCCTGTATTTTTCCAAACAACAACAAAAGCAAAAGTTAAAATGGTTTTAACTTTTACTAAACTTAAACTGTATGACTGTACAGTGTAAATGTATGCTCTTTTCAGCAACAGATGTCGCTAGTGTATGTGTGTATTGTTATTCACTTTTTCACAGTTTGTCCTTTTTACAAAAATTGCCCATTGCAGTTAACGTTTAAAAGCTTAACTATAATCAAATTCAAAAAGTGATAAAATACTCGTAGGCTCATTTTTCCAACTCATTTAACATTTCTCTCTTCCATCTCAAAAAAACAAAAAGTATAAAGCTTAGTATGCAGATCACGCTAAACTAAATTTTATCTCTCCGATTTTTATCTTCACGAAGAAAGATAAATTTTGACGTAAAGTTTGGTGTAAATTGTACTCTCTTTTCACCAACAGTTGTCGCTGGTGAATGTGTGCATTCTATTTCACTTTTTGCAGAAAGTGGCGATTGTAGTTGACACTTAATGTTTCAAAATATTATTGTAAGAGCTCAACTACTAAAAAAACAGGCATGTGTTTATTTATATTGATAATAATTCTTCACTTAGGGGGGTTCATATTCAACAACATGTTCATCAACTTTTATCGTGTTGGCGGATTTGTGTAATGTGAATCCACCTTAATGTTTCGGGTTCTGGCTTTGGGTTTTCGCTAAATGCTTTCATTTTTCATATTCTGGATTTGGCATTTTATGTGTCAGTCGATTTGACATTTCTAATTGTTTTTGTTTTCCGGGAATTTTGTTTGCAATTTTTATTTATTGTTTTAAACAATTTCTGTGTAGTATATTTAAATAATTTTGGAATATGTGGTCAATAACAAGAGAAACATATACGAGGACTTATTTTAGTGCCACGCATAGATGTAGGAAACGGGGATACGTTTTATTTTACTGAAAGAAGCTTTGGGTTTTAGAGGCATTAACTTCCACGTGCCTAATGCTTCCACATTGCACAATACTGTCAAGTTCAGAATTTAGTAAGCTTATCATATGGTTGACGTTGAAGTTCCACAAGGAAAGTGAGCCTGTGAATTAATATGAGAAACTAAGAGTGCTATCATCAGTAAATACAAGAAGTCTATTAGAAGTTCCAGCTAAATAAAAATAAAGAAAAGAGTCGGAGATAATAAAGAGCCCTGTGGCACACCAATTTTATTTATTTTGTGGATGTCACAGTTGAACCAATTCATTAATACTTATATTTAATGACCCAATTTTTCTAATCAATCGAAGTAGGTAGATAATAATGATTGAGCCGAAATGCATTTACTTTTGATAAAAAAAATTCTTTAATACTATCCGGCGCAAACAATCCATCATGTAGTGTACCCAGTTGGCTGATCACTAAAAACCCATCTTCCCTATTTCCGTCTCGAAACTCGTAAAAACTCTCGGAACATCACTCTGTGTTCTTCCGATTGTGTGTCAATGTCGTTTACGTATGTAATAAATTGGATGAACATGAAATTGCTGCCATAGGAGTTCTACACTATTCCTTTAACAACGATATCAAACAAGTAGCATTACATGGCCTTTTTTAAGACTTTTTTTGAAATCAAAGATAAAGCGGTGAGGTCGTTGCTAATTTTTATGGAGCATCTTGCGTCCTCTGTCGTCATCCTGCCAAATTGGATGAGTTCAGAAGAGATGCTGAAACTATAGATATTGCTCGTCCCTAGAAATGCTGCCTTAAGCGAGCTTTGAAATCGATTAAAAGTTGGTATACACTGGCTTAAATATCTTGGATTTTTCAAAATCTGTTCTTTTAAAACATTTTGTCGACTTTCCTGGCCTCAAGCTAGACTAATATGGACCTAGAAGTAGAATTACGCCTCTAATATTTTGGATATAAAATGGTGCAAACTCTTCCCAAAGCCAATTAATCAAATTAAGTTTAGTTATAGTTATCTCGAGTTTGTCGAGGTTGTGTGGACAGAATTATTGGTCTAAGTCATCTTGGTTAGGTGGTACAATCTGCTTGATAGATGAATTCGATTCTTCATCGCTTTTACACAGTTTGTAGAGAAAGTGGTTTTTTATACCCTCAGTAATATTTTCTATTCAAAAAATGATGATCCCATTTTAAGCTTTGGGTCTTGTAACTTTGACATTTTTGCTTCTGAATCTTGTTCCTGCTATGACATTTTATTATTTTCTCGATTACCAGACTTTTCATGCCCTTTCCTTTTTGTCTCATCTTCTGCTGGTAGAGCTCGCAATTAACTCTGATCTTTCTTACCAGTTCAACTTTGTAGTAGATACATGTTCCTGTGAATACTTATGGTCAAACCAGGGGGTTGGTTTCCTTGTGCTGAGAGTGTCATCTCTTCAGAATTGGCAATGTGATTGAATGTTGATTAAGCAGGAGCTCTTCATGGAATTGCGTATTAGGTACCAATATTCTTAGCTCTGGTTCAAATTCTATCAGCCTTAGTCCGATATCAGAGGTAATTATGTGCTGGATGTACTTTCTAACTGTGCTACCAAATAAGTTTTCTCTTCCTAGCCTGCGGTTCAAACTGTTTAAATTTCTTGTGCTGGAGATCGTTTGCGGAATCGTCATCTTTAAGTCCTGTGGTGAGATTGACGTAAATAAGCATAAGGTTTATATTGGAATCAAAACTCAAAACTTCTTCCTTTAATCGGACTTCAGAGACGTATCACAAATAAACGGAGCTTTTCTTCTAAGTCCATATAATGTAAGTGGTAATAATATGTATTACAGTTTTCTATGTTTATTTTGACAGAGCATATCCCATCGTACTTTTTGACTACGGGAATACCTACTTTGAAGCAGTCTAGGGCTTTCAAGGACCTCTTAATTGACATAACTTTCCACGTATACAAAGTTTATCTGCTTATTTCATTTGCAGAGCCCATTCTCACCGAATCCGTCCGTATCTAGGAATTGTTGATGTTTTGAAACTAAAATACTTTATACTGCCGGGGAGTCACACAAACAGAACGACGGAACTTGGAGGATTAAATCCCTATAAAAAGTCTAATCTAAGGATACTGTATATACTTATACATTAGACTGGGCCAAAAAAATTGACTATTTTTTTTTTTGAAAGATATATCGAGAATATCATTCAGAATGACAAAAAAAAATTTTCGTAAAAGTTTGAGCCCTTAATATCAATTTTAAGAGGGCTACCATCGCTAATTTTGATTTTTAGTCATAATTTCATGTTTTGCGTCAGAACTGACAAAACATTGAAGTAAAAAAAATTCATTTTGACTTACTTTTATATAAAATTAAATTCCCTACAAAAAAGGTCTAATTGAAAATTTTCGTCAGACAAGCCGTTTTTGAGTAATTAAGCTTAATAAATTGTTATTTTTCTTCGATTTTACTAAGGATACTGTATATACTTATACATACATCCTTACTTAATGGGCGCTCCAGTCTGGTTTGGACCAGTACCTCATCAAACAAGCTTATCCAGCCAACCCTGTGCCTAGATAGCTGTCTCCAGTTTTGCACACCAGATCGGTTGAGATGCGCTCCCACCTGAGTGCGCCACCTGAGTTGCGGACTTCCTCTACTGAACTGTCGCTCAAGATTATAGTCGAAGAATTTCCAGGCTTGAACGTTTAGGCTATTTGCCTTACATAAACCACCCATCTTAGTCGTTAAAATTTGAGTCGTTTGACCAGTGCGCGGTTTCGCTGTACAATTTGAAGTTTATGTATTTCTTACTAGATCTGCTGTAATGTCAATATTTGGTCGAAAGTGGACTTTCCTTGTTTAAAACCACATTGATATGGACCTATCGATTATTGACAAACGGGCTTAGGCTTTCACATATTATGGCAGAAAGGATCTTGCGTGCGATTTTCCGGAGACTGATTCCTCTATATTTAGCGCAGTTCAGAGGGCTTTCTTTGTAGTGGATATAATGCTCCTTATAGCTCTCATCTCCAAATATGTAGTAGAACTCCTTTTAGGGGTATTCAGTAAGAAGTTTAACTTGACTAGAACTCTGCTGACTTCACCGTTGAATATGTTTCCTGTATAGAATTCTTCTACTGGATCCCTTGGATCCAAGAAGAAGTTCCGAAGTTGGCACAATTCTCATACCCTTTTCATTTGGCTTAGACAGACAATTTGATAAGATGGTAGCGGGATGCACTATTTGTCAACAAACTGCATGCGATCCAAAGCGAGAATATAGCAATTGGCCTTCTACGAGTGAGGCTTAGGAAAGAATACACTTAGACTTCGCCGGTCCATTTTTTTTTAATAAAATGTGGCTCATCTGTGTAGACTCGTTTTCAAAATTCCCATTTGTGGTGTCACATCTAGGTATAACCGCCGAAGCTAAGGACAAAGGGATTCAGTTCACGGCCTAACTTTTCAAGGAGTGTTGCGAGTTTCACTCAGTTCAACACCTGGTGGAGTCACACTCAAGTCTCCAGCAGAGTTACTTCACGTTTTGTTGCCGAGGGGAAAAAGTAACGCCGGATTGCACATTCCACCAAATTCCACCGTTCACAAGAGGTTTTAGTCCGCGAGTATCTGCAGTCAAAGAAGTGGCCATCGGTGTCTGCGGGCACTGGAGATAGAAATTTGAATCAAGGTTACTTCGAACCCAATAGGTACAGGTTGGCGAAAATGATTGCATCTTTACCACGAATGTTGCGGATAAATCTTTTTCTGAAGATGAAGTGATTCAAGATATAGATCCAATAAGCCAGACGTGTTCGTCAAGCAAAGGTATTAAACCATCATCCGAATTTGACACAAGAAGATCAAACCAGATTAAGAAGAAACCTGAACGATTTTAACCCTAGAGAGATGGAACCTATATAACGTCTGGGGAGATGATGTGACATATCCATTACTAAACTTTGTAATTTCTAGTACAACTGTATCGAATTCTATAATTGATATCATCCCTGTTTTTAAATATCAAATAATGAATTACTAGTTAAGTAAATCTCTCTTTTGTAACTTGGAACTCAGAGCGTTTACTTCAGTCCCAATAACTTGTCCAAAAGATTGAAACCCAATCTTCAGTTGAGGTGCCAGGTACCGTGGGATTAAAGATCATATTTTAATAAGCAGAGATTTTTGAAAAAAAGGCTAGAGACGATTCGTTTTTTAACCGAAGACAAAAAAATATTTTTATTTAACGTCAAACTAAATATTTAACAAATTTAACTAACATTTAGGAGAGTTTTTAAATAAATTTAATAATTACAGTTGCTAATGTCCTCCTAAATGTTCTGATACCATTTTTAAATAAAGCATTAATTTAGTGCAACTTCTTGAGATCTTCATCTGTTATTTTATAAGAAGCAAAGCACCTTCCAAATAAATTCAGTGTTTTGCTTGTTTTGTTGTTTAAATTGTAAAACCTTTTTTGATTACAACGGGAGACGTGTTATACTGCATCTAACATTTCTGATATGGCAGGTATATAGACACCAACAGTAACAACAAAAACAATGCTTGATGGAGATTTAATATGCAACACGTTTATGCTAAACAGCCTACGCATTTTGATGGCGCATTTTTTATTTTACAATTCATGACCGCTGCCACTCGTTATACTTTTGGTTTTACCCCTACCTACAGTCAAAGCTTACAATCATGGAACACTATAAATTTCCACAATTGCGGAGTCCCTTGACCGAAAAATCTCAATTCTGTTGCAAGCTTGCATTAATGATTGAATGTCTATTCTTCCATTAAGGAGTTCTGGTTTGCATATAAATTAACATAAAATTTTTTTTTAAAACACCTGAGATTAGAACAAGTGACAATTTTATGGCAAGTTTTGAGTCTTAAGCGATGTAGTTAAGGAAAAAGGTATTTAAACATAAAAAATATTTAAAAAGATAAATGATAAAATATTTAAGACACTAAAGATGAACACATAAGTTTTTAAAGGCATATATGCAAGGAGAGTGTATTACAGACACATGAATGATTTTTATATAAGAAACTCAGAATTTTTAAAATGGCTGTTATCTGAGAAAAATGTTCATAGACATAAAATTAATTTTTACTTGCGGAACTACAGGGCAATTTTTGCATTTGGAAAAATAATCGAACTCGAGATTTGCATGTCTGTATGTAATGTATGAAAAAAACTTTTATAAAAAATCAATTTAATAATAAAACGATTTTAGAACCATGTTTAAATCCATGTTTTTATATTTATAAACAATTTTTAAATTACAAAGAACTTTTACGATCTAGTCGTGCATTTTATTTAAAATTAATTAAAAAACGTCCTTAGTAGTTGAAGCTAAAAACAGAAAATATTAAATCGTAGAAGTGTTTTTTATTTCAAAACATAAGTTTCCTTATATAAAGTTTTTAAAACATTTCTCAAAAAAAAATCCGGTACGCCAATTTTAAGTATGTATTTATTATTGTACAAATAAGAACAAATTTTAAAAAAAGAATGTCATTGACACAATTTTGAGATTTCGAATTTCCAAAAAAAAAAAATTAAAATCTTTTTTTTTTTTTTTTTAAATCAAAACATAAATTTTTGGAAAAGTTTTGATATGCAATGTTTAATATTTTTTTTTACTTTTTAGAAGGTTCTGTATAAAAAGTGCCATATTAATTCATATTGCTGATAAAGAGGAATTAAAAAAATGGTTCTATCGCTGCGAATGTCGGTAAAAATATTGGCCTTAGTTTCAATTTTTTGAAAAATAAATGTAAAATTTAAAAACCTAACTAAATTAAAGGTGCCCTTTTCGAGAAACATTTGATTTTCGAAATTCATTTTTCACTTTTGTATGATGGATATTGTTAAATTAGAAAAAAAAAATGTCCTAAACTTTGTTGATAGTATTTAAATGTGGTTGATTGTTTAGTTTCAAAAAAATAGAGCATGTTGGCTTTGACAAAATATTGAGTTTTCTAAGAAAATATGAAAAATTTAATAAGAATCACAAAAAATAAACATTTGAAAATACTTTTAAAACTTTTAAGAAGCGCTCATAAAACAGCATTTAAGAAAACAAAAACAATTCAAAATCCATTGTACCATTTTTGAGTAAATCAAAAACCAAACAAAGTAAAGTAAACTTTTTTTTCAAACATTATCTATCAAATTTATAACTTATAAATCAAAACTTTTTTTTAAATGAGTAAAACAGTTTTTGAGAAAAAAAATGTTTTCTAAAATTTATTCTTATTGGTTTTACCAAAAATGAAATCTTTAGAAAATCGGTCGAACCTATTAGGCTGTAGTCAAAAGAACAGACAGACAGAATTGCGAGGCCCACTTTTCTGATCTAAATCTCAAGAAGAATTTTTTTTGATATCGCTATCCGTTTGGCCTTTCAACTTCTGGATTCGACAACAATATTCCAAACTAGGTAACTACGAGCAATTTATTTATTTATTTATTTATTTATTGATCTACAAGCGTCTTAGGCTAACAGATTGTGAAATAAAAATATCTTAAAATATTTACATGTATTTGCATAATGAACATTATATAAAAACATATTTAAAAAGTATATATTAGGACTAGATTAGTTTTAAACAAATCTCTAGAGCAGCTTAGTTCAATAAATTGGCAAACTTCATTGAAATGCCTAATTGATCTAGACACTGGTTCATTACTACCATAGCTTGTTCTGTGATATTGCTCAAACAGCAAATTTCTGGAACGTAAAGATCTTAACGGCGCAAAAATTGGAATTTTAAAAAGTAAGGCAGGGCATTTTATATGATAACATAAAATATCCCTCACAAGCATTATACTATGAATAGTTCGTCTTGATTCGAGGGATTTCATTCCAAGGAGTAAACATCTTGCTTTATAATCCGGAATGAAACTCCATTTCATTTTATAAAATATAAATCTCGTAAAACGTCTCTGGATTTTCTCAATACGGAGAGAGAAAGTCTTAAAACTCGGATCCCATATAACATCCGCATATTCAAGTATAGATCTTACGAGAGCCGTATAAAGGGATAGCAACGCGTAAGGATCACTAAAATCAGCACAATTTCGCTTGATAAATCCTACAAGTGAATTTGCTCTTCCAACCACATAATCGACATGACTTTTCAAAGAGAAAGTTGATTCAAGCATAATGCCTAAATCCTTAATTTTGTCCACACGTGAGAGTGAGTTAGACTCAATCGTATAATCAAAGCTTATGTGAGTAATGGACTTAAAAAAAGATATGGCGCTACATTTTTTATGTTTAAATTTAAGAAATTTAAATTGCACCATTCAGAGACTTGATTAATATCAGATTGTATGAGATAGCAATCTTCTACACTGTTAATTTCTAGAAATAGTTTTAGATCATCTGCATAAAGAAGGCACTGAGAATATTTTATTACAGATGTTATATCATTAATAAAAATGTTGAAAAGAAGGGGACCCAAATGGCTACCCTGAGGTACACCCGAACTACATTCAATAGATCTGGAAAAAGAATTATTAATAATAACTTTTTGAGACCTACCAATGAGGTATGAGGATATCCAACTTAAAAATGAAGAGTGGAATTAGATTCTTAGATCCAGATTTATGACTGACTCTGAGATCTATATGATCTGATTCCTCACTGTGAGCATGGGAATGTTCGATTTGGGTTCACATGAGTTTTCCAATAGTGAAGGTAACGATACTCTATCCATGACACCAGCCATTTTTTCTTGGATCAAATTCAGCGCATATCGGTTCTGGTTGTGCTATGAGGTGTGTTTTGTATTTTATAAAGTGTGGTTAAATTTTAAGGGCCGATGTTGATTTTGAATAAAACACAAATTATTTAAGAAATTATTGTCATTTCTTTTTATTATGATAATATTGGTATGGTTCAATTATGTATGGAACAAAATATCGGCCAAATGGCCGCCGCGACCTCGGCGGCACACCTCCATCCGATGGGCCAAATTTTCGATGACGCTGAAGCATAATTCAAGTTGTATGCCGTTAATGTGCCGAATTATCTCATCCTTTAGGTCTTGAATTGTTGCTGGCTTATCGACGTACACCCTTTCTTTCAAATAACCCCAAAGAAAGAAGCCCAACGGTGTCAAATCACATGATCTTGGCGGCCAATTGACATCGCCACCACGTAAGATAACACGGCCATTGAATTTGTCGCGCAAAAGAGCCATTGTTTCGTTAGCTGTGTGGCAAGTGGCACCGTCCTGTTGAAACCACATATCGTCCACATCTATATCTTCCAATTCGGGCCATAAAAAGTTCGATATCTATCACGAAAGCGAACGCCATTCACAGTAACTGCCTGACCGGCCTCATTTTGGAAAAAATACGGCCTGATGATGCCGCCAGCCCATAAACCGCACCAAACAGTCACTCTTTGTGGGTGTATTTGTTTTTCGACAATCACTCTTGACGAATCCACTGAGGTGAAAATGTGCCTCATCACTGAAGATGATTTTCTTCGAAAATTGATCATCCACTGTTGCCATTTGTTGCCACATTCTGACCATTGACGATGCTTGAAATGGTCAAGAGGCTTTAGTTCTTGAGTCAATTGCACCTTGTAAGCGTGTAAATGCGAGTCTTTATGCATAATGTTCGTCAACGACGAGCGTGAGAGGTGCAATTGTTGGGCACGACCACGAGTTGAGGTGGACGGCTCTTCAGCCACACTATCGCGAACAGCAGCAATATTTTCTGCAGTACGAGCTGTACGAGCATGCACTGGTGTTTTCACATCTCCTACATACCCGGTTTGCTCAAATTTTAGCACGATTTTTCCGATTGTACGCACATTTGGTGAATTAAATTGACCGAAAAAATCACGAAGTGCATTTTGATTTGAACGCCCATTTTCATAATAAGCCTGAATAACTTTAACGAGTTGCTCGATTGTGCATCTTTCCATGGTTCAAATTGAGTTAGTCTGAAATTGAGAAATGTCAAATGAAATGCAGAAAAAAACTTGACGTTTAGGCGTAGTTCACATTCAACCTCGGCCCTTAAAATTTTACCACCCTTTACTATCGCTATGCTTAAGATGGCGCCCCAATCGTTCGTCTTACTATAAGTTTTATATAAAAAACTTGTACTTCAAAAAAGGAGTGTAAAATTAACGAACGAGAATAACACCTACATATATTTTGCACTGAAGGAAAACCGCTTAGGCGTTAAGTCCAAATAGAGTGAAGATGAGTATCTTAGTTTTGTTAGCAAACATTATTAGTTCAATTTCGTTTTGAATAACTCCTAGTCCCCAACTCGAGGACTATTTACTTAGCTTCATAAAAGCCATTTTCGTGAGTTCATTTACCACAGAAGAAGTGAATTTTCCAGACACTAAGAGTACCAAATCATTCGTAAATGCAAAAGAAGCCTTGACACCATATCTCTCTAACATATTGAGTATTTTATTTATGACTAAAAAACAAAGTAGATGTGGCAGAACACCACCCTGTGGTGTTTCTCTTCTGAAGTGAGTTGCTGTGACGTGTGAGTTACTAACGTATGTGTTAGGATATAATACATTTCAGAAAAGAATAACCCCCCTATATCTGGGGAGTATCGAGAGTATATTCTACGAAGTTCATAGTTTTCTAGATTGTACGCACTAGTAGTCTCAATAAACTTACTCTTTTTAAATGCGTGTTGACATTTTTCAGGGAGAAATGCTAATCAAAAGAGGTAGGACTATTTGGTCGAAAATCCTTCGCATTCTTGCCCATCACTACCGGGCTAAAAACTACTCTGGTAGGCATGCAAAATTCTAGCCAGAGAAACAATCTTTTTTAGGCATTATTTTTCCTTACTATTTTTACGAAAATAAGGTATGATTCTGTACTATTTCTTTATGATTTCTTCTATAATAAATTATTTATTCCATATGTTTTGGGTGCCGGATAACATTATACAAATATCCTCGTCTAAACAGTTTGTATATAATAAGTGGAAATCTTTAATTCTGAACTTCGGAATCATCCACTCACAAACGATATTTAACTATTCCTAACATTTTTCGTCTAACAAAAAAAAAAAGAGTAAAAGTGGTTGACTCTTTCTTTATTCATGAAATCACTTTAAAATGTAGGTTTATTTATTTCAAAAGACAGACAACCAACTTTTGTTCCGTGTTTGGTATACTCTAAGTTTCAAGTGCCTTTCAGGTAGATTCTAGGTACTATACATGTTCAGAGTCATTGTATAAATGGTAAGCCACATCTTTAAGGATTTTCTTTGTCACTTACAAGTAATTTCTGGTTATTGTATAGTTTTCATCAGTGCCTCTTGATGATTCCCTAAAGCGAACTCTTCCTTGTTTAGTTTCACTTGTCGCAACCACATCTTCTAGACGATCGATTATTGCATCATAAGTGGTCGGAAATTGATTAAACGATCTGTTAAGTGCTCAAGAGAACATGGGACCAAATTTTCGTCAATAGTTTAAAACATGTAATATAACATGACAAAACATATATACCTGTTTTTTTTTTTTTAAATCTGAATAAACCTTTCTTTGACAATGAGAAACTCAAGTGTATTTTTTGTGTGGTAGTGTGGAGACAGATGTGTTACTTTAACCTTTCTCATTCTTCCTACTTTCATTTAACTACCTTCACAGAGGATAAGTTAATTCATTCATATCATAAAGTGTTGATACTTGAACCCATTAGAAATTCACAAAGTTTCCTTCAAAAGGAAAAACTTAATCATTTTGTATTTGGTAGATTTAATGAATTAGGAGTTCAATTCAGGCACAGGTTAATTAGAACTACAGGTTTTACGGTGCTTCCAAATGTATTTAAAGAATCAGTAAACCAACTTTATTAGGTACACATATTTTACTTCTTAAAAAATAGATCATAACCATAAAGTCAAAAAAAAAAAATCGAAGTGAATGTGGTTTCTCCTTAAGTTCATTGCAACTGTTAGTCTCTGTCATATCATCTTTTTTAACACAAAAACATCAGCGCTGCTGACTCGTCTGAACAAAATCATAATTAAAATACATAATTTAATTTTATGTCTTCCTTTTCCGCAAGTCCCGAACAAAAAAAAAAATAAAACACTTTCCATCCCTTTTTCGTCGTCAAATTGACGACATGACACACCACAATAATAAGGAGTAAAAGATCATTAAAACGAGACTTAACACGGAATGACAATTAGTCTTTTTCAACCAAAAAAAAAATATCCTTTTTGGTTTTATGACTTTGTCAGTACATCTGTATGTGTATTCGATGGGTTCCCTGGATTCTTTTTTTTATAATTTTAAAGTCGACATTTATTTAAATTTTATTCCGGGGAACACCCCCATTTTAAATCGAATCGAAAACTAAAATTGTGTCATCATTCGTAAAGCTGGTTCGGTTTTTTTTTGTGACAATTATATTTATAAATAACCTAACCATGCTCAATTATTCAGGTTTAATATCAGTTTAATCGAGTACGAGTTTATATTTTTTTTTAATTTCATTCAAACAGGACGTCGACACTGATCACTGTAGTATGCAGGATCAGGAGCAATCCTACGTTTTTGTTGTTGAGGGGGGCTTACACCAACTCGTTAATTTAATTTTAATTTAGTAACTCCGATTGTTGTAACGTTTATGTTGTAACGTTTATATCAAATCAAATGAGACCATCAAAACTAAAATAATCTATTTGAAAATGTTTCCTATTTCGATTTCGAGATTATTTAAATTACATGGTTAATAACCTTATGTCAAGTGAAAACACACTGATGTTCTTGTAAGCTTTTCTATACTTTTTATTTGACAATTCAATGAACAATTTAAAATAGACATCCTTTGAAATTATCGCCTTAAGAAAGGACCTTAGACGAGCTGGTCAATTACCGATCGTAGCATACGACTTTTTTTTTGGAAATATGTTCACTATACACTAGACGGACGAGGGCTCGTTTCGCTGACTCAATATTTAAGTGTCGGGTAGTGCAGACATTTTACACTAAAAAGGAGCAGAGATTGTAATCTATTGCGTTGATTTCCTAACTAATAGTTAAAGAACTGATCATGAGGTTATAAGAAATTCGGTACGTTGGTTTCGAATCACTCTTAGTCTTCACTTTTCTGGCTGTAGCAGAATCTATTTAAAATGTTCACAACTTGTTGATGGACATTTTGTCGTTTAATTTTCCTACCAACGTATTTCAAATAGTTAGTAACGCCCTATAAGTCACTCCCTCATAAAACCTTCACATTTCGCTGGATTGTTTCTTCTTGAACTCTCGCAATAAGTTTTGACGCTTATGTTGATGTCCAAGTAATAGTTTATCAAAGGATTCTCCGAAATTGAAGGTTATCGCTTAAATGGACAAATTTTCTTTTTCGTGCGATTTCGGGTTTCACTTACGTTTATACTTCAATGTTTGCTTTTTTTATGTTGTGACCTGGGGTCCTTTGATGAAGGGTAATTGGAAAATTACCCAGGTCCGCAACAAAAATGCTGTCTGGATGTTTTCAACTGATTTCTATGTATTTAGGTGTTCTGAAAACTAAAAAAAATACTCAAAAAATTCCAGAACGTCAGGTTATTTCGCAAAACGCAAAATTTTGTTATAAAAAAGGTGTTTTTTGGGCTAACGTAAAGTCATAAATAATAGGTTTTATTTTGATTACTGTTTTTAAAAGTATACAGGCCATAAATATCATTTCTTTCTAAATAAAGAACGTCCTGTGTGAGCTTAATTAACAAACATAAACATGTCACCTGAACGTGCGCGCTCTGATAGTGTAGAAAGTGGCGCAGTACAATTACGTATTAACTCGTCATTGTTTTTTAGATCTTGGTTCAATATAGTGCAATGTCGTTTTTGCGGAAATGTGTGAATTCGTCTGACAGTTTCTGTTATATTTGTGGCGCATATGGTATTAAAGCAACAACTTAATATTACGGACTTTGTAAAACCAGTATACTTCGCGTATTTTGGCTTGAAACTTGGAGATTAGGATAAAGTTTGGGCACCTCAAAAAGTCTGCAAATGATGTGTTGAAGACCTTCGAAATTGGTTAAAGAGCAAAAACAAAACCTTCCCATATGCGATTCCTATGGTATGGCCGAAGCAAATGAACCATAGCAATGCTTGTTACTTTTGTTCGTGTAATGTGAAAGGATATTTCAAAACGGAAGCAGTCAGTTTCATTCCCCAATCTGCAATAAGCTATTCGTCCCATCCCTCATGGGACCGAAATACCAGTGCTCAAGGCGCCTGCTACCTTGGAAGAAATTCCAAATACTGACGAAGATGGTGCTGTACCTGAACCCGATGACAAGCCAAGTTTTGAATTTGAAGATGGCAGCAGTCCGAAATTGTTTTCCCAGGGCGAGCTAAATGATTTGGCAAGAGACTTAAATCTTCCCAAAATTAAAATATAAAAACCACGGTTGGAAAGTGTGCGGTGATTTCAAAATCTTGGGCATGTTGCTTGGACAACAATCTGGGTTAACCAATTCCCTTGCTTTTTCTGTCTATGGGATAGTAGAGACCGAGCAAATCACTGGACCAAAAAGTTTTGGCCTCCGAGGGAGCTTAAAGTTGTCGAAAAGAACGTCTTGCATAAAACTTTGTTGCCTCCTCATAAAGTTCTTCTACCACCGCTTCACATAAAGCTGGGATTGATGAAGCAATTTGTAAAGTCACTTCCAAGAGATAGAAATTGTTTCAAATACTCAAAATCAAAGTTTCCAGGCCTCTCGGAGGCAAAGTTGAAGGAAGGTGTTTTCATTGGATCATATATTAGACGATTTATGGATGATCCACAATTCATCACAACGATGAAGGATCCTCAAAAAGAAGGGTGGATTGCCTTTGAAGAGGTCATAGAGAAATTTTTGGGCAATAACAGAGACCCTAACTACAAACAAATCGTTAAAAAAATGTTAAAAGCATTTCAAGCCTTAGGTTGCCTAATGAGTTTAAAAGTACATTTTCTTCATTCTCACCTCGACTTCTTTCCAGATAATTTAGGAGATGTGAGTGAAGAGCAAGGTGAACGATTTCACCAAGATAATAAGGAGATGGAAAAAAGATACCAGGGAAGATGGAGCGTCTCAATGATGGCAGGCTACTGTGTTGGACCCCTCAGAGAGACATTCCAGATGCTTCCCACAAGCGAAAATGTAAAGGAGTCTCACTGGGAAAAAGATATGTGTTTAGTGCTTACTAATGAATAGGGCTAGGATTTTCATGCACTTAAAAATGCAAAATATGCGCTTAAAATATGCATTTAAAACCATATCCCTTGCGAAGCATCTGTTACTTCTGCATATGAACTTTCATTCAAATCCGTTATGCCGATAATGAGAAAGTCAAAAATAGAAAAATATTTCTATTGTAGGCACTTTCAGTAATATCCTGATATCCTGTATAAGCAACAAAATGAAAATTTTATCAAAATTCTAGGCCCCGTCATCAAAAAAATGGAAAAATTTTAAAACAAAATACTAAGGAGTCTTAAGGGGACTACAACCGAGAGCGTTTTCTAACCTGCATTAGCTTAAGTAGGAACAACCTCAGGCAAATCACGGGGCTTCTCACAGGCCACTGTAGGTTGAGAAGACACCTCAACATCCTTGGCTTAGTGAGCAACGCGACTTGCAGATTCTGCAACACTCACGAAGAGACACCTGACCACATACTGGGGAAATGTGATGCACTCGTGCATCAAAGGCACAGGTATCTGGGCAAGCACCACATAAAGGAGAGCTAATTATCATCCCTTAAAATACTCCAAATACTTCGATTCCTCAGAGGAGCAGATTTGGAGGAAGAACTGTAGTAATGAGCCAACCTCATCCAGTTTTAGATGGGGGAAAAAAACGCCAAAATTTTGTTAACACAAATTCTTTTCCTTTTTTCCTTAGAAAACAGCCCAGACCTTTATGGCAATCTTTCCACAACTTCAGGCATTTTTTCCAAGGAAAATTCAGACCTTTTTTCCATTTTTAAAAATGGAAAAAGGGCTAGAAAATGAAAGGTGGGCCCCCAAGGCAGGGATGGTGCGGCGCGTTGTGTGAAGTAAAGCGCCACCCCGGGTGACTATTATTTGTTTCTTCACATTTAAAGTGTCTTCTTTGATAATAAAAAACATTTTCTGGTCTTTTTTTCCAAAATCTAATAGATTGATTTTCTGGCCTTATTTCTATTTTGCTTTCTGGCTCTTTTTCCATACCTAGCAGGTCCAATTTCCAAAATTTTCCAGGATAATTTCTGACCCTTTTTCCAATTTTGAGCGTTTTTTTTTCAGAAATAAATTCTGGCGTAATTTCCTGGAGCCGTTTTGGAGAAAATCAAAAATCGAAAACCAAAAAAATGGTTCAATGGAAAATATCATTATTAATCATATTATGGAATTTTTTTCAGCCATTAGCTAGCTTTTAAAGAGAGGCTTTTTTTTATAAATTGTGAAACAATTTTTGATTAAAAATAATTTATAAAGAAATAAATAAATAAATCTCTTTGAAATTCACTATTAATGTGCAGATTTTGAAAAGACCAGTTTACAAACAAAATGTTCGTTTTATAAATGTTTTACAAATTGTATAAATGAAAAAATAAAGTTCTTAAAGTACAGCTCCAACAATATTTAAAATTTCATAAATTTGTATTTTTTTTTTAAGAAACCAAACGATATTGTTTTTGAAGCTCGAACTATTTAGAAAGTTCTTTTAGCAATTTCAAAAATGATCTTCATACTTTTGAACATATTTTTCTTTTTTGAAAATAAAAACAATTTCTTGCAATTCTATTTCCAGTTTTTCTTGCGATATTGCCTAAAATACGATGCCCACAGGACAGGATTTACTGTTGCAGCATTTGAGTTGAAAACTCATACTCAGTATTGGTGACAACTCCAAAAATACAATTTGATCCGTATAGTTTTGCAGGAAGAAACAGTGCTAAGCAGGGTGTGTTTGGTAGTTTTTTTGCAGTTAATTGAGTAAGAACTGTCAAAACAGCAAAATGAATGCAAATGTTCTCTTATAGTAAGACACTTGCAAGAAAGTTAACAAGCATATTGAACTATTTTTGTGTAATAAACACCAAAATCTTTCTCCTCGCATCAGAAATCATATTCGTTTTAGTTTCACAGTTTATAAATTATTTATTATTCAAAGTTTTAATTTTAAAATGAGAAATAGCACAATTTAAAAATAATTACGAAAGAAATTGACAGGTGGGTATTTTGACAGCTGTTACACTTCCTGCACCGATATGTGCATCAGATTTTTCCAAGCTTTTAAATGGGAGGAAAAATTTGTTTCTCTCTCATTCCAATCTCCCGTGGTAACTTACTTTAGTAGGTAAAAAGGAATTTGTGAAGATTTCAAAGAAATTTCAAGTTACCAAACAGACCTACTTTACTATCGTTCAAGTATACCTAGTTGATGAATCGAAAATTTACTGAAGCTTAACTTTATAATTTAACAGGGAACTGAATCGCGGCTGTTGTTTATGTTTACACTAGGGTCGCTAGTTATTAATAAAAACAAATTACGAAAAAGCAACTTTTGAACTAATAAAGCATACGTAGAAAATTCCAGTTCCTCAGGCGTTAAATTAATATGTTTCGAAATATAATTTTTTTTTAAATTTCATTAAAAAAATATTTTTAGTGAAGCAGTCTGCTCGTTGGGAAGTGATTTTTGTAATTTTTTATTTTCAAAAATGGAATTATTTTTTAGGATCAGATTCGTGGCATGAATCATTAACCATTTATCTAGCCACCGATTATTTCGTAAAGGGAATATTTAGTTGATACCTCGTTTATTGAAATCACTTATGGGAACAATATTTAGGGGCAGTGGTGGTTTGTGGTGAATTGGCATAGACCTGTGATTTTCAAAAAACCGCGAAAGAAGAAGTCTAACGGAGTCAAATTGTATGATCTCGATTGCCAATTCGAATCGCATCTGAGAGATAACCATGTTTGGAAATCGCTCGTGCAAAATGTCCATTGTGGCACCTAGCGCCGTCCTGTTGAAATCACATGTCAGCGGTGTTCATATTATCCAGTTCGAGTTAAATGAAATTGGATATTATCGACCGATAGCGTTCGTCGTTGACGGTGATGACCTCAAATAACTAGGGACCGATGATGCCGCCAGCCCAAAATCATCCACACGAAACTGCGACTTTTGCTGAAAGCATTGTAACTTGGTGGATCTCGTGTGGATTGTGATCGTCCCAAATTTGATAATTTTACATTCATCCAGAAATGGGCCGCGTAGGTGGATATGATTTTTCGGCCAAAATCGGAGTCTTCTTAAAACTGCTCGAAATCGCAGTAAGCTAATGCACGTCGTTTCCTATGGTTGTTATCCCTGAACTCCTGGGTCGGTTGATGTTTGTACGGGTGAAGGCCTAAGCCATGGCGCAAAATTCGAGAAATTCTGATCCTTCGAAATGCCAAATTTTTGTGCGCGATGCGTACAAATATACGGACAGCAGTAGATCTTATGTATGTCTCATTGTTGTGTATCGACGGATTGTTCATAGCATCGGACTCTCATTACTTTACTAACTTTTATAAGTTGAATCCAATGAATATTAAAAATTGATAATTAATGCATCATTCCAAAGTGATTGGTTGTACTTAAGCCACAAAATGAATGTGTTAAATTTTAAATATTAGGCACGCATTTTCCGGAACACACACAAGCCGCATGCCGGCGGCGGCGCCGCATCAAAAAACCAAAAATAATTCAAAACGAAAAAGGAAAGGGTGTGTTGCCATAAGACAGATCTCTCAAGACAATCGACCTAAATTTGTCTGCCTCGCGTTTTGCCGATAGATAAAATCGCGCGGCAAAATTCGCAACAGGTAAAACAATGACATTGCAGTGTTATTGTTGGCAACCAGCAACAAGAAATATTTCACGATTGACGTCTTTTCTATCCCTCACCCGTCGCGTTGTGCCCACAACCAAGCCAGAGGTTTCAGTTTCTCTCTACTGGATATGGCAGCAATCAATCCAAGCGAATAAAACAATAACCTCACCATCAGCAGCGGGGGAAATCGAATTGAAACGAAACGAAACCTAACCGCACACCAGATTTATACAAACAAGATAACTACACAAATGTTGACACTGGCTGCCAGTCGTGTGTCAAACAGGTACCACACGATATTCTCAATGATAAAGATCCATGCAATCTGGCACCAATTAAATTGTGTGATGAATATTCTTGTTAATTTTAGATACTTCCACTGTTCCACTGGAAATGATCGATTTATTATTATTGGTTGATCGATAAATTTTGAAAATTGAGTTTTTATCAATCAAAAAACGAATACCTAGCTTGTCAAATGGAATTTAGGAAATTGGTACAAGAATCCGTAGAGTGCTTTATGGAAATTTGTTACATAAATAGGAAAAAATATTTTGAACTGAAATAAATTCATAAGCGCAAAATTTTTAACAACCTATTATTAAGGTATAAGTATGATACTACTTAACAATTTACTAAGTTAAAAGTAGGCTTAATAGGCTTTCGTAATTTTGAACATTTTCTAACTATAGTATCATTTTTAATCAATTGCTTTCGAACACACCCTAAGTAATGACAGTTCGTGCATAAAACTAAGTGAACAGACCTGTTTTGACGTTTGTAAATGTCAAAGAGTCATGTGAAGTTAGCGCTATATGAAAGAGATAAAATAGATGATCAATGATTTTAACTTTTATAAAAGAGTAGAGAAAGTAAGATGCTATATTCGATCAAAATTTGCAAGATCGTCTTTTCGACTAAGTATTATATACTAAAACAGTTTTAACATCGTACCTTTGTATATAAAACTTATAATAGTCTCATGAAGATGAACGATTGGGGCGGCATCTTACTTTTACTACTTATTTGTATTCCTTACAAACTTACTACTTGTTTTGTATTCTTTAATCTACTCTCCACTGTAAAATTGTGCGCTAATTTCAGCGCCACCACCAGCGTAGCCTTGGTACCACTAATTCACGATCACAAGAATCCAGTGGAACTTTTTAGTCCAAAAGGACATCAATATCAATTAATCTAAACATTCGATAGCGAAATAAATCTAATTTACCTCATTCCAACTTGGCTATCCATGTCCATCCAATTACGCCAGAAGGAAATACAAAATCGAGAGTTTCTGATTTTGTTTGACATCGAGGCCGACAAGTCTATGTGTGCCTTTTGATTTTTATTATTCGGATTAGTGGTTGGTTAGCTGATGTGGTTCAAATAAATATTGTTAAAGAGTACAACCGCACAAAAACCTCGAACTATATTTTCACAGCTCAACCACAAATTGTGGTTGAAAAAAAAGTTGGTAATTTTTTTGTTAATTTTACCACTTCGTTAAGTTTAAACCTCTGCACCATACACAGTACACAGACCTATATGAAGTTGATTCTTAAGCTTAGATTGTAGAAATGAGATTACTTAATTAATTTGCAAGTCGATTATACTATTGGAAGTTTTATAGTGCGTTGATTTATTTTTCACGCACAGGTATGAAATTTGAAGAATTTATTGTGTAAATTTATGAAAAAAAAATTATTTTGATTTGAAGGGTACTTATTCAATTCGGAGGTCGATTTGTTGATGGAAATTATTAGTTAGGGATAATATTGAATGCAAAAAAAAGGCGAACGAGTGAGTTTAAGAGCAGTCGAAAATGATGTGTATGTATATCTATACCATGGAAGGTGTAAAATTAGCTTTCAATTGAAGCCTTATTTTTAAACGACAAAAAAAATATTAGCAAAAGATATGGTCATTTTTTCATAACACTCCAAATAAGGAATCCTAACAACCTAGACCAAATTTGAGCTCGATTTTGAGTGGAAGATAATATAAATTTTGAAAAATATTTTTTTTTAAGACTTTTTATTTTATTGAATGTTTATAGCCCAGCGCCCCGACCCGGAAAATTAAAAAAGAAACATAACAATATTTTCAATGACTCTTCCGCTTAGATCCGGCTGAGTTGGAGAGATGGTCTATGTTAGTTTTGTTGCTTATTCGCATAGTCCTGCGATATAGTCTAGCGGGGTTAAATCGCAGCTCTGAGGCGGCCAATTGACATCGCCAAAACGGCTGATAACATGATTTGGGAATTTAGTGCGCAAAAGATCGATTGTGGCATTGGCTGTATGGTATGGCGCACCATGCTGTATGACCCAGAGATCGTAAAAATCCATGTCTTCAAAAAAAATTGCACGACTGCTTCGCACGAACTTGCTCCTATGTAATAGACTAGGAATTTTAAAAACGAATGTTGTAAGAGAAAACTGTTCATAAGGATAAAATTTATTTTTAAATTCTTTTGTTAGTAAAACACAAAAACAGAATGCTATGTAAATATGAACAAAAATAAGAACAAAAATTATAAGTCGTTGTAGTGGTTTCTAAAAAAAATAGCTTTTATATACAAAATTTTTAAAAGATTTTTAAGAACAAAAATTTGGTACGCCAAACTTAAGTTTTTATTATGGTTCAAATAAAAATTAAATTTTCAAAAAAAATATTGAGCCGTTTTGAAATATCGAATTTTCCAAAAAAAAAAAAAAGATTTTTTTTTTCAAAAATTCATAAAATACGTTTTTTTAAGTTTTGAAATGCAATGTTTTTTAAACTTTTTAGAAGCATCTCCATTAAAAATTTGATTAAAATCCGTAAAGTCGATATTGAGTAATTCAAAATTTGAAAAAATGGTAACACTCTCTGTGAATGCATTGGCTTCTGGACAATATCGTAAAGGTTTTCCGAGCCCCAGATGCGGCAATTTTGTTTGTTAACGCAGCAGCCAAAATGAAAATGCGCCTCGTCAGAAAAGATGATTTTTCGCCCATAATCGTTGTCCAATTCAAGCTGCTCTAAAGCACGAACTGCTAGGGCATAACGAAGCGGATGATCGTGCGCCTTCAATTTGAGTTTGTAAGCGAATAATCCGAGATCTTTGTGCAGAATTCACCTCAGGCTAGTGCGTGAAATGTTGAGGTGTTGGAATCGATGGCGAGTTGATGTTCGTGAATTGATTCTTACACTCTTGGCTACAGCAGCCACATTTTCGTCTGTGCGCAACGTACAATGACGGGGACCATGAGTGTTTTCTACTAGCATAGCAGTCTCATGAACTTTTTGCACAAACAGCAGGAGCAGCAAAAACTTCTTTTCAAAAAACGCACTGTTTGGGCTACACAGCACTCACTTTGGAAATAAGTTTTCAAAAAAAAGCGACTCATTTCATTCCGCGGAGGTATGATACTGACTTTGTGTCAAGATTTAGAGCGGGAAACACTTGTAATTGCAAACATAACCTATGATTTAAAGAGAAACCACTAGATGGCCCACCCGTATTTGCTTGTGCAGTAATTTTTCAATTCAAATTTGTAGTTTTTCAATGTGAATTTACCACACTAGCCCTCTTTAATGAAACGACGACTTTCACCTGATAGCTGACAGCGTCTTTCTTTCACCAGGGGGGCCTTTCACGGCACGGCCGGCATGGCGCGGTGCCTGATACGACAATGCCTATGCATAAAAGCAAGTACGTGTGATTTAGTGTTGTATTATTTACAATTGTCAATAATTACTGAATCAATCAAGCTACAAAAGAAAAATTGAGTTTTTTTGCAATATTGCAATAGGCAGTTGTGAATATTTTATTCTTCATATCACATGCCTGTCTTAGTTTAAATATTTTTAGATATTCACATCTCGAAAAACCCTTAAGAATTTATGATTTCTTAGTGATCGATTTAGTTTTTTAATTAATTTTGAAAATATATATAAAATATTTATTTAAATTATTTATGAGGAGAGCTAAAGCCGTTTGTGTGTTATTTTAATTTTTTTAAATTCTAAAAATTCTCATCAGCTCATTTGATCTGTCCAAGACTTTTAAGAACTGAACTAAAGAATTACTCCATTTACCTTACACAGAATACGAATAGCATGCTTTTGTTTTATAAGCAAAGGCTCTTTTTTAATAAGATTAGTTCTACCCCAGCAGCAAATTAAACCATATTGAAGTATTGGTTTAGAAGATACATTTGTCTTACTGCATTATTTAAAAATTAATTTAAAAACATATTATGGTTCGTCCCGTTCATTTTATCATCTAAAATATCACAAACATATTTAAAACTATCAACGCGTTCAATTTTAAAGAACCACGAATTAATTCTTAATAATGGTTTAGGGACAAAGCTAGGTTCAAATAACTTTTACTACTATAAGACAAAGAAGTATCATGGGCAAATGCTGCTATTTTGCCTTTTAGAGGTTGTAAGAAACCAGAAATTAAAAACAAAATTGGACCTACAACAGAGCCTTGTGGAATACCTATATTAAAAAGAGGCCGGGTGCGACCCACACTGATAACTTCCCATTTGTTTAAAAAAAAAAACTATTGATTCAATATTTTTCAACATTTTACCAATTGCACAAAATTATACTATGTATAAAAGAGAAATTTGAGTCGAAAAACAATTTTTACCAATTTTCAATAGAATTTTATATAGTTTTTTATTTTTTGTAAAAAAAAACTGTAAACTGATTTTTTTTGAAATTTTCACCAGTTGTCAAACACATTATTTTTCGTAAATTAAAATTATTTTGAGTTTCAAATTGTTTTCCGTTCTTAGAATATCTGGGTTATGAAATTTTTTTTTCAGTTTTTTTTATTTAAAAAAATAACGGTATGTTCATTTTTTTCCAAATTCATACCAAATCTGTATGACCTTATAATGAGTACATTAAATTTTATTTGAAATCAATACATTATTTTTTCGTGAGATATTTGAAACTAACCAAAATTTTTACTTTTTTTTTTTAAACCGTTATAGTGAAAAAACTACTCACTGAATTTTAATAAACGCCCTTTCAGCCTCTTTCGAAGTTATTATCTATTAAACAAAATTTATTTGAAGTCGATATCTTTACTCGTTCTTGAGATATCGATGACGAAAAATGGTACCAGAACGTACGAACACATACATCTCTCTAAAAATGATTGATATAGCCTCTAGGGACCTTGAAACGTCGAGAAATGTCAAAAATTCTAATTTGACAAATCGGACCGATTACAATAACTCCCTATGGGAAGTTAATAAATTTTTGGAACTTAATGGGGCCTATCGTGAATAAAATTTCCCTGGGAATTGTTCCCAACTTTCAAAATTGTCATCTCGAATAATGTCGGAAGTTTCCCTTGGAATTTATTGATATTGGAAATTAAGTTTCATAGTGACTTTGGCTCTCATTTAAAAAGGTCAGTCGCCAGCTTTCAATGAACAGGGCAGAATTATTGACCTTTCCAATTTTCGAAGATGGGGAAAATTCCGAGTGAAATTTTGTTCACGATAGCCCCCAATATTAACTACGATTTTTAAGATAAGAAGCAAACTAATTATGAACAAAGCCTCTGAAGCATCTATTAAGTTATTTACTTGGCAAAATATGGTAGCAGGATTCATTTAGACTGCTATAAATTTCACTGCATAATCTTAAGAATGCATCCTCGGTAGGTTGACTTGCTACTTCCAAAGTCAAAATGTGAATTACTACAAAAAAAAAATCAATTTATCTATTTAGGAAAGACAAAATACTAGATTTAACTCCTTTTTCGAAAACCTTTGCAAAGGCCGATTAACAGGGATATAGGAACTAGGGAAAGTTCTGTATTTGGAAACAAAATCGAACTCGAGATTTTGATCAAAGTTGACATTACGATGATAGCGAAGACGGATAAAGTGAGTCCGACAATTCCGTCTATATGTCTGTATGTCTGTAACTCTCTCTACAGCCTAAGCCACTGGAGAATTACCTCCGTAATGCAAAATCTTATTTATCTCAAAAACGGCTCTAACTATTTTGATAAGAAAATAGGTTTGATATTATGGATATGGACCACATTTAAGTGAAACAAAATTTCAGGCAAAATGTTATTAACGGTAACTGTCATAGGTTTTTTGATTTTCGGTTTTCTCATTAACGGTTCTAACGATTTTAACCACAAATGTTCAGCAGGAGCTCCCTTAAGTTTAAAATAATATTGTATATAAAAAATATTCGAAATATTGAGATTTCTGAAAAAAAAAAATATCCAAGTTTTTTTTTTTTGAAAAATTAGTATCTTTAAAACGTGTGAACGATAATTTTTTGAAATAATTTCCTAAATTCTAAACTGCTAAATACTTAAAATTGGCATCCCAAATTTTGTTCTCAAAAAATTTTAAAGAAATTTGTTATATAAGAAATTACTTTAATAATAAAACGATTTTTAAACTTTTCCGGAAATCAGACGGCAATTCCATGCATTTGAACATTTTTATCTCATTAGATCCATTTACATTTATAAAATGTATTTTAAATTCCAAAGTACTTTTACATAAGAGCAAGTTCGTGCGATCCAGTCGTGCATTTTATTCTGTAATGATTTAACAACTGCTTCTTCAAGGAAATCAGAAAATATATCTTTATTATGCTTAAATTGAAAATGTGGGATATTACGTAAGAAACAAAATATTAGATGAAATTTTTTCACATGTCCTAGAGTTAGAATTTTTAAGAAACTGTAGTGTATAATATTATTAATTTCAAAAAATGAAAAAAAAATCCCTAAAAAACTCTTGTTTTTTTCACGAAACAACTGAAAAGCCGTATACAAAGATGAGGAACTCGATATATTTTGTTCATCCCAAAACTCAAAAACTTTTACACTCACATTCGGGTTTAAGACCGGGAGAATTATTTGGCTTTTGGGTCTGAATTTCTGCATACCTTTTCAACTAGTGTGTACTTAAGTTTTTCAGAAGTTATAGAAATGTTTACTTAAATAGGCTACATCTTTGCAGTCAGTGATGGAGGTTTTCCCCTGGCGTATCTTTAAGGTAATAGTAAATAAATGTCGAATTCAGGTAGATGCATTTGAGTTCATATTGCACAAATATTTCTCTGTTGGTGTAACATTGAATATTGCATTTTGATTTTTGACCCCTAGCTATATAAATCAATTGAATGTTGATTTGCACTTTACGAGTGATGTTTCGGGCAACTATTGACCTAAAACTCTAAATAATATTTTTTCAATTTGAATACTCCTTTCTGAATCAATTAATTGACATGACATGTGCATTTAAAGCCTTTCAAAAACCGAAAGTGAAACTTCAATATTTACATACATCTCTTGCTAAACCACAATATTCCATTTCCCGCGATTGGCTTATCTCCTTAATCAGAACTCTGATTGCGGTTTCTTGTTCCGTCAGATAAGTGCGCGAGTCTGCAAAGAAGTGCATGTCCATACCACAAGCTCAAGATGGTGGTTTTCGTGTGCACATAAATTTCCATTTCCGTAAGTGTTGTTTTCCAGTTCTCCATCCGGTTGTGTGTGATTTTCTGCTGCTGCTGCTGCTGTTGCTGGTGCTGTACGGCTGTGCAGGACACCCAGCTATCCGAAATCAGAAATCACACAAATTCAATTGCAAATTTTGACTTTAAGTGTTTAAGAGACTTATAGCGATAGAAGTTAGGATTATTATAGATATTCAAATTCACTTTGCATGGAATGCGGTTCGCAACTTGCCATACGGCACGCAATGGCACGCCAACGACAACGACGACACGCGTCCTACTCCTACTCCACCTCGCTGTCCATCTCCCTCAAGGGGCAAAACCAGAGAAGAAGTAAATGTTCAATGAGCCAGCAAATATAATATTCATGTCATGCCAAAGGAACAACTTTTGCTTTTCATTTAAGTCAAGCAAGTTCCGTTCTATAGCTGATTTGTACCTTCGAGCAAAAAAAAACGGTCTTATTGGTCTTTTGCGGATTCAATGTAAGCGTTTCAAAGAAAAAAAAGCAATAAACGCATGCATAGACTATACTCAAGACGCCAACGACACACGCATTTTATTTTCGCGCCGCAAAGCCGTCCGTCGACGTCGTCGTCGTCATGGTATAATATAATGATCGGTGCAAGCTCATACTGGAATATAGCTGCAGGTTAAACGGGTAGAACCTGGCTTTTTGGCCAATCACTCTCTAATGGTTCTTACGAGTGTAATACGTGTAGGCATTGACGACCACACTAGCGCTGCATTTTCAACGAGACAACGCATAAAATATCAGTGAGCAGAGTTGCCATAATATTTTTTTTTTCGAGGAAGCCCAGTTGAAGAGAATCTTGATTGACAAGGCTGGGTACAAAAGCAAGCTACGCTAACTTCTATAACATGAACGCAAGATCTGTATTCCAATGAGGGATATTTAAGTCTCTTAGCTAGGCAAATTATATATGCTTTTATATGTTTTTCATCACAAAGCAGGAACAATTTAACCCTGGGAATAGCTCGGCAATCCGAATTTGATTTAAAAAGTTCGGATCTGTCAAGTTTTCGAGGAAACATCGAATCTTCCACCAGGTGACGTTCTCAGTGTAGTTGTGTTTGAGTTCTTTATCTGTCAAATTTAATGTTGTTCAATGTAAATTTGATACCGTTATGTTGCGAAACCTACATTAGTTAGAAGAGTTATTTAACGCGTTTAAGATTATGAAAAAATTATACAAATTCTTGCAACTTAACGACTGCGTTAGATCAAGACGGTTTTATTCTTTGAACGAGCAATGTTTTGAATATTGCCCCAAACTCTTTTAAGTCCATACAAAAATCGGTTGAGGGGCTTATAGACAATAAGCTACCAACGAAAGACATTTCCAGTCGTATATATTAACTAAAAAGCTAGACGGTTGTCTTCAAATAGTTCTTGAAAGTTCTAAGTAGTTGAAAATATACTTTATGCAATCTTAAAAAAAATTCTTAAAGTCAAGGCTAAGAATATCAATTCCGGTGTTTTAGTTAGGCAGCTTTTAGACACCGATGAAAAATGTTTATTTGTAACCTTTTCTAGTTGAATGGGTAACTAAAATAAGGCAAGGTTTATTAATAAAACATTTCAATTTTTATGTATAGGAAAATACATATATTTGAGATTCAGGAAAGGTTTATGTATACATATGTATTGAAAGCTAAAATATTTCGGAATTTAGACACGTGTGAGTGACATTGATTTTGACAAATATAAATGATGCTGTGTGTGAAAAAGTTTCGTAATCCTTTTTTGGCAAAATAGGTATTTTCGTCATCTATTTTTAAATTTAAACGTCGAAGCCACTCAGGCAAATACCGGCAAGCAAGTTGAATGCATTCACTGCCTGTCAAAATCCTATGTGTGAACTTGGAGTGACAGAGGCGAGGCGTCACGCCAATTGACGAGAAAGTTTCTTCATTTTTTTTATATTTATTGTCAGATTTCGCTTAAACCTACACGCTACCGAAAAAATATTTTTATTTGTGAAAATGAACGTCACACAAAAGATCAAATACTTCAGTTATTAATTTTACAAGTGCAGCTGTCAGATTACTTGCTTCTGGCCAACTATTGACTTCAGAACTTCCATGCCAGTTGATGAGCAAGTTGCTTGTGTCTGTTTGTGCTAAATCAATGTGTACGCTAGCCAGTACTTGCTGGTGTTCGTGTTGCCTCGGAGGAATCCAGTAGGTAAATAAGATTGATTCAAGATCAAGGAGGGAGGGGTTATGATAACAAATTAAGATGTTCATATATTTCACATGACGTCAATCTTTGCTCTTAATTTTCGCAATTCAAATTAATGTTGACAGAGGAAACATGACAAATGTTTTACGTCAATAAAGGCTCTTCCAAACTGGCGCGAAACATTCGCTCCACTAGGTAAATCATTCACAATGATATCAAAAATGAGAAATGGCAGATGAACAAATTTTAATAACAACAAAATCTACCCTCGGCGAATGTTCCACGTCACTTTCGCATTGGTTCACGAAAACATAGTGAATCATTCAGAATGCAAACAAAAATGGTAAATGACGAATGGTTCGCGCAGATTTGAGAGAGCCTTAAAGGAAAGGGTGTGGGATGTTGAACAATAAGTACCTGGTGATGATGATGATGACAGAATCCAAAAATAAATACAGTTTATTTTTTAGATGCCAAGGTGCTTATCAATTTTTACTTGTAAGCTTGGTTATTGGATGAAAAAAAAAATAGATAGTAATTCTTTTTTTTAAGGCTATCATATGTCCATTTTTTCCAAAAACATTTCCAGAGGTCTAATTTCACAGTTGAATCATTGAAAAATCTCAATTTAAAATGCTTCTACTGCAATTTTACTATATTTGGCATTATCCTTTAATATCTCCATAGTTATTTCAGAGCGTTGTTCGATGTATCAGTAGTTATCTAAGTATAGGCTTATTTGAAAACAGAAGGTGTATTTGAGTCGAATTTCAGACTGATTAAACGTGTTTGATGTTTTTGTATACAATGGGAAGCAATTCAGATATACAATATATCGATATGAAATTCACTCTTATTTTCGGAAGGAAACACGTGCGAAGAAATTAAAACGTAGTTAGTTTTTGTCTATAGGGACTCTATGACACTGTGAGATAAATAAGTTTAACTTATTTGAACGTGCTTTGAAGACCCTATTTGCCCATCATCAGACGTGGTTACAAAGAAAAGGAAAACATGAAATTGGTTGTAGACTTCTTTTAGGTTTAAATAAATAAAGGGAAATAAATTATGTATTTTTGGAAATATGTTTTGTTCACAGATGTTGACTGAAAGGCTTCTGAAGGTAACCTATTTAAGTGAAACTGCAACTTGATGAAATGGAGATGATTTCTATCACTTAAGTGCATTATTATGAATTAGTTTTTCTTTTGAAAAACAAAATCTGGAAAGTAAATCGAGACTGAGACAAGACATACAAGGTTGAAGGTAGCCACGTTAAAATCGTAAAATTTCAAAATTTGTAACACTATATTTCCCAGTTTTGTTTCGTTAATTTAGTCTTATATGGGTCTCAATTAAGTTCAGGTTTTTAGGGCAAAAATTAAACCGCGACAGTTTTCTGATACGATAGTTCTCTCTCATGAAATTTTACTCGATTGGTAGGTTTGTCGCATGATAGTGTTTTTATTTAAAGACTTGTGATCTGTTAGTCTTATAAGAGGTGATAATACAATTTTTTTTATTTATTTATTATATCTAACATATACGTTTTATTAAACTATATTTTAATAATACTTCGTTTTCACAAAAAAATAATTCTGGATTTAAGTAGATTTACCAAAAATCTTCTAAGCAAACTCGAAGATTAAAAATACAAATTTATTTCGTTAATTTAGTAGATTAGAAATTAATCTCAATAAATCTTCATTGGATCAATTATTTTATAATTTGAACTGACCTATATCCATATCGTGCTAAAGTATCTCGATGATTTTTCATCGTTTGGCACAAATGCCAAATTTCTTTCTCTCACTTTGAATTTATAAGACAAAATGAAACACCATTAGTATTTTGATCTTGTTTTTAATCATTTATTATCTTTTGGCAACAACGTATTATAAAGATTTAATTAGGACAGTTGGTATCCGAAAATTAAACCCTTAAAATATTGTTTTAGATTTTCCAATATTTAGATATTTTAAAAGGTTGCATCATTTCCTAAAGCTATTAAGTGTTGCTTGTAGTGATAAACAAATTTTGATTACATTTGGTTTTATGTCGTCCTCGTATATAATTCGTTTATAAATAATATAAACAGTAAGGTACCTTACTGTTTACATTATTTATGACCTCTGGAACACCACAATTCACATTAAATTGATGAGAAAACTCATTACGAAAAGTAAAACAGTATCACGATATCCACATACACTTTTGAGGGAGTGTGAAAACTGGAGGGGTATTTGCGTCCTGCCTGCCGTTGCCAAAATATTAGCGAAAATAGTACTGGAACGCATCAGGGAATATCTAGAAGCCACACTCGATGCCGAACAAGCAGGTTTCCACACTGGATCCTCATGCATTGATCACAGTAATACTTTAAGGATCATAATTGAGCAGTGCGTCGAATATCGATCACCACTCCACCTGCTATTCATTGACTTTGAGAAGGCTTTCGATAGCGTCAATAGAGAATTTATTTGGCATGCTTTACGCAGGAGGGGTATCCCGGATAAATTAATAGCTATTATTAAGGCAGCTTATGATGGATCTAAATATCACGTTTTGCACGAAGGCAGGCTGCCAGAAGAGTTTGAAGTCCAAAGTGGAGTCAGACAGGGCGGCATTCTGTCACCATTATTGTTTCTGTTGGTGATAAGCGATGTCCTGCAAGCGGCCTTGACGGGAAACGGAGGAATTCGATGGACTCTGACGTCTCACCTGAAACATCTTGACTATGCGGACGACGTATGCTTGCTTTCTCATAGGATCATGGATCTCCACCAAATGACAACAGGGGCTAAGAGAGAAGCAGAAATCGTGGGGCTGAAAATCAACTCCGGCAAAACAAAGATGATCAGCCTAGGAACCCAGTCATCTTCTCTCATAAATATTTCTCAACAACCGATAGAGAAAGTACAGAGCTTCTAATATCTTGGAAGTATCATCTCTACCGAGGGTGGCACCAAACAGGACATCAGCAGTCGAATCGGGAAGGCAAAAGCTGCTTTCGGTATGCTTATAAATATATGGAGGAATAATTCTCTAAGCTTAAGAACCAAGATATGGCTGTTTCGATCCAACGTCGAGTCCGTGTTACTTTACGGTTGCAGCACTTGGAAAGTAACAGTAGATGTCATTAAGAAGCTGCAAACGTTCATTAATAGATGTCTACGAAATATCCTTAGGATTTTCTGGCCCAATCGTATATCAAACGAAGAGCTCCTCAGGAAAACGGGTCAGGAGCCTATTGACTCTATTATACGACGTACACACATCCAAACTAAAAACTTCTGAGAGGTCTGGTTATCGAATTATAAAGGTCCAAAGAGATTTTATGGATTTGTAAGCCAAAACTTCCTAACCATGTCTTTGGTTGGCGCTGTTTCCGAAACCAAGCCCTGTAAGAGTCTCCGGTTTTCAAAATTCTCGCTACCATTTCCCCGAGCTAACCACAGGTGAAAACCTGAAGCTTTTACGAGGTGTGGTTCTCGAAATATTTCCAACCAAAGTGATTTTACTGAATTATTGAGATTTTTGAAAAAATCATGGACTAACCACTTGTCTAAAAAAATGACCATTTTTTCAAAGTTTCCTAAATGCATCGAGACATACTTACATCGAATGAAAGGTCTATTCAATTCCTATACACACATCCAAACTAAAAACTTCTGAGGGGTCTGACACACGCTTCGAAAAGGCGACAACTGTATTAGTGTATTGCGGCGCATGCAATGCAGTGGAATTCGCTCACTCAAGAAGGAAGAAGAGCTGGACGAGTTGGAGGGAGTTGCGACTCATATCCAGGAACCGAACAAGATGGCGAGCTGGCGTTGTGGACGCCCTATGGCCCACTAGGGGTTCCCACCGGACATAAAAGGTCTGAGGACCTTAGTAAGTAGTAAGTACATATAACCCGATAAATAATATTGAACGTCAGGCGTATAAATATTGTACAAGATTAGTCCAAGAACAGACCCTTGAGGGACACCTTCGAACATTGTATTGTTAATTGAACGCACTCTCTGGGATACATTCAATGAAGCGACGTCAAAGAGACTGTGGTGGAATATTTTCATGCCAGAAATGTGAAAGAAGAAAAGAGGACGATTTTTAAGAAGTTATTATTTAAAAATAAACTTGAATTAAACTGTTACTAAACAGCATTAAGTTTGTTCATTCTTACCGATGAGAAATTTGATTTTTAGTCAAAGCTAAGTTATTGAAAGTTATTTATTAAAAAATCGATTTTTTGGTTGAAATTTAAAAGTTTAAGACTTGTGCGAAAAATGCATTCAGCATAATTAATAATTAATAAATTTTAATTGATAGAAAATTATTTAAATGTTCGAATGTTGGCAGCCCTATAGCTGCAATATGCAATGATCATCGACATAACGCACAAAAAAAAAAACCACTGAATGCTGCTGCGGGTTCATGTGCGTGTACGCCACAAAATTGCATTCTATTAACCAATCTGTACACAAGAGTGAGAGAGAGGGTGAGGAAGTCATGAAGATGGAAGCGCGGTGGTTTTTTTAGTGGAGGCTGATCGACGTCGACGACAACGCAGTGTATTCGTGCACAAATGGAATAGATCTAATAAAGAGACATGATAACCCTGACCTAAACGCGGATAGCGATTTTGAAATATTTTATTTATTTTTTTTTTACATTTAATGTTGCGTTGCTGCTGTTGCTGATGTTTGAGAAAATGAAATAAATTTAAGAAAATTAAAATGAGAACGATTTAAACGGATCTTGTTGGCATCGTTTAAGATTTATTTATGTTAAGTTGTCCATATAGACGACTCTACGCTCACACGAAAAATTGTGTTTATAAAATTTACACATGACACAAATTTGACAATATTTCTGACGAGCAACTGTGAGACGTACACACGCAATGTCGTGGCCATAATAAATAGCAGGAAGTTGGTTGCGTCTCTACTAAATTGAAAAGTTTTCGATTTTAAAATCAAGTATCGTGGGACATAAAATCTGGTTTTGAAATGTACGTATGCGGAAATGGAAGAATTTAGAGGAAGAATTCATTCGAATTATTTCGAGAGAGAAAGCACATATAATGTAGATAAGAATTTTTGTTGAAAACCAACGAAAAGTAGAACGAAATCCGGAGTTCAGAGAAAGAAGTTTTCTGATGTTGATTTTTCCTTGATCACCAACAAGAACACAATATAAAGACTTAATCGCACAAACCTGCTCTTGTAAGGCTTACAAGGAAAATACAGTTCTAGATTATTATTGGATTTTTACGGAAAAGTGTCAAAAGTGATACAAAATTATTTCATCTTCGATTTTAGTCTCTATAAAATTTTGGTATTTCTAAAATGTTTGAATGATTTATTGTAAGCATCATAATGCAAGTTCAACATGTGAGGAACAAATGTTCCAACCCTAATCTACAGTAACAACCCGATGACTAGCTATTTAGATAAGACAAATGTACTTGCAGCTGGTTTTGCCATTAGCTCTACGTTACCTGATAGCAATATTGGCCCTCTTGTACTTTCGAACGTAAATCATTCAATGGACAGGTATATTTCCGCACTCGTAAAATTGCAAGAGCCTTTCGAGATCTTGATATAAGCAAATCCTCTGGTCCCGATGGTATACCGACCATTCTTCTGAAGAGGTGTTCTTCATCGCTTGCAAAACTATTGCGTAAGCTTTTCGATCGCTCCTACTGTTCTAGAATCTTCGTTAGAAGATGAAAACAGCATTTGTCTCGCCTGTTCTTAAAAAAGTCGACCCATCTTCCATCTCAACTATTCGATCAATTGCACTTACATCCCTTCTTTCCAAGGTCATGGAGTCGCTGATATTTCATCTGCTCAAGAAATATCTCGAATACCGAAAGCTTCTTAATGACCGGCAATACGGCTTTCGCAGCAATCGTGCCACTGGTGATCTGATGGCAAATCTCACCGAAGAGTGGAACAGATCTTTACATTGTTTTGGAGAAAGTAAGATTATTGCGCTTGATATTTCTAAGGCATTTGATAGAGTTTGGCACCAGGCTTTCTTATCAAAAATCATATCAACGAACCCTTATTCCTTGGATTATAAATTTCCTACTAGATTGTTCAATACATGTTGTATTTGACGGTTTTAAGTCTGATCTTCACAAATATAAATGCTGTTATTCCGCATTCACAAGAAAGGAGATGCTCTGACATGTGCAAATACAGAGGTATAAGTCTCCTCAACGTCGCATACAAAATCCTGTCGTCTGTACTGTGTGAGCGCCTAAAACCGTTTGTCAACGAGCTGATCGGCTCCTATCAGTGTGTATTTAGGCCCAGCAAATCTACCCTGGATCAGATGTTCAAACTTCGACAGATTTTGGGAAAAACCCAGGAGTTCCAAATCGATACACACCACCTTTTTATCGATTTCAAAGTCGCGTATGATAGCGTGGACAGAGAACAACTATATAGAGCCATGTCTCATCTCGGAATCCCAGCCAAGCTCGTCCGCTTGTGCAGGATGACGATGGAGAAATCTCGCTGCTCCATCAATGTCGGTAAGAACACCACCGAACCCTTTGATGTCGATAAAGGTCTGTGGCAAGGCGACGCGCTATCATACAACCTATTTAACATCGCTCTTGAAGCAATTGTACGAAACTCAAACGTCAACAATAGAGGTACAATTTTTCAAAAGTCAGTTCAACTACTTGCTTATGCGGATGTTATTGATATCATTGGGAGGACGAAGCGAGCTGTTACCGGTGCGTTTGCAAGTATTGAACTGGAGGCGGCGAAAATGGGTTTGGCTGTTAATGAGGACAAGATGAAGTATATATGCTATCATCGAGAAAGAAATCACAACATCGTCGACTCGGGAAAAACGTCACGATGGATAGGTATAACTTCGAAGTCGTCAAAGACTTTGTCTATCTGAGCTCCACTATAACATCTCAAAACAACATCAGTACAAAGATCAAGCGAAGAATTACTCTTGCCAACCGCTGTTTCTTCGGGGTAAGAAGGCATTTGAGTAATAAAGCCCTATCTCAAAGAACCAAGGAGACCTTGTATAAGACCCTCATCATACCGGTCCTGCTGTATGGGGCAGAAGCATGAACACTATCTAAAACGGATGAAAACCTGCTTGGATGCTTTGAAAGAAAATTTCTTCGTTTGATCTTCGGTCCAGTCTGTATCGATGGAGTATGGAGGAGAAGGTTCAACAACGAGCTGTGGGGGCTTTACAGCGACGTTGACTTAGTCAAGAAGCTGAAAATACAACGGCTGAGATGGCTGGGACACGTGGAGCGTATGAACACCGACGCACCAGCCCGTCGAATCTTCGAATGCACCCCTGATGGTCTGCGCAGCAGAGGAAGACCCCACCTCAGGTGGCGCGCACAAGTGGAGAGCGATCTCAACCAACTTGGAGTGCGTAACTGGAGGCAGCTACCTAGGGACCGACCTAGCTGGAGGGGCTTGTTGGTTGAGGCCGTAGTCCACGCTGGACTGTGAGCGCCATCTAAAGTAAAGTAAAGTAATTGCCCAGGGCACCATTTTGTCTCCGACTCTCTTCCTCATTTTTATAAATGCTCTCTTGTCAGAAATTTCTAATTCACTTCATTGTATTGCCAACGACTCTACCCACAACTTCTCATACGCGTTATCAAATTCACGTCCATCTCCTACGGAAGTGCAATTGCAACGGTATAGTATGATAAGCTCATTAAACTCCGATCTTTATAGCATTGTTTAATGGAAACCAATATCGTGTAGCTATTGTCGTTGAAAAAAAAATGGCACTTGCATCGAAGAAGCCAAAGAGCTCTCAGTACTTGGTATGTGTGTCAACGAAGATCTTCGTTCTCGAGATCGCCAAAAATGCTGCCAAATGCTTAGGTTTCTATATCGATGTAAGACATTTTTCTCCCGCTCTGATCTGGCTACAATTTATAAGGCGTTTATAAGTTCAAAACTCGAGTATTTCTCACATATTTGGGCAAGTGCAGCTCAAACTTCTCTCCATTTATTGGATATAATCCAGAACAGGGCGTTAAAACTGATAGGAAACAGGGCTATCATGGAATCATTCCTATCTCTTGAACATTGCCGGAATGTTTCATCTTATTCCTTCTTTTACAAAGACCTTTTTTACATTCAGTCGAGGTACTGATTTTTTTATGAAATACTCTTTGGAATTACGCAAATCCATTTTTGGGTTAGAAACTATTGGTCCTACAAGATTTTTTCCTACTTGTTTTTAATTTTCTTCTAAATCTTATTTGTATACTTCAAATAATATAATAGTGATTTGCGATATTCATTTATGAAGGCTCGTCCATCTTACTTCAGTAAAATAATAAATCGTAGACTTTCAGTTTGAGCCATTCGGCCCCCACCGTGCTATCAATGTTAACTATATAACTTTAAGCTATATAAGTGAAAACAAGGACTCATGACATGACGATTATAACTACTACGGTATATCCCCTTGAATCCTTTGGCCAGTGTGGCCTTTCCTCAATCGTACTTTTCATAAGTCAGTTCAACCTCAATTCACACCTTAACCTTGGAATATGGATATCTAAGCTTTAACTTAATGAACCAATAAATATCTTAAAGGCCATATCTACTATTCTCCTGAGATTCAGGTCATTGCCAGAGAAGATTGAAATACGTAGAAGCCTTGCCTTGATGTTTTGAAAACTTTTAGTATTTTCTAACCGCGAATCTATATAGCTATAGTGAACTTATCTTAATTTATGCAAAAGTCTTACTTTCAACAATTTGTGTCCCAGCATAAGCTTACCCTGGTCCTTATGTTTGCATTTTTACAACAAGTAACCTTTCTTGACCTCTTGTTACATTTAAATCCACCCAATCACCTAAGACTAACGCCCCGAAAAAAAAAAAAATAAAAGCCCACAAAAAAACGTGCTCTGTTACACTTGTTATTGTCTGTAACTCTCAAACAGCTAACTGCCATGCGCAGATTGAAGCGATAAACTTTTAAACAAAATAGTTAACTGGGCCGTAACACACCTCTCGCGCTTATCAAAAGCGCGCAACATGAGCTTAAATTCAGTAATTATAATCTCTTAATTAACGCCATCGGCATGTTAAGACAATGCATCTAACTCCATATCAAAAGTACCTGAGCTTCTGTCCATATGCAAGTTTGGCACAGAAACATACACACACCACAAGATCAGGCGAATTGATCAACAAAGTGCGCGTGTAAAAAAAAAAGGAAGAAACAGACTCCAACAGCTCTCGTAAAGGCCGCCTAATCGATTGATAGGTGAGTAATGAAAAGTTGGAATCGAAAGTATCGATATCCAACGAATCGACGAGAACGGCAAAGCGAAAACCGAACAGTCCGCAAAATGGCGGGAAGGTGCATTGCGCGGGGCGTTTAAAGTCGCTTAAGACTAATTTAAGGTGTATTTGACCTAAATTGCCCCGTCACGTTCCGGTATTGCAGAAATTCATTAAAAGGTGAACACACATCCAAGTGACACAACAGCCAAAGCCAACACACGAGAGTCTGACAACGATCGTGGGGAGACGAGAGAAACGGCCCGAGAGGGCTTCGTTACAGGTGTATACTTGCGCTAATCGCTGTTTAATTTTCAAAGCTCAGATCCGACGATGGTAAGAGGGGTTGAAACACGCGAGACGGCAAGGCATTTTAAATGTCTGCGTGCTTCCACATCCGATATCCCACCGCGATTCTCCGAACGTTCGATCAGCAATCGACAACAACGACGACGACGAACAAACCACAATGGGCCGTGCTCAATTTCGAGGCTATTGATCGCGCGTACTTGATGTCGACGGCGCGGCGATGGATACTTTTTCCCACCGCGGCCGATTTGGCATGTCATGATGCGGCTTTGGCCACAAAATCCAGCTCGGATCTCGCACAAAAGACTTTTGGCAGCAAAGTAAATAAGTTTGGGCCAATGGTGCATAGTGGTGCGCCGACGACAGCGCTCGATGGATAACTCATTATTATTTTGTTGAAATTATGAAAGGAGATGACGTTTCGTGGTGTAGCCTCTTCGAGAGAGGTTAAGATGATGCTTCTAATGATTTCATGAATATAATCAAGCGGCGGCCGGTGTGGGGTTATTAAATTGAGTCTGGGCATACTCTTCAATTGAGCACACGTACTGAATCCAATGAGATAATATAATTACATCGTTCAGTGTACGAGATGACGGCGAGATATGGACGCGACGTCGACGACGATGTGTTCATTGACAGTTAAGCACATATTCAGCCATATGCCATATTCTCTTTCAAATCTGACAATAAATGCATTCATCATGAATTCGTGGGAAATAATGATAAACGGTTACGCAATGTGAGATCGCAGAATTGTAGAGGAAACAGCAGGTGTGCTTTGGGGGCATTTTTGTGTTTGGTTTCGATATGAACTATGGGGCGTAATTTTAATATTTTTTTGGATAGAGTCACATCGCATCACATCAAATCGATTGTGTTTTTATTTGAGAAGAGAACGTTTGAAGGTTGTTGGCTATGGATTGTGAAAATGTCATTAGAATTACCGGAATCATTAATTATTGTAGTCTCCTCTCCATTGCATGTCTCACATATGGTGTTTTGTGTTCGTGCTTGATTTCATCTGTAAGTAATCAGCATCAAGTTTATAGGATGAGATGAAACATTCGAAAAATAACAAAGTGATTGGAACATGTCTTATAGAACCATCGGTGTGGCAAAGAGTTTTTCTGCTTTAGTTGTTTCTGAATTGATTTCAGTTCGATCTTAACGGAAATAATACCTAAAAAGTTACAAATGCCTCCAAAATGGAGAGGTTTATAAAAATAAAAATATAACTGTAATTTTTTTGACCACAAATTTAATGGAATAAGATCCCAAAAACTAATGAAATACATTCCTCCATTAGAACATCTTCTCTCTGAATTCCAAATGGGTTAAGTCTTTCACGAAAAACCGTGAACACTTGTCGACTTATGACTTAATCTAGAAAGTCTTATCCCATTCATATTTCGTCATATATTGGTCATCTTTGGTTAATCGAAAGTATTGAGCACAATTATACTGAATGTTCAGAAGATCGTACATTTCAGATGATTTAAAATTTTAGCTGGATTCCCTTGAAGGAAAGCAATACTAATGCTCGCGATCAAGGTCTAAGGAATATATAACAAAAATTGGAATATCCCCCCTCCCACCACTTCAATTCCTATTGATCGAAGAAAAAAAGTGTTGGTAAAAAATATTCGGGTTACAATTTGGAACATTGTTTGTCATTTATCATTAACTACAGCTGTTTTTAATCCTAAAATCACTTAATTCAACACCTGGAAAACTCATGCGCTAAAACTTTGTCGGTCTATAACTTGCATTTCATTCGGGGTTTCGGAACTTTGACAACAAACGTTTGAAATTGCGAGCTCAATCTTTTTCTCAATCAAGGATAAGCAGTAACTGCTGACGTGTATTGTCAAATAATTGGCCAGTTTTTGGTACATCAACTACATGAGTTTTCCGGGCTCAACAACAGATCACAATTTCAGCAAGATGTTACCCCTTTTCATACTTATTTTCACAATTAATTAATCAGTAATTATGGAGATACATCGTGAGCACTAGTACTGGATCTAACATCGGGCGAATATTTAAAGGAGATATCTAAAGCCAAACATTAACAGCAACAATCCTCAAACAATTTTAGCGTTGGAAAAAACCTGGTATGCTCTCGCGTTTTCACAAGCAAGATTCTGATTGAAAAAGGTTTTTTTTTTAAACTACATCTAAATCAAATGTAAGCAGCCCAAAATAATAGAGAAATTGAAGTCAACTTATAGAAATCTGACGACTTTTCATAGGTTAACCAAATTTGGCCAAAATAGGTCCAGCAGTTTTAACACAACTGCATTTTGAAGTAGAGCTATTCAATTTCAATTATAAGTACCGGTATTTCTACCAATATCGGGACTTACACTTCAAAAGCTAAGTAGGTACTAGTATGTTTGATGTACTTCGCTGAAAGACTTTGGTAGCACGGAACTAGAGCAGTATTTACAAGTACTTGACCAGTTCTTTCAAGTACTTAATCAGTTCCTTAATTCAAGAAGTAAGTTTGAAAAGTAGGCAAGTATTTGAAGTTCTGGTTTAGTACTTAAAAGTACTAATCAAGTTCTGTGGTACTTAAGTACTTGATACTTGGTTTGATAGCAACTTGTACCTTAATACTTTAAAAATACTGGTACTTGCATTTCTTCATTCATTGTAAGAGTAATACAAGTAATACAAGTACCAGTACCTAGGAATTGTAGTTGGGAGTACTGAAATACTTTAGTATCTACTCTAAGAGTCTGGCGTTTATCGGGTCCAATAGTATTACTATTAACTTTATCTACAACTAGCTGACCCGGAAGACGTTGTCCTGTCCAAATTTCAATATATTTGTTTGTGATCGTTTTGTAAACTTGTAAAAACTGTTGATGAGATAAAACGAATTTCTGAATGGTCATTGTATTTACTAACGATTATAGCCATGGATAATAAATTTGAGAAGAAGTACATTCAGAAGAACTTTAATGAAAAATTTTACATTAAGCAATGAATTCGGCAGCAAATTCTCGAATTTAATTTGAATTTAAACCATTTGGTGTTGTTCCAAAATAGAAGTCACAATTAACTTATGTCAAAATTTCAAGTAAACAGCCAAAAGACTGACAGAATTCTAGCGCGTCAACAAATAAAGCTGATGGTTATCGGACACGAGAATCCGCGACATTCTACTAACTATGCGAAGGTCATGGATTTTCAATGTTAAATTAAGTGATTGCCAATGCGATTTATTTATAGTCATTGTGCATGTCAGCCGCAAGGGAAAACTGGGAACGTTTGAAGTCAAATTTCAAATTTATGATATTAAAGCATCTTCTCGTTTACTAAAAGCCGTTGCTTCGATGAAGTTTGTTCAACAGTTTCTTCATCCCAAGAAGGGTGACATTCAAAGTCTTGGCTGATTGATATTTCTCAAGTAAGGTCTTTTGATTGATAGTTGTGAAGGCAAATACAGAGTTCGGTCTTCTTTTCTACAAAACGAATGACTTCAGACTTGCATTATGTTCATTAGCACTGACCATGGAATGTCAATGTTTGACAAAAATCAGTTTAAAACGAAATCATTGTACCATTAAACTGGTTTTGAATGTTTTGTTCGGTTTAATCCTTCCAAAGTTTTGTTATGCGCCTTCATCCATAGATCTATTCACACAATTCTTCGAAAGGTTACACGTTGGAGTTTCATTGATTTGCGTATTCAGTGGCAACTTTAGTGCTGAATGAATGAACAGCATGTCGAATGTCAATTTAATACAAAATTTACCGCGTTTGCTTACACGTAGTGCTGGACTAGCGACATTTTGAATATTTTTTGGATAATGTTCTCTAATATCTGCAGTTTGTTCGCTTATAATTTTTCCATGACCAAACATAAGAAAATAAAATGCACGGCTGGGTCGCACGAACTTGCTCCAATGTAATAGACTAGTAATTTTAAAAACGAGTGTTATTAGAGAAAACTGTTCATAAGGATTAAATTAATTTTTTTAAATTCTTTTATTAGTAAGAGACAAAAATAGAATGCTATGTGAACATGAATTTATGCAAGAACAAAAATTATAAGTCTTGGTATGTAGATTTTTAAGAAAAAAAATTTGGTAATCCAACCTTAAGTTTTTATAATGGTTCGAATAAAAATTAAATTTCCAAAAAAATATTGAGCCATTTTTGAAATATCGAATTTTCCAAAAAAATTGATTTTTTTTTCAAAAATTCATAAAATGCTTTTTTTTTTTAAGTTTTAAAATGCAATGTTTTTTAAACATTTTAGAAGCATCTCTATAAAAAAAATGATTAAAATCCGTTATGTCGATAATGAGTAATTCAAAATTTGAAAAAATGGTTCTATCGTAGGTAAAAGCTGTAATATCTTAATTTCAATTTTTTTTTTTTATTAATTTAAAGATCGTAAAAATTAATTGAGGCGTCGTTTTCGAGAAAAATACGATTTTTGAAAACCATTTTTTAACATTTGTATGGTGGGTACCTTAATTTTTAGGTAAAATAAATTGAGAAACTATTTTTTATCAAGTTTAAGAAAAATCTAGCATGGGGTTTTCGAAATATTGAGTTTTGAAAAAAAAATCCAAAAAAATTTTTTTTTGAAAACTCGAATACACAAATCTATTCAAGTTTTCGGGGAGCTTTAGCAAAAAAAAAATGATCAAAATCGGTTGTACCGTTTTTGAGAAAATCGAAAACCGAAAAACATTTTTCAGAAAATTTTGTTCAACCATTACCTAGTTTTAACTAAATAAATTTTTTTTCTATATTTATTTTTTAAATCTGTCGAACAGTTTTTGAGGAAAGAAAATATTTATAAGATTTCGAAAAAATCGTAAAGTAGGTACCGTTATTTTTGGTCTTAAAAAAAAAGAAAAAAACGTGTGGGGGGAAAAATTAAAATCGGCCGAGTCGTTTAGGCTGTAGTCGAACCGACAGACAGACATAGAGACAGTCTTCGCTATCATCGTAATGTCAACTTTGATCAAAATCTCGAGTTCGATTTTTTTTACGAATGCATAACTTGCCTTATAGTATCTATAAGTGAGTTATGTTCTTGAGTTAATACACAAATCTGATAAGAAAGGCACGTTCAGTTTTTCCTCAATTTGAAAAATTTTTAAGAAACTTTTCGAATTGTTCTCTCCATAAAAACCTAGTCTGATATATTAAGAAGACTTTAGCCAAATCGGTGCAACCGTTCTCAAGTGATTAGTTTTCAAATAAGATTTAATTTGTATGTATATAAAAGAAAGATGCTAACACCATATTTGTCTAGTTTTTCATTATAAGTTTGGCAATTATATGTTGGTTTTCTAAGTTCGGTCCGTGCAAGTTGCTTTCACTTCACTCTTAATGCTTCTCTCCACTTCTCGACTTATGTATGTACTTATATCTTCTGAAAGAATCTCAACAAAAACGAATAACCTATTAGATAAGTTGATGGTCAGTTTTTAAGTTTACAGGCATAAGACAGAAATAATTTTGAATTGAACTCTAAGGTAAGGTTTACACTTCACACACGAGAGAGTCGACCAATTCAACATCGATGCGTTAAAATATTCTTACCCGTGGAGCAATGAGAACATTCACACTATAGATCCCAGGTATGCTCGCGATCCTCTCATTGTTTATTTGTATATCGAGATCGGGAAAGCAGTGTTAACGATTTATGCAAGTAGATCTAGTGAGATAACTCAACGAAAGAAACACAAATATCCCCTCCATTAAAAAACTTGAAAGTTTCTGTTCGAAGGAAGTGTCACAAATGTCAAAACAATCACCTGTCAGTTTATGTTGCTTTTAATTTGTAATTGAGCTGTGTCTGATGTGAAAATAAACCATTGTTTATGTATAACAATATTTAATAATTGTGAAATGTTATTCCATTTTAGATTTATTTTAAATTGACCGCAAATTAAAAAAAAAAAAACAAATTTTAACATGTTGGAAATTGATACACAAAAATGATTCAATGCTCTCACTCTCCGGGAAAAAGTTGTCTCAGGTTGTTGCCTTGACAGTTTTCAAACATAAATAGGAGACTTTTTAACCATCCTTTTTACGTTAGAAGTGGTGACCGTTCAACGTTTGAGGACAAAATTTGAGACGACCGGTATTGTAATCAATGAGCCAACATCCTTACGTTACGCAAGATCGGCCGAAAACATCGTCGCGGTCCTCAAAAGTGTACAGCAGAAAACAAGGCAGTCGATTGGGCTTACACCCGGAAAAGATCCAACTAATCCAGGAGCTCAAAGTTCATGACAATAGACAAGGCTATTTGCTCACTGCCTCCGCTGCGGAGCGTTTGGAAGAGGACCACAATTTTGGCTGAAAGATCATCTTTGGCGTCGAGACGCATTTTTGGATAAATAGCTCCGATAAGAAGCAAAATTGGTGTATTTGGGACGACATCAAATCTGCGAGGTTCACCAGGTGACAATACATTCTCAAAATGTTACCGTTTGTTTTGGATTTTGGGCCGGCCGGCGCGGCGGCGTCATTGATTCGTACATTTTCGAAAACGACCTTGGTGAAGCGAGGTTTACAGAACGATAATAACCAATTTCTTTTGGCCCAAATTGAACCATATGGACCTAGACGACATGTGGTTCCAGTATGAACGCGCTAAGTACTACAAAGCGGACGCTACCATTGATATTCAGCATGAACGATTTGAGAGTAAGATTATCTCTCGCAGAGTCGTCGTGAATTGGGCACCAAAGTCATACGATTTTACCCCGCCAGAATTTTTCTTGTGAGGTTTCTCAGGAAGTCGCAGGTCTATCCGAATAAACCATAATCAATCGATCCTAACACAGGCCATCGCTAAAATTCAGGTGGATCTAAGCGGAAGATTCATTGAAAATTGGTCCGTGCCAACGTATGAAGCCGAGGCGGGCATTTGAACGATGTTATATTGCATATTTATTGGCATACATGGGCCTCTCAAATAAAAAAAAAAGAATGGCTCAAAATTTTAGTTTAATTAGTTCAAAGCTGTTTTAGTATGAAACTAGGTTAAAAAGACGATTTTGCAAATTTTAAACGAATATACATAGCATCATAATTTCTCTACCCTTTTATTAAAGTTAAAATCATCGAATACCTATTTTATTTTTTAGTATCGTGCTATTTACGAACGCCACAAAAGGTATGTTAACTTAGTTTTTTTGCACGAACTGTCATTGTTTTAGGTGTGTTCAGAAGCAATTTATTAAGAAAATTTCTTTAGTATACGATACTAGCTAGAAAATGTTTCAAATTAGAATGAGTTAGTAAACTAAGTTAGCAAATTGTTAAGTAGTATCATACTAATACCTTAATAAAAGGCTGTTTAAAATTTTGCGCCAATGTTTTTAATACCTCCCACAGTTTGTTTTATTGCATTTCAACATCTACCCGACCTTATGGAAAAACCTTTTAAGACCTTTGAAGTTAATTGAATTTTTAAATGTATCTTGGAATGATCTGTTATAATTTTGCTATTCCAAACTTTGAACTTTAATCCGGACACCTGCAGGAACTTAAGTTCTTAATTTGTCACAAAGGTCCTTTCATCCTCACAAGAAGAATAGAAACTGTTTCTGAGTTGATTAATAAACATAAATTTAAAAATAATCTCAGTGTCAACCAACAACCCCTTTTTAACATATTTCTTTATGATTTTTGATAAATTACTTCTTGATCTAAAGAAAAATACCCTTTTGACACATCTTGGTTGTAAAAATATCACTTAAAATTGCTTAGACCTTATTTTTAAGATGATTAATCTCTCTAAATAAGCTAATAAATCTTTTTGTCTTCAATGTTCTCCTAATTGACATCAAACAATACGTGTGTGTAACCAACCAACTGATGACCACAGAACCAAAGTTTCGAATATCATTCCTAATCTTCCTTCGACAAATTTTTGTTTCTTAATTTCCAAATCAATGTTGGTGGGCGTTGACCCAAAATCCTTAACAATTACCGCCTTCCACATTCACACATGTGCTCTCAAACTATCATTATCGCACGATGACGATCAATGAGACATCAACGTCACAAAGTACTTAAAAGGGCACATACATACGACCGCTTTTGTATCCATTTTCTCAACCACAAACTATATGACTACGTTAATAAGTGAAAACCTTTGAGTTTATACAAAAAAAAATACAAAAAAAAGTTGACTTCCCGTCTCCGATATGTGGAACATGAAAACAAAATCAAATTTATGTGATGTGTTCCCGCGTTCAATTGAAATGAAGAAATTCGAAACCAACCTTTTTACTCATCGAATTTCGAACTGTCAGCCAACAATCGACATGCCGTTGCCATTAACCGGTGCCATGATCACCAAAACAATGGCCGCTGCGTCAAAATATATTTATGGAAAATACACTTTAGACTACTTAAAGGGGGTCAGCAACCGATGGGTATGGTGATCGGGTGTTATGCTGGCTTTGTTATAATAATTATTGTTGTTTGTTATATGAATTGCAATGTCACAAATCTAACCTGAAGCACCCTATGACAATTTGGACTTGAATTGGAGAATTATTCGTCTACATGTAGAGTTGTATGTCAACTGATCTTATTTGTTACACTTAACAATATTTTCGCTAAGTTTGGCAAGTGGAACAAGTACTATTAAGTAAGCTGCGAAAATGTTAAATTTCAACAAGGTGTTTTAGACAAATTTCATATTGTTATCATCTGAAATTTGTCATAGTTTAGTAGAAAATATGATCATTTTTGAATAGACAGAGGTTCAATCTCATTAAGAGCGTAGAAGCCTTTTCATAAAACCTACTCTCTGAATATATTTCGGACACCTGTTTTTTTATTAAATTTTGTAAACAAATCCGCTAAAAAGTTCTTCGATCTTTTCTTTTGTTTTTCACTTTTTTCAGTGAAAGTGAGATTTAATTAAACGAACGAAAAAAACGGAAATCAGTCTCTAATTTCAAGCTATCATGCATTTTGCAGGTGAAGTCGTATAAGTCGGAAACTTCAAACAAATTTTAATGAACAAAGCTGGGCTTTGTAACCTCAAGTCTTTGTCAACGATTCAATTTAGTGAGTAGAAGAGTAGATATTTTCCGAGAAGGTGAGATGCGTCATCGCTGGGACGATCAAATTTTTGAAAAACAATCAAAAAATGTGTATTTCTAGATATTTAAAGAAATGTAATACATTGACTGCGAGGTGAATAAATGAATAACACCTAGACACCTTATGGATAAGTGCATGTTAATGTTTTGGGTTAGTTGACACTATGTGGCCTTTGCGATGTTCAAGTTAATTTATGATTGCAATTTGAGGTATTCTTAGAGAGACATACGCACTTGGGCTGTACATATAAGTTTCGGATCATAATTCATAAATTCATTGTTGTTGAAATGAAAATGACTAGGAATTCTGTCTGCTATTCCTTCCAACTTGATAACTAAATGAATTTGGGAAATTCCCTAGACGTAGATGCGAAATCGCATTTTTCGTTATTTCTTTAAAAACATGCTTTAGTTCGACAAAACCTTTATTTCGCTATTTCTCTAAAAATACCATTTAGTTCGACAAAACCTTTCAGGAGTTTGAACAAAAAAAAGAAATTTTATTGCTGACTGGTAATATGATATACTCGTAGCTTAAGCTACAGTAGATTTTTGTAAAAACCTTTATAAATGATCCTCAGAAAAAGGATTAAACATTCCACATTCGTGCTGTTCGGCTAAAGAAAGAATCTCTGAATTTAACAGTACGTCCGAAGTTGGGCTCAAGAGTAAACTGATGGGTATTCCCTGAAGCGTGAGTAGGAACGGTTGAATTGTTTAATGGAAGGAATATACAACTGTCTTTTTTACAAGAACAATGTTTAATGAAGGTTAGGTTAGGTTAGGTTAAAGTGGCTGCTGACCGGAAAAGGTCAGCACACTTAGACCAATATTTGGTCCGTTGTGATACCACAAGGATTTCAAAAATCCCCCTTACTCGTTAAACCATTTTGAGCTAATAATGAAGCGTTTGAGACAGTGAATGTCGGAATTATTTAGATCACTAGGATCGTTATAGTAGTAGTCTCCCAAGTGGAGTCTACGTCTTTGCGCTAGGGCAGGACAAGAGCATAGAAGGTGGGGAATTGACTCCTCTTCTTCTTCATCCATGCAGCTTCTGCAAAAATCATTTGCAGGAACTCCAAGACGAAAAGCATGTCTTCCTATTAGGCAGTGCCCAGTAAGGACACCTATGATGGAGCTAATATGCAATCTACCAATAGAAATTAGTTGTTTTGAGCGTTTAGCATCAAACAATGGCCAAATCAGTTTAGTAGACCGGCAAGTTGGGGTGCTGGTCCACCTGTGGTTAGCTTTCTTTATGGTATCTTGCTTTAGCATAAGTTTACAAGTAGCTAGGGGTATACCGATGTTAGATTTGCTATCCAACAAAGGTAATATTGTTCCGTTTTTTGCAAGTTCGTCAGCTTTACAATTTCCTGGAATGTCTCTATGCCCCGGCACCCATGTAAGGTGAATATTAAACTGTTTTGACATCTCCACCAGAGATGATCGACAATTTTGGGCTGTTTGTGAGTTAATGGAGACAGAGTCCAGTGACTTTAAGGCAGCTTGACTGTCTGAGAAGATACGTATATCGGTTGTCGATATAACGTTTTCTTTTAGCCAAGAGAGGACTTCTTTTATTGCTAAAAGCTCTGCCTGGAACACGCTACAGTGATTGGGAAGACGAAAAGATAGACAAAGATTTAATTTTTCGGAGTATACGCCTCCACCGACCCCGTCATCGGTTTTAGATCCATCTGTATAGAAATGAATTGCTTCGTCTATCAACAACGACTCATTTTCCCAAGAAGACCTGGAAGGGATGGATACTTGAAAATTTTTATCAAATTTTGGATGAGGGGTGGTGTAATCGACGTTACTAGGTAGACTACTGAACGAGTTCAGTATAGTAGAGTGACCAATATCATTATTGATCCACTGCGAGGAGGCTTTAAGTCGAATGGCTGTGTTAGCGGCCGATTGTTTGCTAAAAATATCCAGCGGTATGAGATGAAAAAGAACATCAAGTGCAGCAGAAGGAGTTGAGCGGAGAGCTCCACCCATGATTAAACAGGCTGTTCGTTGGACTTTGCTGAGCATATCACGGTTTGTTGCTCTTTCCAGCGCAGTCCACCATACTGTCACTCCATATGTAAGTATCGGTCTAATGACTGAGATGTATAGCCAGTGTGTTATATGAGTTTGTAGACCCCATTTGTTACCTACGGCTTTTTTGCAAGAGAAAAGAGCTATGTTGGCTTTGTTGACTCTCTCTTGGATATTGGGCTTCCAGCTTAATTTCTTGTCCAAAATAAGACCCAGATATTTTGCTTTGTCTGAGAATTTAAGCGGTATACCTTTGATGAGGGGAAGGTCTATGTGTGGGATTTTATATTTCCTGGTAAATAGGACAAGTTCAGTTTTGTGGGGGTTGACACCGAGTCCACATTGATCTGCCCAGTTAGTAAGCTTGTTTAGAGCATTTTGTAGGAGTTCCTTCAGAGTATTAGGATGCTTACCAGATATCGCTATCGCAACATCGTCCGCATAGGCAATCACCCTGTGCCCCTCCCCTTCAAGAATCACTAGTAGTTTATTTACGACTAGGTTCCAAAGGAGAGGAGAGAGGACGCCGCCTTGCGGCGTACCCCTACTAACAGACCTTCGAGTAGTAAAATCGCCCAGTTTTGAATTTATAATCCTGCTATGTTTAATGAAAGACAAAAAACATTTCGACGATGCTCAAGATATCCAAATGTTTCTGTTATAGTTATATCACCTATCATTTTTAATGCTTTGTTTTGGATTCTCAAGTGGGTTATTGAAGCACCTGCCTAAATTTGGGAGTTGTACTTAAGCTTTGGACGAATATAGGCTTTATCGATACCCATACCAGATACTAGAACAGAAGGCATGAAAAATGTCTTCCATTGACGAAGGGAACCTAAAAACTGAGCAGGTTTTTTTCGCGACGTCGAATATGTGGTCTGTTATACACAGACCGAGAACTGAAATCTTTTATGTCTCCTCAATGCCAGTGCCGCTCATGGATAGTGGATAGCAAAAAAATTGGAAATATCATTGAGGATTTTATCAGAGAGAGTCGGAGACAAAACGGAGCCCTGTTTTGTTCCCACAAATACCTGGTTGTGGTGATATCTATTTCCGGTTTGCTCCAGTCGCACATTTCAGTAAGGACTTGACAGGTTTTTTTTTATTTTTTTGAATATAACGAAAAACATTTGAGATTTCTCGAAATCTTACTATTGAATTGAAGTACAATCAAAACATTTATGTTTGGAGTTTGAGGTTGTTTATACGTTTACCACCGGTAAGTTTGTAGCGGTCGATTTGTTGAACACAATTGACACAATTGACTTGGCTACACATTTCTCTGGTTCAATATTGGATCTGAGCTCTTCTAACAAAGTCGGCTTGCTAGTATAGATCAATGCCTTAACGTATCCCCATTAAAACAAAGTCTAAAGGTGTTAAATCACACGGATTAAGGCCAATCGAGAAGACCATTTCTCTGAATAACACGTTCATCGAATTGAGTTTTTTGACCAACACTGTCTTTTTGAAATTAGATATTATAATTGTCTATAGTTCATGCGATTGGCCAAAGAAATATTGTTAAAACATGTCTCTGTAGCGATCTCCATTGACTGTAACGTGACAAAAACGGGCCACTGGCCTGAAAACCACACCATTAAGCGGTGTTTCTTAAACCACAAGAAAGTTTTTACCTGACCAATAGTGTTTATGTTATGTTTGTTGACGAAGCCGTTTAGCCAAAAATGAGCTTCATCCCTGAAGATGATTTTGCGATCAAACGATCATTTTCTTCCAATGAGCCCAATTCGATACGGATGTGTCACTTCATATGATCGAGTGGCTTTAGTTTTTGAGTTAACTTTATCTTATTAAGATGTGAGTCAAGATTCTTTCGCAAATTTCCCCGCATAGTGTGGTCTTAGCGATGCTCATTTCTTGAAAACGCCGTGAGATCGACTTTTAACTGCAGCAATATGCCAGGCGCCAACCTGGATCAACCCGTTGTTTCACTGGCATGAAATATTCAGCAACAAATATTTTGACTTTTAGGCGCAAAATTTTAAACAGACTAGTATTAAGGTATAAGTATGATACTACTTAGCAATTTTCTAACTATAAAGCCGGTTAGTAACTTTTTTTAACTAGTATCCTCCTTAAACCAGTTTTTCTTAAAAAATTGCGTGTTCATGTGTGTTCACATGAATCAATGACAGTTTGTTCAAAAAACAAATAAGTAAACAGATCTTTTTTGACAGTCAAAAAATAACATGAATTAGCACGATACTAAAATCATAAATAAGTATATCGATGATTTTAACTTTAAATTCGACTGAAATTTCCAAAATAATCATTTTAATCTAGTAACATACTGAAACAGTCTTAACAACATACTAATTTGACTTAAATTTTGCGCCATAGTGTTCACTAGACTATAGAATGTTTCTCTACTGATACTAGAATAACGAGCGAAAATTGACGTTAACACTCTTAAAGTTGCCGTCACCGCCTCGGAATTTTGGTAATAGATTTTGATTAATTATAAATATCTTTTATTCATTAACTTCATCATGATGATAATTTTTGACGGTGACAATTTGGTCATTGGTGTAAGGGTGTGTTCGTACTAAACGTCCAGAAAGTAATCACAACAAGAGGCTGTCCGCAGGGAGGGGTATTATCACCCTTGCTGTGGAGTCTTGTAGTTGATGAATTACTAGAAAGTCTAACCTCCCAAGGGATTCGATGTATTGGCTTTGCTGATGACATCGTTATAACGGCACTGGGGAAGTACGAAGAAACTCTTTATGATATAGTCCAGAGAGGGTTGTCTATAACTAGGAAATGGTGTATATATCTGTGGGACTTAATATCAACCCTACCAAAACAACAATAGTCTCATTGAAGACCGAAGTATTGTCTTTGTATGTAAAACTGATAGTACTATCTTTGTATATGTAACCTATAGTATTATCATGGAGCGTGATTTTGTATTGCGAACGCTAGCCTGGTGGTGGGGTAGAAATAAGCGCACACTTTTACAGTGAAGAGTAGGATAACATACAAAACAAGTAGTAAGTTTTATATACAAAGGTACGGATAGATAGAGAGCTGCATACCAAATTGTTTTTGTAATACGTGTTAAAAATAAATCCAGATCCAGATCCGGAGATAATAAAACGCACCTAATAGCAAGGATACCGAGTGGCTAAGGAGGAGTTCCACATCATTTTTGACAAGTTTATTTTTATTTCGTGATGTAAGGAAACAACGTCCTCACCCTTTTTTACCGTTATTTTAACGGACTATGCTCTAGTGAAATAGCTAGCTGCATTCCTCCCCTTAAACAATTCAACCGTAATATTCGCACTTCTAGGAATGCCCATCAGTTTACCCTTGAGCCCAACTTCGGACGTACTGTGAAGTACAGAGATTCGTTCTTCAGCCGTACTACGCGAATGTGGAATTTCTTACCACGCTCTGTCTTTCCCAGTCATTGCAATGTTCAAAAATTCAAAACCAATGTACACCGACACCTCCTTTCTGACCCCTCCCTTTTTTCGTAATGCTCACATTGTGTCTCTGACATATTAAGGGTATACAAAAAACTTTTGAGTGTGATGAATGAGTAGCTGAAGGAAAGGAAATGACATGTGTAAAAACGAAACGCGATGAAAAAAGGGAACCATACCCTCTAAAAATTACACCAACTACCCCCAGTAACTTACTCGGGAAATCCCCTAATAACCTTTCAACATAACATCGCACTGTTCAGTTATTAGAGCTTCGCGTCCGGAGATGTTCTATAGATTTACTTACGTATTAAACATAAACTGTACTTAGAACAGATATGCTGTTCTTTTACGTTACATTTTTGAGAAAAAAAATCCCTAAATAAAATAATGTGTCCGCGTATGGGAGGTTTTCTATCTAAAATGGACAAGAAAACGCTTCCGTTTATGAGAGTGTCCGTTAATAGGAAAGTCATTTGTATGAGATTTTCGAAAAAGAAGTTCGTTCCCGAAAATGTGTCCGTTTAAGGGAACTGTCCGCTTATTGGAGCTGTCCGCAAGTAGAGCTTTCACTGTAGTTTCTTTGAATTAGACCAGGCAAGGAACGCATTTTATTAATTGATATGTACCCGTTCAGAAAAACCTACAGAATAATATTTCGAATATTGCCATTGAAAGGGTAATTACCCTTTTTGTTTTCACCATCGATTAGGAGTGACATAATAGTGAGACTGAAAGCGTTTTCGTTTGGTAATCAAAAGGTCACCAAATGCAGATGACAAATTGAATTAGGCTTTATTGTTCATCATTTGTAAAAATAGCGAAAACTTATTTGGAAAATTTTGATCCTATTTGCGAGAAATATTCCTTAATATCTTCCAGGAATTATATATATGCTCTTATACTTGAAGTAAGTTCCTTCATCCTCATCAATTGAAGATGGCAATGATGAATTGATGATGTTTGGGTCATCCATAACAAAAAATGACATTTCAAGATTTTGACGTTTAAAGTGTGCACATGAGTGTGTGCTTCTGGTTATGATTCTTTTTTTAAAATTCAGAATCGATTTTCTCTTTTTTTGCAGAAGAAGAGCTGTCATCTAGTGATATCTAAACAAAGGATTTCAAAAGCATTCGGAATACTTTCGGACTACCAAATGAAAAATTGATGATGAGACGTCAAAATAATTCGGTGGAGTAGTTCCAATGTTGTTTCAGCTGATTGTATTGACATATTGTTTTTTCAGCAAATGTGACAATTTTAGTGTCAGACGTTTAATTATTTGTTTATGAAAAATTGATCGATTCGTCACGCTTCCTACAGACGCGTGAAATATTTAAAAACAAAAATTTACATCGAAATATGAAAAAACTGCAATTGCCGTCTCGTCCATTCACTCATTCATTTCCCACATTTTTTTCCGCGCAATTTTTTTCATTTTCACCTTAACAAAAGAACTAAATCAGTTAACAAGTGAAGAATTTACAAATTTTCAGCAACTGTCAGATATCCTTAACAGAAACATTTCAATTTCAAATGAAATTGACAAGTTTTAAGTATAACAATAATAAAAATTGTGTGTTCAATTTAAGTGTCAGAAAAATTTTATTGTCATATAGCCGCCTGAAAAGTCTCTTTAACTAAGTCAAACTCGCAAATTTGATTGTAGGTGTCAAAATACAACTAGGTTTGACGTAAGGGTAGATAAATTAGTCCTCCTATCTCTGACGTTTAAGAGAATTGAGACACGCCGAGTTGAAGTGATTTGAACGTTCATTCTCCCGTTATGTAAAATATATTTTTTCACGAAAATGAAATAATTTTTTCATTCCCGTTATAATATTCAAATATTCAAAACAAATGCAAAACGAGGGGATCCTATTACGATACCTTCTTAAAATTAATAATATGACTCACCTTTAAGTTCCGGCGGTCGTCCATTTCTGCTTCCAATCGTCAGACTATCCAAATCATTTAAACTATTCGTATTTGGCGATAGAAGTTTCTCCGCCAAAAGTGGATTGGCAGCAATCGAAAATCGACTGCTATTATTGCTACCCGGCCCACTAAAATTCCGTTGATTCTGATGTTGTTGATGCTGAGCGGAGATATTAGACGACGAACACGCTGTCACTGAAGCAGCCAAAGCTAGAAGAGCCGTTTCTGCTGCTGTCACAGCTATACTATTCGCTAAAGCAACACTTTGCTGTTGCATGAAATTATTACTAATATTAGATTGCATTGAATTATCACCGGGCATAAAATTCGTTGGCCCATTATTGCTGATGCCTTGTTGCTGTTGTTGAACTGTCAAATTATTGTTATTTTCCTCCTGCTTTAAACACAAAAAGACAGCATGAATAGTGTTGAATAAATAAAAAAATTAAATGTCAAAAAGTCAAACCTTCACTTCCACTGTCGCCAAGTCTGAGAGTAAGCTCTCGATTTCAAAATTACTCTCAGACAATTGTCGAAATAATTCCTCTGAAGAATCATTACACAGCGGATCTAAAGAATTCAATTCACAGCTTCCGTCGTTTAAATCCGTATTTTGATTTGAATTTCCATTTCCGGTTGAAGCATCCTATAAATTCAAACAGAAAAAACATCGAATTATAATAAAACATCGAAAATTTACATAATTATCATATGCACAAACCTGAAGACAAGTGGCAATATCTAAGCCTCCAACCATTCGACCATCATTATCGGGACACCATAATAGCGCGTCATCGATAAATGGCATCGCCGATAAGGCAGAGCCACTCCGAATGCCTGTCGCCAGTGCCAGCGTATTGGTTTGTGTCCCCGGTTGCGAAGACAACTCTCCACTCCCACTTCCGACAGTGGTATTTATTGTTGGTAACGTGATGATGCTTTGTTTTGTGTAATTTTAATATTTTAATTGTTTTTGCTTCTGTTGTTACTCAGTCTTCTCTTTTAAAAGTTGATAAATTCTGTTGCTTTGTAGACAAAGGCACTTCCGTTTTGTTTTTGTTTGTGGTTTCTGTACGCACTAAACGTGTTCTCATAGGCACTTTTCGAGCTCTCCAAGAAAAGCTTTTAATTTTGTTTTGCTGTTGTTTTTGTTGATTTATGGCAAGTAGAAGTAAAATAAAAAAGCTTCTGCTGCACTTGATGATTTTTTGTATTTGAATTTTGAATATCCGTTAAACTGGCTAGTTTTTTTTGTTTTGTTTTGTTTAAGATTCACTAGTAAATATTCTTAGATTAAAAATTTTTATATAAAAAGGACGTATGTGTTTCGAATAGGTACAAAATGGTGACATTTTTTTAGCCAGTACTAAACTATCTGGCTGATAGAGATATATAGTCTTTCTAAGAGTGAATTTGGCGTAAAGTTTTAAATGAAAATCAGACACAATAAATTTCATTGAACACATAGGTAAAGTTGTTTGATTTTTGTTTTGATTTAATTGTATAATTTTTGCTGTTGTTTCGTTATTGATGTTTTTTTTTATTAAGTCTGAAATAAAAACAAAATATTAAATTGCTATTAAAAGAAATGCAAGGGAAGTTATTTTATTTCAAATTTGTAATATTATTTATTAAGACCTAGACATTATTAAAACATATCGTAAACATTTTTTAATTTAAGCTTTATTTAAAATTGTCTTTAAGCGAGGTTGTTTAAACTTATATTTGCAATAAATTTGCTTTCGATATATAACCGACGATTATGATGTACGAAAGAGCCAATATTCTATAGAAGCCACTCATACCCCCTTATTAGCGCTGGCGAGTCGAACAAATAAACATGTGAGTGTGAGAAATTAGTATTACGGTTGGCGAATCGAGAACCATTGATTCGACTTAAATGTCATATATTTGATATTTTTAATAAACAATAAATTTCGAACTCGAATTGTAAAGTTCGCCAACCGTAGTATATGTCGAATGTGTTAGTTCGCTAATGAAAAAATCTCACCTCGAACGTTCGATTCGCAACCCGTAATAGGGGGGATAACTTGTAAGGATATAATGAGATAATAGGTGCGTTTTATTATTCACAAATCTATCTGAATCCGGATCTGGATCTTCCTTTGAAAATAAAACGATACGGATCTTAGTGATAGCAGTGTTATGTCTCTTTTTATCCTTGGGTTTGTAAATTTTCAATTATTTCTTGTCTTTTTTCTTTACACTATAGCTTACACTACCTTACCATAAAAATAATCCATCTACTCGCCAGTGTAATAACTGATTTTTGGATCTTTGAAATAGATCCCGATAGAAAACAGGATACCAAATTGTTTTTGTAATACATGTTTAAACTTAATCCAGATCGGGATTCAGATAGATTTGTGAATAATAAAACGCACCTAATATGCTTGAGCAGATCCAAGTGTCACCACAAAGTTAAAGCTGACCCCGAGCCTCAACGAATGTCCTGGTCACAGCTAGAAGTTCAAATTAAATTTTGACTTTGTATGTAGTTTATTTCTAAATAGAGAGAGACCCAACAACTTTATATTTTAATGCAAATGCACCATTTAAAATTTCTAAACAATCTGTCAAAACGTGAGTCAAGCCTTACATGTATATTAAAGTTTAGCTTCACGAACAAAATCATTTGGAAATTGTTGTCATCGAAATTATGGGTCATTGATGGCAACGTTTTCCAATTTTCGATCGTAACAATCGTCCCATATATCCCAGGATGTGAATGCTTAAATGGATAAATCCGAGTCAATAGGCTTTTATTTCTTAGCCCCTAGCAGACACAGAACGGGGCCTCAGTGAATAGAGCTTGCTACAAACCGATCATGACCTTACCGCTCCAACCAATTTATTAAACACAACTGAGCACTAACTGTCATTAACCGTGTTTTTTTGGAAAAGTTATCCGTAGTACAGTAGGATTTTATATGAATAACAACATCCGCAGTAGGATCACTGCCGATAAAAAGAGAATTGAAATCCTGCTGCGGATAGAGATTTGACGTTTATTCGAGTATCGGCAGTGATCTTACTGCGGATGTTGTATTTGTTTTTCATATAAAATCCTACTGTACTACGGATAACTTTTCCAAAAAAACACGCCTATTGTATCATTTTTTTTAATAACTTAACAAATTTGTTTGTGAAATTGGTGTTTTTAAGAATTTCTTAATCAATTTCGGGTTAATGCAAATTGAAAAAAAATGAAAGCCAAGCTCTATCTGCTCTGAGCTTAAAAAAAATGAAAGTTGAGCGTTCAGTAATATACATAATTCTTTTTTGACAGCTCAGTGTTCGGCTCGGGGCTAGAAAAGAAAAACGCCTAATGTTTTCTAATATAAGTCGTGTTTTTTTCGCAAGTCCATATAGAATTGTAGAAAAAAACGACATCGGGATTTAGAAGCTTTTTTCCAAACAGCTGGAAGCACTGGGTACGCTATGGCATTTGTCAGTTGTATTGACGACTAGCATCAACCAGCATCCAAAAACGTCACTTTTGACTTCTCTGAACAAATTATCCATAACATATAGATAATATTATTTTGGCATCACCATTTTTATCGGGTCTTAGATTAAGGCCTAGTATGCAGATCGGGAAAAATTTTGTCTCCCATAATTTTTTTTTCCTCGGACAAATTCTTCGATATTTTTCCGAGCAGTACACAGTTCGCGCGCAAAATTCGTCCTTTTGTGCATTGCTGTACAAAATGTCTATACTAAATTTTGCCAGGAAAAAGAATGATACAAGCATTATTTTGCGAGACAAATTTTGAGAGCCACCGTATTTCCGAAAGTGATTTTTGTCAAAACTGGTTTTATGTAAAAGGTGCCAATGCTTCTCTTGAAAGCATCAAAAGGAGATTCCAAAAAGGTATGAACGACTTTTGTAAGACAACCCGTTCCATAGATACACTCCAAAACACATTTAATTATTTTTTATCTCTCCAAATTTAAACTTTTGTGCGACATTTGGAAAAGTTTTGTAGAGATTAAAATTGTAGAGATAAAATTTGTCTTGTCTCGATCTGGGTACTAGGCTTAAGTCCCGAAAATTATCTGGTCTTAGCTAACTCCGTATAGATTTAAGTAGTTGTAGCATTTGCATGTAAAGCGCTTAGTCCCGATGTAGTTTTTTCTACAATTCTATATGGACTTGCGAAAAAAACACGCCTAATAATCAATATCGAATTCAATTCGAAAAAGCTTTTTCATAAAATTGCATACATTTAGGTGTTCAAAACAACTTAGTTAACTGAATTCATTCATTTTATTTTTGACAGCAGCGAATGACGGCAGCCGTCAATGGGAATCTGTCATTTTTTGACATTTCCAATTCTTTCAACAAGTTTGTTTATTTCTTGGCAAAAACAAGAGTATTTTTTTTAACATTTTACGGAAAACTTATACAAAATTAGTTATTTAAGTGAAAAAAACCATGAGCAACAAACCGTCGACATCTAAATCGCACGAAGATGATTCAGACTCTTCACTGCCACCGGAATTAGATATAACCAGCGATGAATTCGATCCATTACAGGCGCTCTATGCAAATGCTCAAGTCAAGTTGACCAAGAGGAAGCCGAAGATTATTTACCAGAACTTTGCTGCGTTAGAGATAGAATATAACAACAAAGGCTTATATGGCATGTGTGTAAAGCCGAAAGATGACACAAAGGAGCCGAGTACGAAAGATACTGCAGTGAACGTCCAACCATCTACTAGCGGCCGGCGCTTCTTACCGCATCAGAGTGAGCCATTTTCATTTTTGCACTCCTGCCGACAAACTAATTGTGTATTTTTGTTTCAGTGGCAATTCAATCTAGTGGCCCGAGAATGAAGAATACGAGAAGTCTGCTCAGACTTATCGACAGTATGGAGGGTCCAATGGCTGTTTTGCGCGACTGCTTGCAGGAAGGTCGACAAATAAAAATCCACACACGAACTCAGCATGGAGTTCGGGGGACAGTTACAGGTTTCTTGATTAGTTTCGACAAACATTGGAATGTTTTGCTGAGGGACGTTCACGAAACGTGGAAGAGAAGAAAGTACAAGTACGATGAGAACAAGTTCTGTGGTGAGAGTTGTCGATTGTCTGTGAGGAACTCGGTAGTCTATGATGGCATGTAATTTTGTTTCTTTCAGGAACACCCTCGGATTGCAGTGAACGACTGAAAAGCTTAGGAATAACATTGCCTGTGGCCAATGTGAAAAGTTTAAACAGAAAGAACGTTCAATTGAGCAGAAGTATAGGGAATCTTTTGATTCGTGGGGAACAGATTGTCCTAATTATTGCTGGAAATGCAGACAACAAGGAACCAGAGACGATAGCTTGAAATTTTCACCAAGTCTCGTTAAACTGGGTTTTTATAAATTTACCAAACGCTTACATTATATGATGTTATTTACTTTATTTTTTGACGAACTTGATTAAAACTTATCAATTGTTATTTTTCAAGATTAGTTTGTGAACTTAAGACTAAAGCATCATCTTCAAATTCAACTGAGTCGATGAGTTTTTAGTGCAACCTTTTTTCAAAGCCATTTCCAGTCAGAGTACACAAATGTGAACAACATAGATGCCTAAAACGTGTTAAGGCAATATTTTTGATAGGATTGATAGAACTGAATTTTCTGTGACTAGTGCAATATAGGATTTATTAATATATATCCTCTTTGCATTAACCAGACTTGTTTTCTTGGTGGGCAGGCGGAAAATTAATATTCATAAGTTTGCGAAAGCATAAGTAAATTTAATTGCTACATCTTTTGTACTTTATGTTTATTTAAATTTAAAACAAAGAAAAAACCTATTTATTGTTTAAAGATGGGAAGAGCGTCAGACCTCTCTCCAAAGAATATTGGGCAAATAGCTGGACTTTTAAAGTCTACTAACCTATACTAATATGAAATTGCGGTCACAGTCAGAGTTTCGAGAAGTTCTGTTAGAAATTAAAAAAAAAAAGATTGACCAGGGATGACCTAGGAAGACCCCGAAGAAAAGGTTGCTGTGGTCGACCACGACACACTTTTCAAAGAACAGATCGCAAGATCAGGGTTGTTTGCCTTAAAAACAAAAAATATACAGTGCGTTTGCTCACGAAAACTACCAAAGATGGAGGAGTAAAAATATCGCAACGCAAAGTTCAAAGGCGCCCGGCAGAAATGAAGTTTATAGCAATGAAACCTGTTCGAAAGCCTGCAATGAGTTAGAAGCTGCTGAAATGAGCTGATAAGTACAAACATTCAACTGTAGAAGATTGGAATAAGCTATTGTTATTAACCTTTTGTTTTGCTTCAAATAATACAACCAAAAAAATCAATCAAAATGCATTTTTCCCAGGTTTTCTTTTCGGATGAATCTTTTTTCCAAGTTTTGACTGAAAAGACAACATTTGTGTGTAGAAGACCTGGCGAGCAGAACAAACCAGAGCATATTATTCCAACAATCAAGCACCCTCTATCCATTATTGCTTGATATTTAATATGAGGGAAAGGAGTAGGTCTTCTATTAGTTGTGGAAAATACCATGAGGCAGGAACGGTACAAGAAAGTGCTTGAAACCGTTTTGTTGTCACAAATTCGGAAGTGGTTTTTGAGACATGAAGGTCCAATTTTAATGCACGACGGTGCTTATTGCCATAAAGCCAAGAGTGTTACGGCTTTTCTCAATTAAAAAAAAATTAAATATTGGACTGGCCTGGATATTCTCCGGATATGAATCCCATAGAAAACGCTTGGGAGCTTCTTAAGCTCAAAGTTGCAAAAACCCCTATAACAACCAACACTGAGCTTGTGGAAAAGCTTAATTCTAAGTGGCAGAATAATAGCAAGCTCAAAATTACAATTCGAGCGTGTATTAACAATATGCCCCGAAGAATAAAGGCGCTTGTTTCAGCAAAAGGTCGACACACAAAATATGGTTTCTTTTGATCTATGTTTCTTGTTTCAAAAATTGTACTGATTTTTACTTTTATTTTATTTCAGCAAATTATATATCCTAATAATATGAATAAACAAATATGAGAAAAAAATTTAAGCTATTTAAAAATAAAACATTAAAAATAAAACAAAGTAAACAAAAATGTTGCATTTTTTCGCTCGGGCCTAATAATGTGGCAAGGTATAGTAAATTCGGTGGCGCAACAGTTTGAGAAGAATCAGGACCCAGTGACTTACTTCTCTAGAACATGTACATAAGTGCCTGTGTGTTGTCGACAGTAATAGATACAATTTTGTACCGAATCCGGATACATCTTTTTATCATGAAGGATTTTTCACTCCATAACAAGAAGCATTAGTTATGAATTAAAAATTTGGAAGAGTACACAGACATACAGACAGAACATGAGTTTTATAGGATTTGTTTCTTACCCGAAACTTATCATTTTGTTCCTTCAAAATTGGCACAAAGTTCACAGTTAAAGTGGTCAAGTTTTCATTTTTAAAGTGCCAGCATCTGCAAAAACTTACAGCCCTATTATAGATATCAAGTATCAACTAGATACTTGATACATATCAAAAAATTGATTTAGTTGGTATTATGACTATCAACTATCAACATTTTCTATCGACTGTGAATTATTAGATTTTATCATTATTGTGAATGATTTTTTTGATAGGCATGGTATTACGGATATCAACAAAATAAATACACATCAATTTTCTTATCAACCACAAATTCTTGATTGAAACGTAAGCATACAAATTTATTCTCGATTTTTAAAAGCGAACAAAGTTAAAAAGAATGTCTTCGATAGAATTGTTTTTGAGGAGTTATGATGAATTTTTTATAAGAACAACTTACATTTTCGTGGCCGAAAAAAAATAAATAAATATTTCAAACGCGAAGCGTCGAACAAAATAAACAAAACTCACTCACAATGAACTTTTTGATAAGTAGATATTCATAATCGGTCTAAAATTACCAGTTGATACCCATAATACCAAATTATCAACTAATTGATAGAAATTATCGACTATCAAATTGATGCTCATAATAGGGCTGTTAAGCTTCATTTAGACTTTCGTTGTTGTGCCCTGTGTACGTTGTTCGTTGTTGCTCGTACGCGGAACAACGATATAGTGACCATTCGTCCCACTTTTAGCGGGACAGTCCCGTTTTTGATGTCTCTGTCCCGCCTCTGTAACTGTCCCGCTAAAAGTCCCGCTTTTCTGTAAAAATGTGTGTAGGTCTCTACAATTCTCAGAATGAAGCAATTATATAAATACTATTTTACATCTCTGTGCCTACAACTTGGCGCATATAAAACAAAAGTAAGAGCTGTTAAAGGAAGAAAATGAGTCCATGTTTATTCCATGTTAAATTAACTGTCAGTTTTACCTGTATATGTCATTTTTAAATCGAAATGAAGTGGTTTATTGCATAGTCCCCTATTACACGTTGCCTCATGAGACATGTCTCATTTTTGACTTTCCTTTTAAATTTGTATCCCGTGAGGCAAAAGCTATTACACGTTGACTCATGTCTCATGAGACTCATGTCTCAAATTTGACTGTTGTTCGTGTTTTTTAATGCACAATACAGCATAAAACGAATTTGAGAAAAAGAAACGTCAAAATGAGACTACTAAAAATCAGCCCGGTACTCACCGGGAATATTTTTTTGCATCTCATTTCCTCATATCTGCTTTCTTTTTCACACTTACGTGAGCCTCGTCTCGTGAGACATCGTGTAATAGGGGACATAGTTGCAGATAGGTTAACAAAGAACAACTCAAATGTTAGCACAATAATAAAAACGCTTCAACAAAAAATTTAAGAGGGATTGTAAATTCTCGGAAGATTTAAAAAAAAATATCTAGGTATTCCTTTAACCGAGCAAACGTAACACATTTGCTTATTGTAATTCTGCGAATGCGAGTTTTCAATATTTCCAGGAGGATAAATGAATGTATTTCGCCAAAGCAAACCAAACCAAAAGACAAAATCATAAGTCCAAAGTAATGGACTCTGTTGCAGCAATGAAGTTGGACTCATTTTTTCGGAGTAGCGATTACACAGATCGTGAGAAGGAGTTAGCAGTTGCACAGGCAGTGATGTGTATCCATACCATTTGCCATTACCACAGCTTTAGATCAATGGATTTCAACTGCAAATTGTTAAGCAAGCTGTTCGATTAAAAGTTCTCCTGTGCTAGAACCAAAACCGAATTGGTTGTGAAAAAGAATTACTACCAGAACTAAGTACATAATATAAGTTTTGTATCAATTTTCTCCGATGCATCCAACAAAAAGGATCTGAATCTGAAGCTGTTTCTCACTGTTGTCGTTGTGAAGTGTCCCGCTTTTGCCTCAAATAAATCTGGTCACTTTAAACAACGAGAATGTAAATGATAAAAATGAACAAGGAATGAAGAACGCACAACTTCAAAGGAACTCGGAAATTTCGGTGTTCGTTGCTCGTTGTTACCCGGATAACGTGTGCTTAAATGCGAAAACTGATTAAATAAACATTGTTTTGCAGTGCCGTGCAACTTGTAGGGACATTTTTGAAGTTTTTTTTTTTTATTAGTGAATGGAGCATCAGAAGGCTTCATTATAAATTGGGGTACCTACCTATAGGTAAATAAATAAAATATTTTGTCTATGGGTTTTATCTTTCTAGTACGAATAATAATACTTTAGATATAATATTCAGGGGAACATGTAAAAAAGCACGATATTATTGCGCTAGTTTAGAAAATAAAATAAGATTTGTATGCTATAAATGTTTCCTTTTCAGCAACCAACCATTCGTCCAAAAGGATCATGGGATGACAAGAAAGCAGTATTTGCCTTTAAAAACCATGCAGTGCGAAGCTCTTACATTGAATTCAGACAGCAGGAATAAACGATTGGAAAATACAGAAGTAAATAAATTGAGAATACATATCTGCATTTTATGTCTGTTTATATTTCTAAAATTGCGCCCATTGTGAAAATAACTGACATTGAAGTGAACATCTTCGAAATTTTACCCATATTTGTGTGTATTTGAACCAACAAATTATCGATTCTTTGCTTAATATACAGGTAGGTACTTTTTAGCAGCTTACAACTTGAGATTTTAGTGCGAACCTTCAAAGTTAAGTTTAGCGACTGGATCTCGCATGCTAGTTAAGAAAATTGATTCAACACAATTTAGGAAGATATTTTTTTTCGTACAATTCGCTCATACTCAAGGGATTAGTCCTATGTGATGATGGAACACAGTGAGAGATAATGATATATATTGACTTTGAAAGCTTGTAAATCACAATGAAGGTCAAAAATGGAGAAAGCCAAAGTACTGCACTTTCAAGTAGTATGGCCTTTGTATATAATAATCTATAGTATTATCATGGAGCAGCGTTACCACTTCCGGAAAAAAAGTCGAAGTAGATTTGAAGAAAAAAGTGAAGTAAATTGAGAAAATTGAAGTAGATTTCAAAATGGCTTTTTACTTGCTTTTAGAAAAAATGTTGCATACAAAATTTTTTTTCCTTAAATGAATACATATTATCTATTAAATATGTATTTAAAATTGTCAATACATTTCTTTTAATTTTAAAGAAATTTCGCATAAAATTACTCATTTGTGTATTTGGATTGCGTTGACGTTCTTTTATTTTATGGTAATTATGAGGTTATATACTACTACTTAGAGTGCAATAGAGAAAAAGAAGTAGATTTGGGCTTTATTTCGTAAAATTGAAGTAGATTGAAACAGAGATTTTTAAAATGAAGTAGATTTCAGTATTTTGCTGATGGTGCGAAGTAGGAAGTAGATTTTAAAATATTTTGGAAAAAAGAAGTAGATCTACTTCAATTAAAGTATCTAAAGTGGTACCACTGTCATGGAGCGTGATTTTGTATTGCGAACGCTAGACTTTTACAGTGGAGAGTAGGATAACATACAAAACAAGTAGTAAAAAAGATAATATTTTATTATTAAATTTAGCAAAGACAAATCTAGTAATTGCGGTCCCTAGCCTTAAGATGTTGCCACAATCTTTCGTCTTCTTGATAGTACTATAAGTTTTATATACAAAGGTATGGCTAAAGAAAGAAAGCGTAAACAGCTTGATCCAAAATTAGTAAAATATCAGATTCCAAGTGAAACATGCCATGGATTAAAAAAAAATATATACATACATAAATATAAAAAGAATCGACTGAAAAAATTGATAAATAACAATATTTTGGATTAGGATATGGTACTATCTAGCATTAGTCCTGTAAAGTTAGTAATGAGATGTTTAATATTTTGCCATCGTTATGTCGTTTTTATTTGGCAATCCGAAAGCCTTCCGGACTCTTCTGAAAGTGTTCAATTGGGAAAAAATGACAGTTCTGATTCTGAAAAGAAGAGAAATTTGCTTCTGGATTTGAAATCAGAAGCAAAACCAGAAGCACTCACACATTCATAGGGGCCAGTTATAGCTCATCAGAAAAGTCCATCAGAAAAATTGCAACAATCGAAATCTGAAACATTTTTCTGATGGCCGGTTATAGCTACCAATAATTTTACGTCAGAAAACAAACAATTTTTTCCTGTCATATCATCAAAAAAAATTTTTCTCATCAGAAAAAATTTTTCTGATGCATTCGGAACAGAAAAAAATCGGAACACAAAAGAAAAACGAAATGGAATATATTTTGAGTTTTGGCAATCAGCTGTTCAGAAAAATTAAATTCCATCAGAAAAAATATTTAAATCCATTTTCTGAGTAAATTTAGCAATAAAATGTTGTAATTCTTTTTGTAAAAATTAGTCCAAGCAAGTATTCGTCTAATTGCATTCAAATTTTACTCAAAATCGAGTTGTAATATGGTCAAATTTGGAAGACAAAATTTTTTCTGATGGACTTTTCTGATGAGCTATAACTGGCCCCATATACTTAAACGTCAACCTCAACAGCTGTGATTTTTGGTATTCAAATTGTGCGAACCAGGGTTGGCCGAATTAACTACACTATATTTTCTACATGATTTACTACGTTTATATGAGGTGTTGAAACGAGCTTGAAGCTAGCTTCGAACCTTTATATACCTGTATTGAGTTAAAATGAGCTTCGTTCGACTTGATCCCAATCGCTCAGCGGTGTCGAGTAGAAATGTGAGTCGAAAATCCGACCCTAATCCAACTCGATCTTTCGATACTGCATATAAACGTAGTATTTAACCACGCGTAGTTTATTGAAGAAACTACATGCCTTATTTACTACAATTTGTTACGTCTGCTACATATTAGTAGTAATAAATTCATAAAAATTAATTCATAAAAATTCAATATACTCGTAATAAAGGAAAAACAAAATTTTTTGCACTTTTATGATCTAATGAAGGTTTGTAAAAAAAAAGTTTCATTTACCATAAGGATGAAGAATTGTAGGAATAACTGAACGTTTAATTTAAAAATTCAAATTTCAAATGCATAACTGACAGTTAATTGACAGCAATGCTACAATTTCTTACATTAACTACAATTAACTACATTTAACTACATTAACTACATAAAATACGTAGCAGACGTAACAAATGTAGTTATTTCTAAAAAGTGACAATTCGGCCAACCCTGCTTTCAACAAACATTTTTCTTGATTTTGATTATTGTACGCATTTGATGTTTCACATATACAATCAAACAAAACTTCAGAATCATCAGAAGCAAACAAAAGTGTTCAATTGGGATTCCGGATCGGAGAGAGATTCCGGATTGCCAAATAAAAACGACATTAGAGTACCTCATTTATGAAGGTTAAATGCTAGTTTTTGACCATTAATCTATTATGCGGTTTCCGTCCATCTTGATTTTAAGATTAAACTCGGTTTTCACTATTTTTTGAAGAGCGAGACGTAGGTAAATATTTTTTTTAGACGATAGATTTTTTAAATAAAAAAAAAGTAAAAGTAACAGATAATTCGGAAAAATTAAGATTATGAATGTTTGAAAGTCGGAAATGAGGAAGTAGACATTGAAGAAAAAAATTTACTTAAATCAGGATGATGATTAAATTGTGATGAATTTTATATTGTTGGAAAAAAAAATACAAAATTATTTGCCTATTGTTTGTTTGAGGAAACTTCGGGGCAGAGATTTTTTGTTTTTAAAACGCACACTTTTCGGGATTAATTTTTGATAGATATTCTTAAGAAATATGGGCAATTCTGCAAGCGTTGATGTTTGAACATTTAAATTAAACTTCTTATAAACGAGCTAGGGTAGGTTAGGTTAGCGTGGTTTTCAGTGTGAATGCTTGACATATCTAGACAATAAGTTGGTCTATAATCCATAATCGTTGAACCACTTAGAGCTCCTTAGGAAGCGTGCGAGACTAATTACGTCTATTTTTGTCAGGTCGCTAGTATAATTATAGTAGAACTCTCCCAGATGGAGCCTACTTTCTTGAGATAGAGCAGGGCATGTACGGAGAAGATAAGTAATCAATTCTTCCTCTTCCTCGTGCATACAGCTTCTACAAGGATCTTGTTTCATGCAGCGATAAGTATACCTATGTTTGTTTTATATTGCAAAATAGGTAGTTTAATTACATTTTTGGCTAGTTTAAAATCCTGGAATGTCTCTGTGGCCCGGCACTTGAAATAAGGCAAATGTTGAACTGCTGTATCATCTCATTGATTGATGATCGGGAGTTTAGGGCTGTTATAGAGTTTGTAGAGACATAGTACAGAGATTTACTAGTTGCTCACCTGTTTGAGAAGATGCGGATATCAGTATATGATATCACATATCACACCGTATGTTAGAATAGGTCTGATTATCAAAGTTTATAGCCAATCAATAATGCTTACTTTACTTTACTTACAATGGTTTTTTTTTTTGCACGAGAAAAGTCCCTCTGTGGCTTTCCTGACTTTTTTTTATTTAAACTAGGTTTCAAGCTTATCTCAAGTATTTCGTTTAGTTTGAAAAGGTAATATACCTTTGATAGGAGGAGGATCTATATGAGGAATTTTGTATTTCCTAGAAAAGAGATCAAGATCAGTCTTATGAGGATTGACCACATTATGAGACTGTCCACACCGATATGCCCCGTTTACACATATGACCAGTAAAAATTCATGAAGAAATCATTTAGACCGTCCCAGTTGCCAGTTGCAAATGGTTTTTTAGGAATTTTTCTTCTAACTGGGTTTTGTTGGCACAAGAAATTAGCAGATATGACACAATGGTCTGATGTGTCTTGAAGCGATAACACACTTATAGTGAATTTATCAGAGTCAGATATAAAAAATATGTTTATAAAGGGCTGGCGGATGGAGATGCAATGTCAGGAATCCGATTGTTTAACTCAACAAACATTTCGGCATACCTTTCTTCGGACGTTGACTGACCAGAATAAAACAGCCTCGAAGGCCAAAATTGAAATACCAGTAACAACGATTTCACTGTGCGAAGAATGATAAATAATTCTCTGCGTAAATTTGTACAGCGCATTAAATTCATTAGAAGTCGTGTTAGGTACTATCAAAACTTAAGTATGTGGAGAATTAAGCCACATACAATAAAAATTTCTAAAATGGCCATATTGTGGATGAAGCTGAGAAGCAACATCATTACGTACATAATGGCTAAAGATGTACTTATGAATGAATGAATGAATGAATAAATTGGGGTATAAAACCACTGCGATCTAAAACTGGATGAGGTTGGCTCATCATTACAGTTCTTCCTCCAAATTCGTTCCTTTGAGGGATGGAAGTATTTGGAGTATTTTAAGGGATGATAATTCACTCTCTTTTATGTGGTGCTTGCCCAGATACCTATGCCTTTGATGCACGAGTGCATCACATTTCCCCAGTATGTGGTCAGGTGTCTCTTCGTGAGTGTTGCAGAATCTGCAAGTCGTGTTGTTCTCCAGGCCAAGGATGTTGGGGTGTCTTCTCAACCTACAGTGGCCTGTGAGAAGCCCCGTGATTTTTCTGAGGTTGTTCCTTCTTAAGCTAATGCAGGTTAGAAAACGCTCTCGGTTGTAGCCCCCGAGTAGGAGTTTTGCCTTTACCATGTAGGCTGAATTTCAAGTGATCAAAATTTTCACTCCCTTGGTTATAGCTTAAGTGCCTAAACTGTTCACCTATTTTTACCAGTATGGACATATCACATATGTATCACAAAAATTCTTCCTCAGCCACCGAATATTATAGCGGATTCTAAATACACCCTCCAATATAAAAAAAAAACATACAAACCAAATCAGACAGTTATCTAAGATGATAGGCCTCAATATTCACTGGGTTTAGGTTCTCTACGAGCCGTTGTACCCTTAATTTTTTATTTAAAGTCAGGTTTTAATTTAAGTAATTTAGGCGTTTTTTAAAAGTTCAGGAAAGATCGGTTGAGCAGTTTACCGAAAACTTCATTTAGAAGCGGGATCCTCTGGCAATATACTCGTAGAAAAACTCAAACGTTTTAAAAACAAAATAGTTTTTCAGTCCTTACTCAAACTGGTAACATTAATCTCTCCATCGTGGATATTTGTGCTCACCTAAATAAAAATTTCAATTATAAGAAAATTTGTCACGTTCACACAATGACCAGTTCGCCATGTTTAACAATAGTTTACCTAATTCTAGTCTTATTTTCTTTGCGTGGCTTTAAAGTGGGAATATTTATAGCCGATAGCTTATCAGAAATATACCATCATATTGTTGTACATATTTTAAATCCTATATGAGCGTCCATAAAACACACATATTCACTAAGATGAGAAGGACATTTTTATGGGGAACCATGTTTAATACATACATATGTGTGCACCTTCTAAACTTCCTTTTAAGCATAAAAAAAGCCATCAACAGTCTCTAATTATCCAAAGAGCGCCACACTTCACAAATCACAAAATCTAATTAAGAAATTAATATGTGTGACTGGCTCTCTGTGCTGCGCATACCTTCAGATAGACTTCCACGAAAAAAGCGAAAGTGCATTCACGGGCGTACAGTGAATTCACTTTGTATGTTTAGCAAACAATTCACTGTTGTAATGTAACACGAGAGTACACCAAGATTATGCTTATAATAATTATATTAAAATAATTGCACCTAGTTCCTATCACTTACAAATACCAAGCGAGAGTGTAATCGGTGATCACCTTCTGATGCCAGCTTTGGCTCCACCACGTACCACAGCGGCATTACTTCCTCGCATTTTGCTTCGCACATCCAGGTGCAACAACCGCAAGCTCGTCGCATTTATAGCAGCGCTACATCATCATCATGGTGCACATCATCTCTCAATCTCAGGGCAGACAAGACAATGGAGTTTGTTGTTGGTGAATCCAATTCAACACCCGCGATCAGCCAGTGGATTGTATCTGCACAAAAATAACATGGATACGGATAATCACACACACGGCAGACTCGAATTAAATAATTGGAATGTGAATCATAATAATAAGAAAATTATTATTGTTGTGGGATTGTGGGTGTGAAAAATATCAAACACAGTGTTTTTGCTTATTATAAAATTAGCTGAACTAAGATGAACTTGATTCCTTTCCTTGTAGGTACTAGCATGTTTCGTTAGGTGAATTTGCGAAAACAATAAATTTTCAAAAATGTAGTTTTTCAGGTACCCAAGAACACACTAAGTCGTACTAACCAACCCGACTTGAACCAAGTAAAAATCTTCTTCGGCGTTCAGGAATCAGCCGAATAGGTGGGTATAATGTGTATCGTATGAAAATAAATATATACTACCTATTCGGAACTGGTGAAAGTGGGTTTTTGAACTCAATTCAAAATTAGCGAATGTAGTCAGACTTGTCCGGGATACATTAATAAACCTTAGCTCGAACTTTTCATTTAACGACCACGATAACTACAGGAATAAAAATGGGTAGTCATTTTGAAAATTATCTTAGAAGCTATAATGGTTCGAATATAAAGTTGATTTATTTTATTTATTTCATCTACAAGCAGTTTTACAGCTAACAGATATATGGCACTCCAATACAAAATTACAAATTTTTAAATAAATATGTACATAATTTCGGATTTAAATTTTTCACGAGTAAGACATAAAAAATCAATGCTTAACGACACTTCATTGAAATAAACGATGGATCTGGATAGAGGTTCATTACAGCCATATCTAGTAGTATGTGCTCTTTGAAAAAAAAAAAATCCTAGCTCTCAGTGTTCTAGCTGGAACATATATTGGGACCAGTGCAAGAAGTGATGGACACTTTATGTTATAACAGAGTAAATCTCTAATGAACATTACACTATGAACTTTTCGACGAGATTCAAGAGATTTTATACCAAGCAGTTGACATCTAGCCTTATATTCTGGACTAAAGCTCCAACGCATTTGCCGGAATATATATTTAGTAAACCGTCGTTGAACCTTTTCAAGTCGGTCAGAGTGAATTTTATATGTAGGGCTCCAAATAACATCACCATATTCAAGAATAGATCTGACTAGAGATGTCGCCGCCTGAGTACTTAAATGCCCATATCCAAAAAAATTGTTCCCCAGAAAACGAATTTTAAGGTTTAAAAAATAATTTTTTTACTTTCTTCTTGAGAAATATACATGTCTATTACACAATTCTCAGAATTTTACTCCCGGTGAGTTGACTCGATTCGCATCCGCTGAAAGACTCAATTATGAAATTCGTCGGATGAACTACACTGTCGATTCGTAAAATTACCTTATCATTTATGAACTTTCGTATCGACACTGTCAGCTATACAAACATTTATTCAACTGGCCTAGGCTGTGATAATAGTATCGCTTTCGATCAACGAAATCAAGCATCGTTGAAAGTGGTTAGTACGAAGATGGAGGACGGTTCTAAACCAACCGTGTGCTCTTTTTTTTTTTTATTGCTCTCTTGTTGCGTTGCTGTTTGTGCGTTTTCTATTAAATTTGTTAAACAAACACTTTAGCATTCAGCATGATAAGCTTTTGACTTACATTTTTGTACTCTCCATTGTTTATTTTCGTTTAATCAAAAATTCACTTCAGATTCGTCTCGAAATTGGTGCGAATGTAAAATGATAGAAATTGTATGGAGTGCGAATGGAGTGCGAATGGATTGCGAGTTCTGTAATACCATATAAGTTGAACAAAATGTCAGTGGTGCAGGGATTGTTACCGACATTCGTTCAACCTTCATTCGTCGGATTAAGTAATAGCAAAAGTTTGGAAATTAATTGAAACTGTCACTTTCGCTCATTCGCCGAATTCTGTAATAGGGGTGATAATGTTTGAATTTTTATATACATTTTTTGAAAATATCTTTGTTGGAATTTGAAGACAAGAAGTCAAAAACTATAACGGTTATTTTTTTAAAAATAAAAGTAAGAAAAAAGTCAGAAATGGATATAGGACCCTCTTCCATACGAATGCGAAATCGATGAAAACCTAATTGAAAATATTTTCTATGGATATAGGACTTTTGTGCACTGAAAAGAAGTACATAATTCAATGTAAGCAAGAAGAACCAAAAAATTCATAAACACTGGCATTATTTATTTTTTATAATTTTATTTTTATTGATAAGAACATAAAAAAAAAATATTATAAATTTAGTGGGTATACCTTACTAAATATCATATTGGACTATTTCTAAGTCAACAAAATAAGTAAGAATATGCCTAAGTATTTTAATACTAAAGTATGAAAAATACTTAAAACTAACTTTGGTCCTTAAAATTTTCCAGAAAAAGACGTCTTTTTTAATTCGGAATAGTTTATAAAAATTTGTCAACATTTCATTGTATTAATTATTATTTATTTTCAAAAGTTTTTTTAAATTAAAATTTTTTGTTTACCTTTTTGGATTTTATCCACTTTAGTAAAAAAAAAATGCTTAAATTAAATCGTTAAAAAACTCTACAAGACTGTATTTAATGCACCCATCTCTATTTACCCCATGGTTAATTGTTTTTCATCTTTAATGATGTCTTTTTTCTTTACCATCGTCAAAGCGAAAACTTACTTTTGCGTTATTGAAATAACCTCCGATAGAAACCTGGACCACATGTTGTTCTTGCATGTTAAAAGATATAAAGCATATATAGAGACATAGAGGATATAGAGCACATAAGCACTGAAAATGTAACTTAGTTACGATAAATATGAGAGCTTAAATGCTCTAGGTATATCCCATTTTCTGTGGATATGGGGCACTTCTGCATTAAATGAATGTTTTAAGAACTCTTCTACAAAGATTGCCCCACTTAGTACAAATTTTGAATATGCGGCAAATAAGCACTAAAAGGACCCACAAATTAGTGGTCTCTGGAGCAAACTGGCTTTATGTAACTTCGTTAATAATGAAGATAGAGCAACGGGGATAGCGCCAAACGATAGAGAATATTCGAATTAGTATAACTGCATCTTTAACTCAGTTTCCCGAAAAAGTGGTCTGTGGGGCATTTAAGCACTCAGGCGGCGATGTGTATAATGTTAATAGCATAGCTGGGCACCGTTAATCAAACAGTTAACTTCGTTAATCCGCTACTAAAAAAGTTAGCTTAGTTAAACGTTAAAGCGTTAAATTTCGGAAGAATTAACGCAGGTTAACGTTAATCGTTAATCCGTTAACATGTGATAAAAATTTCATTTTATATTATATTTTTTACTCTGAGCACCGGCGCTAAGTAATGCCGGTCGTCCACTAGGCGATCAACGCACAAATTTCGAATTCAACGCATTCAACTCTTGGTTTTTCGTCATGGAAGGTGATAAAAAATCAGAGTGGACCATGGAATTAATTTTGAAAATGATTTCAGCAATTGAGGAAAAGCCCAATAATAATATATGGGACATTAATAGCCCTTCTTATAAAAATCGAGATGCCAGGGAATTGGCTTGGTCTCAAATTTCCTCGAAAATGCAATTGCCTAAACTTTGAGTTCGAATTCACGGGCGCGGTGGGATCAATCGATTTTAATTTCTCATATATTTCATTGAAAAAACAATTTTCGTCGCGACTCAAGAAAAAATCATCTACCCAGAATCGTCTTGGTTGTTTTTTCTTCCTTTGTCGTTCATTTTCTAATATTATTAATGCGGCAGCCACTTTTTTTTTCTTAGAGGAAATCAGACTCATACGGAACAAATTTAAGAATATTTTAAAGCGAAGGCGTGCGTCGACAATAAATGTATGTACCGAACTGAAGTCAAAATTATTTCAGGTTTGACGTTTGAGTTTTTTGTTTATGGTGGTGCGTTCAACGCGTTCCCCAACGAGTGATCCTTGGTTAAGTGTACGAAGGTATCAACTCGTTCATCAACTGGTTGAGCAACAATATCGAAAACGCAGTTGATCAACTCGAAAATTTTTTTTTTCAAAATCGAATAAGTTTATCAACTAGTGTACGAGGTTGTTCAACATTTGAGTAAGTTGGTCAACTAGGTGTACGGAGTTATTCAACACTGGAATAAGTTTTAAGAGTTGATCAACTAGGTGTGCGGTGTTAATCAACATATGGGAAAGTTGGTCAATTATGTGTACGGGGTTCCAAACGCATTTTGTTCAACTTTAGTTGCTCAACGTGAATTACGTAAGTTGCTGCACTAGTGTAGGAGGTTGTAAATTCGTTTATCCAACGAAAGAGTTGAATAAAAAGCTGAACGAAGTTGGTTGAACTTATCGCGCACATAGTGGACGAGCGGCATAATGAAATGATCAAACGAAACGAATCTCTTCGCAGTTTTCTCACTCGCACGCGCCGTCAAAATATAATACGTTCCTAGCTGTTTTTGTTTCACCCGCGGCACGCCCCGCACGGCACTTGTCTCATACTTGTCTGAACCTGTTTTTCGCGCCTCGCGGTAAATAATAGATATTGGATTAACGATTAACGGACTTAACGTGGATTAACGGATTTAACGCGTCCGTTAACATTTTTTTTAATCCGTTAATCAAAATTTTAACTTCGTTAATTAACGATTAACGGATTAGCGAGTTAATGCCCAGCTATGGTTAATAGAACGTAAGGATCTCTAAAATCTTTACAATTTCGCTTGATGAAGCCAATTAACGAATTGGCTTTAGGGATCAAATAGTCAAAACGGTATTTGAAAGAAATGGTAGAATCAAGTATAATACCTACATCTTTAATCCTTGAGACTCGATTGATAGGTTTAGATTCAATTGTATAGTCAAATAATAAACAACTTGTTTTTCTTGAGAAAGAAATCGCGTTACATTTTTTAATATTAAGTTTAAGACAATTAGCATAACACCAATTCGACAAACCATTGAGATCAGATTGAATCATCTGACAATCTTCTAAGCAATTGACTTTTAAAAACAGTTTCAGATCATCAGCATAGATCAGACAATTGCAGTAATTAATAACTGAAAGAATATCATCAATAAAAATAATGAAAAGGAGTGGACCAAGATGGCTTCCTTGGGGAACACCTGACGTGCATAAAATGTCTCTAGAGCATACATTATTTATCTGCACTTGTTGACTTCTACCAGTGAGGTATGAGGATATCCAACGAATCAATTCTGAATGGAATCCAAACAATTCAAGCTTTTTTATAATAGTTTGGTGATTCACTGAGTCAAATGCCTTACTAAAGTCTGTATATATTGCATCGACTTGTGATTTTTCTTCCATTGTGTTAGTGACATATGATGTGAAAAAAGCTAAATTTGTTACCAGATACGTAAGGAAATCTAGTTTTTTTTTAACCAATCTTTCAAATAACTTGGGAATTGCAGAAAGTTTACAAGTTTAACAAGTTGCCTTCAGAAAGCAATTTATTGAAGATAGTAAGCAACGGACAATAAATTGAAATACAAAATTTTTTAAGTATTAAGGCGGGTATGCCATCTGGTCCGGAATTAACATTTGGCTTAAGTGAATTCATCGCGGATAGAATTTCATCACCACTCAATTGGATAGATCCAAGATCAATCTTATTTACTAAATTGTTCAAGGAATTGCTACTAAACACAGAAGAAGAATAGATAGATTGGAAAAAATCCGCAAACAATTCAACTGTAGAATTTAAATTCGAGGATTCGATGCCCCTAAAGAACATAGAGTTAGGAGTCCCAACAGATTTTCTTTTCAAATTAATAAACGACCAAAATGATTTGCAATTGGTTTTGATATTACTCTCGATATTAAAGATGTAAGCTCTGTATAGAAATTTACTGAGAATAACAAAATCCTTACGAAGTTTGCTAAAATGTAAGTAACCAGTTTGATTTTTTGATTTCTTATATTGAGCATAGGCATTGCGTTTCAATTTTTTTAAGTTACGGAGCTGTTTATTACTCCACGGAGTTTCAGAAGACTTTTTTCTATAGGTTATAGGGATAAACTTATCAAAACCCATTATTAAAATTTCAATGAAGCGATTATACATGTTTTTTAAATCTAAAAACATTAGTTCATTAGAACAATTTATATTAGAAACAAAATATTTAGTTCTAAAAAATTAGCATTAAGAACGTTATAAGACTTGATATTTAAACTAACATCGTTTTTTGAATAAGTATAATACTCGTACTTTATTTCGAAAAAAAGTTCTTTATGATGTAGTGATTCATTTAAAAGAGAAAAAGGAGCATTAGTTACATGAACGTGAAAATCATCGCAGCAAATAAAAATTAGATCTAAAATCTTCATCAAAGAATTGCAAATATCATTAACTTGGATCAAATTTAAGGAATAAATATAATCTATAAATGTGAGCTCAACATCTTTTTTTTTTATCAGTTTCAGACCAATTCCATTTTATATCGGACAAATTAAAGTCCCCTAAGACACATAAATTATCGGAAATGGAGCAAAGATTATTATTGACATGATCAATATTACGAATGTGTTTTTCATATAAATCAAGACAACTATTTGGAGGCACATAACTTACAATAAAAATACATTTGATTTAGGAATAATATCAACTCTTACAGAAAAACATAATTGTTCAATATCACCTAGAGGAAGAATGATTTCACTGACTGATATATGATTCCGGGCAGCTACAATTATTTCACCTCCACGTTCCTTAGATGAGTTGCAGCGATCCCGACGAAAAATGTTATTTAACAGCGTTATACAAGAAATTAGAGTAACATAAGAAAGGATATGACATTTGTATAGAAAACTTTTAATCTATTATTATTGCAGCTGCGATAAAAGATTGTACATGTAACGTGGAATAAGAAGTAAAGGTATTAAATGGGATTTTCGTATGATAACAACGACCATCATCTCCAGCCTTAAAAACAAAAATTACTGGGATCTACTTCAAGTTGTTGTAAAAATTATATTCTCTATTGAATAATTTATATTCATCGATCCCTAGTGGATAGGTTTCCGAAGAAGCTAGGAAGCAAACGTTTTTCAATTAAAACAAACACAATAGACTATAAATAAGTTATTGAAAATACTTTTAACATCGTACTTTAAGGCCTATACTCGTAGATGATAGCCTATCTTTGATCTTATTTCCAAAATATAAGCCTGATATGTGCACAGAGCCTATTACTACTAAAAAGCGCGGTATCATGACCTCTTGAAATGGCCTTATGAAGTACGATGTAATAGGGGACCTCAATACTAAACCTAAGTGTACACGATTGTCAGACCTGACAATCACCCGTATTCTGAAACTCGTTTTTATGACTCGTATTCGACTAAAGTCGTATGTTGGTATTCCACGAGTCGTACATTCGACTTCAGTTGTACTAATATCGGGAAACGCAAAACATCGCATACGACTATTCATATTTTATCGTTATTCCGAATCTCGTATTCGATTTACTTGAAGTCGTATTTGTGTTCTTTATTACTCGTGTTAAATTTTCTAAACGAGACTTGTTTTTTTTTCGATACAAATGGACAAAAGTTAATGTAAGTACATTGGTACCTCTTGGCACAATGGTTAGGCGTTAAACTGTCATGCGGAAGGTCTGGAGTTCTTCTTCTGGAGTTTTTCAGGAGTGTACTGCAAGGAATTCACAAATCCTCTAAGAGTATATCTCTTGTCTTGGAAAGTGCTGCACGTAAGCTGTTCGGAATCGGCAGAAAATTGTAATACTCCTCCGTTCATGGCAACAGGCACACAGGAATGGATGAGAATTGTAAGTCACTATATGTCCTGGTTCATTTCGAGCTGTTGCACCACCAAATTTTTTAAAGTACATTTTTTATTGCTTTATTTATTTTGACTCAACGTTATTAACGCGTTCATATTTAGTAAAATAATAAATCGTTCTCAATTTGAGGCATTGGTTTGTGCATTGGAAGAAAATTTGGAGGTAGCAAGGGGCCATAGGAAGAGTGGAAAACTCAAAGCAAATATTTAACAGTATTGGGCGGACTTTTCGGTCCGATGATACCACCATGCCATAAACCGCTTTAAACTAGTCAATTTTTATAAATGTGTTGATGCTTCGTTGATCACTTGAGGATTTTGTTTGCTCCAATAACTATAAAAATTCGCATTCAGGCAAATCTTCAAAGAGATCAATAAATTTCAAGTCGAGAACCACCATCTTTGTATTGACTTGGAAGTGGCATATAATGCCATGAACAAACAAGCAACCCGTTGCCTAGGAAAAAATCGTCAATATTTATAGCGAAAATTTGAGTTCATCTACCACAGAGAACCACTTTATAACTCCTAAAAAACCCTTATACTGCCAGTCCTGCTTTATGACGTCAAATGTGTGTTCAAAATCAGAAAGGGGAATCAAAATTATTTGACGCATATTTGTTCTTGTGTAAAAGAATGGCGAATGTAGGAGATGGTACAACAACTATGAGCTCTATGAGCGGAAAAAAATAAAAATAAAGTCCAAAATAAGCGAAAGGACAAAAATCTCCAGCCAAGAAAGTCTTCGAGTCCTATCTCCCAGTCTCAAGATGACAAGAAAGACCGAACTTCCGATTAAGAGACCAAGCCATAAGCGCGGAGGCAAGAAATCTAGGTCTGGTTGTGTGGAAGTAACTTGGTGAGGATCGAGAAAGATTGAAAGCCGAACTTCAAGTTCATAAGTCTGTTAATTAAGTATAAAGTAATCATAAATGTCTCCCTATTTATAACATACAAATGCACGGTAAATTTTGAACCTCAAATTCAATTTAATAAAATCTTTTAAATGTACATAAATAAGGTTATATAGTAGTGAAAAATATATTATAAATATAAAAAATTGCAAAAATGTTTGTTCAAAACTATAATATTATCTGTCAATACAATGTAATTAAACATGGCTCCGTCCCAATACAGGAAGTAATAAAAACTGCAACACTGTTAACTTTCTAGCTTTTAAAACTCACCAAAATCCTTTACTTTGTAAAATATCAGACCTAATTTCGTTTTTTAATCATAGACCAGAAGTGCTTCCTGCTTAAATATATTTTGTACCTGGTTAAGTAATAAACACTCGAAGAACAGTGGCACGCTTTTGAAATTCCTAAAAATAAGTCTAATTATATATCTTAAAAAGTCCAATGCGAATGCAGTGGGAAACAAATGAAAAATAAAAGTGAAAATGTTTCTTTTTTATTTTTTTTGCAACAGATGGAGTTGGTTTATTACAAAATCGTCGTGTAGTAGTACTGCAAATGGTCGTTTAGCGCGATTGATAGCACCACTATCAGCTTCGCCAACATATCGTAGTGACCGTGTGTCGTCATCAACACTGTCGTTGAGTTCGTAAAAAGTTGTCTATTACATTCAACTAAAGCAACGGCGACTCTTGGTGTTGGTGTGCTCACGCACCAGAACAATCAACCAACGCTCAAGCTCAGTGTCGTGCTGTCGGCAAGGTGGTACGAGGAGTGTGGTGCAAATGGCAATCAACAGTGTCCATGCCATTGACCGACCGATCATCGATGTATCTACTAACTGGCTTTGCCAAGATACTCGTACTTACACATGGTCGGACGGTTATGGTCTCGGAATTGAAAATGAAAACCATGAACATTTTGCTTCCTATATCTAGCTTAGAAACACTATTGCCAACTCGGAAGAAATATTGTTTTGAACGAACTTTTCTGGCATGTCTGGATTAATTAAAATAGGAGGGGTAGATAAAGCCGGGTAAAGCATTTTATATTCTGAAAGAAATCACTAGATTCTTAATATACTGAACATCAAGTCCGAATTTAAACTTGAAGGATTGTGAACTAGTGTATTCCTGTAGTAGATTATAGGGTAAAAAAGAAAATGAATTCATACAATTTTAAGATCGGTATCGATGCAAAATTTTACCGTCAACAAAGTCCCCCGAAATGCCTTCACTGAGAGAAAGGGGGAGATGTTAGAAGATCTTATTTGGTACAATACGAGCATGTGCAACCGGGTTTTAGGGTAATTCTTATGCTGGATGTAAAACAATTTTTTTTTCATAGAATATTGTTGTCTTCTTCTGATTTTAGTGTTAAAAGTCACAGGAGTTCATACTAAGTAGAGAATAATAAAATATACTTGAAAATATATAATAATTTTCAAAAATGTATTTATTGGATCTTTACAAAAAAAAAACTGATTTTTTTATTTTAAATTTCTTTTAAATTTTTTCAGCTTAATTAATAAAAACAGCTTATTCTACCTCGATTAAATGATTTTATTTAGTCATGGAATAGGAGCTAAGTCGTGACTTAGTCTTTTACAATAAAAAAAAAACTAATTGTAAATTGACGTTTGTAAGAAATCTACTACAATATTCTTTGTCTGCCTTAATTAATTGTCAATTTCTTGTGTCAGTTTATTTTATTTGTAATAGAAAATAATTAATAATATCGTGAAAGGACTGAAAACTGAATCTTAAATGACAAAGAACAGTAAAAGAAAAATGAGTTTGGAAATTCCATTTCTTATTCCTGTGCTAAACCATAGAGCTGTGTAAATCGTTCATTTCAAATAATCGATTCGTTCAACAATCGATTACGAAAATGATCCGATCATTTCAATTAATCGATCATTCGATCATTTTCATTTCACTGAAATGATTCAATACTGTTCCTATTCGATTTTAATTTCGATTTCGATGATAAGATTGATTTGTGGCTTTGATATTTTTCACAAAATACTCTATTATTGTAAGCCATAAATTGCCAAATAACATCGAATGATGGCTACTTTGTACATGGATTAAAAAGTGTCAAAAACTTCAAGAAAAAGAGATATTATTTGTTGCTTCGGAAAAGAGCAATTTTAAGGCTTTCCGCTAACATTTGGTACGAAATACTCTTTGTACTGAATTCGTCCTCTATTCGTCAAGTTATAAACTGTCAAGTTTCATCAAAGGATGGCTACGATGTCGATGGATTAAGAAACGTCCAAAAATCTACATTAAACATACCGGATCCTGATACATTAAATAAAATCAGTTCAACCCAACAATTGTTTTTGCGGCCTACAACATCAACAACCAACCCGATCGTTCTTCAATGCCGAGTTCAACCCAGAAATTCCAGCCCCCCGTCCGTTTGGCGTTCATAATCCACATTGATTGAATCGGAACAAATGGAATCGAGTAAATCATGGTTAATCGAGTCAACTGATATCGAAAATCGAGACTCATTGAAATGATTGAGATTGAAATAGAAAATCGAGAATCATCTAAATGATTGAGATTGAGATCGTTAAAAATGATTGATTTAGATCATCAATACTTTTCGATGATCGGATCAAAAAAATCGAATCGATCCTGATTGGCACAGCTCTACTAAACCATCGTCTTTCGGTTGTTTAGACTAATCGCAGTTATTTAACATCACTTAGCAGACATTTTTTTTATAATAAAAATGTTGCACTTAATCTACGAATTAAAAATAAACTACCACAAACCGCCTTTATCAATTGTGGTTTTGAAGTTCCCACACAAGGTCGCCTGTTTTAATTTGATCGAAAACGGCTCCGATGATTTCAATACATGTCTTTATTTTCAGTATCATTGTAAATGAAGTGGTTTCGTTTTTAAATTGGCAACACTGCTTCTTGTGACAGTAAATTTGACAGCTGACAGATGGTTTGCGCTCACCTTATTTTGTTATTTCAGCGTGAGTAGACTGTTACTAATGCTAGACTTAGTAGACAAAAATATTAGAACTTACGAAGCTAGAGAAGTTCAGCCAAGTGGTTTTTTTCACAAGGACCATATTGTATGTGAGTGTGTGTCTGCTTGCCTGTATATATTTATCTATACGGTACATGGAACTAGAGTCTAATCGAGAGCAACAATGTAGAACATGTTTATGCGATTAACTGAAGAAAATATCCGATTATCTTAGCTTATATAAAACGTGTTGTTGTTATATAACAATTTTTTATTTTCTCAAAAACGGCTTTAAGGATTTTAATCAAACATAAACTTCATAATTTTGAAGTCGTAAGTTATTCTTATAAAACAAGGTTTTTAACAAAATATACAAATAAATAAGAAAGTTTTTTGAGAAAATTTTATAAGTTTCGGAATACTTTAGTAAACGTCATTAATGTCTTCACATATTTGATGCCAATTTTATACAAAGGTATTTAAAGAAGTTAAAATTTATATTAAGTTGTAACATTTTACATCAAAAATTCTTTTCTAAAATGAAATTTAAAATGTAGATCTTGCTCTTGTTTAGAAGTTATTGGAATTTAAAAATTGTATGTTAGTATGAAAACATGGATGTTATTATATAAAAATGTTCAAATCCATAAAATTCAAATTTCTGGGAAAATTTTATTTATAAATAATTTTTACGATTAAAATTTATCCAAATAAAAAAATTGGTATTTCAATTTTAATTATTTAATAATATAAATTTAAGGAAATCATTAAATAATAATGGTCCATTTTTTTTTTAAATATTGAACTTCAATAAAAAATGTATTTCTTAAAAAAATGTATGCACAATATTATTTCAAATTGAAAGACGCTCCTGTGTAAAAATTTTGATCGAAATCGGTACAGCCGTTTCTGACAAAGTCTAAAGTGACCACAATGTACACTATGCTTACAATTACAATACGCACATTTTTTTTTATAAAAATCAATAGAGCCGTTTCTTAATATATGTATATGATTTTCGTAACGGCTGTATGGAATCACCGGACATTTAATTACCAAGTTTGAAGAACATCGTTTCAATGGTCAAAACTGTAGTTCGAGGTACAGACTTACCGACAGACGGAAAATATAGTTTGCGATTTTTTGTTGGAATTGATTAATTTTCCCTCATCTGCATGGCTTCGCAAAAAGAAAATCTACCGCTTTAAATTTGTTGAACTTCTGCTCTGAAAAAATAAAATCAAGAACCAAAAAGGAATTCAAAAAGACGTCACCTATTTAGATTTCGCAAAAAAAGCCATGTTGATCATTTCACCTTGATAACTAAGTTAAGTCGTATTGGTTTTCCAAAATGGTTTTTATTGTGGTTTAAATCCTTTGTTGTAAATAGAACTCAATGTGTCTAAGCAAATAAATATCTACTGTGGTATTCCTCAAGGAAGGCACATTGGCCCTGCATTATTTTTCTAATTTACTAATGATATGTGTAGAGTGATAACTCGTTCTAAGATTCTCATGTTTGCAGATGATACAAAATTATTCTTCCAAAAACCATGAGTGGCTTTGGTTCTCCGAAGTGATTGGTGCAAAAGCAATGAAATTGAGTTAAATTTGTAGAAATGCTATGTAATGACATTTACTCGAAAACTATCTCCTTTGTTGATAAATCATTTCATTTTCAATTATTCTTGGATTGTGTTAGTTTTTTTTTTGTGATCTCGGTGTTATTTTCGAGTAAATTAACATTCAAAAATTATTGCGATTATTTAAGAAGCAATGCTAATCGAAAACTTGGTTCTAACCGACACGGACGGTGGGCATCTGATTTTAATGACGCACACATACTAAGAGACCTTTATTGTGCTCTTGTAAGAACTAAGAACTGGCCTTAAAAATATGGCAGTTGTGTATGGTGTCTACGTTAGACTTCAAACAAAAACCGAATTCAATCTGTACAGAAAAAGTTCCTACTGTTCGAGCCTTGTAATGTACCTTGGAATTGAGATGTCAACTATGTTTTTAATACTTGGCCACATTATATCTTAGAACCACCAGAGCTTGTGCAGTCTATACGTGGATATTTTTTCGAATCTTAATGAAAAACATGTCTTGCATAGGAACTGAAAAAGATTCAACATAATATTCTCTCCCAGAGAGCAGTTAGTTACAACAATTTTCCCATTAATTTTCATCCCATAAATAGTTGGCAACCATGAAATCCAATATCCATCTAACGTACAAAACCTACTTCAAAATTTTACATTCAAAACACTGCACCATATAGGTCTGTTGTATCGTTAGTTGTGCAGTCATCACTCGAAGTTGCTGATGATTGTCTATGAGTCACTCGGTCGTATACGCAACATTCTAGCAAAACATTGGCACAATGCCATCTGCGCCAACAAATAAATTCTAATGAATTCTTCTTATTCAAAGTTTGTGTCGATTGCGTTGTTCCTTTGTTGCCTTGCGTTGACCATAAGAATGAGAAATCAACATATAAACTGTCCAAACCTAGGCCTTTGTCATAGATGTGCATAGAAAATTTATTTATCTAAGACTTTTGTTGTGCAAAAAAGCTGAAAATCTCCTTGGAACCCCAACCACCACTCTAGGCTCTAGTGGTGTGGCGTAGGTAGGAAGTTGGCAAACATGAAAGATGAGATTCCATGGCTTTGACATTAGATACAGCATTAGAGTGAAGGAGAAATAAGTATAGTCGGTGGTGATGGTGGTGGTGGTGGGCCTGGCGACTTGGTACTGGAATATGCAATGTTCGTCTAATGCTATATTGTGCTCCAACAGGTTTTTTTTTCCAGCAAATTTGTGCGCGATGCAGCTTTGGTTTTATCTCGACTTTGATCGCACACAAAAGGCAATGATCCGCGCAACCTGAGACCAACGGGAAGTGGGAAATGGCGGTTGCGCTTTGTGGCCAATTGGCCGGAGTTGCATGCCATGTAAACAGTACGACCTCTAACTGGTTGGGTTTTTTTTTTTTGTATTTTGTTCCTTTTTTTTGTTATTGTTGCTCAGAGCGTGTTGGGCTGTAAAACTTTCTCCGAAAGTATTAAATCATTGGCCTCATCTGTGAACGTGCAGGCGCTATAACAATTTTTGTTTTTTTTTTCGTTGGATTTTGTTGTTGCCGCAATCCAGAGATGAATTAACGAAACAAATGCAATAAATTTGCCGTTTACACTTTTTGGAATTCCTTTTTAGCAATTTTTCAAATGACAAATTGTAACTGCATCTTTTGGTAATGAAGAAAGATTTTTTTTTGAATTTTAATTTAGACTAAGGATGGTGTCGAAGTGGCTTAAATTAAAAGTATGTATATATCTGAAGTATGTTTATTAGCGAATTATACCTAAAATGTATTTATCTCATATATGCCTCAAATGGGCAATAATATACGATTATTTAAATAGTTTTGGTGATTCAATAAGAATCACTAAGAATTCTGCTGCGATGTGTAATATAAAATTCATTTATGAACACCTAGTCCGAAACTAATAATTTATGATGGACGTAATACATGAGATTTTTTTTTTTTGATTTTTTAATGGGTAACTTGATTCTATATGACTCTAGTGAAATCCACAATTTTAAAGTAGCTAACTCTGTGGGCTTTATCCGGTTGTATCTTCTCCTTTTAGGGCAATAATATAATACACACAGGACCAAATATTCGTCGAAAATGTTTTCTTTCGAACGAAAACCACTGGGTTCAACATTCATTTTCCGTTTATCGTAAAATAGTAGACGGATCGTAAAGGTAGGGCTTGTAGAATGAGGGTTTTCTTGTGCGTTCGAATTGTCTTACGCTTGAGGACATGACTTTTAAGCCCATTTGTCTTGTCAAACCAAAATACCAGTGGTTTCGATCGGTAATTCTTCACCAGATATCCAATATGTTCTCATTTGTTGAGTTAATACATATATTCTACTAGGTAGATGAACTCCTTAACTACTTCGAGATTGATGCCATCAGTAGTGACATTTCGTCCGGGACAGTGGTCTTGGTCGTTATTTGAAATTGAACCGGTTCTTATGATAGGAAATTTTTTTTAACATTTTATTTTATAGAAACCGTAGGGGCCGTTTCCGAAAAAAATATATTTTTTGTTCTCGGGTTTTAACAGTTACATACCAGGTACCATTATTTTTGCTTCTAAGAATACATTTTATGTATTTAAAGCTTCTTAAAAGTATTAAAAATCACTAGGTAATAAAATAAATAAAAATTGACTGAGTCGTTTTCGAAATATTGAGTTTTCAAATAAAATGTGTTTGACAGTTGCCGTTGTTTTTGGTCTGTGGAAGCAGTACTTTCAACATGAGAGCTCATATTTATTACTTTGTATAGAATTTAAGATTATTAATTAAAGATTATTCTACTAATTAAATGCTTGTATCTAAAGAAGAACGTTAGAGGCTTAATTTCAATCATACATCATACAAATATTTTTATTTGTGAAATTCAGTTCATCTTAAATCGACTTTTTGTACAAAATCCAAAACATAGGGCCTTACTTGTCTGATATATTTATTTTATTGGTAGAATTTGGGTGTTTTAGGATTATTTCTCATCGGAACCTCAGAATATAGAGACAAAAAATTTACACCCATATTAACAAAGATGATTTAGTGGAGGTTTATCGTTAAGTCCTGGACTAGGTGCGAGATTTCATTAATAAAACAAATTTTCTGCTAAGTGACGCTTACTAACTATGATTAAACTAAACCGCCGTAGTAGGTAGTTTAGCGAAGGAATAAGAAAAAGAATTGTCAAACTTGTTTTGTTTTGTCAAGGCATTTGCATAAAATGAGAACCACGAAAGGGTTTAAGGTCATAAGTGAGTTTCGACAAGTCATAGGTGCATTTCACTGCACCCAAAGGATGAAAAAAGACAGACAGGAAAAAGCGGTCAATAATATGTAAATAGGATAGGGTATTACTCCAATAATGTGCAAGTAAAGACAGCTTACTTAAAATTATATAAATATGAATCCAAACATGTTTTAAATTTTGTTTCCTTATCTTTTTATCCTCTGTACATAGGCAGTTTTGTGACGCCAATTTAAAAATAAGGGACATAGTTTGTCACTGCGCTGAAAGCACACATTATTTTCATATACTATATTATATAAAAGAACGACAATAATGTCATTTTAATTTGGCAATCCGGGAGCCTTCTGGACTCTTCGGAAAGTAAGTAAGTAAGTAAGTAAGTAACAAATTCATTTATTAATACATTAATTGTTAAAGTTTACATATTAAATGAATTTAAAGCTATGGCTAAGCCGTCAGCCTGGTTGACAAAAATAATTCTAATATACAATTTTTATCGTTTAAATAAGACATACATAAGTATTTAATAAATAAATTTACAAATCAAACATATTCAGTAACTAAAAGCATTCTATATTTGAAGATAACTTCTAAAAATTTACTGAGCGTTTTCCAGTCGCACTCGTTAAGTATTTTTAGGGTGTCTTGCATTGAAAGGGTATTTTTTCCAAAGAAGAAAAGTCGGTGTGGCTTAAATATTGGGCAAATACTCATAAAATGAAAGCAGTCCTCTTTTGACTTAAGGTTGCATAATGAACAGAACTGGTCGAAGCTGCCGTTATAAGGACATCCATTTAAGCTGAGTAGTTCACATCTTGCTTTAAAAATAAAAGAAATCTCTCGGTATGTTAAGGAATCGTTAAAATAGTTTCTCTTCTCGAGATTGTAATTAAGCTGAGAGTATAGCAATCGACTGTTGGATTCACGGCCATTTATAACAAATGTTTCTCGCGTCAATTCCTCATTTTTATTAATTATACGGTACAGTTGTTTTTTTAAGTTGATGGGATTATTTAAGTCAATATGTAGTGTTTCACCACAAGCAGTTCCTAACCTTTCCCACTTAGCAGTCAGCCAGTCTTTATTCCTTAATTCGTATAAGAGCATTATCTTTGTTATCCTCGAATCGTCATGCGCTAATGTCTTAATAATAAAATCAGCCTGCGCTTTAAGGGTACTTGTTAGAAGTTTAGGTATTCCTGTTTCCAGGTAGATTGCATAGTTTGGTGTGTTTCGAGGTGAATTGAAGAGTTTTTTTAAAAAATTTCTCTGAAATTGTTCAATATGTTCATATTCATCTGCACCCCAGACTTGACACGCGTAACAGAGAGTTGACTTTACAACTGCTTCGTATATCTTGTACTTGGCAGAAAGAATTATTCTACTATTCGCAAACACTTTTCTCCATGAAGAATTCAATAGGCTTTGTGATGTGTTGGCCTTTTCTCTTAGATGGTTGCTGAAGTTCAAAGTAGAGTTAAGTTTTACGCCTAGATACTTAATTTCATTGGTTACTTCTAGTAGATTGCCATTGTAATACCACCTTTTGACATTTTGCCTTTGAGAGGAGCGTGAGAATACCATAACCTTCGATTTGTCCGTATTAATCTTTAATCCCCATCTGTTGCAGTAAGATGCCAATCGATTAATCATTAATTGAAGATTTTCCGGTGATTCAGACAGTATTACAAGATCATCAGCATATAATAAAACATTTATAACCAAATTAGCTATCCTTATGCCTCCAGGCAGTTCTTCAACAATGTCATTGATAAAAAGGGAGAACAGTAACGCGCTGAGAAGACATCCTTGCTTTACTCCAGTAGTCGTTTCAAACCAATCTGATAATATTGCACCATCCCATACCGCTGCTTTTGTTCCATCGTACATTTCCTTAACTACACACAAGAATTTAGAAGAAATACCCAACTGCGAAAGCTTGTATAAAAGTGCGTTACGATTCACGCGATCGAAGGCCGTTTTGAAATCTACAAAGAATGAGTAGACTTTCTTGTTCCGTGCTTGGAAGGCTTTAACAATTGAAGAAAGTGTAAAAATCTGGTCTGTTGTAGAATAATGCTTTCTAAAACCGGCTTGAAGATTTGAAAGAATACTTTTCCTCTTCACCCATTTCTCAAGTCTCTCCACAAGTATACCGCAGAATATTTTGGCTAGCGCGTTCATAAATGATATGCCTCGATAGTTTTCTGCAATTTCAAAAGCGCCTTTTTTATGAATGGGGAAGATAACTGATTTTGTGAACGATGAGGGAATTTCAGCGTTAGCGAAGATTTTGTAATAAAATTTAAGTAAATAGTTAAAGTATGAGGGAGTTGCATTCTGGTAAAATTCGTAGGGAATCCCATCTTCACCTGGTGCCTTTCCATTTTTCGCTTTCTTCATTACTGCTTCTATTTCTTCAAGTGTTATGGCCGAATCTAATGATTCATCGAAGATTGATGGCTGAGCGTAGGAAAATAGAAGGTTTGCGTCGCTGTGGAGAAGATGTTTGAAATGGATTGCAAGTGATTCAGCTGATAGCCCAGTACCTATTTTGTAGCTTGTTCCGTTAATAGTTCTGGCAATTTTCCAAAATTCTTTCGAATTTTTAGTTTGACCTAGGGTAAGTGCTTGGTTATTTTCGAATTCTATTTTCTTATGTAGACATAAATTTTTGTAGTAACTGTTGTAATCATTGTACCATTTCCTTAAATCGGGGTTATATGAATTCCGGATGACTTTCAGAAGTGCAAAAGATTTTTGACGTGCCTTCAAACAGTCCTTATCAAACCATTGTTGTTTAAACGGTGAGCTCGTGTTTGAAATGTTTATCGCTGTAGAGCTTCGTATAAATTCTGTTAATTGATTAGCCATAATCTCAGTAGATTCAGTTGCCAATAAGTTCGCTTCAATTAAACTGTTCAAAGTGCGCTTATAAGAGACTGATTCCTCATTCTTCCATTTAAGCCGCGGTAGTAATTTGAGATTAGTGTGCCGGGGAGATGATTCTCTTGCAATTTCAACTGTAATAGGCATATGATCCGAGAAGGTTTTACACTGCACTTCGAATTTTTTAATCTGCTCAATCCATTCGTTACTTGCAGCACAGTAGTCAATGACTGATTGCCCTTGGCCTCCTATGAAGGTAAAGTAGCCCTCTTCATCTCCTTCAGTACATCCATTTAGAACTACTAGGTCATACATTTGTAGTAACTCAATCATATCATAGCCATTTTTATTACATACGATGTCTTTTGATTTCCTGTTTGAATGAGATATCGCTGGATTAGAAATGTGTTGGCATGTAGTAGTTTGTGCGTTGCTAATTCTAGCATTCCAATCTCCGATTAATAAGACGCTTTTACTCGCAAGGAATTGCATGATGTTATGTAACTTCTCAAAATCATGATCCCACTTGTTACAATTAATGTAGCAAGGTAAAATGTACATATTGTTTTGGTGGATGAGTTTTACTGCTATATTTCCCTCAATTTGCTCGAAATCGTACGTATTTGTTAACGATGTTTTTATTCCATACAAATGACCTCCACTTGCACGACCCTTAATATTAGTTTTTATTGCTTCAACCCATATAAGCTTAAAGTCTATAAAATAGTTTTTAAATTTAATAATTTTATCTTCGGTAACATGAGTTTCATATAGAAAAAATATATCAAAATTTTTAACGTATTTAAAAAAATCTACAAATAACAACTTATTATTTAATCCTGAGATATTATAGGATAAAATCTTACAAAATATATGATTATTAGGGCTGACGGCATTTAATTCTCAATTATACATCAAAACATTCGTAGTTTGCGGAGTAATTTCGATTTATTAGCTGGTAATATAGAAACCTCTGAAAACAAGCCCGACTTGATATTTGTTTCGGAAATTTGGATATTTTCATATGAAATTGAAGATTTTAGCTTACCAAATTACAAGTTTTTGGCTAGTGCCAATGATTCGTATGCTGCTGGTGGGGTCGGAGTTTTTGTGCGTGACTCGTATGGATGTGAGTTCAAAACTTATAGTCTGACAAGTGCGGATATTATGAAAATTACTGTTTGTCTATGTGATGAAATGTTTAGTTTTATTAATGTATATAGATTGCACTGTAAATCAGTTCAAGTGTTTATTGATGAATTTTCAGTTTTTCTAAATAATGAGAGAGCTCCTAACCTAATAATTTTAGGTGATATGAATTTGGACCTTCTTAATTTTAGCCCTACCATAGATGCATACAATGTTTTGATTTCTGAACACGGTCTAACCTCTTTTGTGAATGAATCCACAAGACCAGTTGCAGGTACCTGCCTGGACCATATTTTTGGCCGCTTTTCAAAGATTAATCAATATGATTGTGCTGGAATAGTCTTTGACCTTCAAATTTCTGATCATTGCATGACAGGTATTGTGTTTAAGATGTTGAAAAACGTTGAGCAAAATAAATTGAATACTGAATATACCCAAACTAAAATTAACTTTTACAAATTAAATCATGATCTACTTCTTGCAAATTGGGAGGAGGTTTATTCGGAAGATGATCCTTCAAAAGCTTATGACTTATTTCTGAAAGGTTTTAAAGATCTAATACGGAAGTCTACATTCTGTGTCATTAAAAAAAGGTCACGTTCACAACTAAGATTAAAACCTTGGATGAACAATTCTCTTGTTAAAATTATAAATTTCAAACATAGATTACATAAAAAGTGTCGAGCACATCCACTTAACACCAACTTAAAATTGCGTTTTAAAAAAATTTGCAAGAAAGTTAAAAAAGAAATCCGTTCAAGTCGTGACAATTTTTACAACAACAAAATTAGAAACGCAAAAGGTAACCTAAGAGAAGAATGGAAAGTCATAAACGGTATTATAAATAGAAAACAAAAAAACCAGTCCACTTCAATGACAGTTGAGAATGGTACCTCAAGTATTTCCGATTCCAGAGAAATTGCTAACTTATTCATTAGATACTTTACCAATGTTGGCCAAAATTCTCTTCCTTGTGACATACCTTTCTCTTGCGAATGCTGCAATAGCTATAGTTCTTCAAATGAGTTTCGTAGTGGAAGTAGTTTCTATTTTGAAATGATAACTGGTTTTGAAGTTTTAAAAACCATAAATTCCCTTAAAAATTCAAACTCTGTGGGTGTTGATGGAATTTCGAATGTTGTGTTGAAAAAAACTGCCTTAAATATAGTAGATATAATGTCGCATATTTTTAATAAAAGTGTCTTATCAGGAATCTTCCCTGATGAGCTGAAATCAGCTTTTGTAATACCTGTTTTTAAAAAAGGCAACAAAAAAGACATTAAAAACTATAGACCTATTTCGTTATTGTCATCAATCTCTAAAGTTTTTGAAAAAATTATAAAAATGAGAATTCTGCGTTTTCTATCAAATTTGAATTTCTTTAGTCCCCTTCAGTTTGGATTTAGGTCAGGTTTGTCAACAGAAGATGCTTTGTTAAACTTTTGTTGCTTAATTCAACAAGGTGTGGATAAAAAAATGAAATGTGCTGCTCTTTTTGTCGACATCACGAAAGCATTCGATATGGTTAATCATAGAATTCTTCTGAATAAGCTTTATGAAGTTGGCTTTCGTGGATTCATTTACAATTGGTTTGAATCTTACCTTAGCAATCGAAATCAAAGAGTCAAAGTCTATAATGCATTGAGTGATTCTATGTGTGTTAATTTAGGTGTCCCACAAGGATCAGTCCTTGGGCCCATCCTTTTCTTGATATATATAAATTCTCTTTTTGACCTACCCTTTCTGGGGATAGTGAATGCTTTTGCTGATGATATTGCGATTGGATATAATGCAATGAACCCATTGAATTTAGTTGCTGATATCAATCATGATGTCCACTTATTAAGGTTATGGTTCGCGGACCATAAACTAATTGTTAGTAACAAAACCAAATTGATGCTGTTCAGTCCTGATTCAAATACCCAAACTGATATAAAAGTAGTGTTTCATGCTCCGCATTGTTCCAGTTTTAGCCTGTTCAATAACAATTGCTTAAGATCTTCTTTACTACGTAGTTATTATCCCGAAGCAACATGCAGTAGTATGTGCTTTAATGTTGAAATTGTAAAAGATTTCAAATATCTAGGTGTTACAATTGATCAACACTTGAAGTGGGCTGAGCACGTATTGAACCTTAAGCAATACTTCCTTTCCACAATAAGATGTTTTTACCGCCTAAGACAGTTCTGTTCAAATTCTACGTTAAAGAACACCTATTACGGAATATTTCACTCAAAACTACAATATGGCATTTGTTGTTGGGGAGGTGCTTATCTAAACAAAATTCAACAATTAACGATCCTACAAAAGTGTGTTGTAAGAAAGATATGCAACGCTTCTCGATTAGCTCACTCTTTAGAATTATTTAGACAAACGAAAATTCTACCAGTAAGACAGTTGTTTTATTTCAAAGTTTTAAAAATATTTTTTATGAGAGGTGGTTATTTGGAAAGCCCTATAACAGACTTTTATAACTTATGAAGAAATGCTACCACTGTTTCAATATTACCTTTCCGGACTACTCTTTTTAGAAACTCATACACGATCGTTTCTCGCAAATTGTACAACCGACTCCCAATCGAGATACGAAACATTAGAAACTTGTCACCTTTTTTAAAATCCTTAAAATCATGGCTTTTCAACTTTAATACTTATGACATCGAATTGTAATCACTACTAAGATCTCTACTGAGTTTTTTTTTGTATTTATACTTCTTTTAAACTTCAAATGATGAAAGTAATGTTATTTGTTAATTGTATATTATTATTGTTTAACTTTCTTTTATCTAACGTTTATTTTTGTAGTCACCCCACAGTAAGATAAATTTTTGTTAATGTGGCATTATCTCAATTTTATATAAATTTAAATGCTACAAACTATTCTCTTAAATTATTGTAAAAACAAATTATGTATGTATTTATTTATCATAGATATAAGTTATTAAAAAATTGTTAGGAGAATAAGAACTCAATAAAATTCAAAAAAAAAAATTCTAATTATTTGCAAATCTACTACAGTTTGGTGTTTCATGTGCCATCCCTGGTGGATACGAATTCTGTGATCTATTCCATTTGGGTTGCTGTCTATTTGTCATTGACAGTTTGATTTCTCTGACCTCTCCAAAGTTAAGATCACCAAACATATTTTGTAGTTCAGTTTCTCCATTAGTATCTTTATATTTTAGGTTATTGGTATCATCTAAATAAAACATTTTATCACGAATAATTAAAGTGTTATTTTTTATCTGTACTGCATCTGTTGTTTTTGTTCTGGTCACCTTGCGATAACCCAGGAGGATTCGACGTTTAAGTTGAGCTTGTTTGCTAAGATCACGTTGAATAAATACACCTGTGCCTTTAAGCTTAGAAGAGTTCTTCAACATTTTGCTTGCAGTTTCGTTCGATCCTGTGTTAAACTTGAGCTTAATTATTTTGCTATTTTCGCTTATTTTTGTGGCCTCTGGCATGTGAAGATTTTGATTGTCCAGCAAAAGTTTTGTTATTGATTGGACACGTTCCTGAGGATTAACACATGCGGGATCATTTGGAATAGAGAAAATAATGTTCTTTCCTTTTATTTCTCGACTTTGATGCTCCAGTTCCTCCTCCAGTAGTCGACAACGGTTTTCAAAGTGATGGACCCTTTCTGTCAATTCGTGATTTTGCTGGCGCAAAAGGCTCAGCTCTTTGTTTACATTGTTGATGTCTTCTTTCGTGGCCAAATTGGCAATAGCAATGGGGAGTTCTTTTTGGAGTGACTTATCAATAATTGATTTAATTTGTTCAAAATCTGATTGTGACATAGACATGTTATTGTGGTGTTTAAATGTTTTTGACTTTCTTTTGTTTTTCAATGCCAAACTTGAATTTTCTTCCGGTGAAGTTTCTCCTACTTTTCTTTTACTAGTCATGTGACGAAATAGCGAAAAGTTTTCTTTCTTCTGCGGCTTATAACTAATTTTACCTGGTGGTTTTATTGATTCGATTTGATAAACTGTTTAATTTGTTCAAGTATAAGTTCGTTTTAAATTTTATTTCTAGGTTTAACACACTTAAAATTGAAAATATTCACGAGCGATTTTGAATGTATACTATTCACTTTTACAGCAGAGTTGCCAACCTCTTCGGAAAGTATTCACTTGGGAAAAAATGACAGTTCTGATTCTGAAAAACTCCAATGTTTGATCCTTGGGGATTAACAATTTAAATTTAAAAAAAAATCAAATTTGCTCTAGCATATAATATAATTTCACCACCCCTGTGCCTTTAAATTGCTGCTTATTGTGATGCAGTTTCTGTTTTAACCCTAGAATTACAATTTGTTAAATATTTCTTACTTTAAGACAAGCTGGACCATTTCGGATGGGTGGCCCAAGGCTATTTGTTTTTATCGAAAGGTCCGCCCAAAACTGTTAAATATTTGCTTTGAGTTTTCCACTCTTCCTATGGCCCCTTGCTACTTCCAAATTTTCTTCCAATGCACAAACCAATGCCTCAAATTAAGAACGATTTATTATTTTACTAAATATGAACGCATTAAAAGCGTTGAGTCCAAATAAATAAACCAATAAGAGGCAGTACACTCATCCTGAAAAACTTTTTGCTGCGGCTGAGAATCAAACTTCAGACCTTCCGCATGACAGTTTAACCCACTAATCATTGTGCCAAGAGGTACCAATTTACTAACATTAACTTTTTGTCCATTTTTATCGAAAAAAAAACAAGTGTCGTTTAGAAATTTTAGCACGAGTAATAAAGTACACAAATACGACTTCAAGTAAATCGAATACGAGATTCGGAATAACGATAAAATAGAATAGTCGTATGCGATGTTTTGCGTTTCCCGATATTAGTACAAGTGCGAAGTCGAATGTTAGACTCCTGGAATACCAACATACGACTATAGTCGAATACGAGTCATAAATACGAGTTTCAGAATACGGGTGATTAATATTTCTCTCAAAACGGATTCCACAAGATCGTTCATGAGCAAGTGCCTTTATTGAATCGGATTGTTGTGTTTTCCTAGACTGGCCACAAATTATCGATACATCAACACCAGATGTTAAAGAAATTTCACAAAGTATTCTAACAACAATCAATGAACTATCGAGAATTTTGTGAGCCACTTAAATTGAAATTCATCAATTGGGCATCGAAACTCACTACGCACAAAGAGCTTTTTTTTAATTAAGGGAGAAGAATGAAATCTAATTCGATATCGACATTTCTTCGGAATTCTATCAGACAAAAGTAGTTATTATGCAACATATTTTTTAATTGCGATATGAAATCATCGCATTTCTTCTTCTACATTGAACCTTCATTCTTTTCTCCGGTTTTCTACAAATCTCTTAATAATTATTCTTAAGCTCTGGGATCACTGAAATTTGTCTGTCAATATTAGAAATTGCACCAAAACTGATCATTTTTATTGCAAACATTTTTGAACCAAATGAAGGTTTAGGCACAAATATTTTGAAAAGGTTATATGAAAAATACATTTTTTTGTTAAATTAGCGAAGTCAAATTAAGAAGGTCAACAAAATTGAAAATTTCGAAATGATTATACCATGTTTTTTTTGTAAGAAATTTTGGAAACAAATTATTTCCTCCTCTCGAACAGGCTTAGGCTACGCCAACTTCCAAGAATACTAGTTTTCTCCTGAAGTATTGTTCAATACAAAATATGTGGCGATTGTTTTTTGTGATATCATAAAAAGAATATTAGACATTGCCCATAATGTATGTGAACATTCTAAGTGTGTATGACGACCAAATCACGTTTTCCAAAATGTCAAATTTCAAGGGCTCATGGCGTCCCGACAACCTAGACTTAAAATAAAAAAATTGGTGCCATGGAAAGTTGTTGAAAACCCAGGCCTATAGTGACTAATAACTCTGAACCATTCCTGTGTGTTTTTGTGCACTTTTGTATGCCCAAAGAAAGCATTTGTGACTTCCTCGAAAGAGGCATTATCCCTGAAAAACGAATTCTTTGCTTTTAGTAAAGTTGACTTTAATTTTTCTTAGACTTACAGATATGAAAAAATCAGCCTTCCTATATTTAGTTCGTCATCTATCTATAGGAAGATTCACTTGAGTTCGATTGCTCGCCTTGCAGAAGAACTTGGTTTTCACAGGATTTCAACTTGGCGAATTTCGCGTCGGAACTTGGGCCTACACCCGTGCAAGATCCATCTAAACCAGTAGCTCAAAGTTCATGAAAATAGACAACGCTGATGTTTGTTTGCTGAATGGGCCTTGGAGCTTTTGGAAGAGAGTGCCTTTTTTGGCCGAAAATTATCAGCGATGAGGCGCATTTTTGGATGAATGGCTGTGTTAACAAGCACAAGCAATATTCCAACCCACACGAGGTTTACCAAATGATAATCCATCCTCAAAAGGTTAGTGAGGCAGGTCGATGATAACAAATTTCTTATGGCCCAAAATGGTTCACTGCGCTGTGCCACACAGCTGACGCCACGATTGACATTCTTCATGAACGATTAAAGGGTAAGGTTATCTCTCGCAGAGGTGACGTCAATTGGACACCAAGGTCATCTGATTTGAACCGATTTATACTACCTTAATTATTCCATATATAATGGCATAAATGTGATAGCACTACTGATTTTAGAGAAGACACAAAGTGTAACGTTGGCTTCATATTTGAGGTGGTAGCCATGACAAGATAATTTGGAATGACAAGTAACAAACATAAAGGGTGGTTAAATTTTATGGGCCGATGCTGAATGTGAACCACACCTAAACGTCAAGTTTTTTTCTGCATTTCATTTGACATTTCTCAATTTCAGACTAACTCAATTTGAACCATGGAAAGATACACAATCGAGCAACGCGTTAAAGTTATTCAGGCTTATTATGGAAATGGGTGTTCAAATCAAAATGCATATTGTGCACTTCGTGATTTTTGCAGGTTAATTTAATCGTCCAAATGTGCGTACAATCGGAAAAATCATGCAAAAATTTGAGCAAACCTGGTCTGTAGGAGATGTGAAAACACCAGTGCATGCTCGTACAGCTCGTACTGCAGAAAATATTGCTGCTGTTCGCGATAGTGTGGCTGAAGAGCCGTCCACCTCTCACGCTCGTCGTTGATGAACCTTATGCATAAAGACTTGCATTTACACGCTTACAAGGTGCAATTGACTCAAGAACTCAAGCATCGTCAATCGTCAGAATGGTGGCAAGAAATGGCAATAGTGGATGATCAATTTTCGAAGAAAATCATCTTCAGTGATGAGGCACATTTTCACCTCAGTGAATTCGTCAATACTCGTAAGCAGGCAATTCTGCATTTGGGCAAATGATAACCCAAGAGTGATTGTCGAAAAACAAATGCACCCACAAAGAGTGACTATTTGGTGCGGTTTATGGGCTGGCGGCATCATCGGGCCGTATTTTTTCCAAAATGAAGCCGATCAGGCAGTTACTGTGAATGGTGTTCGCTATCGTGAGATGATAACGAACTTTTATGGCCCGAATTGGAAGATATGGATGTGGACGATATGTGGTTTCAACAGGACGGTGCCACTTACCACACAGCTAGCGAAACAATGGCTCTTTTGCGCGACAAATTCAATGGCCGAGTTATCTCACGTGGTGGCGATGTCAATTGGCCGCCAAGATCATGTGATTTGACACCGTTGGACTTCTTTCTTTGGGATTATTTGAAAGAAAAGGTGTAAGTCGATAAGCCAGCAACAATTCAAGAGCTAAAGGATGAGATAATTCGGCACATTAACGTCGCGGCGGTCATTTGGCCTATATTTTGTTCCATACATAATTGAACCATACCATATTAGCATAATAAAAATAAATGACAATAATGTCCTAAATAATTTGTGTTTTATTCAAAATCAACATCAGCCCTTAAAATTTAACCACCCTTTATCAGGCAGCACTCTTTACAATTAAAATGAATGAGAGAAGAAGGAAGAAAACTGTCAGACAAATCTGTATGTAGGCTTAATGAGTGTGGAGACTTTTAAATTTGGAGCCATCGACTGTGCGCCACAGATTTGTAATAGTTGATCGTTGGTCCTAGTAGTCCCTTTTTCCTGTTATATGTACATGTGCCTATTAAATAAAATACCGCACACACAGCTTGTTTTATTCCATTTCAACATCTACTATCTCTACCTCTACCCTTATTGAAAAACCCTTTATCAACCAATGGGAGACTTTTGAGTAAAATTCCACACATAAAGGCCGTTGTTTAAGTTTAAGTGATACTTGAGGATGCTGATAATCGTTAAGTTAGGCAATGCAAGTAAAATCTTTTTAAGTTTTTTTCCAAACTGGTTCCTTGAAACAAGCCTTTAAATTATTTGCCTTTTCAATTATGTACATACTTCATCGTTAGATAAAAACTATTTGCGTTTTGGATGAATCGTGGCTTTCAAATCAAAAATAACTGTTTTGCAGGAGTAAAATTGCAACCGTCAATCAAAACAAACTCGATTTTAAGCCCCAAGTTACCCATAATCATAATCTATCTCCCCTATCCAAATTCGAACTCTAATCAAAGTTTGACTGCACACAAAAGACTCCATCACCATGCAAATTCTCCTGACTCTCTTCGCTATAGACTCTGTTTCTGCTGTTTGTATCAGATGGATTAACCAGCTGAGCTGACATCAACATCAACAAACTCGATGCCATAACAAATTTATGTGCACCGTCTCCGAAATTTTGAAGCAAAAACAAAAAACTTATCCGAAAACAATCATAGTCTGATGCACATCGCGACATCACATCCATAGAGTGGTTAACGGTATCTGTGATATCGAAAAAGCATAGAAAAGAAAAATGGCCGAAGAAAAACTTTTGATTATCCGAGCGTAATAAACTTGTTTGCTGAATTGTTGTGGTAACTTGCAGTTGCAGCAACAAGGAATTCACTTCACTTCACTTCAATTTATGTTTTATTTGTTTTTGCTTTTGCTTTTGTTTTGTCGTTTTTGCTTTCTTCTAGTGAACGAGCGGTTGTCGGATTGGCGGTGGTGCGCAATGTGACGGCAGCGGTCGGCGCAACGGTGCACGTAGTTCAATGTTAACGAACTAGGAAAATGACTTTCACTGCTACAATGCCACCGCGTTAAATCCGTTAGAAGAGAAATGGAAAAACTGAAACCGAAATCACCTAAATTACCTTTGTTCGCGATGACGGCAATTGCTGTCTGTTTTCAGCGAGTTGGGACGAGACGGCACGCAACGCGGGAGACTCCGGATTGCTGATGTTATGGCAATCGCTAGTCCGATGTTATATAAAAGTGGTGCGCGCGGTAGCACAACACTGCCAAAGTCTCCGAGCTTGTTTTTCCCCATTCTTCAGCCATATTGGCAGCAAGAGTTATTGAACTGGCAACCACGGAAAGATCTTGCGGCAATTGCAGTTGTTGTTGTTGTTGTGCAGCAATTAACACCACAAATGCATAATTAGTGTAAAAAAAAATGTAATCCGAGATGATTGCTAGCATGAGATAGAGTTCGATGAACCAAAACTTGATATCAGACCATTGACATGAGCTCAATTGACAGTAGATTTTTTGACATGTACGAGTACCATTTCGGCCAAGGTCGAAGAAAGTGGAGACTGCAACACAATTTAATAATAATAATAAAAATAAACGAACCTTTTTTTTTTGGTGTTCATTGAAAACCCAAATTGACGGCCAAGAGCATGGCGGCGATTAACCAGTGTTATTCATAATTTTAACATTGGATTTTGATGGTCAACCTTGAGTTCATTAACAAATCAAATTTTCGTTCGTGTTTATGTAATAAAACGTGAAGACTAAACATTTACGAACTACACGTGACTTCAACGCTTAATGCAGGTTTCGAGGCATTTTGTTTGCGCAAGGTTTGGAATCTTTTTTTTTTTGACATAGGGTTAATCCACTCATTGAATTTTTATAACTTAAGCTTAATTGTAAAAATGTGGTTATTGAAAATCGGGGTTTTTAGGGCTTCTATTGCTTCGAAAATGTTGGATTGCATAAAATCTAGTATTGACACAATAAACATTAAGCTTGGGTTCGAAAATTTCTAAATATAAATTCAGGTTTATTCATAGAGAGAAACTTCTTAAACAGTCGGACTTTGATCAAACTTATTAATATCGTTTATAGGGATGGCTAGTGTAAATCTATAGATGCGTCAAGTAGGTTTTAAAATCAATAAATCGTGTGTGAAATTATTCAACCATTAGGGAAGGACTAGCTTTCTACGAAATTTTCTGTCCAAAAGTTTGCCTTTTTCAATGCTTCACAAAGAAAATATACTGCTTGAATCCTACCATTGTGAACGGAAAAAAATATCGATAAAATGTCTTCAAAGGGAGCTCTGGAAGAAGTCAATTCTGGCAAGAAAATTTTCCATAACTTTTCGACACATATTGAACAATAATTCTGGCATAACTTGTTTCATTTAGTTTCTCAGTTTTCTTTGTTAGGCTAGGACCGCACTTGCGATTTTTCGTCGGGGCGATTAAACTATTGTCATGCACGCACTTATGATTTTTTTGCACACTACTTTTTATGTGAGTGCACGCATTTACTACAAATAAGTAGCGACAGAAAAATCGCTTGAAAAAAATGGAACTTGTTTCATTTTTATAATCGTTACGATTTTTAAGTCGCATATGCGTGCATTTGCATTTAACGCCATGTGTCTTATTCCTTGCGGCTAAGAAATCGTGGATTAAAAATTACAAGTGCGTGTATAACAATTTTTGGTTGCGACTACGATTTTTAAGTCGTAGCAATTTAAATTGCAAATGTGAGCATATCCATTTGAGTGCATTTGTTTCATTTTAACTTACGACAATCGCATCGCGTGAAAAATGAAACAAGTTGCGACCTTTAAATCGTCACGATTTGTTGGTATCAAGTGCGTTAATTCTCATATAAAATCATGTGTTATATTTTCGCGATTAAAAAACCGTGCGATTGAAATCGCAAGTGCGTTCCTAGCCTTAAGTTTGTTTGTTTAAGTTCAATATGAGACTACTTTACCATCACTAAGCTTTTATCTTTCTGTAGTTAACGTGGGGTAAATAGATACAAGAGGAATTGTCAGAAGACAGGACTGACTGTGAGACTTATATTAATATTTTTGTTTTTAAAGCAATATTTGCAATATTTGCTTTTAAAGCACCAAAACTTTGAGGATTGTTTGAATAAACACGATCTTTTGCACAACTCGGCAGTAGAAAGAAATCGAACGGTGAAAAACCCCATAATCTCGGTGACCAATTTACATAATCAAAACGCGATTTTTAGAATAGGCCCAGAAGCGGTCGTGTTTTTTTAGATTTAAAATCCACCTTGTTGAAATCACATCTCTTCTACTTCCATATTTTCGATTTCAGGGAAAAATATTCCCTTAAAATTTGGCTATTTCGATAAGGGTCGGAGGTGACGGTTACATTTTTCTTATTTTCAAGGAAATATGAACCTTTGGCAAAACCAGAACAAATTGAAGTAACATTTTGTTGATCAAATGCTGTTTCAACCAATAAATTTTGATTTTCTATACTCTTAAATTGAAAACTTTAAACTAAATAAATGTGTACATTCTCGGACGACAGTTCATTTTGACGTTTGTGATAAAAACAGAGATGTCAAATCCATAATTGGATGACCCTATACTATAATTTAAGTTGTAAAGGGTGTGGTTTTTAGAGGTGGAGAACTTTAATGCGAAATAAAATATAAAAGAATTACCCCTGTTCTGATTTTCGTTTACGAAAGTAATACTTTCGTTTTCATTTCGTTTCGATTTTGTCTGGAGAATTTGAATTCGTAAATCTAAAAATATATGTAAGTATTCTTAAAAATATATCTTTAAAAAATATTTTTTTGTTTTTACGAAGGGGAAGACACATGTGTAACAGAAAACCTGTCTGAATGTTGGTACCACTGCAAGGTAAATTTGTACGAAATTAAGAACGTCGTAACGAATTCAATTCGGAACGAAAATCAGAACAGGGGTGAATGTTTTTAATGATTTCGGACATGTGGCTGCCAAGGCTGGCACATATGTATGTATGCACATGGTGTAATCTTGAGGTTCAATTTTCAGACACTCTTCACAGTAAATCATGCTGTATTTTGACAACTACGCTACGAATGTTAACTTTCAAGTTGTTTGTCTGTATGTACGACGACGTCTTGCGAGATGTGTATTATCGTTCAGAGTAAACTCATTTCGACAACGATCCATATTTTCCCAAATTAATCACTCTGATACAATGCACGTAACTCCAAATTTGATTCTCGAATTGAATCAGCTTTTTAAATAATTTTGAAGAATTTACAAACGTTACTGCGGTGCGGCGGAACGTGAGTACATTCAAGAATAATACCCAAACAAAAGTAACCTTAAAACAACAGAGAGCTTTCAAATCCGCTGTCACTGAAAACAGTGTTGCCAACTTAAAGCTATCCGCCCCTAAATATACCCTTTTCAATTGTTACACGCCGAGTTCAGATAGATAAGTCCACGGACAGATAAATCTTTTATTGTTTTTTTTTCAACTACTTGAGATTTAAACAAATTATATTTTATGGTCACATAAAAAATCATTCATTTATATAAACATAACTTTTCACTTGAAAAAAATTATTTAAATCAAAATTTGCTGAATTAAATTACTCACCATAAAACAACACCCATTTACAACAAAAAAAGGGTTTTATATGATAACATACATACGTGCAGTTTGGACAAGAAAGCATTCGTGCAGTCTATTCAAGATTGTTCCGCTGTTATAGCCACTGAAGTGGTTGGACCCCTCGTCGAAATCCTCATCTTGGTGAGTGTAATTTTTTTTTCAGTCCAAGTTCTTTAAATTTGAGCCATATTTTACTTTTATTTTGCTCATTCTAATTTTTGAAAACAAATAATTTCTATGCAAAAAAAAGCAAAGTTCCCATGAATTTTCACTTTGCAAATTTTCAGACTTTCTTAAAAAGAAAATTTTGCAATTGTTATCGTGTTTTGTAAAGTTGCAAAGTGCGTGTATGCACATTGTATAGTTATAGTTATAATGGATTAAAGGGTTAAAACAATTTAAGAGATTCAGCCATCAAAAATAAATTAAAAGTTCAAGAAAATGCAATCAAATATTCGGTGTAATTTTATAGATTAGACTAAAAAAACAGAGCTAACGTTAAACAAATTGTAACAAAAGTAAATCCTTCACAGTGAGGTATCGAAAATTCTCTAAAAAACATCCGGGGGAAATAGCTGAAAACTGCACTATTTATTGTAAAAAGTACTTTTTCCGAAATAAAAAGTCCGACGATTCACAGAATTTTGTAAGTTTACGTTTAAAGAATCAAAAGAAATCATTAATACAGGGTGTGTTTTCTGTTCCAAGTCAATTTTATTTGGTTGGAGTGTTTGCAGAATGTCCGGGTATCTCTATTTTTGATCCCTTTAAATTTGAACCAACAAGGAACTATTAAACTCCTTATAGGCTTACCCCATCTCATTTTGAAGCCTTAAAAAATAATTTTTCTACAAATAATGAGGAAATTCGGGAAAGTCGATGAGTAATTAAATAATGGTTTTCTTACGCTTTGTAGATATTGGTTTCCAAAGTGGTATTGTCGAAGATTTCAGCATTAAGAGTAATTGTAGAAGTTGCAGACAAATAGTAAATAAAAAAGAGGATTCGATTAAATTTAGAGAAATGAAATTGCGCTACTTTTGTTAAACCAAAGCCGTTAACTTTGTTCAATATATATATATACATACATATATTTGTACACAAAGAACCTAGTGAAAAAAAATTATGAAGAGGAACTTCAATTTCACGTGATGCAAGTATTTCTCCCAAGAGTTTTAATTTCTTTGTGAAAACTAAATTTTATAAATAAATAAATTTGGTGGTGCAACAGCTCGGAGTGAACCAGGACCTAGTGACTTACAACTCTCAACCATTCCTGTGTGCGTGTTACCAGGAACGGAAGGGACCTACAATTTTCTGCCGATTCCGAACGGCTAATGAGCAGAACTTTCCCTGACAAGAGATACTCTTGGAGGATTTGTCAATTCATCGCAAGAGGCAGTACACCCTGAAAAAACTTTCTTACAGCGGCTGAGAATCGAACTCGAGACCTTCCGCATGACAGTCCAACGCACTAACCATTATGCCAAGAGGTACCAATGTACTTACATTAACTTTTTGGCCATTTTTATCAAAAAAAAAACAAGTCTCGTTTAGAAAATTTAACACGAGTAATAAAGTACGCAAATACGACTTCAAGTAAATCGAATACGAGATCCGGAATAACGATAAAATATGGATAGTCGTATGCGATGTTTTGCGTTTCCCAATATTTGTACAAGTGAAGTCGAATGTACGACTCCTGGAATACCAACATACGACTATAGTCGAATACGAGTCATAAATACGAGTTTCAGAATATGGGTGAATGTCTTTTTGTTTGCCTTAAAAACTGGTAATTGAGACTTCTCTAGTAAAACTTTATTTTCTTCAAGTTCTTTTACCAAAAACTCAAAATTATTATTATTATTATTTTATTATTTATTATTGATCAAAATTATTGTTTATAATTAAACTTTCGTTTTCACTTTCAGAAGACATTTTTTCTTTTTCTATTTCGACTCACCGAAGCTACAGTTCAAAGAAGTTTATACAAAGAGCTTTGAGAACGTTCTCATATCCATCGAGTCAAAACTGTAGAGAGCAAACTCGTTTTTTTGAATATGAAACTGAGTCCGAGTTCCATTCTGCGCGATAGATCTCACATGCGAGTTCAAGCTCGTCAGCTCTGACACTGAGAACTTTCTCATCTTTTAATATATGACCCAATCTCTAGACTTCAACTCAAAATAAAACTTGCTTGTGTCAATGTTACAGATAGTAATGCCTTTTGGAAGGTCGATAACCATGAAATTTTTGGAAATCGGATAAATTCGATTTATCATCTTTATATTACTGTTATTTCCAACATGGGACATGCAACTTAATATAAGTGTAAGGTTCTAGAACGCAACTAATTCTTATGATAATAATTTTTCAACTAACTTTGCTCAACTTTGTTATATTTAAAGGTAGATCCTTATCGTGCTACTATTTTTACTATTTTGAACCCTCAATTTTTTGAAAATTTGAGTAAATTGGAAAATATCGACTCGAAAATATTTTGTATTTTTTTTTTATTTTGACCACAGCTTTATAATTTATTGTATTTTGCTATTATTTTTAATGATTTTCTTAATTTTTTTTTTTAAATACAATTTTCGTAGTTCCAAGCAGCTTGAAGGTAAGTATGTGGAGTACAGTTGGGCATTTTATTTCATTTAATCTATCAAAATTAGGAGCATTCCGCAGTTAGGTCCCGTGGATAATCTGTCCACGAAGTCACAAGTGGGACCTCAAACTTCAACTTCCCATCTAAATATTCAAAATAATTTTCTTTCATTTGAAACATGCCTAGTTCAGCACCACCGTTCTGCATAGTCAGTATATAGAAAAATAAGTAATTGCAGTTATAGATAATACTAATTGTAAAAAACATGAAACAAATATGCAATTAAATGAAATGAACATTGAATGAAGTAAGTACACAAATATGCAAATTAATATGCACAGTAGCAATATGAATTATGATAACATACACCCTCCCAACTACAAGAGTTTAATTAATTTTACTATATGTTCATTTAAAATGGGCAGTTGAACGTCAATATGGAATCAATCTGACATAAATGAACTTAAGAAAATAAGACAAACATTCTGAGTATTTCTGAGTATTTGTATCTCAATCTGAACAAATCAATGTCAATAGCTCTCCGATGTGTTCTGCCCTCACAACTTGTCTTGATGTCTCGACACGATTCTGTTTTAAAATTTAAATTAATACGTTACGTTAAATTGCTATAATTATGTAAGGCAATAATAATGTACATTACAGTGGCATAGCAAGACAATGTGAGGCCCCAGAACACTGTTGTTCTATTTTTTTTAATAGATTCAATTTTTAGAATTTTGAATTCTCATTGACATTTTTCATTTTTTTAAATATTTTGTTCTTGAAAAGAGAAACATTATTTTTAAAAAGCTTTGTTGACTCGTATTAGGAAAACATTTCAGTACTTATTATTCATAAGAGTGTCGTCAAGGGGTCCTTCATTACTTAATATTTATTTTTATATTATATGTAAGTTTTAGTAAAAATTGAAGAATAATAACCTAGAACCATCATTTGGAAGCCATTATATATGAATTAAAGAATCAAATTGTGAAAAAAATTACAAGCGTATTGAACACTTTTGTTCAAAAAATTATAGGAATCAACCTTCCGAAACAGAACTTAAGTTAAATTCATAAGAAATAAATATTTTAAAGAAGTTCTTTGACCACATGAATATAAAACCCAAAACCAGTATTATTTCCTCGAATGAATAGAAGTTAAAAATTTTAACATTAAAAACACTGATTTGGCATTATATCTTCAAGTGAAATTTAAAGGAATATCATCCATTAGATTATTTAAAAAACCAAAGCAAGTTTATGACGCCACCTTGATTTGAGAGCCCTTAACTGCGCCATGTATTGCCACTTTATTGAGTCGTCGCTTGTAATAATTCTGTTAGATACAAACAGCTTAATAATGAAAAAAAAAATAAAAGAAAATAATAAAATACAATTATTACAGTAAAGAATAAAAAGTAAATACAACAAAAACAAAAATCACCGCACACAATTAATATTCATCGATTCAGAAACAACTTTCTGGCATAACTCGCGTTCTATACCGGCCGTCCGTCGGCCACCACCGTTACCGTCACCGGCCGGTCAGGTATTTAAACAACAATATTTTAACAGATTCCGAGTTTTCCGGCATTAATCGAATTTTAATTAAACAAAAAAAAAAATACATTAGCTCACTACAAAAGTAATTGGATAGGCAAACAAAAACTTAATTGTTTGATCATACCACGATAAAATAATAATCATTCAAGGATTAATTATAATTTAATTATTTTTTTTTATATTTTGTTAATCTGAAGGTGTTTGCTTTTTGCCAATAGAATATAATACGCCCTATGTTTTGTTTTGATATAATCGACAAGTATATTTTTACGTAGATTGGAAAACAAGATGTTAGTCCACTTTTGAATAAGCTAAGGGATGTGATGGAAAAGTATACGATATTGTACTGACAGATTTGTATGTCAAGTTAAAATAGAATTGCAATTCATGGTTATATGGAATTGAAAAATAAAATCGTTCCAGAAAATTTTTAATAAGAAAAAATTAAAATGTCAAAATCGATAATTCACTCTTAACGTACAGAAATTGTGAATACTGAATTTGAGTCACTGACATTATTTCTGTCACGAAATTGGCAAAATAATTACCAAAATTAGTTCTTAGTGGCATGCATTTAATCGGAGTCAAACAACAGCACTGCCCCAACAACAGAGCTATTAGGCTGCCTTACACCAGCTACCGAATCATTTCTGTAGTATTATGTCAAGGCCTGAAGACGTTCGTTAACGATCTGATACATAGGTTCATATCATTGAAGCTTTAGGGTAAAAATACAACATCGGCAACATATTGACGTTACTCAGGATCTTCAAATTGATTTCAAGTGCACATATGATAGCATCTAAGGAAATAAGCTTTAAGGCGCAAATGATTCCGTTAGTGTATGATGGACGCTGCTTTTGATATCAAAAAAAGAATTTAGACAAGGCATGGGTGCACTGCCATGGTACTTCTTTAACATCAAACCAATTAATCAGAAAAAAATCAGCAAAACTATTTTGCATTATTCTGTCAGGATTCGTTAAGTGGTTGCCATACAATATATGATGTGTTTGGTAACCAGAAATTTTACACAAATTTTTACACAAATTTCTACAATTTCTGTAAGAACTTGAAGGAATTGATCAGTTTAACTAAACTTAGAGAAAAAATAGATTTACCTAAGAGGCATATTAACACGACACCAGTGTAGTTAGGACTAAACGTCAGTTACACTTGTCAGTTCCTTATATGATAAAAATAATGGCAGACTTTAAAAAAGTATTTACACGATGAAGCCACAGGTGTTAAATAAACGGAAACATTTATGACAACTTGTAACTCCTCTAATGACATTCCAGATATTTCTCTATTATTTTGACAGTTTAATATTTAATTCAATTTTTTAAAGTTTTATGAATTTCATTCCAAATGTCATCGTAACGCACTCAAATCTATTTTTACTTGCGACATATGTATGTAGGTACTATAGGGCAAGTTCTGCATTTGGAAAAAAAATCGAGCTCTAAATTTTGATCAAAGTTGACATTACGATGATAGCGAATGCGAAAAAAGTGGGTCCGGCAATTCCATCTGTATGTCTGTATGTCCGTACCTCGAACTACAGCCTAAACTACTGGAGGTATTTTCTTCAAACTCGGTACTTAAGGGTCTTCGGTGATTCCCTAGACCAGAAATTGAAATTTTGTTTAGCTCTAAAACTAACGGTACCCCCTATTCACCCGTAATGCATAATCTTATTTATCTCGAAAATGGTTCTAAAGATTTTGATAAAAATAAAATGCACCACTGGGTCGCACGAACTTGCTCCTATGTAATAGTCTAAGAATTTCAAAAATGAATGTTATTAGAAAAAAACTGTTCACAAGCATAAAATAAATTTTTTAAATGACTAAAACAACTTCTTTAGTAATTGGAGGTAAAAGAAGGACGCCATGTGATTCAAGCAAATATACTCGTATGTCTGTGAAAGAACAAAAATTATAAGTCTTTGTAGTGGTTTCTTTAAAAAATAAGCTTTTATGTAAAAAAATTTAAAACATTAATTAAAAAATATTGAGCTGTTTTCGAGATATTGGATTTTCCAAAAAAAAAAATAGATTTTTTTTCAAAATTCAAAAAAAAAATATTTTTCTTAAAGTTTTGAAATGCAATGTTTTTTAAACTTTTGAGAAGCTTCTCTTTAAAAAATTTCATTAAAATCCGTTATGCTGATAATGAGAAATTCAAAATTTAAAAAAATCGTTCTATGGTAGGTACAGTCAGTAATATCTTATTTTAAATTTTTTTTATTAAATTGTAAGTAGATCTTAAAAATTAATCGAAAGAAAAAAATTATAAGCGAAATTCTCGGAACCGTTTTCGAAAAAAATACGATTTTCGAAAACCATTTTTTAACATTTGTATGGAGGGTACAGTTATTTTTAGATAAAATAAATTTCTTTTTCTCATATCTTGTAGATTATATTAAAATAAATTTTATTTATCAAGTTTTAAAAAAATCGATGACGTGGTTTTCGAAATATTGAGTTTTCAAAAAAAAATTTTGAAATTTTTTTTAAAAATCTAAAAAAATATTTTTGGAAAATTTTAATTCACAATAATATTCAAACTATTGGGGTCCTTTAACAGAAAAAAATGATCAAAATCCGTCGCACCGTTTTTGAGAAAATCAAAAACAAAAAAAATGGTTCCAAGTGGGGTACCCTTAATAACAATTTTTTGGAACATTTTTTTCAACCATTACCTAGTTTTAATTCAATGAAATTTTTTGAATTTTTTTTAAGAAAATCTGTGGGACAGTTTTTGAGAAAAAAAAATATTTATAAATTAAATTTAAAATTATTTCCTAAAATCTAAATTACTATGCATTTAAAATTGGCATCCCAAATTTTATTCTAGAAAAATTTTAAAGAAATCTATATATGTATATAAAAATCAATGCCACTTTTCGTTGTGTTTTTATAACTCAAGAACGGGCTCACCTATCCGAACCAAATGTTTAGGCTTTGTTCGGACTATGTAGTAGATGGTTTATGTGTAGTTTGCACAAAATCGGTCGAGCGGTTCTTCATTTATCACATTTTTTGTAACAAATGAATTCAATAAATGTCGGATCATTTTGTTAGTGGAGATTTTGCTGTCAAATTGAAACTTTTTTCATATATGGATTGTGCTGTCAAATTGAATCGTTCAAATGTACTATGTATATGTGTGCGTGTACTTTTCTCAGTTTTTTAGCGATACTGATACACCACTATTAATGTAGCAATTTGTTTTTAATTTGATTTATTCTTTTTTATATGAAGGAATAATGCCACGAGCCGGGCGAGCAAATATATGTCGGCGAACGCGTAATGCAAATGATGTGGCATTACTAAGACGATCACAGACTGCAGATGAACGCGCACATGCTAATGCATCGCAGCGTGAACGTAATGCACGAAATAGATCTGTTCACCCTGTACCTGTACTGAATCTTGCACGGCGATCACGAATACGTCGTGCTCCTTTGGCTGAAATGATGCGTGCTGCGTTTAATTACAACAGTCAAATTAATTATAGTATGTACGGATACATTGGAATGATGGACGCAATAATGTCCACATTGTGATGCGGCTAACTTTCCAGGTGAAATGCCCGGCATCAGGGTTCGAACCTGAATCATAAAATGTCGGAGCAAATTTGAAAAAAAAGTCGAGCAAATGCAAGATTTTCGGAGTAGATTTGAAACAAAAAGAAAATCCTTACTTTTCAGGAAAATTAAAACATACATAGTATGTATGTATGTATGAACATAAAAAAATAGTATTAACAAAAAAGAAAAATAAATCACAGGTTTCATTGGAAAACTTAGTATTATTTTCAAAAATTGTTTTGTAAAAATAAACAAATTACAAATTCAGAAAGAATTTTTAACAAAGGTTTAATGGTTTTTTTCAACAATGTCATATTTGTATATAAATAAGAGAATTTGTCTGTGTGGAAAAAGTGGAGTGAATCTCGAAAAATCGAAGCGTAGGAGTAGATTTAGATTCGAACCCTGCCCGGCATGTGTTGTGCTAATGGCAAAGTGAGATTGCCAGCATTAGAAACTCCACCCAAACCATTGCATTCACTTATTTTTGGGACATTTCAAACGTTGAATCCCTTTTTGAGTCATATTGAACTATACAATTCGGCATTTCAAATAACTTCTTTTGGCGCTACTAAAATTATTAGAGATAATTTTATGCCGACGTTTAAGGTAAATACTTCAACAGGACTGTCCCATGATTATATCAATCTGAATCATAAAGTATTCGATAGTTTTAAAACTTCTGATCCAACATCTACCTAAAATTGCATACATGTTACAGATTCAGGGCCAGATTTATCATCAAGCTGGTTCGTTATTGCCATACCCCGACGCTGATAATCAATTTTTGCACACTCTAATTTAAAATTGCCATATTGAATGCACAGGTGATTGAAACTACAACTTGCAATATTTCGAGAAATTCTGCTATGGCAAAAGTTCTGCGATTAACGTCAATTATTTTATGGGATGAGTGTACAATGGCGAATAAAAAATCACTAGAAGCATTTAATCGAACAATACAAGATTTACGTGGTAATCAACAGCTTTTTGGTGGTGCTTTGATAATACTGTCAGGGGATTTTCGTCAAATATTGCCTGTCATTCCTCGATCAACTCCTGCTGATGAAATAGATGCCTGTTTGAAGTCATCAATTCTTTGGAGATATGTATGTACAAAAATTGACACTGAACATTAATATGCGTATTCACCTACAAAATGATCTAGCTGCCCATGAATTTTCAAAACAATTATTAGAAATTGGTGATGGCAAAATATAAATCGACAGTACCAACGGATTGATCGCTGTACCAAACAATTTTTGTACAATTGCGCAATCGATAGATGAATTGATTGAATGTGTTTTTCCGAATATTCTTCAGAATTACAGAAATTATGATTGGTTGAGAAAACGCGCCATTTTAGCACCCAAGAACATTCATATCAATGCCAATAATTTTCAAATTCAGGCGAAACTGCCAGTTGCCAACTGACAGTGTCATCAGTGTCATGTATCAAGATGAATTATCCAATTGAATTTTTAACTTCATTGGAACCGGCCGGTATACCACCGCATTGCTTGAATCTGAAAGTTGGTTCTTTGATTATATTGTTGCGAAATATTAATCCACCAAAACTGTGTAACGGCACCAGATTGGCAGTGAAAAAGTTATTGCCAAATTTGATTGAAGCTACCATCTTAACTGCTAAATCAAAAGGAGAAGTTTGTTTGATACCGCGTATCCCTACGATTCCAACTGATATGGAAAAACAAAAAATATTGTTTATCCAAATGTTTTGGATTAAGTTTTAAAATAGCTAGCAATTAATTTAATATTTTTTTGTTTGAATAAATGAATAATTTGATGTTACAATTAAATTGTTTTATTATTTCACTTTATACGTAGCGAAGCACGTACCGGGCCGCTAGTTTGTTATATAAAAAATTACTTTAATACATAAAACGATTTTTAAACTTTATTTGCGTAAATTCATACATTTCCGGAGATCAGACGGCAATTCCAGACATTTGAACATTTTTATCTCATTAAATCCATGTTTTATATTTATAAAATGTATTTAAAATTCCAAAGTACTTTTACATAAGAGCAAGTTTGTGCGATCCAGTCGTGCATTTTATATTTTTCAAAGTGAAAATAGAGTTTATAACTTTTCAAAGGCTTTTAACTCCATTGTCAACGCAGCCATAATCTGATGAAATTTGATTTTGTTTCCTTATAGAAAGGGAACTAACTATATAAATAACGCATCTCTATTAGTTTTCATATTCAATTCGAAGCCAGAAGCGTTGGCACAAATTACATTTCAAGGCGCCTAAAGACAAGTATTAATAATTTTTTAGTGACTCCAAATAGTCAATGCATTGGGTATTTACGTTGACCATATTATCGTAGATTAATATTTTAAACCACCTTATTTTGGCTCTAGTGAAAACAGTAAAATGAAACAATATCAACGAACACATCCTCAAATGCCTAACGCGTGTCAATCTTCACGTAAACAATATTTTCCTGCAAATCCATTGATTGTCGTTCTATTCCAGATGTTCCAAAAATGTAAAATTAGTATGTACCACTATTTTTACTGGCTAATTTATGCGGAATATTTTTTTGTTGTTCTTAATTGTGAAACATTTTCCTGCGCTGTCAATACATTTACCAATAAAAACGGCTATAATTTTAAGGACGTAAAACTAATTTTAAAAAGATATCTGAATTTTAATCGAAAAAAGGTTAAACAAAACTTTTCGAAATAATTTTGAAGTTCTTAGATGTTTTTCAAACAATGGAAGTCTTTTCGAAACTGTTTTTTGTTTTCATTCGAAAACACTGGCAGCAGTTCCAAATTCTACCTTCAGAAATTCGTTTCACAAAGAAATCCTGCTTTTCAAAATTCATATTTTTTTTTGCATTCATTTTTAGATACTGGTTTGTTCCACAATAGCTAGCTGAGTGAAGTTCTGATGAGTTATCCGATGTTTTCTTGATATGAAAACATTTTCGGGCCGAGTCCTAAGTACTTAAACAGAACGTATTATTTTATAGATTTATAATGCATTCAGGCAGGATTAATAACTCATCAGAACTCTACTTAGACGTTATGACATAAGTCAAAAGTGGAAAGAGGATAGAGAAACACCGGCTTCTAAGAAGCATTTTATTGAGGAAATAGAAATACTTCATAGCAGAAATCAATTTCGGAAGATTTAAGAAAAGGTAAAAAGAATCACACAAAGTTCCAAGACTAGTAGTAAAACTTGCAAGGACGATCAAGGAAATATAAGAGTAGAATATCAGTCAGTGCTTATGATATCGTAAAATCATTTCTTGCCAACTGTATAACTCCAAAAATTAATTGAATTGTGCCAATACATATAGACGACCGACTTAAACCAATCATTCCGTGCAACAGAACTCAACCAGATATAGATAGTTCTTTCTGACAGCCTTGGTACCCAACTGTTGAAAGCAGCAAGTCATGCCTAGTTTAGGAGTATGTCATAGTATCTCATCTACAAGACATGATCGGAGGAAGTCCTTGCCGATGCTTAAAAAAGGGGAACTTGTTAACTGTCAGTGAAGGCTTAGGCCAAAAAATACAACATCAGCAACGTATTGACAGTTCCTGGAAAAAAACTAGGGATCTTCAAATTGAACTTTTTACCGATTTCAAGGGTACGTATGATAGCATCTCTACGAAACTAGCTCGATAATGCACGATGAACGCTGCTCTAACAAGTTCAAAAAATCACACCAATACTTTTGAGGTCCAAAAAGGGTGTTAGACAAGACAATGGGGGTATATTTTAAAGAACTTCTTTAATATCGTTCTTCAAAGGTTAATGCAAAACGATCGGCCCAACACTAGAGACATAATTTTTTGAAAGTCCGTCGATATTGACTTAATTGGAAGACTTAACCTTGATGTCAATGGCACTTTTGTGGGTATTGAGAAAGAAACGAAGAAGGTCGATTTAACAGTCATTGTGGGCAAGGCCAAGTATATGTTGCCATTAATAACTTTACTACACATAACTTTTGCCAAAAATTTCGTGCTAGTGACAAAAAAAAAAACTGGGGCCAAATTACCGCTTCAGTGACGGAGTGAGTGAGTCCCATCAGTGATCGAATGAAAACGTCAAATTGCTCGACGACGTAAGCGGTAATGCCAAACTCACATAATTCAGTCACTTATTACTCGATAACTGATGCGGTTATTTGGTCCCTGTTTTCAATCTCTGCCACTTTGGGCTAGGCAGGTGTGATTTTCGAAAATTGTTAATTTCAGAATTTTGTAAAATTAAATTTTTGAAGAAGAAAATAGAATATTGACCCCAACCCAAAAACACTATAAGGCCCCTTTTAGACGATCATTTGAGCTATTAGTTAACTGTGCTTTCAGTTAAACTGATGTCTAAATTCGGATAAGTTTTCAGTTCAGTTGTCAGTTCAGTCGTCATTTCAATTTCAGTTGGCGGTGAATCAACATTTTTGAGTTCCTGTTTGTTTTTTTCAATATGTCGAAACAGAATGATAATTTGGTGATTTCATTGAAATTTATCGCACGTGTCCATGTTTGTGGAAGAAAAGTGACCCTTCTTATCACAATTCAGTTAAAAGAGAAGCAGCATAAATACACTGCCTTTTTTTAGATGAACTGACAACTGAAGGAACAACTGATCGTCTAAAAAGGGCTTAATACTTGTCCTTTTTTATATTTTATTTTTCTTAACCTATTAAAAAACTTACCTTATCGATTGATATTGTCATTGATTTTGGCAGTGTTGTTTGCATTTTTACTAGTTTTTATACTTTGTTGTTACATTTTTGCAGTCATTCAACCCATGTGATTAAATCTTCTTTTTCTGTGGAGCGGTGATGTGGTAATTTTATTCAACATCTAAAGAAAGTTTTTGTTGAATATTATTTTAATTATATTAAACATTATTGTTTTGTTTTGATTTAAATTTTAGCGGCAGTTTATTGCACTTAAATGTTGGATTTTTCTGTAAAGATAAAAGAAAGATAAAATAATTAGAAAAATGTATTTATAGATTATTTTTTAATAATTTTTTTATGATTTTTCGCTTCAAATAAGAGTATGGAGTGTTAAACTAACGATATAAGTTGAATTTAGACAGTTTGAAACTTGCGGCTCATCTCTCAGCTCATTTGCCATAAAGTTGAGTCAATATTTTTCTAAACTACTAACGTATAATTAATTTTTGAAAATTTTCTCAGGCACAAAAAAATCAATGCCTGTGATTTAACTGAACAAATAATGCTAATAAAGTGTTTTTTAATCGGAGTAGATTTTAGAAGTTGTTTTGGTGACATCTGTCAAATCTATTCTTTATTATTCAGTTACTGATGCCAAATTATCATGGCAAGTTACTCGATTGAACATCATGTTCAAGTGATAAACACTTATTATCAAAATGAGCCCTTCACAGTCGACTCCTTAACGATTGGTGTTCAAATTTTAGACGACCGACCGGTTTGGTAATCAATGAACCAACTTTTATACGTCAAGAACCGTAAAATAATCCGAGAACAACGCCCCGGTTCGCGAAACCATGAAATTGGACAGCAGAGCCCGAGGTAGACGATTTCTCACCGATTTCGGCCTTTCGCAGACTTCAACTTGAAGAATTTTTCGTCGGGACTTGAGTCTGCACCCGAATTATAGGATATACAATTCCGTTTATTCGTTAACTGTGCTTCGGAGGGTTTAAAAGAGGACCCCAATTATAGTCAAAAAATCGTCTTTGATGACGAGGTGCATTTTTGGATGAATGGGTTTTTTGACAAGCAAAATTGCCGTATATATATGGGAAGACACCAATCTACTCGAGGTTCATCAGGTGACAGTTCATCTTCAAAAAATGATCGTTCGGTGTGGATTTTTGGTTGTTGCTGTCATTGGTTCGTACTTTTTCGATGACGACGTAGGTGAGGCTGTCCACGCTAGCGCTGTAGAAGAATGATAACCTATTTTGTATAGCCTAAATTGAACCCTATGGACCTGGTTTCAGCAGGACGGCGGCGGCTCAACGTGAAACCAAATGTTTGCCACGATTGACATTGTGCATGAACTATTTGAGGGTAAACTTATCTCTCGCAGAGGTGACGTGAATTGGTCACCGAGGTCTTGCGATTTGACTCCACTAGACTTTTTCTTATAAGGTTTCCTAAGGTGATAGGTCTATGCGAATAAACTACAGTCAGCCGATGCTCTTAACATAACACAGGCCATTGCTCAAATTCAGACGGATCTACAGTGCCGCACTTAATTGTTGGCACACCAAGCTTTTTACCCTTATAAGCTGCTTTTAAGCCTTACAAACATTCTGTTTAGTTCAGTTTTGTCTCCCCTTTGATAGACACATTTATTAACTATCAAATGCGAGCATGCAAGCTATTTTGTTCAATAAAATTTTGCCACATTTAAAGAAAAAAAATTATTAGCAAAACCGTCTTATTTTATCGTACGAAATTATTGGCACATCTAGCTAATTATGCATTCAACTTCTTAAATTTCCTGCCATCTGGCGATTCTGCCAGGAAAAATGAATAATTTTAATTACAGTTATTCAAAACTAATATTGTTTGTGAATGAAACCGACAGTTATTTGGAAAAAAAGTTAGAATTATTGTTAAAAATTAAAAAAATGAGTTCAAAACAAAAAGAATCTGAATTCGAACGAAAAATAATTCTTTAAATGCATAATCAAGGTCAATCATATTTTCAAATTCAGGCGAAACTGCCAGTTGCCAACTGACAGTGTCATCAGTGTCATGTATCAAGATGAATTATCCAATTGAATTTTTAACTTCATTGGAACCGGCCGGTATACCACCGCATTGCTTGAATCTGAAAGTTGGTTCTTTGATTATATTGTTGCGAAATATTAATCCACCAAAACTGTGTAACGGCACCAGATTGGCAGTGAAAAAGTTATTGCCAAATTTGATTGAAGCTACCATCTTAACTGCTAAATCAAAAGGAGAAGTTTGTTTGATACCGCGTATCCCTACGATTCCAACTGATATGGAAAAACAAAAAATATTGTTTATCCAAATGTTTTGGATTAAGTTTTAAAATAGCTAGCAATTAATTTAATATTTTTTTGTTTGAATAAATGAATAATTTGATGTTACAATTAAATTGTTTTATTATTTCACTTTATACGTAGCGAAGCACGTACCGGGCCGCTAGTTTGTTATATAAAAAATTACTTTAATACATAAAACGATTTTTAAACTTTATTTGCGTAAATTCATACATTTCCGGAGATCAGACGGCAATTCCAGACATTTGAACATTTTTATCTCATTAAATCCATGTTTTATATTTATAAAATGTATTTAAAATTCCAAAGTACTTTTACATAAGAGCAAGTTTGTGCGATCCAGTCGTGCATTTTATATTTTTCAAAGTGAAAATAGAGTTTATAACTTTTCAAAGGCTTTTAACTCCATTGTCAACGCAGCCATAATCTGATGAAATTTGATTTTGTTTCCTTATAGAAAGGGAACTAACTATATAAATAACGCATCTCTATTAGTTTTCATATTCAATTCGAAGCCAGAAGCGTTGGCACAAATTACATTTCAAGGCGCCTAAAGACAAGTATTAATAATTTTTTAGTGACTCCAAATAGTCAATGCATTGGGTATTTACGTTGACCATATTATCGTAGATTAATATTTTAAACCACCTTATTTTGGCTCTAGTGAAAACAGTAAAATGAAACAATATCAACGAACACATCCTCAAATGCCTAACGCGTGTCAATCTTCACGTAAACAATATTTTCCTGCAAATCCATTGATTGTCGTTCTATTCCAGATGTTCCAAAAATGTAAAATTAGTATGTACCACTATTTTTACTGGCTAATTTATGCGGAATATTTTTTTGTTGTTCTTAATTGTGAAACATTTTCCTGCGCTGTCAATACATTTACCAATAAAAACGGCTATAATTTTAAGGACGTAAAACTAATTTTAAAAAGATATCTGAATTTTAATCGAAAAAAGGTTAAACAAAACTTTTCGAAATAATTTTGAAGTTCTTAGATGTTTTTCAAACAATGGAAGTCTTTTCGAAACTGTTTTTTGTTTTCATTCGAAAACACTGGCAGCAGTTCCAAATTCTACCTTCAGAAATTCGTTTCACAAAGAAATCCTGCTTTTCAAAATTCATATTTTTTTTTGCATTCATTTTTAGATACTGGTTTGTTCCACAATAGCTAGCTGAGTGAAGTTCTGATGAGTTATCCGATGTTTTCTTGATATGAAAACATTTTCGGGCCGAGTCCTAAGTACTTAAACAGAACGTATTATTTTATAGATTTATAATGCATTCAGGCAGGATTAATAACTCATCAGAACTCTACTTAGACGTTATGACATAAGTCAAAAGTGGAAAGAGGATAGAGAAACACCGGCTTCTAAGAAGCATTTTATTGAGGAAATAGAAATACTTCATAGCAGAAATCAATTTCGGAAGATTTAAGAAAAGGTAAAAAGAATCACACAAAGTTCCAAGACTAGTAGTAAAACTTGCAAGGACGATCAAGGAAATATAAGAGTAGAATATCAGTCAGTGCTTATGATATCGTAAAATCATTTCTTGCCAACTGTATAACTCCAAAAATTAATTGAATTGTGCCAATACATATAGACGACCGACTTAAACCAATCATTCCGTGCAACAGAACTCAACCAGATATAGATAGTTCTTTCTGACAGCCTTGGTACCCAACTGTTGAAAGCAGCAAGTCATGCCTAGTTTAGGAGTATGTCATAGTATCTCATCTACAAGACATGATCGGAGGAAGTCCTTGCCGATGCTTAAAAAAGGGGAACTTGTTAACTGTCAGTGAAGGCTTAGGCCAAAAAATACAACATCAGCAACGTATTGACAGTTCCTGGAAAAAAACTAGGGATCTTCAAATTGAACTTTTTACCGATTTCAAGGGTACGTATGATAGCATCTCTACGAAACTAGCTCGATAATGCACGATGAACGCTGCTCTAACAAGTTCAAAAAATCACACCAATACTTTTGAGGTCCAAAAAGGGTGTTAGACAAGACAATGGGGGTATATTTTAAAGAACTTCTTTAATATCGTTCTTCAAAGGTTAATGCAAAACGATCGGCCCAACACTAGAGACATAATTTTTTGAAAGTCCGTCGATATTGACTTAATTGGAAGACTTAACCTTGATGTCAATGGCACTTTTGTGGGTATTGAGAAAGAAACGAAGAAGGTCGATTTAACAGTCATTGTGGGCAAGGCCAAGTATATGTTGCCATTAATAACTTTACTACACATAACTTTTGCCAAAAATTTCGTGCTAGTGACAAAAAAAAAAACTGGGGCCAAATTACCGCTTCAGTGACGGAGTGAGTGAGTCCCATCAGTGATCGAATGAAAACGTCAAATTGCTCGACGACGTAAGCGGTAATGCCAAACTCACATAATTCAGTCACTTATTACTCGATAACTGATGCGGTTATTTGGTCCCTGTTTTCAATCTCTGCCACTTTGGGCTAGGCAGGTGTGATTTTCGAAAATTGTTAATTTCAGAATTTTGTAAAATTAAATTTTTGAAGAAGAAAATAGAATATTGACCCCAACCCAAAAACACTATAAGGCCCCTTTTAGACGATCATTTGAGCTATTAGTTAACTGTGCTTTCAGTTAAACTGATGTCTAAATTCGGATAAGTTTTCAGTTCAGTTGTCAGTTCAGTCGTCATTTCAATTTCAGTTGGCGGTGAATCAACATTTTTGAGTTCCTGTTTGTTTTTTTCAATATGTCGAAACAGAATGATAATTTGGTGATTTCATTGAAATTTATCGCACGTGTCCATGTTTGTGGAAGAAAAGTGACCCTTCTTATCACAATTCAGTTAAAAGAGAAGCAGCATAAATACACTGCCTTTTTTTAGATGAACTGACAACTGAAGGAACAACTGATCGTCTAAAAAGGGCTTAATACTTGTCCTTTTTTATATTTTATTTTTCTTAACCTATTAAAAAACTTACCTTATCGATTGATATTGTCATTGATTTTGGCAGTGTTGTTTGCATTTTTACTAGTTTTTATACTTTGTTGTTACATTTTTGCAGTCATTCAACCCATGTGATTAAATCTTCTTTTTCTGTGGAGCGGTGATGTGGTAATTTTATTCAACATCTAAAGAAAGTTTTTGTTGAATATTATTTTAATTATATTAAACATTATTGTTTTGTTTTGATTTAAATTTTAGCGGCAGTTTATTGCACTTAAATGTTGGATTTTTCTGTAAAGATAAAAGAAAGATAAAATAATTAGAAAAATGTATTTATAGATTATTTTTTAATAATTTTTTTATGATTTTTCGCTTCAAATAAGAGTATGGAGTGTTAAACTAACGATATAAGTTGAATTTAGACAGTTTGAAACTTGCGGCTCATCTCTCAGCTCATTTGCCATAAAGTTGAGTCAATATTTTTCTAAACTACTAACGTATAATTAATTTTTGAAAATTTTCTCAGGCACAAAAAAATCAATGCCTGTGATTTAACTGAACAAATAATGCTAATAAAGTGTTTTTTAATCGGAGTAGATTTTAGAAGTTGTTTTGGTGACATCTGTCAAATCTATTCTTTATTATTCAGTTACTGATGCCAAATTATCATGGCAAGTTACTCGATTGAACATCATGTTCAAGTGATAAACACTTATTATCAAAATGAGCCCTTCACAGTCGACTCCTTAACGATTGGTGTTCAAATTTTAGACGACCGACCGGTTTGGTAATCAATGAACCAACTTTTATACGTCAAGAACCGTAAAATAATCCGAGAACAACGCCCCGGTTCGCGAAACCATGAAATTGGACAGCAGAGCCCGAGGTAGACGATTTCTCACCGATTTCGGCCTTTCGCAGACTTCAACTTGAAGAATTTTTCGTCGGGACTTGAGTCTGCACCCGAATTATAGGATATACAATTCCGTTTATTCGTTAACTGTGCTTCGGAGGGTTTAAAAGAGGACCCCAATTATAGTCAAAAAATCGTCTTTGATGACGAGGTGCATTTTTGGATGAATGGGTTTTTTGACAAGCAAAATTGCCGTATATATATGGGAAGACACCAATCTACTCGAGGTTCATCAGGTGACAGTTCATCTTCAAAAAATGATCGTTCGGTGTGGATTTTTGGTTGTTGCTGTCATTGGTTCGTACTTTTTCGATGACGACGTAGGTGAGGCTGTCCACGCTAGCGCTGTAGAAGAATGATAACCTATTTTGTATAGCCTAAATTGAACCCTATGGACCTGGTTTCAGCAGGACGGCGGCGGCTCAACGTGAAACCAAATGTTTGCCACGATTGACATTGTGCATGAACTATTTGAGGGTAAACTTATCTCTCGCAGAGGTGACGTGAATTGGTCACCGAGGTCTTGCGATTTGACTCCACTAGACTTTTTCTTATAAGGTTTCCTAAGGTGATAGGTCTATGCGAATAAACTACAGTCAGCCGATGCTCTTAACATAACACAGGCCATTGCTCAAATTCAGACGGATCTACAGTGCCGCACTTAATTGTTGGCACACCAAGCTTTTTACCCTTATAAGCTGCTTTTAAGCCTTACAAACATTCTGTTTAGTTCAGTTTTGTCTCCCCTTTGATAGACACATTTATTAACTATCAAATGCGAGCATGCAAGCTATTTTGTTCAATAAAATTTTGCCACATTTAAAGAAAAAAAATTATTAGCAAAACCGTCTTATTTTATCGTACGAAATTATTGGCACATCTAGCTAATTATGCATTCAACTTCTTAAATTTCCTGCCATCTGGCGATTCTGCCAGGAAAAATGAATAATTTTAATTACAGTTATTCAAAACTAATATTGTTTGTGAATGAAACCGACAGTTATTTGGAAAAAAAGTTAGAATTATTGTTAAAAATTAAAAAAATGAGTTCAAAACAAAAAGAATCTGAATTCGAACGAAAAATAATTCTTTAAATGCATAATCAAGGTCAATCATATGCAGAGATTGGAAAAATATAAATAAAAAAAAAAAAATAAAAATAATGGACAATAGCCGATACAATATTTGCAGTGTTGTTCGTGCATCGTTTTAAAGGACAATCAAGCTTTGAAAGTGCTAAGCATAAGGATCTTCCCCGGATTTTGAGTCCTCGTGAATGCAAAAAGATTTTACCAAAAGTTAAAGTAAACCCCAAAATCACAACAACACAAATTGCTGCAGAAGTAAACCATGACTTTGGAAAGAAAGTTCACCCCACGACGACCGACGGTAAGAAGAGTACTCGTACTTCACGAGGCCGAATGCAATGCTAAGCAAATGATTTCTTTAATCAACCAGAAGAAGCGTTTTAAATATGCAATTGGATAGGAGCAAGATAAATAGTTTTTGGGACGAAGTACTCTTTTTTAATGAGAATAAGCTTGATATTTTTAAATGTGATGGCCGCATAACCGTGTGGATAAAGTCTAATACAGCATTAAGAAAAATAAACCTGGTAAAACACTGTGGCTGCGGAGTGATCGTGTGGGGATGCATGTCTGCTGCAGGTGTGGGTGAACTGGTTTTCATCAACGGCATTATGGACAAACGGATTTTTAGGGATATTTGAAAGAAAATCTGAGAAAAAGTGCCGAAAAATCAAACTTATCAAATTTATTAATATACCATCATCATCATCGGCTCGACAACCGGGTTCCGGTCCTGGCCTCTTTCAACAAGTCTCTCCACCTATCCCGGTCTCTAGCCGACGCCGTCCAGTTGCGCACCCCAAGGCTTCGGGCGTCCTGGTCTAAGCCATCTCTTCAGCGCAAGCATGGTCTACCACGCTATCGTCTACCATAGAATGTACCACAAAGAACTTTCCGAGCAGGTTCCTCTTCGCTCATGCGAGCTAGGTGCCCTGCCCACCGGAGTCTACCGAGCTTAATTTTTGTCACGATATCTGCTTCTAGATAGATTGCGTACAGTTCATGATTGTACCGTCTCCGGAATCGACCTTCCTCACATATGGGGCCAACAATTTTCCTTAAGACTTTTCTCTCGAACGCAGCTGAGAGGTCGGAGTGCCTTTTGCTAAGCACTCAAGTCTCGGATCCATATGTGAGTACTGGCAGGACCATGGTCCTGTAAAGCAGCAGTTTTGAAGTTATGGTGAGATTTCTGGATTTGAAGAGCTTTGACAGACTATAGTAGGCTCTGTTGGATTTGAGAAGCCGCCCGCGTATTTCTTCTTCTATATTGTTATCGGCTGCTACTATTGACCCAAGGTATTTAAAGGATTGCACCACTTCAAATTCGTGCTCCGCTACCTTGATTGTTTGACCAACTGTTCAAAATTAATATACCGACCCAAAAAATACTGCTCATGACGTCCGTATATGATTAGCATAAACACTCCGCATGTCCTCCCATACCCACTACAATATCCGAACCTCAATCCAATCTAACATTTGTGAGAAGAATTGGATAGACGGGTGAAAAAGAGGGCAATCTCTAATAAAAATGAACTAAGACAGGCGATGTTGGAAGAATGGCAAAACATTGGATAGGAAACGACCAAAACATTGGTACATTCCATGCCTTAAACATTTAAAGGTCGTTATAAAACAAAATGGCTTGCCTAAAAACTATTAATTTTTGTTGTACCATTCTTTGTTCTCGACTTGAGTTAAAGTGTGCCAATAATTTTGTGCGATAAAATAAGACGGTTTTTTGTTAAATTTTTTTTTCTTTAAATCTGGTAAAATATTATTGAACAAAATGGCTTGCATTTGATAGTAAGTAAATGCACCTACCAAAGGGGAAACAATATTGAACGAAACAGAATGTTTGTAAGGCTTGAAAACACGCATTAAGTGTAAAAAGCTTGGTGTGCCAATAATTAAGTGTGGCACGTATATGGAAAAGGCGTTGATAAATAATTGGAACATTTGAAACCGTGCCACTGTAGAAGTCAAGAAGGGCATTTGAACAATGTCAAAGTTCATACAAGACATACAAATAAAAAAAGACATTTTTTTTATACCCTACGCACAACCTGTTTTACCCAATTTCAACATCTACCCGCCATTATTAAAGAAAACATTTACATACTTCTCAAAAAAGATTGAAAGCGTTCTGGTAGAAATATTTCTCTGTACTTTTTTTTCGGTTCCAACCTTTTTTACCAAAAACCCATCATTAATGGCATTTCATTGATTAAAATTTTATTATTTGAGTAAAAATTACAATATTAAAACATACAGAAGAACTAAAACTTCAGCTTCATGACAAAACTAGCTCGATTGCTATTTAAAATTTATTTGTTGACCTTAAGAACATATCAATTAGTTTAGTATAGGTACTTGGTATTCATTCAGAATGACCATTCACTAACTGTTATAAAAACACCAAGAGAAATCAGGTTTTTCACGGAAATAGAAATAAGAATTTATAATTTCTTACCGGAAGTTTCAAATACATTTCATTCAACGATGTGATTAAAATTATAAGATAGAAATCGTAGCGAGTATTATAAATAGATTTTAAGTGTAAAATTTAGCATACATTACAATTCTATTTTTAATTTTACACATATATGTATATATGTTAACTTAAAGAACCTATTTAAACTATGTAGATACCAGTGGCATGGTTTGAATAATTCAAAATTGGAAGTCCAACAAAAATTAAATAATCATATGTAAGCTCAAGAAGGTAAGTCTTTGAAGAGTAACTCATTTTTCTCTTATCTAGTTTATTTGTGAAGACACCGTTTAAATGTGTTATTTTTTTTAATATTGAATATCCATTTATTATTTTTAATTTAAAAATTTGTTTGTGATTTTCCTTTTAAATAAAATTGCTTCAGAATTCTATAAAATCTGACTTCTTCTCCTGTTAGAATTAAGCGCCAGTTCTTCTGGTAACAAATATTTTGAAGGGGTTTTAGTCCCAGATCTTTGAGGCACAAATATTTTTAATTCTAAATTCGACAATTATATCAAGAAAGGGTACGTTCGTAAGCTGTCAGCCGAAGAACTAAAAGAAAATCATAAACGAATTTGGTATCTTCCATTATTCCCTGTGGTTAATACGAACTAGCCTCGAAAACTTAGGCCGGTATTCACCGAGCGCTCGTAACTTAAGAAGCTCATAAACCTATTCACCAAGCAATATTAGTGAAGATCTACGAGCGCTCTTAAAAGTGGTCCCGACCACTCTTCGAAAATTTGTTCGCTTGTGCATGTGCCACGCACGCATTTGACTCGAATCCGTGTGAGCAATGCCAAGTAGAAGAGTATCCATTTGCTGTGAAGACCAACATTCCACAACATTTCACAGTTTGGGTATGCCTGAACAAGAGAGAGTGGCTCTCATTTTCGAACTTCGAAAAACACTTGCGAGTGGTTGGTGAATACCCCACAGAAATTTCAAGTTAAGAGCCTCGTTTAGGAGCGCTCGGTGAATACGAGCCTTAGAGTGGTATAGGATGCCGCGGCAAAAGTTGATTGAGTGGCGCAAAATTTTGAACAACCTATTATTAAGCGCTTAGCAATTTACTAGTTAGCAAACTGTTAAGCTTATAGTAAATTACTAGCTCTTCGAAAATTTGAAAGATTAACTAGTAAATTACCAATTGCCTTTTATTAAAAATGGTGCAACTGAACACGTCCAAGCAATGACAGTTCGGGAACAAATATGAGGAACGGACCTAATAATTTGATTTGTCAAAGTGACAACCTACAATTTATTTTCTAATTCGTATATTTGTGGCACCTCATCAATTTATTTAGTAATTTTATTTTGCCTAGTTCCTGTTTGTTGGAGGTATGTATTTATTTTATTATACTATTTCAATTCAAAATACTAATCTCCTTTGCAAAGTTTGCTGTTTTGGACTCAGAGAAGAATGGAGCAGAAGAAGAATACAATAATAAAGTGAGTAGATCGTTTGATTCGTGTTTCTTAAAACATTCATGTTATTGCTCTATTTTTTTATTTTCAACCTGTTCAAACTGCACCTGCCAAGTTTTTCAGCCCACGGTATACGTAATTCGGTCTTAGATTTTCAGGTTTTCAACTAGAACCCGAACTGTTGTCTTGTCAGACCTAAAACTGGAGTAAGATGCTCGGGATTTAAAACATCGCACTTTTCTGCACAAAGTTGAGTCTTCAAACATATCGAAATCTTCGTCTTCCGAAAACATTTTATATTATTTTGTTTACTGTTTCAAACAATTAGCTCACGAATCATAAAAAAAGAACACATTAAATTCTCTCAAATAAAATCGGCAAGAATTTTGCGCCAGTGTCATTAAACTCTCTTTTTATCAAAGGTCCCGATCAGCTACCATCATTATTCGGTGTTCTTTCAAGATTCATGAAGAATGCGGTGGCCATCAGTGGAGACATTTGTGAAATGTTCCATCCGATAAAAATTCTTCGTGACGATCAACAGGCTTGCAGGTTTGTATGGGATGACGGAAGCCGAGAAGCCGTATATACCACCAAAGTAATGACGTTTCGAGCCACGTGCTCACCGAGTAGCACTCAGATCCTAAAAAACCGAAACGCCTTAAAGTTTAATAAAGAATTACCAGGAGCAGTTGAAGTAAGTTGATAATTCACTCTAGACTCTAGAGCGTAAGCACACCAGAGGAGGCAATAACACTCACTAAAGAAGTTAAGAAGATCCATCCATCCATTTTTTATATATGTATAAACATTTTTATTTTTTTTTTGAGAATTGTCGTAATCTTAAAATCTTAATCTTAAACACCCGAAGATTTTTATGGAATGACGACTGCAGTGCAGCGAAAATAATTACACTCTTGTGTAAAATTCAGAAGATCTTAGTATGAAGATTTACGAAATTGAAGAACGAACAATTTTATTTACAATGCACTTGCACTTAACTCAAAATTAAGAATTTTTGAGTAATGAAACCCTTGTAGCAAATAAGCGATACGGATTTATTCAACATACCCTAAATAGTCATTTGATGCATAACACATTATCAAAAGCTAACAACGTGAGATCTACGTTCTTCCTTATCAGATTCATGTTTTCAATCTGTCGGATAAATGCTGATGGTAAGTTTTACAAATGGTCATTAAACGTGTATAGAAAAATGATATGAAATTCTTGAAAACTATAAACAAGGAAAAAAGAGTTTTAATTTCATTTGATCATCCATAGGGATCATTCACGATAGTAAAATATTGCTTGCACGAGGAACTAAGACGGTTTTGCTTCCATTTTATTTATACTGGCCTAGAAAAATGAGACTTTCACTTTTACACTTCTAAAAAATTCTGCAAAAGTTGAAAGTATCTACTCTAAATTTTGACCAGGGATATATTTTATCTGCGTAGTAAAATTCAACAGAAACTTGAATGAACTACCACCAAGTGTATAGTATTGGCTCGAGTTAAAGCTATTTCACGGGTGCCCAGCCGATCATCAGACTCCTTTTAAGCCGTGTTCCTTGTCTTTCATTATTTTATGGATATTTTTATAAACAGTGTTCTAGGGAAATAGCCAGTTACATTCTTTCCCTTAAACAATTCAACCGTAATACTCGCGCTTCAGGAAATGCCCATGAGTTTTTACTCTTGAACCCAACATTGAACTTACTGTTTAATTCAGAGATTCTTTCTTTAGCTGCACTACACGAGTGTGGAATGCTTTGCGCGGCCCAATATTTCCCTCGTATTGCGATTTTCATACATTTAAATCCAATATGCATTGATATCTCCTTTTAAATCCTCTCCAGGTTTCCTAAACGCTCATACTGTGCCCAGACATTTTTAGAGTAGTCATAGTTCCTTAAGTGCGCGCAAAATATAGAAAACAAATATGCCCAAAAGAAAAGTTGTATACTAAACAAAATTATGTCTCATAAATTTTGTCTTTAAGAAGAAGAGAATACCTTTAAAAACCATTATGTGTTTATTTGTGACAGCGGCTTGGGGAATGAAACCATACTAAGGAATATTATTATATTATTATTATTATCTTATCTAATGTATAGATTTAGGGGTAGGTATCTGATTTAAAAAATATTAATTTTTGAAATAATGGGCACCTTATTGTTTATTCTTGAAACGTCAGTTATTTTGTTTATTTATTTTGTATTTTTTTTAAATTATGACAACAATTCTTATAAAACTGACTTAAAATAAAATCTTCCCAGATGTACAATGAAGATACATACATCTGAGAAAACATAAATTCTTCATAATGTAAATAGATTCATTGTTTAAGCAAGTATTTTTTTGGCATTACATTTTAAGGTGGCAAATTTAAGAAATTGCCGTCGTTTAAGCCAAATATCAGTTTACGATAGTGAAGAGTTTTGTGATGGTAATTTAAAGTCTGAAAATCATAAATATTATCTCTTCAGAGTTATTTGAGATAAGATCACAATTGCGCAAAATTGTAGTTGAATTAGTACGAAGTTAAAGCTGTTTTAGTATGAAACTAGGTAAAACCAGTTTTTCAAATTTCAATCGAATTTAGCATTATACTATCCTTTTATTAAAGTTAAAATCATCGAATAACTATTTTATTTTTTTACTATCGTGCTAAGTTCATATGACTCTTTGACATTTTCAAATATCAAAACCTGTCTATTTACTTAGTTTTTTGCATGAACTGCCAATACTGTAGGTGTGTTCAGAAGCAGTTTATTAAACAAAATATACTTAGCACGATACTAGTTAGAAAATGTTTAAAATTAAGAAAGAGTTATTAATCTACTTGACCATGACCAACGTAACAAGCCAAGTAAAAATAGCCGGATTGCTATCCAGACCAATCAACATCTTTAATGGACTCCGACAAGGGGACGGTTTGGCCTGCCTCCTCTTCAACCTGGCGTTGGAGAAAGCAATCCGTGACTCTGGCACGGCAACAAGAGGGACCATCATCAACAGGTCCAGCCAGTTACTAGCTTACGCAGACGACATCGACATCATCGGAAGAACCGAACAAGCTGTACACGATTCCTTCATCCAGATCGAGCAGGCGGCACAAAATCTGGGGCTGCACATTAGTGAAGGTAAAACAAAGTACATGGTGGCGTCGAATGCGAGAGGAACAGTTGGTCAAACAATCAAGGTAGCGGAGCACGAATTTGAAGTGGTGCAATCCTCTAAATACCTTGGGTCAATAGTAGCAGCCGATAACAATATAGAAGAAGAAATACGCGGGCGGCTTCTCAAATCCAACAGAGCCTACTATAGTCTGTCAAAGCTCTTCAAATCCAGAAATCTCACCATAACTTCAAAACTGCTGCTGTATAGGACCATGGTCCTGCCAGTACTCACATTTGGATCCGAGACTTGGGTGCTTAGCAAAAGGCACTCCGACCTCTTAGCTGCGTTCGAGAGAAAAGTCTTAAGGAGAATTGTTGGCCCCGTATGTGAGGAAGGACGATTCCGGAGACGGTACAATCATGAATTGTACGCAATCTACCTAGAAGCAGATATCGTGACAAAAATTAAGCTCGGTAGACTCCGGTGGGCAGGGCACCTAGCTCGCATGAGCGAAGAGGAACCTGCTCGGAAAGTTCTTTGTGGTACATTCTATGGTAGACGACAGCGTGGTAGACCATGCTTGCGCTGGAGAGATGGCGTAGACCAGGACGCCCGAAGCCTTGGAGTGCGCAACTGGATGGCGTCGGCTAGAGACCGGGATAGGTGGAGAGACTTGTTGAAAGAGGCCAGGACCGGAACCCGGTTGTCGAGCCGATGATGATGATATTAATCTACTTAAAAGTTAGCAAATTGTTAAGGAGTAGGTATCATACTTTTACCTTAATACTAGACTGTTTGAAATTTTGTGCCATATGCTTATGAATGAAGATCAATTATGAATATATGTTTCCACAAACGCTATTTTAAATCAAATTTTTTGCAGACCAAACTGCATTACTAATATCAATGGGGCAAAATTTTAAACAACCTATTACCAATTTGTTAAACTTTTAGTAATTTAGCAGCTCTTCGAAAATTTTAAACCTGTTTTTTCGTTGTACTTACTTACTAGTAAAATACTGATCCTCTTTTACTAAAAATAAAAAACGGTGCATCTGAACACGTTTAAATCATGATAGTTCTAAAAAATTAACAAAACAAACAAAACTAAATCTGGGGAACAGATCGAATAATTTGAGATGTCGGAAACTCAAAAGTCAAAGGGACAACCTATGTAAAGTTTACTTTGTTGTTTGTTTATTTGTGACAAACATTTTCGTAATATTTTTTTTTTACTAATTTCCTCACTGTGGACTGGACAATTCCATGTAATGCTCTTATAAAATTACTTGGTGTACATAGATATATGCTTTGTGTTCCATTAGTAAGAAAATATAGGAAATTCTTGTAAAATCGGAACACGAAACATAAAAAAACACAATTTAACTCTTTCAAATAAAGTTTCCAAGAGAAATGACAGATTTCATATGGATTTAGCAAGTTACAAAAAGTTAAAGTAGCCACGGATTTTAACTTTAGTAAAATGTTAAGAGATAGTAAGATGCTAAAATTGTTTAAAAATAGCTAAACCTTCATTCTAGCTTAGTAACTTAGTAAAATGGCTTTAACATATTACTTAATCGTTTAAGATCTTGCATTTCAAAACTGAGTGTTATTCTTAATTTAATAGTTTTTATTAAACTTAATTCGTAAGATTCTCTTCTTAAAATTTCTTAAAGTGGTTGATGCGGTTGGCTCTATAAGCGAATGGCAAGTGAATTAAAAAAAAAATTCAAATGGTATTTTTTAGTTTTATCCAGCGAAAATGCAACAGCGCGCAAAATAAACGCACAATTTTAAGTTTTCCACCCATCTGTCATTAAATTCAAAAGTGATTGAAATGAATGCATTCAGTTTTTGTGTATTTAGCGATTGTACTGGGGTATTGTAGTTCATTCAATTAAACACATTAATGCACTATTTTTCGTACAAAAAAATGACCAAATGGAATAAAAAATGACCATGTGACCAAGTAATAAAATAATGACCAGATTTGGTCATAAATGACCAACTGGCAACCATGGTCGGAGGACCAGCTCGGAATTGACATTAATTTTGAAAAAAAAAGAAACGGATTAGCTATATTAAGAACATGTGATTTTAAACTTTTAAAAGTATTTTAGTAAAAAAAAAGTCAGACAGAATATCAAAATCCAAAATGCAGAAAACCCTATAAATCCCTGAAATCCAAAAATTCCAAAATAAAAAAATATATATATCTGGAAACCCCAAAATCCAGCGTGAAATCGCACGATCTCGGTGTGTGATTAACATCACCTCCGTGGCAGATACCAATGTTCGGAAATCGCTGTCTGGCATGTAGCATCGTCCTGTGGAAACCACATGTCATCAGTGTTCATTTATCTAATTAGATATTTAGATATTTATTTATTATTTAAAATCTTTTACAATAAATTTCATCAATCGTAACTAAGTAAAAGTTATCATGAGAAAAAATTAAAAAGAAAATAAAAATTATAAAATAAATTGAATTTTAAATATTTAATGTATATAATGAAAACTAGAATGAAACAAAAAGAAATTCACGTAGAACAATAACAGAATTATTTTCAAAGATAATTAAAGCCTAAAGTAATTGGATAAAATCGACCGATTAAGCTCTTAGGTGTGATGACCTGGCCAATGTTATTCTCAAAGAAGTATGAACCGATAAAACCGCCACCAAAATCCACACCATTGACTTTCTCTTGATGCATTGTAATTTGGAGGATCTCGAGTGAATTGTGATCATCCCAAATTCAAGACAATGTTGCTTGTTGACAAACCCATTCATCCAGAAATGGGCCTCGTCTCTGACTGGTTTTTTGCAAAAAGTGGTGCTCGAAAAGAAGGCCCAATTTCATAAAACATTTTAATAATATGCACATGTAGTTGAACGGTATATCGTTGTTTTGGCAGACTTAGGCTGGTATTCACCGAGCGCTCATAACTTAAGAAGCTCATAAACCTATTCACCAAGCAATATTAGTGAAGATCTACGAGCGCTCTTAAAAGTTAGGAGTGCTCCCGAGTCCCGACCACTCCTAAACTTACGAGCGCTCTCTTCGAAAGTTTGTTCGAAAATTCTAAAACTAAACAAACTAAACAAACGACGGTGAGTGCAAGACCAGTTATCGTCACCAGCAACGCTCCCCAAGCAAAATACGAAATTGACCGAAGGATTCTCACTGCCAGCTGTCATTCAAGTTCGAAAACAGTTTGATTTCACAGTTTGGGTATGCCTGGAACAAGAGAGACTGGATCTCATTTTCGAACTTCGAAAAACACTTGTCAACCACTGATGAATACCCCAAAAAAATTTCAAGTTAAGAGCCTCGTGAAGTTAAGAGCCGTTTAAGAGCGCTCGGTGAATACCAGCCTTAATCAATGACAGTCAATTTGACAGATTCATTAATATGGCCGCAATCACCTGTCAAAGAATTTTAAATCGAATCAAATGATCTTATACATCTAAGATAACCTAAGACTCGAATGATTTTTTGACGATCTTTGAGGTCATTTGTGGTGATTGGGATCAAAAACCAATTTCCACAACATTTCATCTCCGAGTATCGTATTTCACCACAAAATTAAACGTGATTGAATACCATTTTCCAGTGAAACACTTGGGCTACCAGTTTTGAAATTCCTAGTATTTTCTTAAGCGGAAAAATAATGACAACTATTTACTAGTTTTCTTATCTTCCTATGCAGCACGCAAGTACCAAGCTGGCTCAGTTTGTCCTTTGTACACAGTTGAAAAATCTTCCCTAAGATCATATATCAGATCAAGCCTGACGCAGTACAATATCGTGATAAAATTTTCGAAGAAAGATCCAGTTAAATACCCAAATAAAAAAAAAACCTATTTTATTCCTGTTGGCATTGTTACTTGTCACGGCACAACGACAATCACTTCAAACCAAAAACAAAAAAAAAAAACCTATTTAACTTGAGTTTATCTATGTTACATTTTAATTAATCACTCAATAACCGCCGATTCGATTAAAAACAAGCAATTCACCTTGTACCGTCACATCACCGCACCATCCCGCCACCTACCAACCCCTTTTAAACTCATGCGTATGTGTGGGTAAACGTACATTATTTTAAAAATTACTACTTCTCGATGCGCTTCTATTCTATTGCCAGTTTTTGTGTCCATAAACCACACACAAACACACACAAAGCGCAGAACAAAAACAAAATTCTCAAGACCATCTTACGGCCGGCGCAGCGTTGTATGTGTTCAGGAAATAAATTTCTCAAGGATAGAAACTAATCATTAGATACAGTATGAAGTATGACTGTAGGCAGCGGGTGCGATTTTATAAGCGAAAACGAAAGCATATCTCTATGTCAGTTTAATTGTTGTATTTCACACACATTTGTACATATTAAGAAACTATTCCTCCTTGCAAACTTAAATAAAGCTTTGAGTTTTAATATTTTATTGTGCGAAATGACTATTGCACGATTGGCACTGGGTCGCACCTTTTGGCTTTTATTTGGAAGTCGCTATTCTATCGAGAGATTTGCATTTTAAAATTTATAAAAAGTGCACTTAGTACAATTTGAAAAATGAAATAGCTTTCTATGAAGGTAGCTTGGGTACTTACATCTGCTTACATCTGACTTGGGCAAAATATAGCCATCTTGAAAAGAGAGGTCTTTATTTAATAACACGTTTGCATTTCATTTTGATAAAAAGTAAGCCATTAACTGTCATTGTAAGTTTGTGGCCCTTGGCATAATGGTTAGTGGTTATATAGAAGATCTGGGCTTCATTTCTAGTCTCAGCAAACATTTTTCCAGAGCTGTACCGTCTCTTGCGAGGAATTGAAAAGTCCTCCTAGAGTATTTCTTGTCAGGAGAAAGTGATTCACATCTCTTAACCGTTTTCACCATGTTAAATATTTTAAGTCCCCCACATTTCTGCTTACTCGAACACAGCAATGGTTGAAGGTTGTAAATTACTAAGTTTGAGCCTGTGACCTTTTATTTTTATTTATTAGTTTTTATAAAGAAGTTGCAATACTTAGGCAATAAGTTTAAGCGTTCTTAATTACCTGCGAAATGAGCCCTCAACCATAATTTTCGATCACATACTGTGAGATCAATCCAACCCCAAAATTCATAGTGCATAAGAGTGAGAAGTGCAAAATAAATCAAGATTTTCTCTGAAAATGTTGTCCGGCTGGAATACAAAGTCAGTAACGCATTTAAAAGGAAAATCTGAATTTGATACCAACACCCGAGAAATACTACGACATGAAACAAATTCATGGGGGTAGATAAGAAACTTCGATTGTTTAACACCTAGTTCCACAAAATGTACGAAGTCCTTGCCAATAAGCAAGATCGAAAGACGCAATACGATAGTGTACTATTTCGAATATTCGCTAGAAGCCCACCAGAAGATTGGCGTTAGAAAAAGAATAAGCTAATAATGCTCTGTTTTCAAGTGATCAATACGGAGCCAGCTCCTTCGACATAACGAAAATAGAACCTTATTCTTGCATGTCGCTATGTGAAGTGGGTTGTAGATGCCATGAGCCTGGCTTGGTGGTATGATCCTGCATTATATGAACGCTTTGAAAGATTCACTTTCTATGTAAATGCTGAAATGTTACGAAGAACTTCGAAAATCTTAAAACTCTCCCTAATGATTCAATTTAAAATTAAGTCTTATCCACTTGCCTCCTTTTCTTATTGCAAAGGCTTTTCGAATAGGGACGGATAGGTTTCAAAATTAAATAAAATTGTTTGTGAGATAACAACCAATTTCTTCTTTTATTTTAGTCCTACCAATGACATTATGTTTGCATTATGACTTTATTCAAATGGCCACCGCGTCCAATTTTTAAAGACTCCATCATGAGCTTAGTTGTCTTTATTTAGCTCCAACTTAAGGAAACCCACAAGAAAAAGTCAAACGGGGTGAAATCGTACGATCTCAGTAGGCGAATTTCTTAAGATACAATACTACTTGGTAAATCTCCAGTCCCTATGGATTGATATCCTCCCAACTTCGGCTATTATTTTATTTTTTGACGTATCCGTTCCTCTAAAAGTAGGCTTCATTGCTTAAGATGACTTTTTTCTTGATATCGGGGTCTGTTTCTGAATATTCGAGATGATTAAGTTTTAACAGTTCCACATGTTTCTAGACATTGTTGCCATAGTGATTTTATTTAGGACAAGATGGCCCCATGAACTGTCAAAAACTACCCGTGCATATTGGAAAATACGTTGAAAAACATTTTACACTTTTGTTGCATAAGTGTCAGGTAATTGACTTTTTTGTCGATCTCAGGCAAGCTGAACTTTCGAGAATTAATTTTGCAGGTAATTAAGGGCCATTTTTTATCACTATTGCTCAACTTAAGTTGACCAACTTGAGAGTTGAAACGCAAGTTGAAATTTCTTTTTTTTTGTCACTAATTATTTTCTCAACTCCCGAGTAGAAAATCTAAAGTTGTTCCATTTGCGATTTGAAAAATATCCCTGGGATATTTTTTTAAAATAAAATACAAACTGTCATTTTCAAAATTAAATTTGATTTTATTCGGTCAATAAAATTCGGTTTTTTTGTAATTATTGTAATAAGTTGAAAATAAGTTGTTAAAAATCGGGAACGTTTTGTATTGTATGGAATTGTTAATGGTACATTTGTGGAAGCTAACATACTCGTATCAACAAATCCGGGTATTTCTGGATAACTTGTATTTTAATAGCCTGAGTCCCCAAGTGAGTAAATTCACCTATTTCAAATCTACTTTTCAATCGTGATAAGTTAAAAATGTTTTGGTCATGAGCTGAGCCCAATGTAATAAACATATTAATGCACTTGCTAAAGCATAATGTTTTATATATTATACGAATAAAAATAAAAAAACTAATAAAACCTGCCAGCTACAGTATAATTTGTTTTTAAATTCGCGAAGGCGCATTTAGAGAAAACCATCGCTTGCGAATTCACGGCTAGTTTAAGACTATTACCGTCTCTTGTCGGAAGGAAGTGAATCCTTAATCAAGTCTAGCAACATTATTGCTGTCTGGTTTTGAAAGACGGAAGCGGTAGATGAAGTCACGGTCGTCCTTCTTTTCAACTCCATTGAGCGGCAACATCAGTGCCGCCGCTGGGTGTTCGTGCGCCCTTGTGCAAGAACCTTTAATTGCCGCCCCATGTCTCGGGTACACGGGGGTATTTACGTTGTATAAGTGAAAGTTTTATTTATTATCCATTTCGCAGTTGAAAAATTTAAGCAAACGTGCATTGTTGTTGTCGCGTTCCGAGCTACTCCAAATTCTTATACAATGAACGTAGTCATTATACGACCCAAACTCAAAATAGTTGGTCTATTCATTTATTAACACATTAATTCTTCATATATCCTAAATTTAGTGGCAGTCAGCTTTTTTTCATTTAAAAAATGTTGTCAATTTAATAAAGTAGTTTCACTGAGAGTAAATTAGACCTAACAAAACAAAATTTGAGAGAGCAAATAGCAACAATATTCCTTTCATCTCAGACAAAGATAAGAGCATAAAAGTGGGTCTACTCTTTATTGGGTGCAAAATAGTTGATCTAAGACTATTTAAATATAGTTTCAGTTAACCGTTATTAAAAAAATGACAAGCACTGGTTTTATTAATGATTATTGTATGATTTTATACAAGCTAGCGAGAGTTTCATGTCAATCCTGGCTCGTGGCGTTGCATTATCAGGAGACCTAAGGGAATCAATGATTAAAGCGTTTGAAACAGGATTGTCTAGCTACGAAATCCCTGAAAATTTTAATTTACCGCTCTCGTCAGTGCAGAACATAATAACAAAGTTTAAAAATTCTGGAAATGTGGATATATGCAACAGAACGGGACATCCACTAACAGCAAAACCTCGCGATTGCCAAATTTTTAAAGAAAATCGACGATATTTATCTGCTTCAATAACGGTTCAGTGGAGAGAACAAATTCAAAAAAGTGTTTCGGTGGACAGTTGTAAGCAGATGATGAAAAAAATCGGATACAAATTTTATAAGGTTTATTTTAAAATATATTAAATTTTGAATAAATTACGACAGCTTAAATCATTAAAAACGCAGGCAAAAGAAATATCACTACTGACACCTAAGCAAAAGAAAAGGCGCATTGAGTGGGCCAAACAACTTAAAAATTTGGACTTTTAGTCAATGGCGGTCCGTTAATTGGAGTGATCAGTACAGATTGGAAGTTTGTGTTGGTGATGAACGAGGACCAGTGATAAAAAATGCTAAAGAAGCCTTTCACAACTCACAAGGACTGCCTTAAACAAACCGTAAAGCTCCCAGTATCTCTAATGGTATGGAGGTGCATGTCGGGATGTGGTATGAGTAATTTGCATTTTGTAATTGGGATAGCTAATGCTGTCAAGTACCGCAACATTTTGGAACAGAAGCTGCCTCCGTCAATGCTACGTCTTCAATATAGCAATGCGGAGTATATTTTCCACCAGAATGGTGCTTCTTGTCATACGGCTAGGTCAACAATGGTATGGTTAACTGCTGAAGCAATTCTTTATTGAAATGGACTTCCAGCAGCCCTAATCTTTCACCAATCGAAACTGTTTGGCACACGATGAAGCAAAAATTGCGAAAGGAACCGCGTCGGACTCTTCAAGATTTAAGATCCACAATTACAAGTAATTGGGAATCTTTTGGTGCCGAAGAGTGTCAACAATTAGTTGACACTATGCCAAGGTGCATTATAGAAGCAGTGATTAAGGCCAAAGGTCGCTTAACAATGTGGTAAAATCAACATAAAGAATCATAGACCAACTATTTTGCATCTAAGAAATGTGTATAAATCGTTATTTAGTTTTGTAAAGAGACTCCATATCAATATTTTATTAAGCCACTTTCTTTTTTTGCCCACTTTTCTTATTTAAAATGAATAGGACTTTATATGTATATCAAAAAATAGTTTTTGTTTCGAAATAGGTTAAGAATGAACACATATTTGCATTCTATGCTCGGTAGACCAACTATTTTGAGTTTGGGCTCGTAGCATATACATATGTACAGTTTTTGCATCCTTTTAAGAGTATTTACTCTTTTTACTTGAGACTCATAGGTGCTATAAGGCAAGTTATACATACATTCGTAAAAAAATCGAACTCGAGATTTTGATCACAGTTGACATTACGATGATAGCGAAGACGAAAAAACTAGGTCTCGAAATTTTGTCCCCACACTTTTATTTTTCTTCTTTTTTTTAAGACCAACAATTACTGTATCTGAAGTAAGATATTTTTCGAAATTTAAAAAATAAAATTAAAACAATGTTGAACATATTTAAACAAAAATCAAAAAATTTAAAGAATCGGTACAACCGATTTTGATAATTTGTTTTATGCTAAAGCGCCCCAAAATTTAAAATATATTCCTGTGAATTAAAATTTTCAAAACTTTTTTTTTGGATTTCAATTTTTTTTTGAAACTCAATATTTCGAGAACCCCATGCTTGATTTTTTTTAAACTTGAAGAAGAAAAGTTTTCGAAAATCGTGTTTTTCTCGAAAACGTCTCCGAGAATTTTGATAAATTTTTACGTTCTATTAATTAAACAAAAAAAATTGAAATCAATATATGTATTACTAACTGTACCGAACATAGAACCATTTTGACGATTTTTGAATTTCTCATTACCGGCTGATTTAATGAATTTTTTTTTTTGGAAAATTCGATATCTCAAAAAAGGGCTTAATATTTTTTTTTGGAAATTTATTTTTTATTCGTAAAGTAATAAATTTTTTTTTTTTTAATTTGTATATAAAAGATTATTTGACTTATAACTTATAACTTTGTTATATATTTATGTTTATATGGCAATTGCGAATAATTTTCTTCAACAAAACCATTTTCATATAAAATGCAAATATTCGAGTTCCTAGCACAGTTTATAATTTATGTATGTCAATTGGTAAAAACCGATAGTTTATAGCTTGACAGAAAGAAGACAAAGTAGTTTTTGATATTTTTAAAAGTTTTTATTTTCACTTTCTTTTTGAAACACTTCATCATTTACTTCCGGATCTGGAAGTATTATATGTATATAATTCCTTGACATCTTAGGTATGCTTTGATGAAATTTGACATTTTGTGGCTTGTGTGGGAACTATATTTTGATATAAATAGAGTCTGAACTCTGAATGTCGATTGAAAACTTAAATTCGAACAACCATTGAAAGGTTAAATTTCTGGGTTATTCTGATTCTGTTCAATCCGTTGACGTTTAAGTTATTTATCAATTCAGTTCCAAAATTAATTAAAAACTATTCGTAAATTCTTATTTAAAAAGAAACATAAATATTTAGAGACACAAAACATTTTTTTTACCGTTGTTTTTTTTTTTTTTTTTTTTTTTTGGTTTCCGTTGTAAAGATGGTTTGTTTACATTTTGCATCGGTAAAATAAGGAATGTTTTAAATCACCTTTTGATAATTTTGTTCTTGTAACCAACTTAGATTTAAGATATTTAGCTATATCATTGCAATCAGAATATTGATACCCATTCATAGAAAAATACGAGTAATTAGTAAAATTAATGTTTTCGAGACACTGTTTTCGTTTTATTTTAAGGGAAATATATGGGCTGTAAATCTAAAAAAAATCAAAATCCTTTTCGAGTTTATAAGTCTGAGATGAAGGTTGCGTGGAAAGCTATTTCCCAAGTGTCAATCTATGGCGACATGGAGTTAAGAAGTTTAGACTATGACTGCAATCGAAGAGGTTATTTGGTAAGAGAGGCGACAGTCACAAACAAAATATGAATAAAGATTTGTGGTAGATTGTGTGCGGGAACTACGTAGTGAACGGTCAAATGTAAACAAATTCCGAAAGCTTAAGGAAAACTTTTGAAGTATGCCGTTTAGGTTGAGTTAGATCTATCTCTTAATTTTCCGCCCCTAGACGTTGGCGCCCTTGTGCGCCGCACATTTCGCACATATGGTAGCGGCGGCCCTGGGCAACATCTTTTATTGTCTTCTTTCAAAGAACAATGGTTCAATTACATTATCTTCACTTTTACATCTTGACGAAGTTGATGTACACTTTTCCCAAAAATAATTGCTGCGGAACATTCTACCAATGTTTCTTTAATTTTTTTCGTGAAAATTGAAGCAAACAAACTTTCGAAACAAAATGCATGTACATATATGTATGTTTTTTATTTAAAAAAAAAACAATGTTTTATGTCAACTCTCTAGTTTGCTCAATCAACTTCTACTTATTAGGGGAGTTGAGAAAATCTAAAGTTGACCAACTCTAGAGTTGGAGAGTTGAAAACGTCAACTTTGAGTGAACAAAATCAAAATCAGAGTTGAAAATAAAAATCCTCAAGTTATGTTCAACTCCGAGTGAAAAAACCGTACTACAGATTATTATTTTGATTATTATATTGATTGTTATATTCATCTCACCATCTGACACATGGGAAACTCGCTTTTACCTACAGATGAATTAAATTAAGAAAATTATATTACATATCTGCAAAAGACCTTTTATTTGCTCCTAAAATCCCAAAAATTAAAAAAAAACACGACTTAATTACTAATAGGACTTTCTTAACATTGACAGTTGATTTCGGCCATATTGTTGAAGCTACAACTGTCAAATTGGGTGTCATTTATTATATCTTGCCGAATCATGGAGATTTATAGCGTTCAACAACATGTGCAAATAATTTAATTGACTTATGAATGTGGGTCGTCGGTTCCTGCAAAATTTCGCGCGATTCGGTTGAAAAATCATATTCAGCGACGAGACTGATATCCCGATGAATGGGCTCGTAATAGTCGAATTTCCGAGTAGAATGTAATTGGTGTGAGTTTTGGGCTGGCTGCGTCATCGGTCCATAATTTTTTAAGATCGACGTTGGTCAGGCTATCACAGTCAACGGCGAGCGCTGTCGGTCTATGATATTAAATTTCTTCTGGCCCGAAATGGCTGATAGGGAAAGCGACGACATGTGGTCTCAACTACCTAACACACAGCCCGTTTTACCATGGACAATTTGCAAGCGCATTTTCCGAACATTGTGAGCATTTGAGCCAAAGGCACCATGATAAATTCCTTTCATCAAATTAAGCCCAATTTATGTATTTCAGTGTGAAATGAATTTACTTCTTATTGATACAAATTTCACTATTCAGGGAGAACTTTTCTAACTGCACGTGACAGATATGCAATAATAAAAGTGATATCCTATTAGAATCTTATATTATTATTCTATTCTTTTCCTTAGTTAGAAGTAATAATTATGGTTGATTGTTTTGCTATTTTCTTTTTGGCAACACTTGTTTTGACAGCTCACACACGTTTCGTGTTTTGTGTCACTGTCAATAATTTATAATTATTGAATTTTATTATCAAAACGTGTGCATGCTCTGTAAAGAAAGTTCATCGCGCGCTTCTTCCATTTTATGGTCAGTTTAATCGACCTACTGATGAGACGACTATTCGGGCTATTGTGACTAAATTTCGCACCAAATATTTGCATTGTTGGACATTAAACCACCAACACGCTTACGTAGAGTGCGAACTAAGGAAAATATCGCAGCTGTATCGGCCAGTGTGTCAGTGATGACCGTGAATTATCGATTCGGCGCCGTTCGGAGCAATTGGGCCTCTGTTACTCCACTACGTTGAAAATTTTGCGGAAGGATACAGCTGGTGCTAGAACTACCACGACGACGAATTTTAGGTGAATGGACTCTTAAAAAGTTGGCCAAAGATCCACTTTTTATCGAAAAATTGTATTCAGCGACGATGCTCATTTCTGGTTCAATGGATACAAGCAAAATTGCCGTATTTGGAGTGGAGAGTAGCCAGAAGCATTGTAAGAGCTACCAATGTCACACAGCACGCGTAACAATGGACCAATTGAGAACCGAGTTCGGTGAACAGTTAATTTCACGTTTGGGGCCGGTCAATTGGCCTATCGAGAGCTGAGTACATACAACATTTATCAATGGTACACAATTGATTATTGTTGATAGAGGATTCTTCCAAAATTCGGTAGATCATCGCTTAATGCCCTAGCCTTATCTTGTTGACAATTAAGCTTCGTAAAATCAAGAATAGAAGTAAAATAACCACTAAGAACTTTGAAACTATGAACACAACAAAATGTATGTATGTTTGACTTAAAAGTATACAGTAAGAAAGATTATTGAAACTAACGATAAATAGAAAAGGCCCTAAGTGACTACCTTGGGGAAGTCCGATTTGGCAGTAAAAAGGTTTGAGAAAGACCTCTAGAATTAAAGATTTATTTTATAGAACAATAGAAATTTAAGTGATCAGCTTAGAAGAAAGCCCAAACGTTGATTAGAAGAGTAATCTGTAAAGATACATAAAATCTAGTTCTTTTCACTCTCAAAAGCCGATGAGCACTTATGGGTAGATATAAGTACATTAGTTTTGTCGATTACCTTTTCATGAAGCCATGTTGTTGATTTTAGATTATGTTCCAATAGTTGTATGTCAAACTATCATGGGTTTGATCAAATGGATCTACGACTTCAGAAAACCCCACAAGAAAAAGTCTAGTAAGGTTAAATCGTATGGTCTTGATGTCTAATTCACTCCACCTGTGCAAGAGATAACCTTACCGTTAAATCGTTCATGCTACTGGAACCACATGTTATCCAGGTTCATATGGTTCAAATTGTGCAATAAGAAATTCGGCGCTCGCCATTGATGTTAAATCTTCTCCGACAAAAATGTAGGTAAGTTAAAGTCTGCGAAAGGCTGAGTTCTTTTGCAAGGCGGGGAATTGAATGTCTCGGGTAATGCTGTGAACTTTCACGGTCTGCGGCGATTTACTCGGCCGATATTGCGTTCCTTTAATTAACTTAACCGGTCGTCTTAATTTTGGCCACAAAATGTTGAAGAATCGTCTGTGAAGGGCCACTACGTCTACCATAAAATGGGCGCAACGTTTACACTAACGAACACTCTATTCTATGATGAAGATTTATCGTTTGGACGTGATGTTCAATGGTGTCAATTGCCATGGTTATTTGGCATCAGTAACTGAATAATAAATATCACCAAAACAACATGGCCGCTACAGACTGCTAAAGTCTTCACGTTGAAAAACCCTTTATGTATCGTGATGTAATATCGCTGTTATGGTCAAGCTTAATTTAATGTTTTTTTTTTAAAATACTCAGTATATGTACAAACTATTGGAAAGGTTTTTTAACTCTTACTCCTCAAACAAGTAAATATACAGACCTTGATCGTCAAGGCAGAGACTTAAGTCCTTTCGTATACCATGGATGTGAAAAGCAAGCTTGAATAATTGGATACTTTTGGAGTAACAAATGGTACTTCAATAAATGTTTTGATTTTATCCTTGTAGACCAAAATAGGAAATAAGATTTTATTAATTGATATATTAATATATATAAATTTTTACACCGTAAACAGTATTGGCCCTAAAGATCATTAGTAGGTTAAACTGAACAGGAAGGTGAATTTAGTGGCCTCAAGATATGTTTTTAGCTGTTGATTGATAAGTTCTTAAAAAAATGGTTTTATTTATTTCGTTTGCTAATTTTGTATCTGTACCTACAAAAATGTACAAAATATGGATGTATTACATAATGCACGTACTTTGGAGTACCTAACCTACGCTACAATAACAAAGTAACAATAATTATCAAGCTTGTTTACCTAAAGACAAGTGCTCGAGCTATTTCAAAGCTCAATGCGCACACCCTTGAACATCGAATCAAGGGTAACTATATATTCACACACAAACAGAAGGTGAGTAAATATGTTTTTGTATATGCGTTTGATGATGATTTTCAAGTGCACCATATTTTCAACAACAGCAACAAAACATTAGAATTATAACACTTTTCTAAAGCATAATCAAATCATGTGCTTTTGTTGACGCCTTTTATTTTTATGATAAGACGTAAAATGCACAAAAATTAAATTTCTCCCCTCATGCCTCGAATCGGAGGTCAAAACTTTCATATTTTCATCATATATGTTCCTCAAAACGCCGCCGCCGTCTCCGCCGTGACGCACCGCATCGCCACGATCCATGCAACCAGTAAAGCACACATTTCATTTATTTGACAAGAAAGCACGCAGCAAGTAGAAGCATTTTATTGCACCGCGTGAGCATGTTGTTCCTCTATACATCGACCAAGGTTTTGTGTGCATCAGGTTTTATTTAATAATGCAAATAAATGTGTTGGTTATAAAGAATAATGTATCTATATACGTATCTACGTGTATTGAAGGTATTGAAAATGTTTTTACAAGTTAAACATCAGGAGAGTTGTTGATATTGCAAGTGAATCATAAGTTTATAATAGAAAATGTCAATGGTATTTGTGCGATCCGAAGAATGTAGGTGATCTTTTTCAGTATTATTGAATTTTGAGTGAAAATATACTAAGTTAGCTATATTTAAAAATATTTTAGAATATTCAAAAAATAATTAATGATAAGTTAAACATATTTCACATTCTCATCGCTTGTAATTAGTATGTCTGTACATTTGTGATGTATAATGACATTTTTGTTGATAGTTTTTAACCAACAGAATCAACTTTGAGCTGCTCCCAGGACCGAAACACTATTATCATCTAGGACAAAGCTGACAATTCAGTACTAAAAAGCAATGTAGATTAATTTGTCACCCATATTTTATTCCATCATTTTTTACTTTATCACTTCACCAACAATAATACAGTCAAACATCATAGTGTGTACTAAAAAGAACTAAAATGATAAATCCTATCGTCTTGTGACATTTTTGAGTTTTTTTTTCCAAATATTGCGTTAATGCATGGAAGTGATAAAAAATTCAGTATATGAAACAATTTTGATATTTCAGTTCAATATTTCATACACTAGGATTTAAAAAAAGTAAGATCTCACGAATAGCAGCGATCTTAGAAATTTGAACGAAATTGCTCAGCGAAATTCGCATGAGATGCGATTAAAAATGAGAGCGTGTAGGTTGGGCCAAGACAAAAAAATAATCGAACAAGAAAACAATCGTGATTTTAAAACTAATTGTGATTATTTTGCATCATTTTTCCAATCAAATTTTAAATAAGATTCAATAGATTCTGATATTTCTGCTAATTTCTCTAACATTTCCCTTCATGAAGACGAGTTTTTTTTTGAATTGGGTAGTTTGGAAAACAGTTTGAATATGCCTCAATTTTGGTACTCCAATTTAAAGTTTTTATTACTGTGCGAATAAAAATTAAATTTCCAAAAAAAATATTTAGCCGTTTTTGAGATATCGAATTTTCCAAAAAAAATGATTTTTTTTTCCAAAAATTCAAACAATTATTTTTGTTTTTTGTTTTAAATAGCAATTTTTTTGGAAGTTTTTAGAACCTATACAATATTTCGATAAAATCCGTTAAGACTACAATGATAAATTCAAAATTCGAAAAAATGGTTCATTGATAGGTACAGTCAGTAATATCATAATTTAAATTTTTTTATGTTCAATTTAAGATCGTAAAAATTAATCGAAAGATTAAAATTTGTATCAAAAATCTAGGCACCGCACAGTGCGTCGACTAGTGGACAAAAATAAAAAAAATTAAAAATGCGATTTGTTTATGCTCTAAAACTGTTTTAGAACAACTTGAATTACCTAAATTTAATTTTGTTTTGTTTTTTTTTTTTTTCTTCTACCATCTACAGAATTAGCGGGACTTTTGTGAGCAGTTGAGATACTTTAAGCTGCAATGTAAGTAATTGAAAGTTGTAATTTTAATTTGACCGCAAGTATGAGTTGTTGTTTTGAATTTTTCTTATAAATTTGAATTTTTGTGATTTTTTAAAAAAAAATACTCTTTTTTGAAGCTTACAAATTGTATAAAGTTAAGCTTTTAAAAAAATGTTAGCAAATTGTTGCAAAATATTTTAAGTCATAATGGTCGGTTGTTTTTGTGCTTTAAGGAAATGTTTACATTTTTTGCTACTTCTTGCTAACCTTCTAAATATTTGACTTTTTGTAGGGCAAGGTCAAACTATAAAAAAATAAAAAAAAAATCGAAAAATGGATTTCTTTTGATAAAAATAGGAAAGTTGAAGGTGTTATTGAATTTATATTGAATGTTTTAAAAATTAAAGGCTGTCCGGTTACAACCAAGAACGATTAGGTGGAAAAAGTAAGACTTCTTTTAAAAAATCTTGAACATAGGTGGAAGGCTTGTACACGGAACGGAACTCATTTTGTGAGAAGCCACAGACTGTGGTTGAGAACGAACTTTTCTTATTCTTCCAAATAGTAATCTTAATTTCCTGGAAAATGTTTTATCTTATGAATAAATCTTTCAAAAGTAAATTGAGTCTCATTGTTGACAACCCTAAGCTAGGATTTGGGTCAACAAATGATGGAAGCACGGTAAGATGTTTTTTTTTTTTTCAGAATTCGAAATTAATTGTATAAATAATAAGACTTAATGAAAGACTCATACATAAAATTTCAGTCGAATTAAGAATCTTAGCTTCAGGATTTTCTATTGATATACGTAACTTTTCTGAACTGCTGGCTGAAGTTAAAGAAAAATATCTTGAGCTCTACAGTTTATACTATAAGTGTCCATTAGTTTTGACACATGATGCAGATATTATTTCATCTTTTCAAATACATATCTACGAGTATAAAACAGTTCTCTGAAGAAGCACTAGAGGAAAGTCATACACAATTCCGGAAAAATCGCCTCTCTCACACAAGAAATTCATCCTCTTGACAACATTACTTTTAAAGTCTGATCCTTTTATTTCGAATTTAAGAAAAACAGCTGACTAAAATGATATCGGGCCATGTATCAAAATGGATGAAAATTTTACAAATTTGTATTTTCTTCACTTACTCTTCAAGATTTGGATAGTGATCTTTCTTCGTGATAGTTTATTTTTCGGTTTTTCCTTTTGTTATTACTTTTTTATGATTATTTATTGTGATAATGATAATTATTGTTGTCAACAATAAAAACATTTATTTTATTTTGCAAAATCTTGTATGCCGATATATTCTGTGGTTGTTCTGCTTTTAGAAAATGTATACTTTAATAATAACTTTTAAAATATTACAACTTATATAATTGTATAACGTACAAATAAAAAAAATTAAAATGTTTAATTTCTAACCAATAATAATACAATTGTAGGCGTGGCAGTAGGTGAATTTTGGTTCAAATAATTTTTTTTTATCACACTCATCAATTCTGAACACTTTTTCAATATCCTACGAGAAGTTTAAAAAAAAAAAGAATTTATTGCAAAAGTGGTTGTGGCGAGGGCGTGAAAATTCTTGAAATTGAGTTAAATCTCTTACTTACTTTTGAAACATAGATTTTTGTCGACTACCTCCATACAATCGACGCACTGTGCCCCGCGGCGCGCCGTTTTCGAGCAAAATACGATTTTGGAAAACCATTTATTAACATTTGTATGGGGTTACCGTTATTTTTAGGTAAAATATTTTTTTTTTCACATCTTGTAGATTGTATAAAGAAACTTTTATTTGTCAAGTCAAAAAAATAGAGCATGGCATTTTCGAAATTTTGAGTTTTGAAAAAAAAAATATTTTGAAAACTTGAATACACGATACTTCCCAAACTGTTTGGCACCTTTAGCATAAACAAAATTATCAAATCCATTTCGATAAGATCAAGAACCAAAAAATGGTTCTACATAGATAATAACCATTTTTCGAAATTTGCAAAATGAAATTTTTTGAATTTTTGTTTTTAAATCTGTCAAGCAGTTTGAGAGAAAAAATATAATTTATAAAATTTCAAAAAAAAATTCGTATGGCAGGTATCGATATATTTGATCTTAAAAAAAAAGAGAATACGTGTGGCTTTAAGGAAATCGGCTGAGCCGTTAAGGCCGTAGTCGAACAGACAGACACAGACAGAATTGCGAGACCCTTTTTTTCGTGTTCTCTATAATCGTAATGATAATTTGATCAAAAATAAATAATAATTTGATCAAAATCTCGAGTTCGATTTCTTACAAATGCATAACTTGCCTTATAGTATGTACCTATAAGTAAAGATAAATTGATTTATTTTACTAAATGCTACATTTTGTTCGAATTTGTTATTTATGATATCTGCCATAAAACCATTTTTGTACAACTTTTTTGACAGACACTAACTACTGCAATACTACTTCGGGCTCTAGTAAAGATTTTAAAGTTATTCTTCCATCTAAAAAGGATATAATAACGTTGTGATAAGAGACTTTCACACAATCACCTTTACTGATGGCTCAAAGATGAAGTCTAATGTTGGTTCGGGAACTTTCTCTGAAGCTTTTAATTTCTCTAGGGCTTTTTGGCTATTTGATTTTGCCAGTGGTTTTTGGAATTATTCGCAATAAGGAAAGTTTGCAACATGCTGAAACTCGATCCAAATCATAATCGGAATACAAGCGCTTTTACAGACAGTCAGGCAGCTATTAAATTCATTGATTCAGCTTTTTTAACCTGTAAATTTGTTCAGCAATTAAGGGATGAATTTGCGAGCCTGAATATTAACTTAAATGTCAGTCTTATCTGCCTTCCACGTCACAGGCTGACGAGCAAGCCAAGCAAGGATCAGACCTTCATAGCGTACTTGCAGAAAGAGTTAACATTCCTCTTGGTGTTATGAAGGCAAAAATCTTCCAATTTTTCTTACACAATAAAACCGTATGTGGAGCAGTTTAACCGTCTGCATTACATCTAGAAAGATTTGGCCTATCTGTAATAAGTCTCGACCAAATGACTTATTATTCAGACCCAGAAAAGACATAGCAAGGATAGCTGCAACATGCACTGGACACTGGCCAAAAGAAGACCATGCAGAGAAGCTGGGTATACCTTATAACACTCATTATAGTTGTTGTGGGATTCAACAGGCAAAAAAGACAGTAATTTATTTTTCTCAGTAAATCCCCTGCTCTGGATAGATTGAACGCTCAACTATTCGGAAAGTTATTCCTCGTCGACTTGAACCAACTGACTGAACTGAAGATCAAAGACTTATTGTCTTTTCTTAAAACGATGGAGTGGTTCTGAGACGAACCTTGACAATTTCTGTACCAGGTATTCCTCGATCTTAAGACCCCAAGGTAGTGGTAGACCGTCAGGTTAAGAGGACTTCATAATATCCCATTAAATAGACAGGTCAAGCGAGTTTATAGTATCAAAACGGCGCGCACTCCAGTACTAGTTTTTATTATCTCGTTAATAGTATTAAAAAATTGATAATTATCAAGTTTCGAGAAAAGCGACCTTGTAGTTTTCGAAATAATGAGCTTTTTTTTTTTAAATTATATATTCAAAAAAAATCTTGTTAAAAATATAATTACACAATACTTAAGCATAATTTTTTCAAACCGTAAAATGATTTAACTTTGAAAAAATTTGCTGCAAGTTATTAAAGTTTAATTAAAGTAGCTTCTGCTTCGGTAAAATTTGTTACAATTTTATAGTGCTCCATACAAAAAAAGGAACAACAAATTTTCGTAAACCTGATTGTTTCTCTAAAAAATTGTCTACCAATCTTGGTAACAACTAACAAAAGCCTATCCAACCACCACCGTTCCGAACCCCACTTATGTAAGTCACATACGTATCCTAAGACGAAAAAGCAATCATTTTCTGACAAAAGTGACCTGAAAAAGCTCGACCGACTATAGTGATTTTGTAAATTTTTAAACTAGAGCTGCTGGTTAGTATCTTTTTTCCAAAATCCGCATCTTACGGTCGCTTCGGCCCAAGACTCTTATGACAAATGTCTACACAATCGCAACAATAATAGCTTGGATGAGGACATTATCGACTGCCAAATGCTACTCAAAACAACAATACCCAACTCCCTCTATACGAGAATGATATCCATTTCCTTATCTATCATCTAACCTGTCATCAGTCTGCACGGATAAGTCTAGTTAGACAAACTATATCAAAGTCTAATTATTATTACTTACAAGACGAATATATCTCAAGAATATAATTTGATCCGGTTTCGCATTGGAAAGAAAATCAAGTTCAACAAATTAATTCCAATTACAAAGTCACAACACATTGCCTCAGTCCTGCCGCATATATCGCCAACGGCCAATATGTGTCCATAAAATAAATATTCTTGTCACCATAATGATCTGCCACGGAGTATCGTATCGGTTCTCATTTGAGTTCTGCACGCGTTTAAGTTATTGTCATGGTTAATAAATGTGACAATCCGAAGAAAGATTTATAGGTTAATTAAAGTGCGATTGTGTCCACTTTTAATAGTACCACCCCAGCTGCAGCAGCAACAGCTCAAGCCATCCATCTAGCCAGTCCGTCAGCTACGAGTATAGATACTGGGATACTCGTGGTGCAGCAGGAACATAGCAGCGCGCGGTGGTAAGTCACACGCAGTGCATTATACCTCGCCTCGATTTACTATTGTTCACGGAATGCTGGTGGAATTAATTAAACTACTTTTGCTAATGTTCTATATAATTTTTTTGCTTTTCAAAAACGAGATGCAAAGAGAATATACCTACTTACTTGTTAATCACACCACAAAGGATTAAATCTAAGAAGAAAAAAAAAAATAAAGATAATATTTTATCAAGATAGAAGAACGGATTGCATGTGCATCAACATTCCAGTATGTTCTACACGACACGAAACACGAGGCAATTAAAACTAGTATCTGAAGGATTGAAAATGAAGAACGTTTTTGTGGTATTGTTGCTAAAGCTTCGTGCTTAATACATGCAGTGGAATTGAATTATTGATATTTTTTTGTATATACATACATAAATTGACAAGTTTTATTGTTTTTTTTTTTCAGGAAGCCTTTTCCGTTAAATAGAGTATTTGGGCCCTTGACTCGTTTTTGAGATAAAGAATTTTGAAAACAAATTTTGATTTTTTTTTAAATATCCCAAAAGTATTTTGACATGCAATGTTTTTTAAGCCGTTTAGAAGCTTTTGGTAGAAACATTTGCATTAAAATCCTTCTGATGATAATGAGAAAATAAAAAAACATGGTTCTAAGGTACTGTGAGGAATGTCTTAATTTTAATTTGTTTTTTAATTTAGCACACATTAAGCAAAGAGACAGAAATTTATCAAAATTTAAGGAGTCGTTTTGAGAAAAAATACTTTTGTCGAAAATCATTTTTTAATAGTATTTGTATAATGAGTAACCAAGTAACATCGTTGGAGCTAAATGTTATTTAACAGCTCTGGGAGAGTTAAATGTAATGCCCTGGCTCTTTTTCAAAAATCTTATTGCATTTTAAAATCTATCTCTAAAATGAAGTTCCTCAACAATCTTAAGCTCTGTTAAGTTTAAAAGCTTTCTGGCAGACAGCCATAGCACTATAAAATAGCTAGCCCTTTAAAAGAAAAAGATTTTTTAAGGTTATTTTTTTAAGAGCTATAAGCATGTTTAAAAAATGGCGCATATTTAAGAAAAAGAAAACTATTAACAGTGCTATGACTGCATTTTCAAAAGAATCAAGAAAAACCCAGCAGCCTTATCCAAAAAGTGCACGAGAAAAAAAATATATATGTATTTTTGTTTTCAATTTCAAAATTAAAATAAAAAAAATTATTATCTACTTAATACAAAAGAGCGTTGTAATATTACGAAGTATCGGGTTTTTCAATAAGAGCGCTGCAAAAGTTTTTTTTAAATAAAATAAAAACGGTTTTGGATATCAATGAAATTCTTTATTCCTGTGAAAGTACGTTCGATGCCATTATGTATGGAACTCGATTTCTTTTGCATGGCCACCACGGGCACGCTTGCAGAAGTCCAGACGCTGAACCCAATTTTCGACGGTTTTCAAGCATAAATCGGCAGATACTGCTGCAATTTCACGTTCGATATTCGTACGAAGTTCATCAATCGTCGCTGGCTTGTTGGCATAGACCATAGACTTGACGTAGCCCCACAGGAAATAGTCTAACGGCGTCAAATCGCACGACCGAGGCGGCCAAGCGACTGGACCATTTCGTGAGATAACACATTCTCCAAACTTGGTTTCCAATAAATTGATTGTGACATTCGCTGTGTGGCTTGTGGCGCCGCACAGTGCGTCGATTGTATGCAGGTAGTGGACACAAATATATTTTTCGAAAGTAAGATAACTGTGATCGAAAATTGGTTGCTAAATGTAATAAATAGGGGATTTTACTCAATTTGAGGAATTTTCACGCCCCCTACCACGCCCATTTTTGATAATAAATTGGTTACATGAAAACTTCTAGTACGATAGTGATTTCATTTATTAATATTCTGGTCAGTGAAGAAATTATGAGTTAAAATAGCGCAAAGTACGCCCACTGACACGCCCACTTCTTCTATAAAATTGATTTTTTTTAATTTTTCGTATAATATTGAAAAAAATGTACAAAATTAATGTGTTTGATAAGAAAAATTTATTTGATCAAAAATCCACCCACTGCCACGCCTAAAATTGTAAAATGATTAGTTAGAAGCCAAACATTTAAAAAATTTGATGATAATACGATATACAAAAGTTGTAATATTTTAAAGGTTAGTAGGAAAGTATACATTTTCATTGAACGGTAGCGATCCCCATTCACAGTAACGTGCCGTTCTTGATCATCACGGAAGAAGTACGGCCCAATGACGCCACCGGCCCATAAACCACACAAAACCGTAATTTTTTCGGGATGCAATGATGACTCATGGAGTACGTGTGGATTGCTGCCTGACCAATACCGCATATTTTGTTTATTGACGAAGCCATTCAGCCAGAAATGAGCCTCATAGCTGAAGATGATTTTTCGATGAAAATCCGAATCATTTTTAAGTTGTTGCTCAGCCCAATTCACAAACATACGACGCTTCTGATGGTCAAGCGGCTTCAGTTCTTGCGTCAATTTAATCTTGTAAGGATGTAGGCCAAGATCTTTTCGCAAAATTCGCCACAACGACGTCACAGAGATGCCAAACGCTTGAGAACGACGTGTAAGAGACACATTTGGGCTTTCTGCAACTGAAGCCTCAGCGGCAGCAATATTCTCGACACTACGGGCACTTCTTTGTCTCACTGGCACGGGAACATTTTGTACTGTGCCTGTGGATTCAAATTTTTCCACTAGACGCTCAATTGTTGATCTGCTAGGACGATTATAACGACCATAAATTGGACGTAGCGCTCTTAACGTTGAGGCCACTGACTCCGAATTTCGGTAATTTTAATAATTTCGACTCGTTGTTGGCTCGTATATCTTTCCATCATAAAATGGCAAACCTTACTGAAGAGAAATGTCAAAAGAGCGGCAAGAAATATGGCGTCGTTTGCTGACCCTGTCACTCTACTTTTGTAGCGTCCCTGTTGAAAAACCCTTACAATATCAAGATTTCAAAATGAAATGGCATTTAGAAATCAATTTTTTCTGCTTCTTATAAAAAATATTATAAACCTGTTTATTTTCAATTTTCGAAAAATCACAGATGTGGTGAAATATTGAGTTTTCAATATAAAATTTTGTTAATTTTCTTAAAAAAAAAAAAAAAAAACAAAAAAAATGTTTTGAAAAACTTGAAGATGTAATACCAATCGAACAATAAAAAAAACTGATCAAAATCAGTTGTATCGTTTTTAAGAAAATAAAAAAAATGGTTATATTGGAGTTACAGTTAAAAATTTTGTAATTTTTTTAACCTTTTGTTAGTTTTTACTAAATGGAATTTTTCGATTATTTTTGTAATCTGTGAAAAAGTTTTTGAAAAAAATATTTCCTGAAACTTCGAAATAAATTTGTGTAACAGGTTACGTTTTTTTTTCGTATTAAAAACTAGTTTAAATAATAACACACAGCTATAGATAATTTCGGCACACACTATTTTGGTCTTCTCTATTATACATAATATCTTGAGTTCTATTTTTTAACGAATGCATAACTTACTATACATATACATAATACTATACATATAATAATTCAACAAGTCCAATAATAGTGCTAAGTCTTCTACTTGGCTGATTTATTTCAGTAGTATATAGAGTTTGTATTATAAAAACTTTCATATAAACATAATTAGTAGCTTTAAATCGCAAGTGAAAAGAGAAAAATATGTGTCTTTAGTTTATTATTACATTACCTAGGTTAAGACACATTGGCGCAAAATTTTAACAGCCGAGCGTTAAGGTATTAGTATTATACTACTTGACAATTTGCTAATCAACTCTTTCTTAATTTTAAACATTTTGTAACTAGTATCGTACTAAGGCCATTTTTACTTGCGATATAGGTACTTCAGGGCAAGTTCTGCATTTAGAAAAAGAATCGAACTCGAGATTTTTATCAAAGTTGATATTACGATGATAGCGAAGACGAATAAATTGGGTCCGAAATTTCAGTCTGTCTGTCTGTATCTCGATCTACAGCCTAAGCCACTGGACCTCTTTTCTTCAAACTTGGTACTTAAGAATCTTCGGTGATTCCCTAGAGGGAAAATTGAAATTTTTTTTAGCTCTTAACCTAACGGTACCCCATACACCCGTAATGCATAATCTTTTTTATCTCGAAAAAAAAATTAAGTGTGATATTATGGACATGGACACATTTTGGCCAAGAAAAATTTTGGGGCAAAATGTTATTAACGGTACGTGTTATAGAACCGTTTCTTTTTTTGATTTTCGACTTTCTCATCAACGGCTCTAATGATTTTAACCAAAAATTTTCAGCAAGAGCCCCATTAAGTTTAAAATAATATGGTATTTAAAAATATTAAAAAAAAAAACCTTTTTTGGGATTAAAAAAAAATTCCAAGTTATTTTTTTGAAAAATCAATATCTTTAAAACGTGTCAACGATTATTTTTTTAAATTATTTCCTAAAATCTATACTACTAGATACTTAAAATTGGCATCCCAAATTTTGTTCTCGAAAAATTTGAAGGAAATTTGTTATATAAAAAATTACTTTAATAATAAAACGATTTTTGAGCTTTGTTTGCATAAATTCATACTTTTCCGAAAATCAGAATTTAAAATTCTAAAGTACTTTTACATAAGAGCAAATTCGTTCGATCCAGTCGTGCATTTAATTTTTAATAAAATGTTTTTGAATACAGCTAAAACAATGTCGGTTCGGGCAAAAACCAAAGTAAATAAACTTTTTTTTTGAAGTTTTTAAATGTCACATAGTCATATGAAGTTACCACGATACAAAAATAAAATAGCTGTTTGATGATTTTAAATTTAGTAAAAATGTAAGAGAAAATACGATGCTAAACTCAATTGAAATTTTCAAGATTGTCGTATCATACTAAAACAATCTTAACATCGTACTAAATCGACTAAAATTTTGTGGCAATATATTTTTTCAAAATTTAAAAATCTCTAAAAATTGCCGATTTCTTTAAACGTTTTTTTTTTTTTACATAAATGATTATTAAATATTTATTTAATTATAAGCCTCTTAGAAAATAATTTCAACACCTAGTGGTTCACTCGTTATGAAAATGTTGATTTTTCCAAAAAAAATTTTCGAATTTTTTTTTTTTTACATATATGTACATAACATTATTTTTAATTTAAAGGAGATATTCTGTATACAATTTTTGGTCAAAATTGTTTAACAAAATTGTACACTTGTTTAACAAAACGTACAGATATAATGACAGACGGAACCACTTTTTTCGTGTTGTCTATCCTCATTATTTCAACTTTGATCAAGATTTCAAGTTCGTTTTTTTTTCGAAATGCAAAGCTTGCCCAATATTACCTATATCGCAAGTAAAAACATTAATATTTGAACATTTTGAAAGTTCAAGGACGAATAAATAAAATGCAAAAAACCGTTTCAAAATATGATATTCTGTTTTCCTAAATTATTTTCTATGTAATTATTCTGTAAATCAAGCTTCTTCAAATTTAAAATTATGTAGTAATGTATTTAGATAATTTAAATATTATATATTATATTATGTATATTATATTATATTATTATATTAATGATTAAGGACAAAATTATTTCATAGATTATGTGTTATCTACAATTATCTTGTAAAATGCAATGGGTTAAGTCAGAATGAGCTTGAGTATTTGGACTGAATGTGTTTAAGGAGTTCACTCGATTTTGATTTGAATAGGAAACTTCAATAATTTCTTACAAATCTTGGCTTGAGCAATGAATAAAATGTGCTATTTCTGCTAAGCTCTAGTTTTAAGATTCCACAAAAAATTAAGCATGGAACTTGGGTATAAATGAAACGCTGGTTTTTTTTTGGCAAGCTATGTAGGCATGGTAAAGTAAGAAAATCCTTAAAAACCAACACAGCAGCACCCTCCTAATATTATTTGAAATATAGGACTTTTTAACAGCCGTCGCAAAAAATTAAAAAATGTAATCAAAGTTATAACGCGATATGAATTAAAATTAATAACAAAAACAAATAACAGTCAAATGAAATGCATAATATATTTAAATATTGGTATAATTTATTTTTTTTAATTCAATTTTGGTTTACCTTTTATATTCATTTGCCGATTTAAGATATAAAAAGAATTATCATAGCTTCAAAAAGGAACAGAAAAGTAAAGACTTTGTTCGTGGACTAAAGTTAGAGTTAAAAATGGTTAAAGTGAAAACATTTATACCAGATCAATTTAGTGAGATTAAAAAAGACGTGTTTTTCTTACAAGTTTATATAAAACTGGATGATAGAATGAAATCGCAACTCAGCAACGTCATCAAAGAAAAAAAGTGCAACAAAATTCTATCAATACCTTTTAAGCTCTAAGGAAACCATGCAAAGACAATAACTAATCGACCATGTTGTATTGAAATAAAAATAAATTTCATACACAAATTTATCCCAGTTCTAGCTTTCATTGAAATGCATCATTGGAACAAATCAGTAGAATGCTGACTTTATTTCTTGGAAAAGTCAATTATAGCAATCATTGAAAAACTGAAATCTGTAAAAGATCCTGTCAGTAAGTTATAACAACCAATTCTAGGTATTTGAGGTTAGAGTTAGGGGCCAGTTATAGCTATCATTGAAATGCATCATTGAAAATGTTCATTCCCATTTTTAAGACGAATAAACAAAATGTAATGGCTTTAATTGGTACCAAAATGAAGGTAATGAGTAGCAGAATTTTTTTACTCTGTAAAATACAAAATTCAGATTTAAACTTTCTTTTAAATCCACTTTTATTATTTCACTGATAGAAACCAATTTCAATGAACAGCTGATTTTCGTTTCTTTAATATGGAACATAATCGTTCCACTGAATGTGTTCGATTCTCTTTCTGTTCTCAAATGTCAGTTTTCCTTTCAATGATCAACTCTAACCTCAAATGCATAGAATTGGTTGTAATCAGCCACTGACAGGATTTTTTTCTGAAACCAATTTTTCAATGATGGCTATAACTGGCTTGTCAAAAGAATTAAGTCAACATTCCACTAATTTGTTCCAATGATGCATTTCAATGATAGCTATAACTGGCCCCTTAATCATTGACAGCAAAACTGACATATGAGAATAGAAAGGGAATCGAACACGTTCAGTGGAACGATTGTGTTCTAAGTTAAAGGAAAGAAATTGAAATTGATTTCTGTCAGTGAAATAATAAAAGTGGATTTAAGAGAAAATTTAAATCAGAATTTTGTATTTTATAAAGCAAAAAAACTCTACTACTCATTATCTTCATTCTGGTACCAATTAAAGCCATTGCAGTTTGTTTATTTTTTGTAATTGTAATTACTTGATGTCTCAGCTATTTTGAAGTTTCCATACAAACAAAATAGGTGGTTTTCTTTTCTAGTCCAGAGCAGGGCCTGAGTTGTCAAAAAATAAATTGTGTTTTATTTTTTAGTTAAAAGTGGTCAGAGCTTCGAATATGCGTTTCTTTTTTCCTTCTGAGCATGTTCTGAACGTGTTCATAGTGCTAAGAATAAAATAACTGAGCAGACAGAGTTAAATATCACACATAAGCATTCGACAGGTGAAAATTAAAAAAATAAAATGCACGACTGGGTCGCACGAACTTGCTCTTATGTAATAGTCTAAGAATTTCAAAAATTAATGTTATTAGAGAAAAACTGTTCATAAGCATAAAATTAATTTTTTAAATGACTAAAACAACTTCTTTAGTAATTGGAGGTAAAAATAGGATGCCATGTGATTCAAGCAAATATAGGTTTATGCAAGAACAAAAATTATAAGTCTTTGTAGTGGTTTCCTAAAAAAATAAGCTTTTATGTAAACAATTTTTAAAACATTTTTAAGGAAAAATTTTGGTATACCATTTTAAAGGTTTTATTATTGTTCGAATAAAAATTAAATTTACAAAAAAAAATATTGAGCTGTTTTCGAGATATTAAGTTTTCCAAAAAAAAGAATAGATTTTTTTTTTCAAAATTCAAAAAAAAAAAAAAAAATTTTAAAATGCAATGTTTTTTAAACTTTTAAGAAACTTCTCTCTACGAAATTTCATTAAGATCCATTGTGTTGATAATGAGAAATTCAAAATTAAAAAAAAAATCGTTCTATGGTAGGTACAGTCAGTAATATCTTGTTTTCAAGTTTTTTTAATTAAATTATAGATCTTAAAACTTAATCGAAAGAAAAAAAATATAAGCATAATGCTCGAGAAAAATACGATTTTCGAAAACCATTTTTTAACATTTGTAGGGAGGGTACCGTTATTTTTGGGTAAAATAAATTTCTTTTTCTCATATCTTGTACATTATATTAAAAAAACTTTTATTTATCAAGTTTTAAAAAAATCGAGCATGTGGTTTTCGTCGCACCGTTTTTGAGAAAATCAAAAACCAAAAAATTGGTTCCAAGGGGATACCAAAAATAGCAATTTTTTGTAATTTTTTTTTAACCATTACCTAGCTTTAACCCAATGAAATTTTTTGAATTTTTCTTGAAAAAATCTGTCGGACAGTTTTTGAGAAAAAAAAATATTTATAAAATTTCGAAAAAAATTCGTATGGTAGGTACCGTTTTTTTGGTCTTAAAAAAAAGAAATAAACGTGTGGGGGCAAAATTAAAACCCATATCTACCAAGTTTGAAGAAAATCGGCCGAGCCGTTTAGGCTGTAGTCGAACCGACAGACAGACAGACAGAATTGCAAGACCCACTTTTTTGGTCTTCGCTATCATCGTAATGTCAACTTTGATCAAAATCTCGAGTTCGATTTTTTTTACGAATGCATAACTTGTCTTATAGTACCTATAAGTCGCAAGTAAAAAATGTTGACAGATAAGTGTTCAGGTGTGTTTCAAAAACAACTCAGAGCGCTCAGAGCACGCTTGGTGCAGAGGAGGTTCATAACATGCTCGATATGCTCAGACTCTGTTCAGAGGCCTGTTCTGAACTATGCAGAAAACAGCCTAATATACTGAGACATCTAATCAAACAATTTTTGAAAATCTTCATAGAAAATATCGGTGGCAACCCTTAAAGTAACGATAACTGTTAGATTTTTACTTTAAAAAACATGAAATATAGTTTAAAAACAACTGATGTTCTTTATGAATTTGATGCTCGAATAAACGTCAAGCCCCGTTCACTGAAGGATTCTACTTTTTATCTCACTGTGGATTTGGTATATTTGCTTTTCGTGTAACTACTATTACTACTGTACTGTGAACCAGCGATACCACTTCCGAAAAAAAGTCGAAGTACATTTTAAAGAAAAAAGCGAAATTTTCATAAGATTCATAAACACATGAGGTTGATGAATTTCTATGCATTAAAATTAAAAATTGAAATAGAGAAAAAGAAGTAGCTTTGGATTTTTTTTTTTGTAAAATTGAAGTAGGTTGAAACAGAGATTTTTATGAAGGTTGATGAAGTAAAGTAGGAAGGAAGTAGATTTTTAATTATTTTGAAAAAAAAAAAGAATAGATCTACTTCAATTGAAGTAAAGTGGTACTAATGTGAACTGCTTTTCCAAAAACAATGCAGGTATTACTTCATGAAAATAGATAAAAGTAGATTTTCTAAAATCCAATTCGTCATCTTAAGAAAAGCCTAGCTTTACAAGTCAACAACAAATCAAAGAATGAAATACTATTTTTTTTAATTCTGACAAGTCATTAGAATAAACAAACAAAAGAAATCAATTTATTCTCACTTTTCTAAATTCTCATAAAGTGCGCATTAATTAAATAATTCTAACGAGACAACTTCTAACTATTAATTTGCATACAAATAATTGTCTCGAGACGGCAATCAAAGTCACACCGAACATTGCACTTTTCTTTTCTTAAATGGCGGTTTTTGTATTCTTAGGTAAACATTGGTGCTCAGTTTTGTATAATGTATCAACAAACAACAAGAACACTACTCTCGATTAGTCACCTGCTTCTTTTCAAAACCAAGTTTATTGAATGTCAATTTATGGTTTGTTTGTAAATTAGAAAATTATTAATGAAATTCTTGTGATATCATTGAGTTAAGAGGAAATGAATTCTTTTACGAAATTGAATTCATTAGGCGAAAAGTTATGTTAATGTCATTATTACCAGCAAACAAGTAGATACTCTAATTTGAATTGCAAACTGTTTTTAAATTAGTATGCAATATTATTTTTAGAAATATTTTTTTTTTTAATTCAATTTAATAAGAAATTTTAAGGAAAAAAGCGGTTTAAAATAAACTATATCCTACACATGCACGAATATCTTGATGTTTGAGGAGGAGTTGCTAGAAAATCCCCAATCCGTCAAGCTTAGTCGAGCGATGGCAAGCGTGCTACAACCCTTCTATTAGCATCGAATACGAACCTGTGCCCTAAACTAGGCTCACAATAATGGCGCCCAACGTGGGACAACTAAATATATTTATTGAGATTTTGGGAGGTGATCGCCTTGAATTCACCAACTAACAAAATATATTTTTGAAGAAAATTAGATAGACATAAACTTTTTGAAACTAAAAAGGGACATTTGCAGATTAAGTAAGACATAATTACTGGGGATATATATATTTTAATATCTGCTACTTGTTAAATTAATAACAGATTTTTCTCCCCTTCTATGGGTTGCACGTTTGAACCAATGATAAACCGTTTCAAATTGCACGATATTTATCCGCATACCCATTGAAATCAATAAATTTTGATTGAAATTCTAATTCAATTTTTTTTTTCCAAATGAGTTTGTCATTCTATAGGTGAATTATTGTAAATTAAAAAGAGTAATGCGTTAGCAGTTTAATGTCTACCTCAAGGCAATTCTTGTTAGCTTGATGTGTAATTTTCGAATTCATTATTATTTACGTTGGGTTAGTAGCTAGTTGTAAAAATACACTTTTTAATTATTAGCATATTGAATACTTTGAATAATACCTGATAAGTGACGAAGAAGAAAATAAAAACAACTTGTGTATTTTAATTCAACTACCTACTTGAACCCGATTTCAATCGCTTAGGTATCTCAATCATGAATTTGAGAACCATACAAAATTACGGATATGAATTTTTGAAAACGCTATTGAAAACTAGCAATCTAGCTCAATTATAAAACTGCTTGGGCTAAGAATATATAATAGATACATGTACTGCGGGTTACTAGAAAATATTCGGTGCTTTTTAAAAAATTCAAGATGAATTTTCTTCGGGCGCATTGGTGTATTTATTTATTTTAAACCACATCTATTCTTAAGACAAAGCTTCAGTTTTAAACAAAAGAAAAATAAGCCTTCTTCTTCTGGTTAGTTCCATTCAGTAGAAAAATAACTTCATCGATAGGTTTTGTAAAAAAGATACTATTTTTTTTTCGGCTAAGCAGAATTTACCCAAGCATTCAACTTCTTCGTGATATTGGAAACGGAATTTTTGAAATTGTAAATTTCTTGTAATTTCAATTTTTAAAATATTTTATGGGGAACCCTCAGAATTTCATTGGTAAGGCACTCTTGAAAAAAGGGTCTACTGCAACTACTACGAGACATCCACTCTCCTCCCCAAATAAATCAAAACGCGCTCGCGATTTGCAGAATGCTAGGAGAATCATCAAAAGACTAGGTGACAAACTAGAGACTTATGGTGAATCGAAGCAGGACGATACCTTAGCATGGGCCAAAAGCATCATCGCTAAACAACAAGATGCTAAGACCAGCGGCGACTTCACGTCAAAGCGACAACGTTCTATTGAGGGAAACACTTCGGAACCCAAGCGCCCTAAAGTGCAGAAAACCAGCACACCTTCAGTTGCTTTAAGAAGGGAAGACCTTTCTTTTTGTGATGCGCTAAAATCAAATATTATTGTGGCAGTCATCGACAGAAGCGATATCGACGGAAAGATCTCAGCAGATCGCTGGGCAGTGGTAGCAATAGAGCTCTCGGTACGCTGCCTGGACATTATGAAGGCCAATCCAGGACCACTCCCAGTTATTGGAGATAACGGCTGGCACCGAGGATGATGAATCGAAAACCGAAAACGTAGTGGGTAGTGGAGTATACTCAGATAGACTAAACCTTAGTCTCTCCTTCCGCCTACCAAACCATTCTGGCGATAAAGGAAGTATTGTCTTGGCTTAAAGAAAACGTGATATCTAGCTCGGATATCCGCATCTTCTCAGATAGTCAGGCTGCTTTAAAATTCATCGCATCAGTCTCTTCAAACTCCATTACAGTCCAAGACTGTCGATAGTCTCTGATGAAGATGGCCAAACAGTTTAATATTCACCTATTCTGGGTATCGGAACACAAAGATATTCCGGGGAATTGTAAAGCTGACGAACTCGCCAGAATTGGAACGGAAATGCCTATCTTGCTCGATAGGGTAAACATAGGTATTCCTATAACTACTAGTAAGTTTATGCTGAAGCGAATTGCTCTGGAACAATCAAATACAAGATGGCTCAACACTACCACTCGTTTGGCGACCAAACGAATCTGGCCCAAACTAGATTTGAAACGGTCAAATTGTTGTTGTCCCTCAGTAGATCTCAGATCAGCTCCGTTATAGGTGTCAAAACTGGTCACTGTCTTATAGGTAGACACGCCGCACGATTCGGTGTACTATCAAACGACTTCTGTAGGAGTTGCTTAGACTAGGAGGAAGAGGAAACAATCCCACACCTTTTTTGTGCATGCCCTGTTCTCTCTCTTATAGACACAAACTTCATCTAGGACACTATTTCTTTAATGAACCAAGCGATCTCATCAACATAGACATTAAAAGTCTCCTTCGCTTCATCAGAAGCTACAGATGGTTTTGAATAGTAAGGAACTTTATGTTCCCTATTAGATCGTGGTATCACAATGGACAATGGTGTGTCAGATGCTTGATATGATGCTTTAACCCTCAGAGCTCCTTCAAATGCACATGATTTTGCTGCAAAAATTAAGGTAAAATCAGGCGTTTGCAAAGAGAAACCACCCCAGTGCCAAACCGCAAAGAGGCACGTCTATTTTTTTGTGACAATCCTATTACATGGAAAAACGAGTAACATCAGGCAGTTTTCTTTTGATAAAAAAAAAAAAAAAAAAACAATTTATTTGGAAGGCCCGATTGCTGCAATTATTATTATTGCGATTTCAGAAAGGAAACGCAGCAATAGTATCGTTTGCACAGATGTAATGGTGGATTAATCGTTTAGGGAGCAATTTCATTTTATGAAGCCTCAGAACATCCTCCAAAATTAACGCTGTTTCGTATGTGCTTTGAAAAAGGCGTTTTCACACTTTTCGAAATTTTTCGATGAGATAACGCGCCGTTCTATACAAATGGGCTAGAGAGGATCAAAGATAACAATGTTTCAATACTTCAATGGCCCCTATGCTCTCCTAACCAGAATATTCTTGAACATGTTCAAGAATCGATGGCGAGCAATATCTATGCTGCCATCAAAAAAACATGGAGTGACTAAACCTTAGATTATTGGGCCAAACTACAGGATTCAATACTGAAATGACTTTATGAATAAGTTACTCTTAACCAAGGAAGAAGGAAAACTTAAATGAAAATAATACATGTGTCAGGTATAATTGACAAAAAAAAATATGTTTTAAAAATTACTATCTCGAAGCTAATGAAATCGCCGAAACATAATTTCAGCGAAAGCAGCCGCCTGAGTTTCCACAATACTCAGTTATCTAAACAGAGCAAGTTATAGCACATTTCTAGACTACAATTTCACTTATATTTCGTGGCACAGCTACTGAAACATTGCCTCTGCCTCTATACACTTTTTAAGGTTTAAACGTATGTATGTGGTGAAAAAATGATCGACTAGCTTTTGGTCAAATTTCTAATAAACGAAAATACCCCACCCGATCCGACGTAATGGATGCATTTTAATTGAATAGGACTCATCCTTGCGAAAAGGAGCTGGTTTAATGAGCTATAGCCTGTAGTATGTTCACCTTAAAAGCATCCGTCGATTGTGGTGTATTCGCATATAACTGTAACTTCAGTCTTGCAAAGTCAAATCGCATGACCTTGGTGGGCAATTCACGTTACCTCTGTGACAGATAATCTTAAACTCAAATCGTTCATGCAGAATGTCAATCGTGACATCTTCTTTATGGCATGTAGCCCCGTCCTGATGGAACTACATGTGCATATGGTTCAATTTGGGTCGCATCAAATTGGTTATCATCTTTCTGTAGCGCTTTTCATTAACGATAACGGCCTCACCAGAGTTGGTTTAAAAAAAGTACGGGCAAACGAAACGCCACCGGCCCAAAATCCACACCAAGCGGTAACTTTTCGAGGATGCATTGTCACTTGGTGAACCTAGCATGGGCTGGGGAGTAGAGTCAGCGATAAACGACTTTGTCTATGGTCTTGAACTTTGAGCTCCCTGGCCAGGTGGATCTTGTACGGGCATAGGTCCAAGTTCCGACAAAAAATTCTTCAAGTTAAAAGGCCGAGTTTTTCTAAACGTCGAGGAATCGATTGCTTCGTTTCTGCTCGACACCTACACGGCGATGTCCTTGCCTTTGATGAACAAATTATTGCTGATTGATTTCCAAACTGATCGTTCCCTGTGCAGGGACGGGTTAGAATATTCCTGCAGCGCCTCCCCGCTTGTCGTAAAAGGCGACTAAAGGAGTAAATACATCTAGGCCACAAACAGCAAGGTGAACCTAGCGACACGTAACACCTATAAACTTTCCCAAAAGTGTGCATGCCAGTCCCTGGGTTGGTACGACTGGAGATCACCGGTGCCGTAAAAGAGAGATCAAATACAAAACTGGAGCATGCACACGTCGATACTTACAACGGATTTTCTGAATTCAAGCATTATGGAAGTACTCGTCCGAAATGACACTACCCCGCCAGGCACTACCATTGTTACACATGGTACTGATCCTGGACCGAGCAGCAATGCTCGGGTCAGAGCTAGACGGATTCCGGGGGCTAGCAAAGTAATGCCGCAGATTATACAAAATCTGAGAGTTGCGAGTTGGAACGTTGGCAGTATGACAGGTCGAAGCTTCGAGCTGGAAGAGATGATGAAAAGAAGGCGAGTGGACATCTTATGTGTTCAAGAAACAAAATGGCGAAACACGGGAAACAGGGCCCGTTTCTTGGATACGAGGACAAAAAACTATAAGATGTTCTACTATGGAACGGAAAAGGGTAAAAACGGAATCGGAATCATCCTTGCAAAACATCTATTAGGCAGCGTATTGACCATTTCGAAATCCAGCGACCGTTTGATGTCCCTTAAATTGGTGATTAAAGGAAAGTTGTGGAATATTGTCACTGCATATGCTCCCCAAATTGGATGTGAGCAGGTGGAAAAAGATGCATTTTGGCTAGACTTTCACAATCTACTTAAGGACATCCCAAAGGAAGAGTTTTTGTTCGTGGGCGGAGATTTGAACGGACATGTCGGGAAGACAAACGAAGACTATGAAGATTGCCATGGAGGCCTCGGATACGGCACCAGGAACCCTCCTGGTGAAGACATCCTGAGCATGTGCAAAACATACGGTCTTATCGTACTAAATACCATGTTCGTCAAACAAAGCCGACACCTGGTCACTTACAGCAGTGGTGGAAATGAAACCCAGATTGATTACCATTTGGTATCTAGTTTCATGAAACCCCGGGTAAAAGATTGCAAAGTGATACTAGGAGAAGCGATCGCCCACCAACACCGTCTCCTACTGACAGAATTTTTTATGGAGACAGTGAACGACAACAAGCATACAAAAACTTTTAGGAAGATCAAATGGTATAATCTGGATAAGGAAAAAGGCGAAGCTTTCATTTCGAATATGCAAAACGTTCTGTATAACAACACCGATATAGTTCGAAATGAAGAGAGTACAGCACAAAGTATGTGGGATCTCCTACAGAGAACTTGCAAAGAAAAAGCCAAAACACTGTTAGGGGTTTCAAAAGGACACAACCAACAAGGCAAAGAAACATGGTGGTGGAATGATGAAGCTAAATCAGTTATAAGTAAAAAGAAAATAGCTTTCAAGGCTTGGTCGAAGTGCCCCTCTAATGATACAGAGCAAAAGTCACGCCTCGAAGTGGAATATAGAAACTGCAAGAAAGAAGCGAAGAAGAAGTGCGCCCAAATTCAAGCAAAGAATACAGAAAACCTGTATCGGGAGCTGGATGAAATTTCTACCCCGACAGCTGGTGCTATTCAAGAGCTACGGCAAAACACGAATAAGGGCGCAACTATCTTCAAAATAGCCGCTCAAAGAAGAAGAAATGCCCAGGAGATTTGTTCGCCAAAGTTCATTAACAATGCTCAAGGCCAACTTCTTGTGGAAGACAACGAAATTCTTCACAGGTGGCGACAGTATTGTGACGGACTTCTAAACAAACAATTTCCAAGGCTGTACTTTCCAATAGCTTCACCTAACTTAAGCGAAGTATCCGACGTCACAGTCGAAGAAGTTAGTGAGGCGGTAAAATACTCCAAAAAAGGAAAAGCTGTTGGCCCAGACGAAATACCCTCAGAGTTTTGGAAAAAGATGGGAGACATCGGGTTTAGATGGCTCATGATTCTTGTCTCCAAACTTATACGAGGTGATCGCATGCCTAATCAATGGAGGGAAAGTTACCTTCTTCCAATTTATAAAGGAAAGGGTGATACTCGAAGCTGTGATAATTACCGTTCGATTAAGCTGATGTCACACACCATGAAGATCGTTGAGCGAGTCTTGGGTAGCCGACTGCGAAAAATAATTAGGCTATCTGATGACCAGTGCGGGTTTGTCGGGGGTAAGTCAACCACTGATGCAATCCAGAGTATAAGAATAATTATGGAAAAACATCGGGATTCCTTGGAGGATTTGCATGTCGTATTGGTTGATTTTGAAAAAGCATTCGATCGGCAACCACGAGATCTAATATGGGTGGCCCTCCGGCAACGAGGAGTTCCAGAAACCTATGTGCGGATAATTATGGACATGTATGATGGAGCAGTTACTAAAGTAAGATGCGCAGCTGGAGTCACCGAAGAATTCGAAATCACAGTAGGTGTACACCAGGGAAGTGTCTTGAGTCCCCTGCTCTTTATTACAGTTCTTGATTACCTGCTTGAAGGCAAAGTGACGGATCCAAAAGTGCATCAGTTATTCTTTGCTGACGATGGAGCCATCATAAGTGAAGACCCGATATCCCTACAACGAGCACTTGACGTATGGGTGGATGTTCTAGAAGGAAGTGGGTACCGCATAAGCGCGAAAAAGACAGAATACCTATGCTGCCCATTTTCTGATCCACACAGGCCTATTCCAGACATTTATTTGAATGGAGTAGTGCTTCCCAAGTGTGAAAAGTTTAAATATCTGGGGTCTATGATAAATAACGAAGCTACTTGTGATGACGATATCAATCATCGCGTAAGCGTAGGGTGGATGAAGTGGCGGGAAAATTCTGCTATCTTCTGTGACCGAAAAATGCCCCCTAAGCTGAAAGGAAAGCTCTACACTTCAGTTGTGCGTCCAGCACTCACATACGGTTCACAATGTTGGACAATGTACAAAAAGTATGAGAGTAAGCTAACGGCAGCTGAGATGAAGATGCTTCGTATGACAGCAGGAGTTACAAAGCTTGATCGAATTAGAAGTACGAAGATCCGAGGAAGCCTTCATGTTAAGAATACCATTTCCCAAAAAATTGAACACGACCGACTCAGTTGGTATTGCCATGTCCAAAGGAGAGATCCTGAGAACCCCGTCAAAAAGGCAATATCATACAACGTTCCAATTCGGAATAAAAGGAAAGGTAGGCCTAAACACTCCTGGTACAAACAAATGCAAAAACACCAGCATTCAGTTGGCCTCAGAAATGGAACAATACAAAACCGGGAGGCTTGCCGCCGATTTCTGAGGTCAACCCGGCGAACCCCACAGGCGGATCACTAGTGTGAAGCAGATACGTGGGAGAGTTATGATCCCCTCGACATCGAGATCATAACAGCGCCGAAACAAGGAAGAAGAAGAAGAAGATTTCCAAACTGATCGTCTCAAATCTGGCCACAAAACGATGAAAAGTTCTTAAGAACTACGTCTATCGAGGGACGCTTTGCACGTTTGCATTAACGAACATTTATTTTGATATAAAGGTTTTATAATTTGGACGTGCTTTTCAATCGTGTTACTTGCCAGGATGATTTGACATTAGTAACTGAATGCGAAACAGATTTGACAGATGTCACCAGAATCAGAATATGGCCGCCAGAAGCCGCCATTTTATTTATTTTTATTTTTGCTCGTGTTCTCTTTGATGGATCAACAAATTTTCTTGAATCTTATAAACATGTAATTCGAAGTAGACTACAAAATGTTTTTCTTTATAAAAATTAATCAAAAACAAGGCACCATGTAATAAACTATACACTGTTCAACAAAAATTGTCAGTACAGGGAAGATAGGACGTTTGCATCTCACTCTGGTTTCATTGGCGTGCATAAGTGTGTCGCCTTTTAAAGCTCTCTCAGGGTTTCCCTAGTTTACATTATAAATCGCCAACACTCAACTTCATAAAATTTGTTCTCAAAAGCTTCAAATCCCAAAAGCTCCTCAATAAAATCCACTGAATAAGCTCCTTGCGTGTAATTTAGAACAATAATGGTAGCTCTATTTTGATGTATGTAGGAGTATATAACAAGCGCATGATCGTATTGACTTGACAGTCACAGCACAGTATCCCTTCAGCTTCAGTGTAGTGAGGATGCATCAGGCGCCATTGTTTTGGCAAAAAGCTCTCCCATAAGCCCTTTACTGACAATTTTTGTTGAACAGAGTATAGATAGCTTTAACGATCGTTTTCTTTTGGCACTTAAAGCTCTGTTGGTAAAGAAGATAAAGAAGACGGTGGAGTATCAAAAATGTCTAAGATCGGTTCTGGTAATAAATGAGCATAACCTTGTCCCTTGAGAAGATAAGCCCTAAGGTCTTAAAGTATTTTTATTACATTGGTTAAGTTTTGTTCAAAACAATCACTTATCAAATTTCTTGTCTCTGACAAATTTAAGCTCATCTTATAAAAACAACAAAGTTGAAATATATCCAATACTAAATTAATATACATTTTTATTTTTACAAATATTTAACTGTTAAGAACAAACAGTCTTATCTCTTAGTTTTTTTTTTTGTATATTTGAAATAATTAACTTTCATAAATTCAAAGGGTGTTCTGCATGAAATGTTGCTTGCCCTTTGAAAAAGGTAAATATAAAAGTCTATTTTTTGAAGTAAGCAAGGTTTTTTTTCTTGTTTTTAGACAAAGATAAGAATAAATAATTATATCTACAAGTTTATTTGTTTGATTTATTTTTTCAAGTTCATTTTACACTTCAAGTTCAAATGTTACAAAGTTGATTGTAATGTTTGTGTACCTATTATAAATCTATAGCTATCAGAATTTTGATAAGCCTTAGTTTTCACGGCCAACAACGGCCCATAAAAAACAAAAAAAAATAAAATAAACTTATAGCCCGTGAAGCAATAAAAGATTCAATGAATAAAGATACATCCTATACAAGACAGAATTGATGAATAATTCTTTAACAGAATATTCAATTGAAGATTTTTTTTAAGGTCATTTTGTTGGAGTTAATGAGAAATTTGTTGAAGAAATACAGCTTTTGTAAAAAAGCTAAGATACGGCGGCGTTGAAATGCGAGCTCAGCGGGCTTGTTCTAATAATTTAAATTGAAGCTTTTTTATAACAAGATTACTTAATTTTTCATTAAATACTTTCACAACTGAAGGATTGGTATTTACTTTCTAGCTTAAACTCCTTTCTTCTTCTTAATAAAATCTACACCTAATTGAACTTTGCTTTCCATTTCTAAGATACAAAAAAAGTGAGGTAAACCTTTAAGCGGATACTAACAAGTCAAAGTCTAGCAATCAAATATAATGGCCCCTTTCTTCTAGTCACCTGCTGTCCAACACTAGACACCTACACCCCTGCCTCACATCATAATCACCTCCAAAGCTTTCCTAAGATCTTTCAAGATAACATAATTTAAACCACATCTTCAAGTTCACCTCAATGCCAGAACCAAACTCAATTGAGGAATCCCGCGTCAAAAGCATTATGCCAAATGAGCAGCAGGCAGCAACAACAACAAAAGTTATGCCATATTAATTTCCATTCTGACGTTTTTATAGATGTTGTTGGTTGGTTGGTCGGTTTGTGTCTGCACTGAAGTGTATTTGATAGAGATCCAAGTTCACACCAAGAGCAAAACATGCTTGCCCGACATCGACACGGTGGGCAGCTAAATAAACATTCTTAAAACAAAAAATCAAATGCAAAATAACAACAAACAAAGCGACAGCACCCGTCTACCGTCCCAACAGCCGACATCACCATCACCCTGCAATGCACTGCCACTCCGAGCGATCGTGCCTAGAATTTTGACCTTCGCTAAAAGTAATTTTGTTGTCGTCGCAGGGGAATAAATTACAACCGCCTCTCGAAAAAAAAACACTATCAACACGTTTACGCTAGAACCATAATAGTCTCGATAGTGATACTATTCGACTACTACGCGCGCTTACAACGCATTTAGTAGTTAGATCGTATGCACCATCTTCTCTTCGTCTCCGTATCGTCGTGCGTCGTCGAGTCGGTCCGGGTGGCGGCGGCGGCATCGACGCAAATGTCTTTTCCGCATAGAAAAGCTCAAAACTACTAGGCAATTGGTGTTGACATTGATAGACTACCGCCATACGTTGCAGCTCCAACAACAAATCTACGATAAAAGCTTTCGACGTTGATGAACAATATTGATACACTGAAAGAAAAATGTTTTCAGATTTGCAAGAAAAAAAAAACAAATAATGAGATTTTAAACTGCAAACATAATCAATTTTCAGTTTGTTTTTTTTTTTTTTAACTGAGTTTATAGTCTTTCCCTCTAAATATATATATCAAAAAGTTCTTTTAAAGTACATCAAATACTCAAAGGTTTTTGACTTAAGAAATCGTCTAAAAAATTCCTATACATCGTTTTTTCTTAATAAAAATGGCACACAATTTAAAATAGCTCAATAATAAGGTATAAGTATGATACTAATTAACATTTTCCTTAATTTAAAGCAGTTTAATAATTTGTCCATAATTTAAAACATTTTCTAACTAGTATAGTGCTAAGGCTAATTTTTATTAAATTATTTCTTAACAAACCTTAAACTATGACAGTTCGTACAAAAACAAGTAAGTAAACAGAACTTTCGTTAAGATTTTGAAATGTCAAAGATTCATACGAAGTTAGCACAATACTAAAAAGATAAAATAAGTTTTCGATGATTTAAAAAAAATGTTAGAGAAAGTATGATGCTAGATTTGATTAAATTTTATAAAAATCATTGTTCATTTTCACCTAAAGGATTTCCATGAAGCGTTTTCTGTCTTTAAATGTTTTATTCAAAACAAACTTCATTCAAATGTCTGTTGCCACTTTGCTAGATGGCGCTCATCCGAAACGTCTTATTTTCCATAACTCTGGTGCATAAATTAAATTTAGACCGATATTGGTTTAATTGGCTTTTAGGTGGCTTGTGGTTTATTATCAAAGGACTGTGATTTTGACTTAAGAAATCCCTACAAGGAGAAGTCAAATCGTCACGGTGGCCAATTCACTTCGCCTCTGCGTGAGAAAAACATGTTCGGAAATCGCTCGTGCAAATGTCCATCGTGGCACGGGCTGTGTGGCACATAGTGCCATTCTTTTGAAAAGACATGTCATCGGTGTCTATGTCATCTAATTCGGTCCAAGAGAAATTGGATATTATCGACCGATAGCGCTCGCCGTTGATGGTGATGGCCTGGCCAACGTCGTACTCAAAGAAGTATGGACCGATGATGCCAGCCGGCGCGGCGGCTTAAATCCACACCAAACAGTGACTTTCTCTGGATTTGGTGGATTTTGATCTTCGCATATTTGAAAATTTTGCTTCTTGATGAATCCATTAATCCAGAAATGGGCCTCGGTGCATAATATTATTTTTCAACCGAAATTGGCGTCAACTTGCAGCTGTCCGAGAGAACAGTTAGCGAAAACAGGTCGTTGTCTATGGTCGTTAGTTCTGAGCTTCTAGATAGTTTGAAATTTATACTGGATGGCGTAGGTGGAAGTCATGACGAAAAATTCGCTAATTTGTTCTTTGTGAAAGGTCGAGTTCTTCTGCCCGACGCAGAATTTACTGCCTCGAATTCTTTTCCACAATCTCACAGACAGCGGCAATATTTTAGGATTGACGCTTGACTAAAATTTATGCGTCGCGTTGCAAATCGTTCTCTCGCAAGGACGGTTATGGGGAGCATATAATAGATGAAGCGCGGGAAATGTTGCTCAAACAGAAGACCGACTTTGATAAAACAATTTAATCATTTGCTCACGTTGTTAAACGCTATTACTCTTTTTTTTCTGATTTAGCAAGACAGCCACTTTGACAGATTAAGCTTCAACAATATGGCTGCAATCACCTGTCAAAGTTCGGAAATCCTTATTGGAAAATCTAAATAGTCTTAACATGGTACTAATTCGACTAAATTTTTTCACCAATGACGGTGTCCAAATTATCGACTGAACTCCAGGTATGCTTGCAATATCTTAAATAGTATAAAGTAAAGTATAGTTTTGAACTGCAGCACTTGGTAGTTTTCAAGCAGAAATCCGTAGCATCACAACTCCGAGAGGATGATGTAGGAAAATTAGACATCGTGTAGATATTATGTCAAGCTTACCTTGTCTTGTCTTATCTCTCAACAACTTCACCACCAGTATCAAGGGCAGATGGCTGCTAACCAGAAGTGCTGGGATTTACTAAATAGCCATAGCTAGGGTTAGAAGTTCCGTTCAGTGCATGCAGCTAACAAAAAGTTGTAACGTTCAATTCGGCAAACTATAACCAGAACTACTAATAAAGTAACCCGCAAATTTTACGGGTAAAAAAGAAGGGATGAACTTTAGCTTCTCAGGAGAAAAATAAAAGCATAAGAAGTATTGACGTTTGTTACAGAGAGGCTAAGGTTTAATAGTTCTATCAAAGAAAGAAATGACTAACCAAGAGTGCGAACACGTTGGTAGATATAATGTCGTTTTTCGCTTTTTCCGCTTTTATGCAGAACGTTTTATTCAACATTGACGATGATGACAAAAATTTCCAACAGAATCAACAAGAAATGTGGATAGAAAGCAGAAGGATAAGACTACGACGAAGACGACTAACTGTAGAAATTGGTCAAATAAAATTAAGTCCGATGATGATGTATAGAACACTTGAATAGTGTATTCCATACGAAAGAACCGAGATTCCTGAGAAATAAATCTTTTAAAATTGGCTTCTACGATTTTGTGAACTATATTTTATGAATGCCTAAAACCTTCAGTTTACAATTTGATCAGCCCTTTCAGTGTGTTTTAGGCTAGTTAAATTGATTGTCAATCAGAATTCACACTTCGAGATGGTTCGAAAAAATGCGTAGGAAATCCAAATTGATATTGAAATATTGACACTAACTCTTTCTCGATTCCAAAGACGCATATGAAAGTGTGCGTAGGTACGAACTGTACAGAGCCGTGTCCATCTCCTCATTTCTGAAAAACCGCCGCTGATTGTGAGACATTGCATCTATATGGGTAAAAACACCAACCTTTTTGGTGTCGTGATGCTCATCATTCAACTCTGTATGTTCTTGATGGAAGAAGAAGAACAACATAGATAGAATTTTTTAAAAGCCCGTTGAATTCCTTGCTTATGCTCATAATTTTGACATTATCCAAAGCAAGTGGTCAATAAGAATTTACAATTTATAATGGAGCCTGGAAAGTGTGCTCGAGTTTTTCAGCTCACCCTAGACCGCCGCCATTTTTGCTAAAAAAAAATGGTGCGATGGTGGTGGTATTGGGTTATATTTATTTGAAGATGCTATAGGCAATGATAAAGGGTGGTCCAATGCACGATGTTAATTGTGAGTCACACCTTAACGTCAAATTCGTTGCCCAACTTAATTTGACATTTCTTTGTTTTAGTATTTGATAAATTCAATTTCGAGCACTTCGTGATTTTTTTGGTCAGCATAATCGACCAAATGTGTCCACAATTGGTAGAATTGTGCGCAAATTTCTGCAAACCGGGTCGTAGGAAATGTAAAAACACCTGTGCATGCTCGCCCAGTTCGTTCTGGGGAAAACATTGCTGTTGTTCGCGATAGTGTAGTAGTGGCAGCAGATCCGTCATCCTCGACTCGTCGTCGTGCCCAACAATTGAACATCTCACGAACATCACTGATGCAAATTTTGAATAAAGATTTGAATTTACACGCTAACAAGGTTCAATTGATTCAAGAGCTGAAGCCTACTGACCATTTCAAGCGTCATCAAAACGCCGAATGGTTGGTTGAACAGACAGAAGTGAATGGTGACTTTAAAAAGAAAATGATATCTTCAGCGACGAGGCACACTTTCACCGCAGTGGATTCGTTAGCAAAGAATTCCCCCATTTGGGCAAGTGAGAATCCACGAGTGATCGTTGAAAAGCCGATGCACCCACAAAGATTGACTGTTTGGTGCGGTTTATGGGCTGGCGGCGTCATCGGGCCTTACTTCTTCGAAAATGAGGTCGGCCAAGCAGTTACCGTGAATGCTGTTCGCTGTCGCGAGATGATAACGGACTTCTTGCCGCCAGACATTGAGGATATGGACCTGGACGATATATGCTTTCAACAGGATGGTGCCACTTGCCACACAGCCAACGAAACATTTGCTCTTTTTCGCGAGAAATTTAATATCTGGATCGTCTCACGCGTCGTGGCGATGTTAATTGGCCGCCACGATCATGTGTCTTGACACCGTTGGACTTCTTTTTTTGGGGATATTTAAAAGAAAAAGTGTAGGTCAATAACCCAAGAACAATTCAAGAGCTAAAGAATATGATACTTTTGGCACATTAACGACATTGAACCTCAATTATGTCTCAGAGTCACTGAAAATATGGACCATCAGATAGAGGTACGAGTATACCACCGAAGCCGTGGCGATGCTTACGGATAACATAAGAAAAGAAATTCCTGAAATAGCAACAGAAATCTTGGAAATTGTTATGCAAAATGTCCTGCTTGAACCTGAAGGCCACGTACAACAAATTGATCTCGAGATTTTGATCAAACTACTAAGTAGTTATATCTTGTTTTTTGGTGGCCAAACTTGTTTTTGTTTTTATTTATAAGCCGCTGAAAAAATGCGTGACAAACAGGACCTAGTGACTTATAACTCTCAACCATTCCTGTGTGCGTGTTACTAGGAACGGAGGGGACCTACAATTTTCTGCCGATTCCGAACGGCTAATGAGCAGCACTTTCCATGATAAGACATACTTTTGGAGAATTTGTCAATTCCTCGCAAGAGGCAGTCCACCTCTGAAAAAAAACTTTCTTGCAGCGGCTGAGAATCAAACTCGAGACCTTCAGCATGACAGTCCAACGCACTAACCATTATGCCAAGGGGTACTACAACCAATAAATTATGAATATATTGGGGATGTTGCACTGCGACCTAGAGAAGATCTATTGTGCCCCAACTTAGATCTGTGTGAGCATAATCATCTTACACTTCTTCTTCCAAATCTATTGATCTCAGAAATTTTAGTATTTGATGAGGCACCTTCACCTTTAGTGAATGAGTGGACAACATTTTCCTTGTATGTGGTCTGGTATTTCCTCATACAATGGCACTGCTTACTGCAACAAGAATACCTAAGTCTGCAGTATCCAGTGAGAATACATGTTATTATTCTAAGGTTGTTCCTACTTAAGTCGATGGCATTGGTGAAACGCTGTTGGTTTTAACTGCCCAATAGTAGTTTCACCTGCCTTAGCTTTTGGATTTCCTTCCAGTTTTTGGATCTTCTTTTCTTTTCATGGTAAATGGTATGATTCCCATATTGGCTCCATGAAAAAGTCTAGAGGAGTCAAATCACTCGATTTAACACGTATTGAGCTTTAAATAAGTCCATTTTTACACTAACTGCGTAGCTTGTGTCTTGTTAAAACCACATATCATTAATGTCAAGTCCATGGAATTGATCAAAGAAATAACGTTGTAACATGTCTCTGTAGTGATCTCCAGTTTCTCTAACGTAACGGTCATTTTCATCAACGATATTTTTATTTTGCGACTCATAGGAACTATAAGGCAAGTTATGCATTCGTAAAAAAAATCGAACTCGAGATTCTGATCAAAATTGACATACGATGATAGCGAAGACCAAAAAATTGGGTCTCGCAATTCTGTCTGTCTGTTTGTTCGATTGCAGCTAAACGGCTCGGCCGATTTTCTTCAAACTTGGTAGATATGGGTTTTAATTTTTTTCCCCCAGATGTTTTTTTTTTTTTTTTTTTTTAAGACCAAAAATAACGGTACCTGCCATACGAATTTTTTTTCGAAATTTTATAAATATTTTTTTTCCCACAGATTTATCAAAAAAAAATATCATAAAATTTCTTTTAGTTAAACCTAAGTAATGGTTGAAAAAAAAAATTACAAAAAATGGCTATTTTCGGTACCCCCCTTGGAACCATTTTTTTGTTTCTGATTTTCTCAAAAACAGTATCACCGATTTTGATAATTTTTTTTTTATGTTAAGGCTCCCCAGAAGTGTCAATATTACTTTGCATTCAAATTTTCAAAAACTTTTTTTTTGGATTTTTAAAAAATTTCAATTTTTTTTTTTTGAAAACCTCAATATTTCGAAAACCCAAGGCTCGTTTTTTTTTTTTTAAACTTGATAAATAAAATTTTCTTAAAATAATGTACAAGATATGAGAAAAAAAAATTTGTTTTACCTAAAAATAACGGTACCCTCCATACAAATGTTAAAATATGGTTTTCGAAAATCGTATTTTTCTCAAAAACGGTTCCGAGAATTTTGCTTCAATTTTTTTTCGTTCGATTAATTTTTAAGATCTATAATTTTATAAAAAAAAGATATTACTGACTGTACCTAACGATTTTTTAAAATTTTGAATTTATCATTATCGGCATACCGGATTTTAATGAATTTTTTTAGGGAGAAGCTTCTTAAAAGTTTAAAAAACATTGCATTTCAAAACTTTAAGAAAAATACTTTTTTGAATTTTGAAAAAAAAAAATCAATTTTTTTGTTTTTGAAAATTCAATATCTCGAAAACGGCTCAATATTTTTGTTTGTAAGTTTAATTTTTATTCAGTTAATAATTAAAAATTTAAACTGGCGTACCAAATTTTTTTCTGAAAAATGTTTTAAAAATTTTGTAAAAAAAAAGGATGGCATTAAAAGAACACCATACAGATATTTCTGGTGTATGAAGTGGTGTTTCTTTAAGAACACGGGGTTTCACCTAAAGCCGCTTAGCCAAAATTGCGCTTACGTGATCTACGACCGAAAATAGGCGTTAAGGCTCTTAAAGTTTCCGTCAGCGACTCAAAAAATTAGTAAATGTTTTTAAATTTTTGTAAAAGTTCTTCCTTATTGAACTTCATCACGATAAAAATGTTGTTTTTTAGTGTAAATTCAATTTTTCAAAAACCATTTGTATTTGTTTTTATTTTTGAAATTTTTGAAATTTATTTTTCGTCTGCATATTATCTAAACATAACCGAAATTGTGTCTTAAAAATATTTGTTTGTTGAAACTACTCGAACGATTTCTTAAGTTTCTGTTTCATTAATTCACTTTGAGATGGCGTTTTATTTTAGCTCAAATATCTATTTTAAAAAAATACCAGGCTCTTAAACATAAGAGCAAGTACGTACTCCCAATTGGCTTATGCACTTTGATCAAGCCTTCAATAGGTTTTTAAATCATGTTTTTCTCTAAGTGTAGAAGCTCTTTGGCTCTGTGTCTGTATTCAATCTTGCCGATACTATAGTATACAGGCATTGCTATAGACATAGTGGTCTATTACGAGCATGATGACCTTCTCGGATTGTCATGGCTAAAAAATAAACAAATGCACGCACACGCAGACAACTTGTTATTATTATTAGTTTTGTAATTTTTTTTATTATTATTATTATTTGTTGATTGTTTTTTTTTTTTAAATTTTATTTCAAGTGTTTCTTGGGTGTAAATGTATTTTTTTTTTCTAACCGACTACGACTGCAAGGTAATGTTTAGCACTTGCGGGTTTTCACGTTAGTTTTGGACGCGTTTTTGTTTACACCATGAAGTGTTTCACAGAGCTTTGAATAAGGGCGCTAAATATGTGTGTTATCTACGGTTTGTGAGGGCGGCAAGACCTTTAGTACCTTCTAGCTTTGACTTTTTTTTTTTTGTTGAACAATTTGATACAGGAACTATTTATTACATATTTCTACTTCGTAACACTTTTTTATCCTTTCGATGTATGTTTCATTGTTAATTGATTTACTGGTGTTAAAGCTCGCATATCGTCATACAACACACGTACTGTTTGTCATCCCCTTAGGGTGTATTGGTTGGTTTGTTCAGGGTTGCAATTGAGGCGATTTGTTTCATTGATCGGTTTTTCTGATCGATCGGCGGACGGACGGAGAGGGTTTATGTTAATTTATTTTTTTTTTCAAGTCGATTGCATTTGTTTTTTTTTTTTTTTTTTGTTGAATGATTCTTGGTGTGATTGGTTTAAAGTTGTATGGCTATTATTCCGGAAGTAAAATGTGATGGCTTTATTTGTATTATGCAATGCATATATGGCGTTGATTTCGAACTTGTTGAGGGTCAGTGTTATTGCTTGGGGTCAGATGTATGGCGGAGTGTGGTGAGAGAGATATTCGATTTTGTTTGAGATTAGATCTTTAGAAACTTAATGAGCCTTGATGAATGGTTTATAGTTTTATCAGATTCTGCATATAAAGATTCTTAAGGCCTCATATTTTGCGTGTTTAAAGAAGCATTTCAATTTAGTTTCTATTTAACAGGTTATATTTCATTTTGTAAGTATAGTGAGGAAGATTCGTAAAACCTAAAGAAGAAGGGTCTTATACGATGATAGTCTATTGTTCTTAAAGTGACATCTCAATAAGTTAGGTACTTATAAGTAAAGATTGAAATTGCCTTACATAACTCAGGAGAATTGGAAACATATTTAAGATGCGTTAGCAGGCATTCGCATACAAATAAGTAGATCTAAACCAACTTATAACGTACCTACGCTATGAGACCAAGACCGGGTATTAAATTTTGAGAGTGAATGCATAACCAAAATATGAGTTAGAGCATGTATAAGTACATGGGTCAAAATATTGAATACAAAAGACTGGCACGGTTTTTTCTCAGCTTTTGGTGGGCTAAGCGCATTCAAGTTGCGATTTTTTTTTCTTATTTTTGTGTCAGGGGTATAACGGCTCAAATTCCTTTTATTATTAAAAACAGGAAATGATTCTCTATTTTTCCCAAGTGGAGACACTTTAATCTTGATGAACTTCTTCATAGAACTCAAGGTATACAATTTTTACAATATCGGCTTTTTTTGTAGACTTTTTGCTTTGTTAATTTTTGCTTTTCATTATATCTCCAAAAAAAACAACAAGGTTCGCTTAGAAAGCTAATATCTTGAGATAAAGTTGTTCATGCTTGGGAAAAATGATAGAGCCTGATAATATATTAAGAATTAATTGAAGCGGTTCTACCTATTTTTTATGTGATCTGGACCATAAAAGGTTAAATCTGAATGAGAATGAATAATGAAAAAAAAATAAAATTCAGACTGACTTAAACTGACATAGCTGTCTGATTTTTATTAATTCGCTAAATACTTTGTTCGGAAACATAAATTCAGACGAATTACTTTTGAAGCGTTACTTTAGAATTTCCAAAGGGGGAATAGTGTAGAATTTTCATTCTGCCTTTTTGTGCATACATATGTTTTTCTAAAAAAATCAATTCACAAATATTAGACACCTAAACCTTTTACGTATGGGATTTTCTTTAAGGAAGTTTAATTTGCAGCTGAGATAAGAAATAAGAGCAGCTATGTACACAAAGGTGATAAAAATTGTACTAATACTGTTTGTTGTTTTTCAAAGCCCAGCGTAAATATAATGTCAACAGTAAATGTAAACACTTTTATTAAAAAAAAAACAATCTCAACATTTATCAGCTTTGCGCACATCACTGCTCTAAACCAACGCAAAGTTTATGGTATGGTGCCTATTACGACGGATATGGAACCTTTAGTACTAAGCATTTGCTCAACTGCGGGATGTGGATTAGAAGTTTACCGAAGCAAAACTGAACTCAATCTAATTAATACTAAAATTAAGATTTTCCTTCACTCTACGCTGAATCAACAGCCAAAAACTATCGCTCTCCCAGAGTGCAAAATATCTATCTGTTATTTTTGACCTTATATCAAACTAGAATCTAAATTTAGAAGATTTATTTTTGAAAGCCTGCAAAGCTATTTATGCCTGTAGCAAACATTTTAGGAAAAAGTGAGGTTCTTTGCTGAAGATGATCTACACATCCGGGCTACGACCAAATCAGTCAATATCAATAAACTCATGAAGATTCAAAGAAGTACTGGCGTTGGCACCATAAGGACTCAAATGATGTCTTAAGCGTATTTTTTTTGCACCTTTTATGACTTGATTTACACATCCAAAATATCTTGTATCCTGCAGAGCGTTAAGGCTCTTCGTTTACCAAACCTTATGGTAACAGCAATATCACTAAAGTAATTCCAATAGAAGAGTTTTCAACTCTCACTGAGTACAGCACCCTTACAATGAGCATCAGTTAAGATTTTAAGGTTAAGTTCATATTCGGAAAGGACTGGGATGACGACAAAACCAGCGGTTCATGACAAAAGGCTTCAACACAACTATCTTTACTGATTTTTCAAAGATGAAGTGTAGAGTTAGTTCAGGAATCTTTAATTCTAGTACAAGGTGGCGCAAAACTAATCAATCTTTCGGAAGATGATATAATTTTTGCAAATGGCGTCGTACGTCAATCATATTTGACATTTGTGAACTTGACAGCTATACAAACAGACAAGCAATGGAGTGCTATATTCTGCAAGATTGTGCAATACTTGTGTCAATTTTTTTGACAAATAATCGGTCAGTGGTGTTAGCGCACAGTGTGAATTTTGAAGTCGATTTAATAATCTTGTTGCGCCAACTGGGCAAACATTCCGGAGCTTAGCTACTCGACTCGGACAGACTAGAACCACAGGAGACCATATGCAGGGCGTGGCCGCCATTGGACTGGTCGTTCGGCCGAGAATAATGTGGCTGTGGCTGCCGATGTCGATGAAAACAAAGAAATATCAACCAGACGACGGAAGGGACAAGCAATCGGACATCAGCAGATGGACCCTACAGCGAATTTTAGTACAAGAGTTACACATTTTCCCGTAAAAAGTGCAAACAGTGTGTCAGTTAATGCCTGCTGACCGTCCGTCAAGTGTGAATCACTGCCAAGCCATCTTCAATCTCAACAACGAAGAGGACGTTTTTGTGTCGAAATTCATCATGAGCGACGAAGCGCATTTCCTCTTAAGTGGATACTTCAATAAGCAAAATATTCATTTCTGTGGCACTGTGATGCACGAAGAGCCATTACATCCACTCAAACCCAATCTGTGGTTCGGCGTTAACGCGGGAGGAGTGATTTGATCGTATTTTTCTGGGGACGCCATCGGCAATAAGGTCGCTGTTACTGACTAATGATGCAGGGCCATGATAAACAATTTTTTAGCACTGGAATTGGATGAGCAGGGCTTAGTAAACATGTGGTTTTAATAACACAGTGCAAACGCACACACAGCACGAGCCTTAATGAACATTGTGAAAGGAGTGTTTCCTGATCACGTAATCTTCCATTTCGATCGTTTAGGCACGCCCAGCAAGATCGCCGGATTTAACCATCCAAGACTTCTTTCTTTTGGGCTACTTCAAGTCAAGAGCTTATGCCGAGAAAACCTCAGACAATTGCAGCCCTTAAGGAGAATATTCAACTGGAATGCGAGATCTTGCCGAAAGTCATGGAAAATCCGATAAAACTGACACAAATGTGTATCAACACTGGCGACAGTCACTTGACAGATATCATCTGTGCCACTTAACAACAGAAATAATTTACATCACTGAAAATCTTTTTTTTTTTTATTTAGTAAGACAGTATTTCAAAAACAAAATGGGATGATTAATTTTGCACCACCTTATATATAAATGACCTTAATCACCCCATTGATATCTGGCGCTTTAAAACAGGAATGTGGTTTTGGGTACTGCATCTTGTAAGGAATGGAAAAATACTATAAGAGTATCTATTGTCACTAAAAATTACTTCTTATCTATGCCGTTCGGATTCGGCAGAAAATTCACTCCTTTGGATTTCTCCACTTTTTAAGTAAACTTGCCAAAAACCTCCATTTTATTGCTACATAAAACTAATATTTGCACAGTAAACCACATAAAAAGTTAAATCAGCACTTTACTGATGATAAGTATTTTCTAAGGTTACATGTTCTTTCCCAGTCATGACTGACTCCACTGACTCATTCTTATGACTGCACAAATCGAATATTCAAGCTAAATTTAACAAAGCAAGATGGTCACTGAGTAAGATGAAGGTATCTGACTGCTCTGCTTGTGAAGTGCTTTGTGGGTGGTGTTTAAATTGAAATGTAGATAGATATTCTAATGCAAAATACATTCAAAATTCAAACCCATTTCAAAACAACTTCTTTACAAAATGATTTTTATCTCTGACTAGAATCCTCGTCAAACATTTAAAACATTTAGAGATACACCTTCACAAAATATTCCTTAGAGTCTGAAAGCAAGGTGTTGTTTAAAGGTTTGATTGATTTATTTCTCTATTCTAACGTCATAGCTCATAAAATATGAAGACAAAAAAAAAACACAATAACATTGAATGGCAAAGAGGCGTATTAAGATCAGAACAATTTCTATTGTTTAAATTTACAAAAAAAAAATATATTTATTGTAAAATAATGACATTGATTTATTTGAAACAAAAATAAAACAACTAGAAAACTATAAAACAAAGAAATAAAGGAGGAATCAATGCAACAATAAATCGTTACATTCCTCAATGCTGACATTTTGTGTATGGTTTAAAGTTGATTCAAAACTTAACTTTATTTTGAATAAAAAAAAAAATAAATTTTATAGTTGTGTGTTATGGTATGTAGAGACAGTGATTCACATAAAATACGACAAAAAACTATGACGTGTACTGTAATATGGGAAGAAGGAAATATTTTCTAGAAATGTATTCTCACATTCTATTTTTTAAATCATATGATTTTAATTTGTTAAGCAAAAAAAAAGCAGTTGTAATACAATATTTTTCAATATTTCCAACGACTACAAAAACATAAAAATGTCATTGCTTAACGTTCGGCTTATAATAAGAGTATTGAATAAAAAAAACTTCCGCACGTTAAATAAAAATAATATAATATAATAAATAAAATAATATAAATAAATAAAATTAAAAACAATATAAACATTATTTCAAATATTTCGTTCTAAATTGAAAATCAATTTTTTATATACTATGTAAATCTTTTCAATGCAATAACTTAATTTAAAAAAAAATGGAAAAATTATAATTTATGACTTCTTTTAATTAATTTATGTGCATCAGTCATTTGTTTTTGTGGCAGAAGACCTATATGAGAGCAATAGATCACCTTCTTCTTATACCATTTACTCAATTGAAATATGTCAGATTCACATTGTGGATCTCACATTCTTGATTTCATATTTTTTTTTCATCACTAACTCCATGCTTCATAAAATAGAATATTTTGCCAGAAAAGTACGTAAAAGTATCACATCGTTATTTTGTATAAATGAATAGTCAATATTTAGTGTAATTAAATAATTTATAATATATTAAAAAATTCTGAACTACTTAGCTTCAACACACCACTTTTTTAGGACCATTTTAAATTTTTGATTTTCCGGTGGATGACTTTCTTAAATTATTAAGTTCGTTCTTGTTGATTCTCATTTTTGTCACTATTAAGAAAGGTTGAGTTGTCTATTTTCAATTCAATTTTCAAAATTAAATTACGAGTTATGGACGGCTTTTATAAGACAAATTTCACATTAAATAAATGCCCTTCGTCGGATGCAACTTTCTTATGTTTAAGAGAACTAGAAATTTAAAAATAGATGTTAATAGATAAAAATGTTCAGAAGCATAAAATTAATTTTTTTTTAATTGCTTAAACAACTCATGAAGTAGTATGAACTTAATACAAAATTCCATTCGATTTCTTTACCAAATATGAATGTATGCTAGAACAAAAATTATAGATCGTTGTAGCCATTTAAAAAAAATAAAGTTTTTATATATAAACTTTTTACAACAGTTTTAAGAAAAAACAATGGTATGCCAATTTAAAGTTTCTAGTCTTGTGCAAATAAAAAATGAATCCAAAAACAAATTTGTTGACCTGCTTTTGAGAGATAGAATCTTCAACAAACAAAAAAGATTTTGTTTTTCAAAAAATCCAAAAAAATAATTGCACGACTGGGTCGCACGAACTTGCTCTTATGTAAAAGACTAAGAATTTCAAAAATGAATGTTATTAAAGAAAAACTGTTCATAAGCCTACAATTTATTTTTTAAATGTCTAAACCAACTCCGTTCGTCATCATCATCGGCTCGACAACCGGGTTCCGGTCCTGGCCTCTTTCAACAAGTCTCTCCACCTATCCCGGTCTCTAGCCGACGCCATCCAGTTGCGCACCCCAAGGCTTCGGGCGTCCTGGTCTACGCCATCTCTCCAGCGAAGCATGGTCTACCACGCTGTCGTCTACCATAGAATGTACCACAAAGAACTTTCCGAGCAGGTTCCTCTTCGCTCATGCGAGCTAGGTGCCCTGCCCACCGGAGTCTACCGAGCTTAATTTTTGTCACGATATCTGCTTCTAGGTAGATTGCGTACAGTTCATGATTGTACCGTCTCCGGAATCGTCCTTCCTCACATACGGGGCCAACAATTCTCCTTAAGACTTTTCTCTCGAACGCAGCTAAGAGGTCGGAGTGCCTTTTGCTAAGCACCCAAGTCTCGGATCCATATGTGAGTACTGGCAGGACCATGGTCCTGTACAGCAGCAGTTTTGAAGTTATGGTGAGATTTCTGGATTTGAAGAGCTTTGACAGACTGTAGTAGGCTCTGTTGGATTTGAGAAGCCGCCCGCGTATTTCTTCTTCTATATTGTTATCGGCTGCTACTATTGACCCAAGGTATTTAAAGGATTGCACCACTTCAAATTCGTGCTCCGCAACCTTGATTGTTTGACCAACTGTTCCTCTCGCATTCGACGCCACCATGTACTTTGTTTTACCTTCACTAATGTGCAGCCCCAGATTTTGTGCCGCCTGCTCGATCTGGATGAAGGAATCTTGTACAGCTTGTTCGGTTCTTCCGATGATGTCAATGTCGTCTGCGTAAGCCAGTAACTGGCTGGACCTGTTGACGATGGTCCCTCTTGTTGCCGTGCCAGAGTCACGGATTGCTTTCTCCAACGCCAGGTTGAAGAGGAGGCAGGCCAAACCGTCCCCTTGTCGGAGTCCATTAAAGATGTTGATTGGTCTGGATAGCAATCCGGCTATTTTTACTTGGCTTGTTACGTTGGTCATGGTCAACCTACATAGTCGTGTCAATTTATTTGGGATGCCGAACTCTCTCATGGCTTTGTAAAGTTCTACCCTGGCTATGCTATCATAGGCGGCCTTAAAGTCTATAAACAGATGGTATGTTGGGATGTTAAATTCTAGACATTTTTCCATCGCCTGCCTAAGGGTAAAGATCTGATCAGTTGTTGATTTGCCTGGAATTGAACCACACTGATATTGTCCGATGACGGTTTTAGCGTATGGGGTTATCCGGTCTTGTAGGATAGAGGAGAATATCTTATAGGCGGTACTCAATAAGTGATACCTCTATAATTGCTGCACGTTGTGAGATCTCCCTTCTTATGTATGGGGCATATTATGCCTTTTCGCCAGTCTTCTGGCATTTCTTCCTGCTCCCATACGTGCACTATAATATCATGAATTGCTTGACGTAAGGCTGGCCCGCCGTGATGAAATAATTCGGCTGGTATGCCATCGGCTCCCGGGGATTTGTTCTGTTTAACTCCGTTCGTAGTTGGTGCTAAAAACAGGAAGCCATGTGATTCAAGCAACTAGTATGTAGTTATAAAAATAATAAGTCGTTGTAGTGGTTTCTTAAAAAAATAAGCTTTTATATACAACATTTTTAAAAAAATTTTAAGAACAAATTTTGATACGCAAATTTAAAGTTTTTATTATTCTTCGATTAAAAATTAAATTTACAAAAAAAAAATATTGAGCCGTTTCTGAGATATCGAATTTTCAAAAAAAAAAAAAAATACAGTACAAACTCGATTTACGCAACTAATAGAAATTGAGGCAGTTGCAATAACCGAGGTTGTTGCACTTACTGGGTTATATTTTTTTAAGTGAAAAATTGTAGTTGTAATTAGAGATGCCGCGAATAGTGACTCGGCCGAATACCGAATACCGAATATTCGGCCACACTCGTCGGCCAACGAAACTATGTGTTGTGTATCTATCTCCTACGTGACTTTTGACAAGGCACAACATTCACATTCTGGGAATGTTTTGAGGAAGTTGCTATAGACAAAATGATAAAGATGTTGAAAAAACTGCCATTGAAAACAAAATAGATTTTTTTTAAGAACTTTTCGCCATGATCGGATGGCAGACCCTTACAAGTGGTGGTCAGCAAATACAAAACTGTTTCCATTTGCAGAAGCTGTAATTGATTTCGAATATAGACTAAGTACATAAAACGTATGCTACCAACGAATGCTGAAAAAGCTGTTTTTATTCACCACAACTTACCATTTGTAGATTTTAAATACTAAAATAAAAAAAATTAATAAAAATACAACATTTTTTATAAGATAATAAATCTTTTTTATTTTCCATTTAATATTCGGTATTCGGCCGAATGTTGTGAACTATTCGGCCGAATACCGAATATCAAAAAAATGGGCCGAATACCGAATAGTGGCCGAATATTCGCGGCATCTCTAATTGTAATGGCTTATTTGTTTAGAGATGTTTTAATATTGAAACCAAATAAATCGTTTTTGTTGGTTTGATATTCTGATTTTAATGAACAGATGCATAAACACAAGAAGTTGCACTAATCGATTTTACATTTTTGAAAAGTAGCACTTATAGAGTCAAGACGTGCTACGATTTTAGTGTTGCGAAAATCGAGGAGTTGCGCGAATCGAGGGTTGCGTTAACCGAGTTCGTACTGTTTTTTCAAAAATTTAAAAATATTTTTTTTTAAGTTTTGAAATGGAATTTTTTTAAACTTTTTCGAAGCTTCTCTATAAAAAATTTCATTAAAATCCGTTAAGTCGATAATGAGAAATTCTAAATTTGAAAAAATGGTTCTATGGTAGGTACAGTCAGTATTATCTTGATTTAGATTTTTGGTTTTTAGATTTTATAGATCGTCAGAATTAATCGAAAGAAACAAATTTTAGCAAAATTCTCGGAACCGTTTTCGAAAAAATACGATTTTCGAAAACCATTTTTTAACATTTGTATGGAGGGTACCAGTATTTTTAGGTAAAATAAATTTTTTTTCTCACATCTTATAATTTATACAAGGAAACTTTTATTTATGAAGTTTAAAAAAAAATCGAGCACGGGGATTTTGAAATATTGAGTTTTGAAAAATAAAAATTTTAAATTTGCTTAAAAATCCAAAAAAAAATTTTGGAAAATTTTAATATACAATAATATTTTAACTGCAGGGGAGCTTTAGCATAAGAAAAAAATGATCAAAATCAGCTGTACCGTTTTTTGAGAAAATCAAAAACCAAAAAAGTGGTTCCAAAGGGGGGTACCAAAGAACAAAATCTTTTTGGTAATTATATTCCAACCATTTCATAGCTTTTTTTTTTTGAGTTTTTTTTTAAATCTGTGGGACAGTTTTTGAGAAAAAAAATATTTACAAAATTTCGAAAAAAAAAATTGTATGGCAGGTATCGTTATTTTCGGTCTTAAAAAAAAAAAGAAAAAAACGTGTGGGGGGGGGGGGGGAAATTAAAAATACTATCTACCAAGTTTAAAGAAAATCGGCCGATCTGTTTGGGCTGTAGTCAAAAAGACAGACAGAAGGACAGAATTGCGAGACCCACTTTTTTAGTCTTCGCTATCATCGTAATTTCAACTTTGATTAAAATCTCGAGTTCGATTTTTTTTCCGAATGCATAACTTACCTTATAGTACCTATAAGTCGCAAGTAAAAATGGGGGCATATTCTTCATCTTAATTTAAAGCCAAAACCTACTATTTTCCTTAGAGGAGTGATTCGCATTAAGAAATAAAATATCGAATCTATTTTTTGAATATTTATAGATTATGATTAATTGAAATGGTTGTTTGTCTTTTTTGATTGGTGCTTACTTCGACTTATATAAGATCAATTCTGAAAAACATAACTTTTTTTTTTTTCAAACTATATTTTGTCAGAATATTATAGGAAATTGTTTTCCTTATTGAAATCAAGTTTTCGAAAATCAATAAAAACAGATATAATTTAATTCAAATATATTTTGACATTATTTCAACAATGAAAAAAGTATCGAGTTTCTTATTTTTAAATATTGTTCAGCAGATATGTCGCTAGGACAAAGCGCAAGATTTCTAAAGAATTCAAATGTTTAAAGAAAACAATTTTATGAATTTTTTGGATATTACAACAACAACTTGAATGAACTACCACCAAGTGGGTTCTTATTTGGCTGGAGTTATAGCTATTTCACGGTTGCCAAGCCGATCATCAGACTCCTTTATTAGTGGTGCTTAGCCTTTATACTATCAAGTTTAATCGAAAAACTTTTTGCCTTGACTGAGATTTGAACCCAGACCTAGCGTCGTCAGAAGCCAATGCCCTATATGAAGCTTCGCAGGTACACTGCATGTATGTAACCATACAAAAACCCCTTCAATCGAAAACAATTTTATTTAGAAAGATTTTTATAAAGCTGTAAAAATTTAACTTGTAAAAACAGCAACTCGATACTCTGTCCAACTCCATACTCTGCCAAAATCTGTAGAAGTGTGATATGTCGAACAAATTTGAAATAAGTGCATATCGAAAATTTAAACGTTGTCTTACGTATCTATAAGTGAAAATAGACAAATTATATATAAGTTTTAGTTGTGACACGTTCTTCTCACGTCATCTGCGGTAAATGGTACAAGCTCTTTTCAAATATAATTACATATAATATAATGTATAATTATAAATTTCGTTATTTTTTCTCTATTCAACTTTAATTACAGTTTAAAGTGTAAGATTATTATAAAAAGTCAAGGAATTTCAAGAAATAAAGATAAAACAAAATTACGGATTACAACTATGTTAAAAAAAATAAAAGTCCCCCACAAGCTTGTTATAAAAATTTTCAACTTATTTCCAATAAATAATTTTGTTTTTGTTTTTCTTTTGTAAAATCGGCGGTTATTTACTACTACTGGGGCTGGAGCTGGGGCGGCTGACTTGCACGATGACATTGGTCATTATGTGCACACTTACTTCCGCAATGGACACACAAACTTATAGTCAGACTTTTAGTGTTGTAATTTGGATATTGATTTTATATCCAATTTTGTATATAATTTTATTAATTTGCATCACAACGGGTAAGAAGGTTTTGTTTTGCAAAAAAAAACAACGTTTGCTAAAATGTAAGTGCTTAACACAGAAACAACAACAAAACTAAAAGTGAATACAATTTCAGCAATAAGAGTGAAAATAAAATGTATTTAAATTATTGAAATGTTGGGAGTTTAGATGGCGCTTAGATCAATTGTAGAAACATGTGAAATGTAAAACATGTAAGGAATTAAATTTATCCTCACCATCAACTTTGAAATAAAAAAAAAACGCTCGAAGAATTTTGCCTGTGACCTTGGAGAATCATCTTAGGAGAATCATGCTTCATTAATTTTTCGAAGAACAGAGATTCTATCTTAAACCGCACTACACGAATGTGGAAATCTCTACCCAGCCTTGTTTTTCACTCTTATGATGATATTTCGAAATTCAGTTATATCAACATTTACCTAAAACGTTGAAACAAAATGTTTCAGGAGTTAACTTTACCTCGACCATCCTCGAGATATTTTTTTAAAGGCTTTTTAAATAAAGCTGGCTTCAACAGTTATATTATCATAATGGACTGGCAGTCTGATCTCACAACAGTTTGGAAGTAAGAAAACCGGGGGACATAAACTTTTCGAACACACACTTTTTAATGTAAACTATCATTTAAGCCGATTCACCATGAAACTCGGTCAGACTATACAAATCCATGAAGACAAGCACCAACCTACTGAAATCGGTCTCTAACAAGTTTCCAGCAAGAATTTTCATTGTAAATTTCAATCATACTTCTCGGACTATATCTTCCACACATTAGTGTGACTATTTGTCCATTATGATTCATCGATTAAAAATACTATAGTGCGCATTTTATTTAAACTTCTTTATAATTTATCTGTCAAACTGAGAATCTGCGTTTTATTGGCTGTCTAATTGGTGGGAGAAGTTATTGAAGGACATCCCGTTATTGTTATTGTTATTGGTGTAATGCATTATGTGCTTCAAGTGATTTTTAAACTTTTTTTAAAATGTCAATACAATTTCATTTAGCTGGTAACACAATTATTCTTACCTTTTGTAATTTTATTTATTTAAATTGTTTATGTTTTTGTATTCCCTATTTGCATAGTAAAATATATACATTTTCTTATAAGAAAATTTAATAAATTTAAATAATATAACTAAGGCAAAATCATATATTTATTTTAATAATATATCATTGGTGCACTTGCCACACTAATCTCCACTTTACAGTTTGGCCTTCAGACAAAATTACAATGTCTGATAAATAAATGACTAATTGAAAATTATATAAGGTCTGTTGCTCAGGTTGCTGAAAGTTGCTCGTTTTTTCGTTTGTTTAAATAAAGAACATAAAAAACAAATCTTAAATTTTGAAATTTAGCTTTAATGATGAACTTATTTATTATAAGGACCTTTACATTAGGCGTTTAATTTAGAACGAGAAGCAGAGCTGGGTCTGAGTGAATAAAGCTCGTTCCGAACAGAGCACGACCTGAGCGCTCCGGTGTATTTAAGAAACACAATTGAACACTGAACTGACATAGTATAAATTTCTCTCCAACTTGTTAGCTCCCTTTTTAAAATTTTTTTCTTTTTAATTAATTTCTGTTTAATGCCAAATGGAAACAAAATATTAATGAAGGTAGTCGCACTCATATTTTTGCCCAATCTGCTCGCTCTTTTTAGATTGAACTCATCGAACGAGTCCGAACTCTAAGATAAAAAGAGCACTCAGAGAGCTTTGAGTTAAATAAATAACATACCTAATTCTGTTTTTGACATTACCCTGCTTGGGGCTAAAAAAAACGTCAATTGGGCTATCCAATAAGACGTATTGTTTTAAATTCAACGCCATTTTTACATTGTGAGTCTTCAACTGTCATTCCAATGACATTTAAAATGTCAAAATTCGGGGGTTATGAAGAATGTATCAATAGACACCGCCGCAATGCATCCCATGGGTCTGGATGTGTTAACAAACTAAACCCAAATGTATTAAAGACACAACCTCTCATTCCAAAGCGAGTGACAGTTAGTTCAGTGAGATTTTTGGGATTGGCAGAATCATTGTGTCATATTGTTTTTGAAAATGTGGCTAAGAACTGACAATTTTTGTCTGAAATTATTGCTAAGGATATGGATGGCGTCTTTTTTCTCAAGAGGAACGGTGCACAGTTGTTAAAATTTGGTATGGGGAGGTGGTGTTAAAAGTATAAAATCTGAACTTGGCAACAAATTTTAATAAAATTTTTAAACATGATAAGAGATGTCAGGAACTATTACAATAATAAATTTTCGCCAACTTTCTAGAAAGCGTCATCTTATCTTAATAGTTCATAGAAATAAATTATATAGTCTTAGGAAAAGCAAAATGGAGTTTTATAATAATTTTTCTATATATACAAACATTTCGCCACGCCCATTTTTGAAGGCTTTTTTTTATTAGAAAAATTATTGTTTTCTGGATCAATATCTTCGAAAACAAATCAAGTAAACCTAGTAACATATTAAGCACAAAATCTTCATGCAAATATTTGTCATGCCCATTTTTGAGAGCATTTTTGGAACAAGGTGTGATTATTACATCATTTTTAAAAAAAAGTGAAATTGATATAACAAAATATTTAGAGAATGCCATTTCAAACAAAACCGGTAACTTTCATAAATAACAATCATATAATAAGTGGCGAAAAAGTTGACGCCTTATGGAAGATGCTATAATTTTTGAAAATGGCAGCAAATGTCAATTCTTCAAAAACTATTTCGCGTTCATAAGGAGTATAGCGAATCATGTCTTGTTGACGTTTACTTTATATCTGTTTACTTTAAATGTCAAAGAAGAATTGACGTTTGCCGCCATTTGCAAAAATTATAGCATCAACAACTTTTTCGTCACATTGGATAATTTTTCGATAACTTGGGGATGATTTTATTTTATTCAAACAAAACCGTACAAAAAAACTATTTAAAGAATTTGTTATTTTTTGAGTGTCCTAAAAAAAATAAGGGGCTTTCTTAAAGTTCGCATGTATAAGTAAGAAATAGCGATTCAATGTTTAATATGTTTTAGAAATCCGATTTTAGATGAACCTTATACAAGGTGCGTTATTATGTTCCAGGTCAATTTTATTTGGTTGCCATTTTTGTATGAATTAAATTTGTCAGTTAAAATTTGACAATCATAAAGAGTGGTTAATATCAATTTATAATGGAGCATCTAATGAAGGAAAAACGTATTGAAATTATTCAAGTGTAAATACACAGAGAAAATAACGTGACTTCTTTGGTGTTAATCATGTGCTGGCAAGTCAAAAACCATTGAGTGTATAATGTTGTATTTTGAAAATAAAGTTAGGTCTGGGTGGAGAGTAAGCCAACGCACTCCAGAAAAGATTGTTGAAGTAAGGAAGACTGTTGCTGAAAATAGTAAAAATTGGGAAGGTCTTCGTCATGTTTGATAAAAATTCGCTTCGGCACCATGACCTTAGGCACTCACTTGACTGACATCATATTTCATAGACAATGTTAAAGACCATATGGAGGGCTCACAGCTGTACCGAACCAAGTCATTTTAAAGAAATCCAAAACTAACGCCAGGATTTCCGCAAAATTGACCTCTATTTAGAGCTGTAATGAACTACATAGTTCTATTTAGAGCTGTAATGAACTATACATAGTTCATTACAGCTCTTAATAGAGGTCAATTTTGCGGACATTTTGGCGTTAGTTTTGGATTTCTTTAAAATGACTTGGTTCGGTACAGCTGTGTACCCTCCATATAATAAATCAATAAATTATAAAATTGTATTTCATTTGAATGTTATTGAAAAAAAAATATCAATCTGAAACATAAAACTCACCCTGTATTTGACAAAACAAGGCTCCCACTTTAAAAATTTGTTCGCTTTTTCTTATATGTTTTTTCTCTAAAATTTAATTTGATTTTATATGACAGATAGAGAAAATATGATAAAAAAAATTGGCTAAAAAATTGTCTCTGAAAAATACTTATTTTTTGCTTCAAAATGGCCGAGTTTTCGTTTATCAACTTTGGGGTCCAAAATTTTGTACTTAAAAATTGATTTCATAAAAAAGAACCTGATTCTTATGGGTTAGCTATTACTTTATCCAACTGCAATGTCAAAAACCTTAATATTTAACAATACATATTTAACATTGGATAAAATGAGTTTTGTCTAATTCTGAACCACTGTATTCCACGTAGCTCCACAAACCACACAGCTCGTCAAACAATTGATGGTTTGTTTTTTTTTTCAAAATTCTTTATTTCTAATTTTTTTTAAGTTTAATTTTCTAAAATCCAGTACCAAAATGTTGTATTAAAAGTTTAATCATCAAATAAATCTATTTGAATACATAAAAATTATATTGAAGAGGTCATTTTATTTCGTTAATAAATTATCATAAAACCCATACTTGACACTTGCGTGAAAAGTATAAACAAATAGTTTAAATTATTTTTGTTGTTTAATAGACCAGCCCAGCCCCCCTACACACTACAGACTGGATTTCAATTGAAATTGGACACAACACACAAAAAAACTCACATTAAAAATTGTTTTACTACTTCTCCATCCAAGACGCCATTGACGGGATTTTGAGCTTAAAATAAGGCTATACTCATCTTAGGCACTTTTAATTTATAAAATGTTGGGTTTAAAGAGAAATATGTAGTTTCCGTAACGAATTTTGAATACAAAAAAAGCACAACTTCCAAGGACATCAAGTAGCAAAAAGAATGATAGAGATGTCTGTGCTAATGATGTTGTTTTGTGGAGTCGTCTTTTATTCTTATATAAGTGTACTAGACGGTTTTTATATTTACTTATTGCAGTCAATTGCTGATTTAATGTTTAACGGTGGAACTTGTTTGCCTATTATTATCACTCATATTACCAAGTCCATAATTTTTTCTACTTTTTTTTATATCGTCATTTTGTGTTGAGACTTGAGAATTGGACTTAAATGAGATTAGTGATTTTTATATTTTTAATAGAAATATGCACTTGGCACCCTATATTTCTTATGTGTTATAGTTCCAATACCAGATTCAATTTAACCAAACGTTCAGTGAAATTTGTGTGTAGGACATGATTGTCCTGCGTAAGCAAGTAAACAAGTTTACATAAAAACTAGACAAGGTTTTGAGCGAGGTTTAAATTTTTGCAGTTTTTCCTTTTTGGTACTATGGAGGTCCTTCTTTGAATATTTAGTTCAAATTTATATTAAAAACTTTTGGGATTCTTATCGATTCTTTTCTATGGCAAAAGAGAGACAGAAAACACCAAAATTTGGATATGATCGTGGCGATAAAATATTTTAACTCATATTTAAATGGGCACGTTCACATTAACTTACTCATTTTAATATCAATAAACTCGAGGAGTGTAGATATACTAAATATAACGTACAAGCTTTCTCAAAGAGTATGAATTAGGATTCAGTTTAACTTTGGTCAAAGAAAAAAATTAAATAAAAGCTAATGACTCAGTTGCCTAATTAAGCGTGGTATACATATATTCAGCGGTTTGTGCAATGAAAAACATTTTGAAGTTTTTTTTTTCCCAAATGCAACTGATTATAAAATACATAGTTCTCCTGTGATTAATAAAATCTTTTTTTAAAAGGAGTTTTCGTTTAAAAAAAAATAAATAATAAATGAATAATTAAGAAAATGAAATTCAAATAAATCAAGTCAAGTGTAAAAATATAGAACTTCTCAATTGGATTTTTTGAACAATTTATTTGAAATAATGACCTAACTTCAGGGCACAATTCGACATTTTGTCCCATAGATCTCATCACTTCGACTCGTATAAGCAATACCTGATCGCGGACAATGGCCAGTTTCATTGATTCCTTAAAACAATTCAACCTTAATACTAATGCTTCAGAGAGGGCGTATCAGTTTAAACTTAAGTCCCACTTACTAACGGAGCTCAGAGATTCTTTCATTAGCCAAACTACAAGAATGTGAAATGCTTTACCCGACGCAATATTTTTCTCCCATTTTTTTATGAAATTTGGATCGTAAAATTTAATAGAAATGGAAAAAACTGTGTCAAAGTTCTAGGTGTCGTTTTCGAAGCCCGATGTAATACTCTTCTTTTTTTCCTCTTTGGGTTGTTCTTTATCGTCTGAAGAAGTGCATCCCAAAAAAAGAAGATTATTACAAGCTTATTTTTTAAAGTTTGCTTGGCGGGCACCATTATTTTTAGATAAAATAAAAAAAAATCCTACAACTTGTATATACAATAAAAATGACTGTTAATTTTTAAGTTTAAAAAAAAATCGAGCATGAGGTTTTCGAAATATTGAGTTTTCAAAAACAAATTTGGATGTTTTTCTAGAAACTCAAACACACAATAGCATTAACAGTTGTAAGCAATTTAAGTTAGAAAAATTATCAAAATTAGTTACACCGTTTTTAAGAACCTAAAAACAAGAAAAACATGGTTCTACGGGAAGTACCATTAATAATTTGAATATTTTGATACTATATGAGACTTAATGAAATTTTTTGATTAAAAAAAGGTCTGTAGAAAAGTTTTTGATACAAAACTATTTTCCAAAATTTCGAAAAAATTTATAAGGCCTTTACCGTTATATTTGGTCTCAAAAAAAAGAAAAAAATGCGTCGGGGGAAAAAAATTTCAAAATACTATATAAAAAATTTCAGGAAAAATGGGCCTAGCTGTTTTGGTCGTTTTTAATAATAAGCAGTTTTAACTGAGTTGATATTTTTATAACAATAACCATGGAGATCTTTCAATTTAATTTAACATATAGGTGCAAAGGAAAATTGGAATCAGATACGGTTGGAAAGGCCATTTTAATAACTACATAACATATACATATATGTATATCTAATGATAATGAATTTGAAAAGTTTTTGAGAAAAAAAAAGATCGGTTATCTTCGCAGGAGTTTGGATTTACCAGTTTTGATACTGTCACAAGCTCAACAAGTTCTCTAAATTATCATGAAAATACACAATTAGAGCCCACAAACTTGCTGTTCAAATTTAAGGCTATAATGTGGAATTGTATTGAAGGCATTAATTATTGGGTAAATATTCTTAAAAAAATCCTTCGATATGTCGGATGATAGCTCTTGAATAGGCACACATTTTTGCCTTTCGAAGGTTGCCAATTCAATTTCTTTGCAATAATTTAATTATTTTTTAATGTTAATTATTGCAGGAAAATGTGAAAACAGATAAACATTTATAAATAAATATTTTTTTCTATGACTTTTTCTTAGGAATAAAGCTTTTAGAAGGAAATATCTTTTTATTGTTAAGAACTACCCTTTTCCAAAATTAAGTCGGAATTATTTGACTCATATGTAAAAAATGCAAGAATATTCTAAAAATAGCCCAAAAATTGAATTTCCCTTATGTGAATTTTTCAGTTACAATAGAGTCGAAAACTCCAAATCGATAGTATTTCTTGAGCTGTCAAATACAAGCAACTCACCAAATTTCATTTATCTTTGGCATTAGAGATTCCTGAGATATAGAACTTCCAAAATCCCTAAAACCATAAGTAACTCACTCACTGATTCACTGACAGTTCATCAAAATTACGAAGCATTTCCCGACACCGTAGAACTTTGCAATTTCGCGCAGTGGACTTTTGGTGTTGAAAATTTCGAATTTTCTATTCAAGGGGCGTGGCATCCATCCATTTTCTCAAAAAATTTATTATTTATAAAGAGCACTTCCGAATTATTATTATTGAATTATAAAATTTTGTAGAGCGGTGGGACTTCTACGTCGGTCGTTCATTATCTTTTTTATATTTCATATACAAAAATTCTCTGAAAAAATTATCTTGATATGCGACCTTTATTGGTATTAAAAATTCCACAACACAGATCTTTTTCGAAATGTTCACCTAAAAAAAAATCTTTGCTGAAAGGGGTGAAATCAGAACAAAAATTGTTAAAAAAGAGAGCCAAGTTCTCATATGTTATGAAAACCCTGTGTGTAACAATTCAGCAGGGAAAAGTAGTTAAATCTAAGAGTACGCCAAGTTCTAAGTTTATGAAGTTTAATATCAAATTTCTTACTGACTAAAATTTTGAGTGTTCATTGGTAAAGTTTTTATAACCTTTACGATTAATAAATGAAAATTGCCAAGTCAATCCTCCAAAGTGTAGTCAGTAATAATTGTAACAAAATTTTGCTTTATAATTTAGAATTATTTCGATATTACTCTACTTAGAAATTTGATATTAAACTTAGAACTTGGCGTTCTTTTAGATCTCACTACTTTTCACGGCTAACTTGTTACACAAATGGTTTATGGAGTTTTTGTATACATGAGAACTTGGCTTTCTTTTTTTAACATTTATGTTTTTTGTTGTGAACATATTAGATGAATATTGTCGAAATATGTTGAGCTCAAATGCAAAATTTCAATAAAATGTTCAAATGTGATATAATTTTTGATAGCCAGGTCTGTGTCACTCACTGGTATATCTATTGAGAAGGAACTGTGTTGTTTAAAGCTATAAAAGAACCTCTTTTTTGCAAAGCTACGTTTAAACAAAGTAAACTTATTAAGCCCTCAAATCCAAGAAATATTTAATGTGGGTTATGATACCCAGTGATATTTCTTAAATTTGCTTTGTATTTTGGTAAGGATTTGAATTTTGTTGATCATATCAAAACAAATTTTACAAGTAACTTTTACTATTACTCAACTTTAGAAAGCTTGGATATCCGAAAATATACGGATATATTTGTTTAATATCACGTTTTCCTTAAGGTACTAGTACCGTCTAGAACGCCAAAAAACGCACGATTTTTGGGAATTTTTTTCTCAGAAACCTTATTAGGCAATAACATAATTTTTTTTTAAATAATGAATACATGCGTCAAGAGTACAAACAAAAATTTTTTTTTTTTAAATTTGAGAATTTTGGTCGAATTATAGAAGGCCCAACGTCGACTCATCAAGAAATAAGTACATTGTCCCATGGCGGACAGTTAATCTCAGGATTAGCTGAACTGAAACAAAAAAACCAAAGTGGGTTATTTAAAGGAAGGTTTCTTACGAGACAATTTACCACATTTTGTTTAAAAAGTCAAAATAAAAAAAATCTCGAGCTTCGAAAAAAAAAATTTTTTTTTTTGGCTATTTTTTTTGGCCATTTTTTGTATTCATAACTTTTTGGTCAAATTGTGGTAAATTGTCTTAGAAAACATAAAAACAATCTAGTTGCAACAAGTTTTTTGAAAATCGGTTCAGTAGATCCGGAGATTAACAGTCCGCCATTGGAAAATGTGTTTTTTATGAGTCGACGTTGACGCCCTCTATAATTCGGCCAAAATTCGACAAACAAATTTTTTTTGTACTCTTGCCACATGTATTCATTATTTAAAAAAAACAATATGTTAGTATCTTATGAAGTTTCCGAGAAAAAAATTCCCAAAAATCATGCGTTTTTTTACGATTTCTAGACCGTACTAGTACCTTAAGCCAAAACGGAGCTTTTTTAATCGCCAAAAGTTCCACCTGGAAATTTTAACAATAGAACTTATTGAAGTTAAATGAACTTCCTGTTATTGACTTGCCCTGATTCCGTTCAGGTATAAGTGCGGTATGCAAGTAGTTCACCTCCAATTATAATTGTAAATTTTATCTAAATGGTGAAAGATCAGATAGTACCTACACTTTGTTTGAATTGATTGTTCTACATAATTACTGAGTTCTTAGGTTTCTTTATGATGCGGCGCTTTGTCTGCATTTTACCACATTTTTCTTATCAAACTTTATTCATAACGATCAGGTACAGCATGACATTCATTAAAAATAGTTTAATCGCTATTCAGCTAACAAACGATAATACTGATGTAACAGTGATTAATGCAGATAGGTACTATGTAGCTGCGATGTCTGCATTATCAAGCAAACAATTTCCTCCACATGTTCGCGTCCAATTAAACCATTTTAGGTTCCATGACCACTAACCAGTAATGAACCCAATATTGCCCTTCAATTATCCATCTCCACCGAACTGAATCATCACCTACACTACCCCACTTAAATTTATTACAAAATTACTTAATACATCGACATACAAAAATTTATCTCCATTTATTCGTTAATCTACAATTTAACACAACAATTTTTATGACCTCACTAGCTAAAGACTCATTAAGTAAGAAATAACTAAAACGAAAGGCTCGTCATAATCTTATTTCGTCAAGTTTTATTTCACGTTCCCTCTGATAACACAAAACCTCATAATTAGTTCAACAACACAAAACAACCGATACACCCACCCACCTCCTCACACCTTATCTGTACAAAAATAAAATTCAATTCACAAAAACAAAAAAACAAAAAACAAAAACAAAAAAAGATGAAGTGGCATGCTGCAGTCGATGACCTATACCTACAACAATATTCGGCCGTGCAAACGATTTATCATTAACCTCAAGCTTCAATGAATAAAACAAAAATAAAAAAATTACACAAAAATCCCAACAATCATTGAACTTGAGGGCGGCAGTGGCGAGAATTTCCACAATCGAAAAAAAGATACATATGTATCTACAGACAATAAAATAAAATCAAGTAATTTCTAAATAAAGATTTTGCCAAAAATCGATCAAAAATAGAACACCTGAGTCAATATAAAAAAAAAACAAAATAGGTAGGAATTTGTAGGTTTCTTAAAGAGATTCTCTCTTAGATTTAAATATTGGTCCATGCGACCATGCCATACCCTACCCACTGTAGATAGATAGTTTCAATCATTATTTATTCATTTGAATCACAACTAACAAGTGAGAATTTGTAAATAATTGCCTCGTTTAGAATTAATAGCAACAACAAATAACACAAACTCTTCATCAAAGACAACAGCAACAGCAACCAGCAAACCAGCAACAAAAACTAAAGAAGGGAATAAATAAATTTCTCGCGCTAAATGCACTAAAAGTGCATTCATCTCTTGAATGCGTTTCACAGTTTCAAAGCCACTGGAGTGGTGGCAAATGTACGCCAATGACCGAGTTCGGGTGAAAGACCTTCCTTGGGAAACACACATTGCTGCTATCATCATTATCGTGTTCGATTCGTTACGTTTCGTCGTCATCATCATCTACATTATCGTGCAACAAAAATCAGCAGCAGTTGCATTGCAACAAGAGAAGCAACAACACAACAAAATTTGCACAAAATTTGTTGTTGGAAGAACATGAGTGTAGGAAGGTAGAGCGTGGAGCACATTGTCCGCTGAAGAAAAAGAAGAAGAAGAAGAACGTGTACAGCGAAGTAGCAAAACAGAAACAGATTATTCAATTCAATAAAAATCTCTTGTTGTTGCTCTCGCTCTCTTTGAAATTGTTTTTATTGCGATTTTCTTTTAACACCTTATTTTTGTATATGAAAGTTGTTGTTGTTTGCTTTCCTTTTTGTTAAACTTTTATTTTCATTTTTTTTTTAACTTTCAAAAGAATTCCTTCTCACTTCTGCAAAGAAGCATTCTCCACCAAGGCAGCAGATAAGTTTGTTTTTGTTTCCCTTGAAACTCTCTTAAACCATAAAACTTATTATTTTAGGCTTTGAAAATCCAGAAAGAGAGATATAGAGGGACAACAGAGAGATAAGCTTATTGACCTAACAAAACAACAAGAGCAACAAATCTTTTATTCTCAGCAACATGTATGGATGGTATTTCTATGGCAACACTTCCGTGTTTGTTAATACATTGATGGCGATAAGGAACATTTCTTTCTCCTTGACACCTATTCACGTTCTGATGATCCACAGAGACCGGTTCAACTTGATTTTTGCAATTTCTTAGTCGGCAACGACACATCGCTTCGTTATACGAAAATAAACACAAACTCAATAAAAACCAAAAAAAAAAAAATACACAAACATCAAATATTTATCTCTTCTTTACTTTGGTCAAGAACTCACGAGTGGTTGGTTCTTGGTTGGTCATTTGGATAAGTCCAGAAGGATTTTGATTCTAGATTTTTTTTTTTGGAATGAAAGAAAAACAACCTTAAGAAATTACCATTGTTGCTGATTGTTGAAATAATTAATAAATAATAAACATTAAAAGAAATTATAATAATAATACCTACAGGAAAAGTGGAGGAAGGAAGGTTGAGTTTTTTTTTTAAATTGGACGAAGGCTGTTAGAAAAGCTTAAATTGCGATTTTTAGGGCGCCATGAAAATTGCAAAATACACTGCATTGGAAAGGATGGAAAAAATATCGTATACTACAAATATCTCCCAAATATCTCTCTTTTAGTGGGAAGTTGTCAAAACCAAATTGCACTTATTGTAAGATCTTCATTTAATTACTATTACCTATAGGGCAATTTTTGGATTTGTAAGAATAATTACAATAATATAAATCACGAAGAGATTGCGTCCCACAATACCTCGAACTATACCCTAAACTGCTCAAACATGTTTTATCTATCGCAGTCCAAGTTTGGATAGTAATTCGACTTCTAATGATTTCGGTGGGGTTGGGTACGATATCCCACTTTTTATAATCCCGTTTTTTAAAATCCCGGGCTTATTACCCCGGTTTTCATAATCCTGTTTCTTATAATCCCGCTTTTTTAAAATCCCGCTTTTTAAATTCCCGTCTCTTTTAATCCCGTTTTGTATAATCCCGTTTCTTATAATCCCGTTTTTGCGTATAAGCAGTGAGGTATCTAAAGCAGTGAGGAATCTATAACCCCCCTGCTTGGGTACACTATCGGTTTTGGGGTAATTGCGAGGTTGGGTGTATGCAAAGATTCTTTAGAATTTAAAGAATCTGGAAAATAACCAACACGTTACCTACCTACGTATTCTAAAAAACGGGATTAGCGGGATTTGGCGGGATTTTATAAAGCGGGATTATAATAGATCGGGATTTTGAACAAGCGGTATTTTAGAAGACGGGATTTTAAAAAGCAGTATTTTAGCAGACTTATTTTTGAAAAGCGGGATTTTAAAAAGCGGGATTCCGATACGCTCCCATTTCGATGCCCTGTCCCACTCTATCCAGAGAACTGTTTTCCATTTTCCACACAGTGTGATCTTTGTTACGGGCGATTTTAATGTACAAAAGTTCTTCGTGGCTGTGTTATTTTGGTCAGACAACACCCGCAGGAGGGTATTTCAAAATGTTCGCTGAGTTAAGCAATCTGACTCAACTTGTTGATGAGCTAACTCGGATTCCTGAGGTTGCAGGTCAATCCGGCAACACTTTAGACTTGTTCCTCATTCTAATAAAAAAAAACACCTCAATGATTTCTTCGAAATCCCCAGTTCCAACTCTCTTCTTCAATGATACTGCTGTAAGCTCGATAGCTAAAGCCAATTTGCTTGCAGCACTGATTGCTGTCAATTCGAAGCTACCAGAGAGTGACATAACTCCCCCTATACTTGAGAGCGTAAACGATTTTATGGGACGAATCTTTTTTGATAGAGTACTAAATGATCTTGACATTCGCAAATCCACTGGCCCAGATAGTATCTCTGCTGTTATTTTCAACGCTGGCAAAACCACTGCGTAAGCTTTTCCATCTGTCCTACCCTACAGGTCTCTTTCCGACTGGATGGAAAACAGCATTTGTCCAGCCTGTCCCTAAAAAAGGCGAATCCTTCTCCCTCTCTTACTATCATCCAGTGGCACTTATGTCCCTTCTTTCCAAGGTCATGTTAACACTGATCAATTTGACTTAGTAGAGACCAACGTAAAATCCTGTCAAAATTGTCACTCATTTCGTGTGCGGCATTTTCAAAGATACCCAAGGAAAAACTCCACCGCACCTGCCCATCGTCAGCATACATATCAACCGAGCACCTTAGCATACATTAAGGTAGGTCATTTATATACAAAGAAAAGAATAATGGTCCAAGTATCCACCCTTGTGGCACCCCTAAGCTAAGTGGAAGAAAGTCCGAAACAGGGTCTTTAATTGAAAAGCATATTTATCTCAAAAACATCTCTTACGATTTTAATACAAAAAAAAAATGCACTACTGGGTCGCACGAACTTGCTCCTATGTAATAGACTAAGAATTTCAAAAATGAATGTTATTAGAGAAAAACTGTTCATAAGCATAAAATTAATTTTTTAAATGACTAAAACAACTTCTTTAGTAGTTGGAACTAAAAATAGGATGCCATGTGATTCAAACAAATATAGGTTTATGCAAGATCAAAAATTATAAGTCTTTGTATTAGTTTCTTAAAAAAATAAGATTTTATATATAATTTTCTTAAAACATTCTTAAGAAAAAAACTTGGTACGCCAATTTAAAGTTTTTATTATTGTTCGAATAAAAATCAAATCTACAAAAAAAAATATTGAGCCGTTTTCGAGATATTGAATTTTCCAAAAAAAAAAAACAGATTTTTTTTAAATTCAAAAAAAAAATATTTTTCTTAAAGTTTTGAAATGCAATGTTTTTTTAAACTTCTTAGAAGCTTTTCTTTCAAAAAAAATCATAAAAATCCGTTATGTCGATAATTATACAAAATTTAAAAAAATCGCTTTATGGTAGGTACAGTCAGTAATATCTTGTTTTCAGTTTTTTTTATTAAACTATAAGCCTAGTACGCAGATCGCGCTAAATTTATCTCCCACATTTTTCTCCAAACATCAGCGAAAATCCAAGCTAAATTTTAACATAAGAACTTTGTGGAGAATATGTCACAGAAAACAGCTGTTCTCTAAATGAATTAAATTCAAAGATTTAAAGAATTTGCTTTAAAGTATGATTTTTTAAGAATTGTGAATGAAAACGAATGAGAATTATGAATTATGAGTGATTTTTGCTGTCGAAAATCTTGTAAGACCACCAAATCTTGTCACCAAATATTCTTCTAAATATTATTCAAATATTATTCCATTTCAAACTGAAATTGAAATTTAGCTCGAGAATAAATGTGCCAAATAATTATTTCGTGCGCTATATTTTGACAGATAAGTTATGTACAGTTCGAAGAGAAATTTTGATTTTTTAGCTGGAGCAGCGTACCTCTCGGCTAAAATGTTTGACATAATTTTAGCTTGGCTAAATTTTGGAGAGAATTTTGTATGGGAGATAAAATTTAGCGCGATCTGCGTACTAGGCTATAGATCTTAAGAATTAATCGAAGGAAAAAAAGTTTAAGCGAAATTCTCGGAACCGTTTTCGAGAAAAATACGATTTTCGAAAACCATTTTTTAATTTTTTAACATTTGTATGGAGGGTACCGTTATTTTTAGGTAGAATAAATTGTTTTTCTTATATCTTGTAGATTATTTTAAAAAAAACTTTTATTTATCAAGTTTTAAAAAAATCTAGCATGGGGTTTTCGAGATACTGAGTTTTCAAAAAAAAAAAATTGAATTTTTTTTAAGAATCCAAAAAATTTTTGTTTGAAAATCTGAATATGCAATAATATTCAAACTGCTGGGGAGCCTTAACATAAAAAAATTATCAAAATCGGTCGTACCTCTTTTGAGAAAATCAAAAACAAAAAAATGGTTTTAAGAGGGGTACCAAAAATAATAATTTTTTGGAATTTTTTTTCAACCATTACCTAGGTTTAATTAAATGAAATTTTTTGATATTTTTTATAGAAAATCTGTGGGACAGTTTTAAAAAAAAAAAATATTTATAAAATTTCGAAAAAAATTCGTATGGCAGGTACTGTTATTTTTGGTCTTTAAAAAAAAAAAAAAAATACATCCGGGGGGAAAAAATTAAAACCCATATGTACCAAGTTTGAAGAAAATCGGCCGATCCGTTTAGCTGTAGTCGATCAGACAGACAGACAGAATTGCGAGACTCACTTTTTTGGTCTTTTTGGTAATGTCAACTTTGATCAAAATCTCGAGTTCGATTTTTTTACGAATGCATAACTTGCAATATTCGTATAAGTCGCAAGTAAAAAATCTGTATGATCCACATTAAAAAAAAAAAAAAATCAAAATATTTTTAACGATATACATGTTTTTATTTTCGAATTTCTTAATTGTTCAACATCAATCGTTCCACTAGAAATCTAATGGTTTATCTCACCGAACAGTGGAACAGATCTTTACATTGTTTTGGAGAATGTAAAATTATTGCGCTTGATATTTTTTGGATTAGAAATTACTTTCAAGATTGTTCAATACATGTTGTATTGGACGGGACGGTTTAAAGACTGATCTTCACAAAATAAATATTGGTATTCCCCATGGTTTTTTTTATAATTTTGAACGCACTAACGGGATTATGAATACCATGAAAATGTTTGTGCGATCGTTTTAGGAAAGGTGGAGAGGATTTTAAAGGATTTAAAAGGAATGAAACAATCTTATGATGCTATGGAAATATAGGGTCGAATAAAGCATTCCCGCAGATAGGCTAAAGGATAAACTATGCAACTGGCTATTTCCCTAATCACTAGGGTTTGTCTCCGACTCTCGTCCGCATTATTATATCTGATCTACTATTTGAAACTTCTAATCCACTTCATTGTTTTGTCAACGACTCTACCACTTAAGGCTTTTATACTCGTTCTCAAATGCAAAGGTCTCGTATGATAAGCTCGATTAAACTACAATCTTTACAGCATTGTTAAAAATGGGGTATAGAAAATCGTGTAGAGTTAAATGCTTCGAAAACTCAATTCTGTCTATTGCCGTTGAAGCAAAATTTACCCCTTATGTAATTGTTCTTGAATGACACTTGCATCAAAGAAACCAATAAGCTCTCAATACTCAGCAAGTGTGCCAACGACGATATTTGTTTGAATGACCACATTCGCGAGACCGCCAAAAATGCTGCTAAATGCTTAGGATTTCTATATCGATATAATTTTTTTTTTTTGGTTGGTGTCGTCCTCGTCCAATATACGGCAATTTAGTTTATTAAGACAACCATTCTTTCAAAAATGTGCCTCGTCACTGAAGATGATATTTCGGCAAAAACTAGGGTCCTCTTTCAAACGCTCCGAAACCCAGTCAGCCAACAAACGGCGTTGTCTACGGCCATGAACTTTTAGCTCCTAGGTTAGTGGGATCCTCGACGCGTGTAGACTCAAGTTCGCCAAGTTAAATTATGAGAAAGGCCGAGTTCTCGTGCACGGCGCGGAATCTTCTACATCGAGTTCTTGTGTACACTTTCACGGATCCCGGCGATATTCTCGGCCGATCTTCCTATGACGTTTGAGTATTGGTTGATAGATTACCGAACCGATCGTCTCAAATTTGGCTACCAAAAGTTGAAGAGTCGACTGTGAGGGGCTACCATATCTACCGTAAAATGAGCTTAACGTTTTATCATTTGTGACAAACTGTTCAATCGTGTCACTTGCCATGGTGATTTGGCATCAGTTACTGAATAATAAAAAACAGGGCCCAAATTACCGCATCAGTTATCGGTATTACCGCCTACGTCATCGAACAAGCGATTACTCTAATTTGACGTTTTCATTCGGTAACTGATGGGACGCACTCAATCGATCACTGAAGCGGTAATTTGGACCCAGATTTGATAGATATCACACAACCAGGAAAAGCCACTCAATAGAAAACCCATTTACAAGTCCTAATAAAACATGTATTGGTTTCGAGTCAAAAACAATTTTGTAGATTTTAACGCCTAAACGCTTTTAAGGTTTAAAGAACTTTAAAAAATGGTTTTCTTCATAAAGTTCGTCGGGCTAATTGTGTATGCATTACGCTTACAGGTCTACATAAGAAATAAAATAAATAAGAAGCCATTACGGTTCGAAGAGAACCTAAGCATAGTGACCTACAATTCTCAACCCTCAACTATTCTTATGTGCGTCGAGTGGCACGAATTGAGGTGACTTTCACTTTTCTGCCGATTCCGAATGCCCAATGAGCAGCACTTTTCACGACAAGAGATACTCTTCGAAAATTTGTCACTTCCTCGCAAGAGCGAAAGCCTAAATAAATGAATTTTTGTACAAAGCAATTTTGTATGATTTCTTAAACGAAAAAATTAAAATATGATTGAATTGTTATATAGAAAGTGTAAATACCTTCCAACGATTCTCAGTTTTTTTTTTTTAAATTTGTTCTTAAAAACTGCTCTAAAGATTTTGATTAAAATTAAAAAGGCTAAAATCAACTAAAACAAAATAGAATTTTAAGCCTAGTTTTTAGTTTAGAAAAACGTTGTTTTATTTGTTTTCATTTCAAAATCAAATAAATATAAGGTATAATTTTTGTTAGTGGGTGTACTTTTGACTTTTTCGAAATTTTACTTTTGTATAATATTAATAATACTCAGGCCTCAAAATATAATGAGGCATTGCATACGACTCATTCATGGATTCTATTTTGTCCGAATTTCATGCCAGGGAATGATAATAATTGTTTTAGGCATTTCCTCCTTAATTTTAGTATTAAACAAAAATAGATTTTCACTTTAAATTTATGAGCTTAAGAATATTATATACAAATCATTTTAAAAGTTTGTAAATACTGACAAGTTAAATACACCTTCAAATATATTAATTATATATTGTGTAACGACAGTTTTGTGAGTACAAGGGGCATTGACCCATGGATTCTAGAGACAGAGAATTTAAAAATATAATTATTATTTGTGTCATGCAGTGAATAATTGTCATAGTCTAATTTTATACTTCAAAAAATACTTTCGAAAGTAGACATAACAAATCAGTCAAAAACTGTCTACAAAATATCCATATGGCTTAGAAAGAGAATTGAATCATTTTTCGATTTCTCAATTAGTTAAAAATGGGAAGAGAACATAGCGGAGGAGTATCGGATAAGCTTCTTCAAAATATAAAATCTCAATAATCTGCATGCGGAAATTTAAAATTGATGGAAAATGTTAAAGAATGACTAAATATTTTATTAAATTTAAGAAAATGTCTGTGTTTCGGAGCAGAAGTTCCAATTTATAGTTTGTGAGTAATGATTTATGTTAAAAAATCAGACCTACCTTCTTTATCTGCGAATATTAATATTTTGGCATGGGGAAATTTAGGTCCACTGGTTTCTACTTGAAAATTAATTCTTCCACCGATCCTGAAAAAAAAGATAATTTGTGCATTAGTTTTGGACTTCTAAGGATTTTAAAATAGGATTTAAAAAAATATAGTCAAGTAAATCGTTTCACATTCGTGTGGTGCGGCTAAAGTAAAAATCTCTTTTCTTAAGACTCAACTGATGTGTATTTTTAAGCCGAAATAACAATTATTATGTCTAAAGTTAGGAATGGCGTGCTGTCTGATCTCCCCCTCATATAAAGCGCGAGCCAAATAGAAGCTTCCCTTTCAAAATGCAATAAAATAAACAAAATTAAATTTTGTCCATGTATTATTGCTTTATTAGTAAGAGCGAACATTCCCATTATTTATTGATAAAAACGTCGTTCAAGTGGTTGCCTCGGCTGTTCGTGTGCCTTCAATTTCCGAGTCAATTGGACCTTGCAAGCGAATAATCCGAGATCTGTGGGCAGAATTCTCCTGAGGCTAGTCCGTGAAATGTTGAGCTGTTGAGATCGATGGCGAGTTGATGTTCCTGAATTGAGTCTCACACTCTCTACTACAGCAGCTACATTCTCATCTGTGTGCACCGAACGACGACGGGGACCATGAATGTTGTCTACTAGCAGTCTCACGAACTTTTTGCACAAACTTTTGTACAGCAGGCGCGGTGAGTGCATTTCAGCCAGAACTTCTTTTCAAAAAACGCACTCTTTGGGCTACATAGAACTCACTTTGGAAACAAGCTTTCAATATTTCCCAACTTTTTTTAAGCGTAAAGCGACTTATTTCGTTCTTCGGAGTTATGATACTGACTTTCTGTCAAGATTTCGAGCTACCAGTGTCGAAATATCATATGATTTAGAAAAAAACCACGAGATGGCCCACATTGTATATTTAAATAAAAATTTGCGTTAATACTACAATATTTTAGAAGTCTACTTTTTAACCAACTTGTCGATTCAACACCAGTGTTGGCAATCGTCAGGGTTGTCATCGGGCAGACGGCAATGCCATATTATTTTAAATAAAAATCACTTAAAACTAAGAAAAAACTGGCCCACCTTGTAAAAAAAGTGTCTTTGACATAGTGTCTTTGACATGAAACAATCGGAACAAATATTATTTCCACACAGGACACCACTCACTGACATATCACATCTATGCATATGACATACTTAAGCAGCAAACCACTTCACAACTCACCACTTAAGACAGAAGTGTGGTTCTGAGCCTAGAAGTTTTTCAGGGAAGGAACTAAACTGTTAACAATGTTTTTGAAAATAGCGATAATTATTATTTATTTATTAGGAATGAAAAGTTACTTGCGATGGTTTAAAGCCGTATTTTGAATAGCATCGCGAAAATGTTTACTGTAAGTTAACAGCAGGTGGGGGTGATAGCGTGCTTCGCATGTCCGGGGCCCTGAGAACTCTGCTGGTGTTGCTGCGGATGCGCAATCCATGCACTAACGTGTATGGGTGCTGAAGTGGTAATACTGGCTGTAGTTCTAATAGGCTCGTCCACTAATTTATCGGTGGGCCGGTATTGCTACCTATGCACAACTCTATCACTTCCCGTTCCTATCGACCTCCTCGCGGTGCCTGTGGATAGGTTACATAAGTAACTGAACTTACTAGATAGGAACAGTCTGGACGGTGTCCTTAAAGTAGGTATCCGCTAAGGAGTGTGTAACAACTTACCAGAGGGGTGCACATTCTTGGTTGATGGTTTCTACCTCGAATAATAGCTGGGTGTGTGTATCTGGGGTTGACACGCCCTGAGTTTTGCAGGAATTCATCTGTAAATGACCTTCACGGTTGCGAAACTCGACCGGAAGCTATATTCTGGCACCATGGGAGATAGTGCCCACAGGTTTATGAGCTGTCATGTCTTCGTGCAGCTGTCGCATGCGTGCGAGCATTCTTCATACTATCTATGAGGTAGACCCCCTTATGGGAGTATCGTGGTGGCGTGGTTTATTCCGAATGAGGAGACACATGATTTCCAGGCGTGCCTGGATTCAAGAGGTGTTAAATAGACCTCGCCTCCTAAGCAAGAAGTCTGTTCATGCCTGCAACATGTCACAACTTTGCGACCGAGATGGCTTCGGCTATGTCGGGGTTAATGGTCAGGACTCAATCTGACTCCGATGGAGGTAGGCCTCTCGTGGGGTTAAGCCATAATCGGCAGGTACTCAGGTTAAACCAAACATAGGCTCTGTAAGTTAACAAAATGGTTGAAAACTAAGATTTTTCTAGGCTCGATTTATGATCAACTCATTACTAACTTTCGAACAATTTTAATAATTAGTTTTATTTTTTTTGGTCCTGCTTGCTTCTGACAAGTTACGACCACCTCATCCATTCCTGTGTGCGTTTTATCCGGCAGGAACGGATAATTTGTTCAGGGTCCAAACCCTATAATTTCCTCGCGATTGGTAGTATTCCTGACGAATATTTGGGTATTACTTCCAGCCCACCATTTCACACAAATACATTTGGTCCTATCCGGTGTGTTTTCTATCTTATTTGTCGAATTTACACGACTGTCAAATTATTAGAAATTCTTTCACAAAATTCCTTCTTCATGACATCATTTACATGACATCCAATAATGGTGCTTGGAATATACTGTCTATGTGGCATAAAAGAACGAACAAATTCACACTTCAAATAGTTTGCAGAGAGAAAAAAATTTGGCGCTGAAAATTATTGTGACGGATCAATTCTTACATTGATTTAATCTTCGAATAGTGTTATGCAAAATTTGACTATATTATTTTTGGCGTTATTGCAAAGGGTCTTCGGTTGCGAGGAATTAACAAATCCTCCAGCAGTATCTCTTGTCATTAAAAGTACTGCTCATTAGCTGTTTTGAATCGGCAGAAAATTGTAAGTCCCCTCCATTTCTCGTAACACGCACACAGAAATGATTGAATGTTGTAATTCACTAGGTCCTAAAAATTTCATGACGAAGCTTAAGTGAAAGGTATATAATACAGTAATCTTGTAAAGTCCGTTTATCAGAGATTTTTTCTTTTTCCGCACTACAAGAATGTGGAATTCTATATTAAACCCAATATTTCCCTCCCAATCCTGTCCAAATTCCCTCAATGCTTAAACATTTAAAGGGTAGTAATAAATTCCTTTAGTGTGCCTAAAATATAAAAACAAAATATATACATAAAAGAGTTTTCGTGTAAGGTCGATTTACCTATGTAAATTTAAAACAAGGACAATCTCAAATTCTTTATAAGACAGCCTTAATAAATTACCACGTAATCATAGAAAAAAAAAAAACAATTAATAGAAATCGAATTTACATTTGAGAGACCAAAGCGATGGGCTAACTAACGTCACGTTAATACTTTTCGTCATCAAGTCAATAATATTTATTTTTTTTTCATATTTAATTTAATAAACATAATCAATATGAGCCCTTTCATATTTCTTGCCTAAAAAGAACCCAAACCATATAAATTAAAATATTCATAGATTATGACGAAAAATAACGTGAATCCCTTGAAAAGTCCCATTTGATTTATTACATCTAGCAGCAGCTTAATTCATTCTTTTTATTGTTTAAAAAAAAAACTAAAGTAAACAGACCATCTATTTGATTGTCACCCAACAACTCCCCTCCAATAAATATACATAGTACCAGACTTGTAGAGAATAACTTAATAATAATAATGACTAAACACTGTGGGGCAAAAAGGTGGACTAAAATTAATTTAAGTCGAGTTTTTTCACTTTTTTTTAAATTTAAATCGAAGACAATTCTAATATTTTTGTTTAAGTTCTAATTTTTTTTAAGAAATCGTTACATTTTAATTTTTTTAAATTTCAAAAACTTATAGAAACACCCCTATTTAGACATCTCTGTTCTTACACATATTTTTATAAGATTGATTCTGATAGATTTAAAAGTCCAGTTTTATAGAAGAGTTAAGTCTAACTCAAGCGGCAAATAAAGGAAACTTAAGTTCAATTTATTGAGTTACATGCTCACTGTAAAACTAAGCCTAAAGAATATATAGACGGATTTTCAAAAAATTGTTATTTAAAAAAAAACAATACAGAACATAAATATATTCAATCATTTGGTTTCAATGTGACCCACTGTGTGACAACATGAAAACTTTACCTCACAACTCCACTAAAGCGGCAGATACATCTTTTTCGGGTTGATTCAAAAAAAAAAAAAGAAACCACAACAATGAAACCAAAAAAAAAAAAGAAGTAAAACTTAACCGAGACATTGAAACAGGTGGAATAAAACGTGGATAGCTCATCAGAATCAGACCCTGTACCTGTATACAGGTTGCGCATAATTCGGCGGTTTGTTGTGATAAGGTCGAAGGAAGAGGGTACTGTGCGGTGGCGGTAGCAGCAGTTCACCATACCTGCTATACCTGGCCTAGTAGCTTATAAACAAAAAAATAACACAATCGATGGAACAAAAAAAAAACAAAACATACAAATGAGGCCAAGGTAGCACACCTTGAGAAGTTATACTATACGACTGGAAACTTAATTTTTCGTGATGACCTCGGCAGCTAGTGCGCGATCGCAACGCATTTAATCACCGAAAAAATACACCACATTTTTCTTTCGGTGATTGATGTCGGCGCGGCAGCGATGGCAACCGGCCCGGTCTCTTTTTTGGAATTCTATATTCATAGATACTTAATTAGAAGATACGAATTTTGTTGTTGGTTTTGAGAGAGTTTTTTTCAAGATCAATCCATTCATTTCAAGGAATGTGATTGATAATTTATTCGGAACTAAAAGAACATAAGGAAGAACCTTCTCAAATTTGTGACTGTTATATACATTTGTTGTTTTTATGTAAAGAAGAACGGCACAAGTTATGCATTCAAATTAGATATTTGAATAAAGAAATGGTGACAGTGTTGCGCTGGCAATTCTGGCAATCATTTTTGTTACATCGTGTGCTTAATTGCTTTGGCACACTTCAAATATCTTAACGTTTTCACGCAAAGTTTTAGTCTAGTTAGTACGATTCTAAAACTGTTTCCGAAGATTTTGCTAATTTTAACTGAGTGTAGCAGCATACTTTCTCTAGAATTTTATTTAAGTTAAAATCATCAAAAGATAAGGTTATAAATGGAAATGGTAGAAAACTATTAGAACTCTTTCAAAATTTTGATATTTTCTCACTAAATGGGTGAACAAGTTTGGATATTTTAGGCGAACTGACTTTTCTTTGCTAGAGGTCCAGGTGCATCAGTAGCTGATTATTTCGGTATCAGTGGTGAATGGTTTGAGAAAATATTGAATTTTTATGTTACTGCATTGATCTTCTTGGATCACATGCCAATTTTGATTTCCCTTACAGTAACACAAAACATTGTTCTTTTGCCCAGACGTTTTTTGGAATGAACGAAATAAAATCCATAAGGCTTAACTTGGTCAATTGGTCAGCTTACCTTGAAAACTGATTTAAGTTAAATGAACACAAGTCACCAAAGTGATACTTTTATCGAAGCTACAAAAATAACAATCTTCTTTTCAGAAAGAAAAAATGTTGTTAAAGGTAAGCTATATTGGTTCGACAAACACTGTGAGAAAGCGAGAACTAAGTTCTTAAACTTCTAAAACTAGCAAGAATCAGAAATGGGGATATTTTACGCAAATCATATGGCCAAGCAAAGACGGAATACAAGAACTTGAAGAACAAGAAATTAATACTTTTTACCAAGGAATTTAAATAATGTCGAGGATTCTTCGGGATTTGCGAAATAAGTAAAAAATTGAATGGGACAATCGGCAATAATTTAAGTACCCATAATTTCTTGATCTTGTCTTCATTGTAAAGAAAATTTAATTTTGAATCAGACTTTCCTTCTTCACCGTCGGATGCTTTTTGGATGTCGAGAATTCGATAGCGTATATATGCATATTATGCAAGTCCCTCCGCCATTAATAAAAATTCTCTTTTCTTTCCTATCTTTTAAGAAATTTTTCGTTCAAGTAGATAACTGCAAGTCAAAGATGAAGTCCATCAGAGCTGGAGTTGCCCAAGGCTCAAAACTAGGCCCTCTCCTCTACAACTTGATGACTTCAGACCAACCTTCTCCAATTGGATGCGAGAACCTTCTGTATGCTAATGACTCGCTCACCTACGCCACATCAATGTCGCCACTAATCGCTGTCCAAAAAGTATAAAACCACATCAACAGACTCTTCCAATTCTACCAAAAATTGGGCATCCGAATCAACAGTTCCAAATCGGAACTTGTCTTCTTCAGGAGTACCTGGGAGTGCACTTCAATGAGTTGCTAAGGTTTAACCTGCACTCAAGAAATGTTCTGAAAAAGGCCAGCTGGGTCTTCAGCCGTTTGCACCCATTGCTGAAGAGAAGATCAACCAACCGACAAAGATATTAATCTACAAGCAGCTCCTGTGACCAGTGATCAGCTATTCCTTCCTAGTATGGTTTTCCATCTCGAAGACAGCTATGAAGGAACTTCAACTATTCGAAAGGAAGATACTGAAGATCTGCACTGGGCTCTACTTCAACCGTCAACGACAGCAGAAACACTACAGGAACGAGCATTTCTACACAGAAGCGATGACAACGTAATCATGCAAAACGAGGAAGTAGTCTCCTTCTACGCTAATATAGGGTCAGCCTACCACCGCGCCTAAAATGCCATCCCTGCCCACAACCCACAAAAATCATCACTGAAAATACAGTCAATCGACCTTTTAAATTTTATTTTTCTCGTCATGTAAATTTTATATAAAAATAATTAAACTTTAGTCACTGTATATAGTTAGGCCCCCTATGAGCCAACAAATGTAAATTTTCATACATATGTAGTACCTTATTATTTATAAGCCAAATTGTAAATAGTATGTTCAATAAAACAAAATTGAATTGATTGATTCAGTAAGAAATCAAATTCATCATTAAGCAATTTTTGTAATTTTAGAATTTTAAAACTTTCAAATTATTAATTTATTTTAATTAAAAGAAGGCCGACTTCAATTCATTAAACAATTATTATAATTTTATAAGTTGGGAATATGTTGCAGGTGATCAATCTTCGGATAAAATTTATTTGATCTTCAAAAAGTCCAAAAGTTTGTCTCAAAGGTTCAAAAGAGAGCATCGCTTAAATCTCCTTGTTTCAATGAAAGGCTAAAGAATTAAAAAATGTTAAAAACAAAGCTTTCAAAGTGTGTAAGGCATCGGGAAAAATTGAAGATAGAGTTCGTTTTATCGCATAGCGATAGTACTTACTAGATTTATCTCTGCTAAATTTAATAATAAAATATTCTCTTTTTTACTACTCTCCACTGTAAAATCGTGCAGTAATTTCAGCGCCACCACCAGGATAGCGCTGGCACCACAAAATCACGCTCCATGATAATACTATAGGTTATACGTATATATACGAAGGTCCTATTTACAACAGTGACCTTAAACATTTAATTAACAATTACAGACCAGTATCTAACTTACGGCTATTCCAAAATTGCTTGAAAAATTGATATCGTCTCAACTTTGCAGTTAAAGGAATTATAACATCAAGGCAGCATGGATTTTGCCGTGGACTACAAATAATTTGTGTCTTTTCACAAATGTTTGCCTTTATTCTTTAGAAAAAAACTGCCCAAATTTCGTAAAAGCGTTCAATAGATAAGCTTTTTTTATTAAAAAAATCGAGAAAATGGATTTCAGGTTTCGTTTTCTTAAATGACTTTAATCTTATTTGTCGAATCGAAAACAGGTTAAAAAAATTGAAAATAATTAATCCTCTTTTACTGATGTATTTTCGGGCCTCCTTCAGGGTAGTCATTTGGGACCCCTTCTTTTTAATCTTTTTTCAGATGGCATACCTGATCTTTTAAAGTTGTCTCATATTTCTTAACGTTTTAAAACTATACTTTCCAATATACTTAACAATTGTAGATTGTTTCAACTTTCAAAAAGACATAGATAAGCCTTATCATTGGTGCAAATATAATAATCTGGATTTAAATATCTCCAAATGTTAGATTTTTCAAGTTTTTCGTTCAACACCTAGGACTTTATGTAGTTACAGTCTTGGTAACGAAATTTTATCAACTGTTAATGAAATTAAGGACCTTGGTGTTATTTTTGATTCTAAGCTGTCTTTTTCATCGCATTTTAATTTTATCACATACAAGGCAAATCCACTTTTAGGTTTTTAAAGCGAAACGATGTAGTTTTTAAGGAAAGTTATGCCTTAAAAGTTATTTATACTTCTTTAACTTCACTGGAATACTGTTGCGTTCTAGTGTCTCCATTTTATGAAAACTCTTTTGAAAGGATCGAGATATTCATGTATTTTTATGTTCCTGAGAGAAATCTTAGAAACAGAGACGTTCTCTTTCTTGTCCCCAGCCACAAGACGAACTATGGTCTACATAAACCTATAACCCGTTTGTTATCACTTTTCAATTAAATAAATCTTAAAGTTCGCCTTCAAATGTACAGAGATATTTTTAAGCATACTGTTTCAAGAATTTTTTAGAATAATCAACAATTTTAATTCAGTAACTTTGTTAATTGTAATCAAAAGATAAATTTCCATTGATAAAAAAAAAAACAAATAAATATATATTTTTATGCTTATGTCAATAGAGTACTCTCTTATTCCCAAAATATTAGTGAAACACAGTATTCAAAAACAAAAACATTAGTTGGTCTTAAAGATGGGATGAAAAAGCCATATTGTGCAAGATTTCAGTTCATTTTGAGATATGTAAAATGCATTTATGAGGAAAATTTTCAAATGCATTCTTGAAAAACTCGATATGAAAATAAAATTCAAACTAATTGAAGAAGCCAAAGGATCATCACATAGATCTTTATATCCAAACCTAGAACCTAATTTGACCGATTCAAGCCAAGAGCATTGAAAGTTTCATAGATAGCCCGACAGCATTCAGAGCCACTTCGTCGGAGTTCACGAAGTCAAAACTGGTTGCTCGTTGCAGAAATGAATTGAGATTGCTCGGCGAAACAAATTCAGTCACCCTCCGATGGGTCCGGGGACATCGTGATATTTATGCAAAAGAAATGGCTGATGAACTATCCAAAAACGGTTCATCACTTTAACCGAGTCAAATTGTACCCTGGGCACTTATGTTACTAAAGCAAAAAAAAACATAGAATTCACCCAAGTTTCCTTAAAACCGCAAATGATAGATGGTCAACAATTAACACCTGTCGGGTTTCAAGGAATACTTGGCCAGACATTTTAAATAAAAAAAAGCAGAGTATCTACTGAAGCTAAGCAGACCTTAATTGTCTCTCTAGGTTGGAATCATAACGGGTCACAACTCAATGGGATCCCACATGAGCAGAATAGGCATCAGCACATCTGACTTATGCACAGAGTGTCAAGACGAAGACATGGAAAAGGGCTCATCTCACTTTCCTTGTGAATGCAAACGCCTAGCCAGAATTAGAAAAGTTGACTTCCGAGAACATTTTTTCCACGAACTGGGCGCCGCACAGTGCGGCCAAAGGCATCTTTTTGCGGCCAAAAGTCCAAAATAAAAATTTTGAGTTAGGGGTTTTTTGTCATCAGGTTGTCTAAAGGAGACCCCTTAGAGAGTAGTAGTAGTAGTAGAGTCTCTTGCCTCAAATCCCGCCATAATTTCAGTCTGAATGTGGCTGCTAAGTTAACGTAGTCACGCGTCGTTAAGATATGCTAATGGACACTTCCATCAAAAACGTGTAAAAGTTTTTATTTACAAGCAAATCTATTGCAATAAAATGGATTCAACAGCTGCAGGTACGTAAAATGAGTTAAAGAATTTCTGAATAAAAATTCCTAAATAGTACATTGTTAGACAGAGATATGTCAACACTATTTATTTACTTGAAAATAAAAATGTTTGTTTGAGTGAAAACTTTTTTTTCTTGCTATTTCTTGTTCTCAAATCTATTTTAGATAGTTAATAAAAGTATTGTGTACCAAATAAAATAAAATTCAGCTGCCCGTAGCTGCCCGTTGAGCTTTTTTTGTGCATTAAGGTATTAGTACGGTCTAGAACGCCAAAAAACGCACGATTTTTGGGAATTTTTTTCTCGGAAATTTTATAAGATAATAACATAATTTTTTTTTAAATAATGAATACATGCGTCAAGAATACAAATTTTTTGAAATTTCTGAATTTTGGCCGAATTATAGAGGGCGCAAACGTCGACTCATTAAAAAATACATTGTCTCATTGCGGACAGTTAATTTCAGGATTGGCTGGACTGAAACAAAAAAAAACAAAGTGGGTTATTTAAAGGAAGGTTTTTTACGAGACAATTTACCACAATTTGTTTTAAAAGTAAAAAAAAAACAAAAATGTCAAAAAAAAATAACTTTTTTTTTGGAAATTTTTTTGGCCATTTTTGGGTCGCCATTTTTTTGTTCATAACTTTTTGGTCAAATTGTGGTAAATTGTCATAGAAAACATAAAAACAATCAAGTTGCAACAAGTTTTTTGAAAATCGGTTCAGTAGATCCGGAGATTAACTGTCCGCAATGGGACAATGTGTTTTTTGAAGAGTCAACGTTGGCGCCCTCTATAATTCGGCCAAAATTAGAAAATTAAGACAAAAAAAAATGACCTAATAAAGTTTCCGAGAAAAAAATTCCCAAAAATCGTGCGTTTTATGGCGTTCTAGACCGTACTAGTACCTTTATTTACAACAATATCCCCGGTATTGTATGCCCACGTTAGTTCACAAACTTTTAAGTCATGGCCCCGAAATAATAAAATATTCAGTGTTACTCGTACCTATCTGTCAAATGTCGGAAGATGCACAAGAAGCATGTAATAAATTTTTTTAAATCTACCAAGCTAATTTCGCAAGAAACCATTATCGTCAAAAGACATTCGAGGATGTTTTTAAAAGATTTCTAATCGCATCCGATCCATTAATATCTAGTTGTCGGGAATTACCTCTAAAACCACTTAAATCTTTGTCTAAGGACTGTATCAATTTGTTAGCACCTCCACCTGTAAATAATCAAACAGAAGATGAACAACAATCTTTTGACAGCTCTTCCGCTTCTGAAACAAATACAGATGTAGATGATTGTGACTGTTACAAGATGGGCAATGAAAAATCTTTCATGTAAATATGGGATTAACTTATGTATATACCTATTGTTTGCTCATATTGCATTTTGTATTTCTAAATTTATGATTTATAAATTATCAACTGTGTTCGATTTCGATAAAAATATATAAATATTTTGTTTTCCATTTTTTTTTTTTGTTATATAATATTGCTATATAGCATTCCACCATTTTGAATTTGTTCATTTTTAATAAATTTTCAAGTACATGCCCTAATAATATCAAAACAAAAGTTTTTTGTATGACATGACGCCATATTAGGTCGACCATTTTGAATTTGCTGATTCTGATAACAAATTCATAATCAGCGACCCCAAAAACCCCTGTATACCAATTTAAGGATCATTCTCTACGTTTTTTCGACTTTTGGCCGCACAAAGCGGCACTGTGCGCCGTCTCATTTTTGCCGTTAAAAATCATCCTTAACTTCATTCAGAAGTCAGGATGGCTTATAGAGACACCTCATACCTTATACGTTCAGTAAATCCTTGTACATGTAAGGTTGTTTTCTTACAAACGCATCAAGGTATCGAAATTTAATTTTAATTGTCAATGTCGTTCTTGAGAATATCTAAGAAAAGACATTTAGCATTTGAAAAATCGAATAGGAATCATTGTACATGATTCAAATTCACGTTGGTTCCGAATTTTAGAATTAAGCATTAAAGATGAACCTTGAGTCGGACAAATAATTTCACATTCCTATAGTGCAGCTAAATTATGAATCTCTAAACTGGATAAATCGGGCCCACTTATAAAACGTGGGTATTAAGGTGAGATCGTATTGTGAGGGAAATTATATATAACTTAGTTTAAGTCAATCCCTCAATCGATTTAGGCAGACATAAGATGTGCCAATAAACAAACAGAGTAAGGAATTCTTTAAATTTAAGATTTCTCAAAAAACTCCAAACTTATTGAACCAATACCTGTCCCCAGGACTTCTAAATAAAATATAATTTGGTCGAATTAAAAAACCAAATTAACCTTCTAGAGTTTAAGAAAAATATGGGACGTTCCCTTACTTCAATATTTAGCTCGAAACTATTTTAATACAATTCAAACACAAATTTTTCAAAACTTTTAAGCCTCTTGAACCATTCGAAATGCTTTTTCCTTAATTTATTTCTGTTTTGTGTCTCTACCATCAACTATAAATGCATTTTAATTGCTTTCAACAATTTATAATTAAACATTAACACTGTCACCAGAAAATCCACTTAACGTACGGAAGACAGGACGAGTGCAAAATATCATTATGATTCAGTGAAAATACTTATATACATACACACTGTGTATGGCCAGTTGTAATAATAAAATTGCGACTCGACACGCATGAAAATCTTTTCAAAAACAAAAAACCATCATCCCGCCACAAATAATATTGCATGTGGAGTTCTTGTCTCTGGCCTACTTAGAATTTACGAAGAGTAATTATAAAATTAAATTCTAAAAATATAGCATCTTTGACATCGTCGAAAAAATAAAATATAAGAAAAAAACTATAAAGTGAATCTTGCAGCAAAAATTGTGCTTGGCTCTTTTGAAACAACAAAAAAAAGGAGTGAAGTGCGTCCTGAGTATTTGGAAGAATTTATTATAGTTTTGAAATGTGCATGCACATGGAATTTTCTAGGGTGTGCCTGTGCGTATTTGAAAAAAATAAAAATAAAAGTATAATTATTAGAATCGGTATTTTTATGATGCACCATTAATCGAAAACTTGTAAAGCTCATTTTATTTTGGCGTAGATAAACATGTAAGTCAAACATGTAATTTTACCAAATTTGGAGGACAGATAGGTATGAGTTTAAAGAAGAGGATTACGTCCTTGGATGTTTGCCCTTCATCAAACTAATAAACCTTTCCCTGCAACTTCTCACCAAACTCACTGATATATTTATGAAATTTTCATTTTCGCAGTCAGTCATTTGGTTGTTGCTTCTACAATTTTTTTACTGATTTAAATAAAGAATTCCATATTATTGTTATTCTTTTAGACAAGTTAAACAATTCTGGAATGCGTAATTGCATATATGATTTTCTAGCCTCTTATTCGAAAATCCGTACGCAAATCGTACAAATTAAAGCTAGCAAGAGAAGAATCTGCAACATTACAATTGGTGTTCCACATGGTTCGGTTTTAAGTCCATTACTTTTCCTGGATTTTATTTTCCATTTCCTTTCTTATCAAGGTGATTAATTCCATATTTTATCACTGTGAATTAACCAACTGGTAAGCTAGCAGCTTTTGCTGATAGTATTGATTTTCCCTTTTGTTGTATATCTGAACTCCATCTAATTGCTGACATTAGTGCCGATATTGACGTTTTAGGACGTTGGATTGGTTTTCAAAAAATTAGTTTGAATAATAAAACAAAATTATTATATTTCTGTTTGAATCATTCTTCTGTTCTAATGGATTTAGATTTTTTCTAGATCTCTTCTGAGGGTCGTTAATTTGTTTTAAAGTAATGTACAAGTTTTCCTAGCGTTTGCATTTTAACATTTCTACGATATTGAATATAGTAATTGTAATTTTTTTAAATGTTTAAAAAATATCATCTTATCCCAGGTTTAACTTTTTGGGCTAGAGCATATTATAATAAAGTTAAGTTACTGATTATTTCACAAAAGTATATTGTGCATAATATTTGTAACACAAATCGTTTGTATTTTAGCTTTGTTCTGTTTCAGGGCTTGAAAATTCTTACTTTAAGACACCTCTACTATTATAAAGTTGGCATACTCGTATATCGATACTAAATATCGCATATTAGATCCTATCCGACGTGTTATGTAAACATCTTAAGGTACTAGTACGGTCTAGAACGCCAAAAAAACGCACGATTTTTGGTATTTTTTTTCTCGGAAACCTTATTAGGTAATAACATAATTTTTTTTTAATAATGAATATATGCGTCAAGAGTACAAAAAAAAATGTTTGTCTTATTTTTCAAATTTTGACCGAATTATAGAGGGCAGCAACGTCGACTCATCAAAATACACATTGTCCCATTGCGGACAGTTAATCTCCGGATCTACTGAACCAATTTTCAAAAAACTTGTTGCAACTTGATTGTTTTTATGTTTTCTAAGACAATTTTCCACAACCCAAAAATGGCAATCAAAATTGCCAAAAAAAAAATTTTTTTTCAAAGCTTGTCATTTTTTTTTTGTTTTTGACTTTTTAAACAAATTGTGGTAAATTGTTTCGTAAGAAACCTTCCTTTAAATAACCCACTTTGTTACTTGCGATATACATAGGTACTATAGGGCAAGTTCTGCATTTGGAAAAAAAATCGAACTCGAGATTTTGATCAAAGTTGACATTACGATGATAGCGAAGACGAAAAAAGTGGGTCCGGCAATTCCGTCCGTCTGTCTGTCTGTCTGTCTGTATGTCTGTACCTCGAACTACAGCCTAAACTACTGGAGGAATTTTTTTCAAACTCGGAAGTTAAGGGTCTTCGGTGATTCCCTAGAGGGGAAATTGAAATTTTTTTTAGCTCCAAAACTAACGGTACCCCCATACACCCGTAATGCAAAATCTTATTTATCTCGAAAACGGCTCTAACGATTTTGATAAAAAAAAAATAGGTGTGATATTTTGGACATGGTCTATATTTTGCAAAAAAACAATTGGGGGGAAACGATATTAGGGGTACCTGTCATAGAACCGTTTTTTTGATTTTTAAATTTCTCACCAACGGCTCTAACGATTTTAGCCAAAAATTTTCACCAGGAGCTCCCTTAAGGTTAAAATAATATTGTATATAAAAATATTCGAAAAATTATTTGTTGGGTTTTTTTGAAAAAATTTTTTTTTGAAAAATCAATGTCTTCAAAACCTATGAACGATTATTTTTTTAAATTATTTCCTAAAATCAATATTATTAAATACTTAAAATTCGCATCCCACATTTTTTTCTTAAAAAATTTTAAAGAAATTTCTTATATAAAAAATGTATTTAATAACAAAACGATTTTTTAAAGTTTGTTTGTATAAATTCATACTTTGCTAGAAATCAGACGGCAATTTTATGCATTTGAACATTATTATCTCATTAAATTCATGTTTTATATTTATAAAATGTATCTTAAATTCCAAAGTACTTTTACATAAGAGCAAGTTCGTGCGATCCAGTCGTGCATTTTATTTTTTTTTTTTCAGTCCAGCCAATCTTGAGATTAACTATCCGCAATGGGACAATGTATTTTTTGATGAGTCGACGTTGGCGTTGGCGCCCAATATAATTCGGCCAAGATTCGAAAATTAAGAAAAAAAAAATTTTTATACTTTTGACGGATGTATTCATTATTTAAAAATTAAATACACGACTGGGTCGCACGAACTTGCTCCTATGTAAAAGACTAGGAATTTTAAAAACGAAAGTTATTAGAGAAAACTGTTTATAAGGATACAATAAATTTTTTTAAATTCTTTTAGTAATAAGAGACAGAAACAGAATGCTATGCAAATATGAATTTAGGCAAGAACAAAAATTATAAGTCCTTGTAGGGGTTTCTTAAAAAAAAAGCTTTTATATATAAAATTTTTAAGAGATTTTTAAGAAAAAAATTTGGTATGCCAACTTTAAGTTTTTATTACTGTAAATGAAATAAAAATGTCCAAACAAAATATTGAGCAGTTTTTAAAATATCGAATTTTCAAAAAAAAAAAATTATTTTTTTTTTCAAAAATTCAAAAAATAGTTTTTTTTTTAAGTTTTGAAATGCAATGTTTTTAGACTTTTTAGAAGCATCTCTACAAAAAATTTCATTATGTCGATAATGAGTAATTCAAAATTTTAAAAAATTGTTCTATAGTATCTAGATACAAGCTGTTATATCTTAATTTCAATTTTTTTATAATATTAAAGATCTTTAAAATTAATTGAAACAAAATAATTCTTATCAAAATTCTAGGTGCCGTTTTCGAGAAAAATACGATTTTTGAAAACCATTTTTTAACATTTGTATGGTGGGTACCTTTATTTTTATGTAAAATAAAACTTTTTTTCATACATCTTGTAGATTATGTTGAGAAACTTTTATTTTTTAAGTTAAAAAAAAAAACAACTATCATAAAGTCTTCGTAATATTGAGTTTTGAAAAAAAAATTGAACATTTTTTTTTAAATCAAAAATTTTTTTTTTTGAAAATTTGAATACACAATTCTATTCAAGTTTTTGAGGAGCTTAAGCGAAAAAAAAATGATCAAAATCGGTCGTACCGTTTTTGAGAAAATCAAAAACAAAAAAATGGTTCTTTGTAGGGTACTCTCAATAACCATTTTTCGTAAAAATTTTTTCAACCATTACCTAGCTTTAACTAAATGAAATTTTTTTGTATCTTTTTTTTTAAATCTGTCGAACAGTTTTTGAGAAAAAAAAATATTTTCAAAATTTCGAAAAAAAAAAATCGTATGGCAGGTACCGTTATGATTAAAAAATAAATAGATTTGGTGGTGCAACAGCTCGGAGTGAACCAATACCTAGTGACTTACAACTCTCAACCATTCCTGTGTGCGTGTTACCAGGAACGGAGGGGACCCACTATTTTCTGCCGATTCCGAATGGCTAATGAGCAGCACTTTCCATGACAAGAGATACTTCTGGAGAATTTGTCAATTCCTCGCAGGAGGCAAAACAGCCCTGAAAAAAACTTTCTCGCAGCGGCTGAGAATCGAACTCGAAACCTTCCGCATGACAGTCCAGCGCACTAACCATTATGCCAAGGGGTACTACATCTCGTTATGATGATTGGTCTTAAAAAAAAAAGAAAAAACGTGTGGGGGGAAAAAATTAAAAATGATATCTACCAAGTTTGAAGAAAATCGGCCGAGCCATGTAGGCTGTCCTTGAACAGACAGACAGACAGAAAGAATTGCGCGACCCACTTTTTTAGTCTTCGCTATCATCATGTCAACTTTGATCAAAATCTCGAGTTCGATTTTTTTTACGAATGCATAACTTGCCTTATAGTACCTATAAGTCGCAAGTAAAAATGGCTTCAAGGGAAGAAGATCTCGGAAAAAGCCCTGGATCTCGTAGGTGAACCGAAAGAACCGATTCGATTTCGCGAAAAAGTATGAAATTGAAACAATTGAGTTCTGGAAACAGGTAATTCTTACGGATGAGAGCAAGTTTAATTTAGTTTGGATCACATGGCCGCCAGAAAGTTTAGAGAAAACCAAATACTGAGGTTAATGCAAAGAACTTAGTACAAACCGTGAAACACGTTGAAGGTTCAGTGATGGTTTGGGGGTGTTTTTCTGTAGTAGGACGGGGTAATTTATACATCTATATCATTGATCCGAAATACACTGCTTTAAAGGCATCGCACCTGGTATCTAAACAACTGCCCCAAAGTGATGCAAACGCAACCACAATCACCAGACGTAAGTCCAAAAAAGAATCTTTGGGATCATTTGGAAACAAAAATAAGAAAATTATTCCGAATTGTAAGCAACAGAAATTTGGAATAAAGATTTCTTCAAGAATAGCATGTAGGTGCAATCGAACTGTATTATACCCTTAAGTGGTTCAATCATTGCCAAAAAGACTTAATGCAGTCATAAAAATCAAGGAATATCCCATAAGCATATACAAAATTTTTTTTTAAAAATAATATTTCGTAAAAAAACACTTTAAAATCATACATTGCTAAAAGAATTATTTTTTTTTGTGTTAAGACGATGAATAAAATGCATGCTTTTGTTTTGTTTTTCAAGAAGTTCTATTGTTACTTACACCAATTAAATTTTATATTTTGATTCTAGTCATTTATTTGACTTCTTATAGTACAATTCTGTTATACAATCGAGGTGTACGAATATCATTGAGACTGACTGTATACATATATTTTATTAATTAACGGCACTGGTGATAATTTTGATAACTAACTTTCAAACAAATGCTTCCCTAAACATTAAACCGGAAATACCAACTTTTTCAATACAACTATGTATCACAAAGATTTAATCTTCATAAACAATTCACATTGATAACCATGATTACTATTCAATCTATCAAAAATCATATTAATATTATTTTAGGAACGATCGATGATCTTCTTATATCACATAATATATCAATTGTTTATTAGTGTGTGTATGTGTATATTTAGATTTGTATATATTTTATATTATGTATTAACTGAGTTTAAATAACACCGAAATACCGTCAATCTAAGATATAAATAGACTAGACAACAAAGCACAACTTTAATTTAATATTCAGCTAAAACAATTAAAACAATTTGATAACCGAATTTCTAGTTGTCTCGGAAAACTATCAATATAGTACGTGATTTTTAGTTTAGACTCATGGAAAATACATCAGACATCCAAAGTGATGTATTTAATCACGTAGAAGATTTATTCCATGTTTTTTGGGTATAATGCTGACCGACCTCTACAGAAATATATTTTTTTGTAACCTTGGTTAAGCACATCTTTTGACTTTAAATTTGATTTAATGAGCGGTGTTTTTTTGTATTTGTTATACGTGACAAGGTATTGAGAGTAAAAGTAAATGTCAGTGTCAAATTTCTTATTTCAAGATGACTGTCGATAGAAGGGTTTTCTTTCTGCACGAAGAATTGTTGAACACTCAATATAAAGAAGTTCTATATTTATAGTCTTATTTTATATTAAGTTCATTTGAACTTGAAAATAGATAGGCAGATATATTTTTACAGATATATATATATAAATGATGGACAAGTTGGAAAAACATGATAATTGAAGCTAGAGTTTTTTTCATTATCTGTTAAAATTTTAAACTTTATGGTCTTAAGGTCATGCTACTAGATATAACCTGTTATACTACTGTACTAACTTTTTCTCGATTTTTAACAATTTCTTCTTCTTCATAAAACTATTTTGTTGAGAAACTGCTCTTGAACACACCCTTAACCAATGACATTTCGTCCAAGAAACTAAGTAAACACATTTTTATTTGTCAAAATTTGTAATGTGTAGAAAGTTCGATGATTCTGATTTAAAAAAAAAAATGTTCGAAAAAGTATGGAGTGGAATTATGTTAACATTTTCAGAATCTTCATTGGGACCAAGCATCATACTAAAATAGAACTGATTCGACTAAAAGATGGTGTGTTTAAGTTGTTTTTAAATGGCAAAAATTTGATTTTCAAATATTGACTAAGTAGCCACTTGTGTTGACGCAACTCTTTTCGATGACATATGACAATTCAACAACAGAAGATGCGAATTCAAAAGGAAGATTCAAATGAAAATTAAAAAAAAAAAACATATATATTTAAAATGTCTTTTATGTAACTGATTCCGTTGATAGTAGGTACTTCGAACATTTTCCTTGTATGATCCAAATTTCGACAACATACTGAAAATGCACTTGCGAAAATGCACAAAACTAGAACTAAGACTGAAATGCTACAACATAAAGTCCATTAATTTTGTCTTGTTCTGGTTCTATAAGCTTAAAACTGTTACCACCGCTTCTGATTTTGCTCTATTTAGTTTTGAATTTGACATCAACAAAGTCAAAAACAGTTTATTAAAGTTAAAATTGAGCAGAAAAGATTAATGCATTACAAAGGGTCTCATTGGATCTATAATTAAATAAAATGGACTACTTCACTTTGGAATTGAAAAATGTTATCTAAAAATATAAAAACTCGAATGTAATAAGAAAAAAGATGTTCAAATAAATAAAATTAATTTTTTAAATTATAGTTTGGTGTCTCGAAAAAATTTGAATCTATAAAAACAAAACTTAAAAAATCGTTAAATTAATTTCTAATATATTTTTAATATGCGAAATGTCTTTAAAATTTTTCTTAAAAAAAAACTAAAAATTTTCTTAAATAATATACAAACTTTAAAGGAAATATTTCAAAAAACAATCATTGACTCGTTTTCAAAATATTAAATTTAAAAACGAAATTTGAACTCTTTTTAACAATTCAAATATATTTAAAAATTTTTATAAATAATATTATTTAACATTTAAAATTCCAATGAAAATCGTAAGAGCCATTAGTATACTTCTTCATCTGTCTCCCATTACATATAGTAGTTGGAAGTGCTGCTAAGGGAGACATTATGAGACTTGACAAGGAATGAACTAGGTCCGGCAAATGTATAAGTCACAAGGATTGCTTTTTGAGATCTCATTCCTAGGAACGGAATGATTACAAAAGACAATTGTGTAAAAAATTATAACAGTTGCAAAAAAAGGGTAGATAGGCATAACAGAAAGTTACACATTTAAAACCAATGCCATTAAGTGGTACACGGATGGTTCGAGAACTACAGAAGGGACTGGTGCTGGACATTTTGAGCCTTGAACTAAACTTTCTATACCAATGGAACAATCCAATAGCGGAATGTGCAAGTAAAAATCTTGAAATTATGTCCCATAACCTAGGTGCACTCAAAGCACTAAGCTCATACGCCATCACCTCTAAGTTGGTGTGGGAATGTGAAGGAAGGCTAAACGAACTTGGCAAGAACAATAATTTCTTACTTCATTGGGCACCTGGACATGTAGGCGTCCCAGAAAATGAAGAGGAGCAAGGACTTCTTTAATGTCCCCAAGCCCTGCCGAATAGGAACAAATAGGATCAAATACGAAATAAAAATAGAGAAGGATCCAAACACTGGAAAGAACTCCTAAATCTTAAGCAGGCCAAACTACTTCTTGGGAACAATAATCAAATTATTTGATGAACTGTATCATCTTAATTAGGAGCAATATACGAAAAGTAACGGGTATCCTCACGGATTACTGTACACTATGAAGACACTTGAGTATTCTTGGCCAGGAAAACAGCCCCACATAAAGATTCTGCAATACTTATGAAGAAACGCCGAAACACATACTATGCGGATGCGAAGCACTAATGCATCAAAGAAAGAAGTATATTGGACGCTACCAGGAAAAAGAGAGCGATTTATCATCTCTGAAAGTACTCCTAGTAATCAAACTCATCAAAGGGATAAACTTGGAGGAAGTGCTATAGGATTAAAAACTCATCAAGGGTCTTGATGGGGGCACAATAGATCTTGAGGTTGCAGTGCAAGCCCTCTTTCCATATTCATTCATTCAAGAGCCATTAACCAGAAATTGGAAAATTAAAAAAATGGTTTTATGGCATATTCGTTGTTTTATTCCCCATGCAAGACATTTTACACTAATCTAATCTGATCTAATCTATAATCTAAAATTTTTCCAAAGCTCGAGTAAAATTACCATATCTAGGCAGGTGCTTCAATAACCCCCTTAAGTATTTTGGATAGAATATAAAGAAGAGCCTAAAAATGATAGGTGCTATAACTATAACAGAAACATTTGAACTTCTCGTCTTTCGTTATTTTACCACTATTTTTATAAACGGTGTTCGATTGAAATAGCCAGTTGATTTCATCCCTTTAAACAATTTAACCGTAAATTTAAGGAATGCCCATCTCTTAACCGTTGATCTCAACTTCGGACATACTGTTATATCCGGAAGTTCTTTCCTAAGTTCCTCTACATGAATGCGGAATGCTTTACCGGTAAGTATTTACATCCCATTATAATTGCGAATCCGTATCTCCTTTTAAATTCTCTCCAACTGCTCAAACATTTTAAGGGTAGTCATAATCCCAACAGTGCGCGTAAAGTTATAAAAATAAAACAAACATTTTCATCATTAGAGCGGTTTTTGAAATGTATAATATTTCCATAACTGCTCTGTGGCAGTTAACGTTGGTTTTGGAGGTATGAACAACTTTAATTGCGGCCATATTGTTAAAAGGTGCATCTGTCAAATTAGCTGTTTACTTAGTCTGTCTTCCAAAATCAATATACATAGAGAGTTATACCTATCGTTCAGCAATATGTTCAAATGATTGAATTGTTTTATAAGATTGGGTCTTCTGTTCGAGCAACATTTCAAGTTTGCTTACTTTATAGTTGTCATAATCGTCCTTTCGAATGTATTAAGGACAGTGAACAACCTGCCAAGCCAATAGAGAAAAAATTTCGCCACCAAAAATGAGCCTTCAATTTTATGTAATTCAAACCGTGGTATTCTAAAAAATAATTCGGGTAAATAAAGACATTTTGAAATAATTAAATTAAGACAAAAACAAAAAAATTAAAGATTCAGTCTTTGAAAATATTTCCTTATAAAGAACCATCAATATTTTTATATAAACTTTTAATATATTTTTATTTTCCATATCATTATACCAACCATTAAATTTCGAATCTAAATTCACGATGTTCCGGTTTCATATTCTAAATATTTATATTTCTTTTCACTATATTCATTTATTTCGGACTATAATAGAAAACATTTACCATTTTTTCATGATCCTACCATATCAGTTTTAACAAGAATTAGAGTAATCGTACATTATAATATAACTATATCTTCTTTTTTTAGCAGCAAAACATAGTCAAAAACAATTTAAAATAATTTCAGAGTAAAGTGCACTCGGGCGTATACGTACTATTTTAGTGAGTCATTTTAAAACATTTTTTTTTAATTTTGATAAATTTGGAAAAGTCAATAAATAAATATATTTTAAAGCGCCAAAAACATAAATAATTATCAAAATAAAATTTTTTTATTAGTTTTGAGTTAACTCAATTTAAAGTGAGGATTATTTTTTGATGTGAACATGAAGTAAATATGAATCTTAAACATGTTAATCATATTCATCTAATTTATGCGTACTTTTGATTGAAATTCAAATAACTAAAAAGCCTTAAATGTTGGAATCTTACATTTCAATATTTATTTATTTATAAAGCGATTAATATTATAAGAAAAAAAATCAAATAATCTTGAACTACTTCTTTTGAAATACAGCTCAAATTAACATCTCTCTCAAAATCACATATACATGGGCTGAGTTGAAAATTATTATATTGATGTGAAATTAGTTGGATCTTTGAAATTTAAGAGGCTTATTATCGAATTATCAAACACTTAAATACTTTAGGTAGACTCAAACTTATTGTTAAAACTTATAGGTTAAAAACTCACACACATAGATCGGCAACATAAAATGTCTTGAAACTTCCCGGAAAAATTAAACCTATTCATCTGTAAGCTGTCACTGTTTTATGAATTTTGATGAGTGATTTGTTAGATTGAGTTATGTTTATCAACATGTTATACATATATTACGTATTAATATTTAAAATATGTAAATAAAACTATGTACCTGCTTATATGAAAAACCAGGAAGGTGACTATGAATACCAATGATTTCTTGAAAATTTGATTTAATTAAATGTATTTAATAATGTTTTCTTTTCTGTTTCATGTACATACAAATGTAACTATGTACATATGTATTTGAAAATGAAAATCTAAATTCAATTATACATCTTACATATGCAGTTCAATTATTATATTTTGGGGAATTGAATAAAATACATACATACATACATCCGTTTCTGAATGAAAAGTCATTTTCGTAAGTTTGTATTGTATGCGACTGGATATTGAATGAAAACTCTACAAACCTTTATACCTAGATTATGAATTTTAAGAGACCAAAATTTATTTTTAAAAATATAAAAAACACAAAAGCATTGGTAAGAGCAGCATTCATTTTATTCAAGTCCTCATTTCATACAAGTTTGAAAAGAAGCTTATACCTAACGTAGTTTTCGTTACATTCAAATAAATACTACATAATGTAACAAGATTTGCTTTATCCTTCAATTTTATTTGCAAAAAAAATTGTCTAAGCTCCTAACTTTATTCTCTTATTTTGGAAAATTAAGAAGAGAAAATTTTCTCAATGAATATTTTAAAGTTTGAATTTATGGAACACAGAAGTGTGAGTTTCTCTCGTAAGGCCCTAATACTTTCTACACAAATTTCTGCAAAAAAGTATCTTTCTTTCCTCTCTTCTAATTTATTATTCTAATACTTGGTAAAATTCTCTTTCAACATGTTGCTTTGTCGAGATTCCAGAAAGTCCTAAGCAAAACCAGACTAGAAATTCTTTTTCATATTTACAATCACCATTGTACAGGGCTACCTTCAAGACATTTTAGGAGTGAATTTAAATAAAAAGGAAGCATTTAATGTTGCTTTTAAAATAACTATACAGTCTTTCTTTGTTAAAGAGGACATTTGAAACAACAGTTTAAAATAAATGGAAATCATAACTCTTTTCAGATTTTTTTTTTTTTTTTTTTTTTATAATTCACTCGCGCTCAAGGGTATGTTACGAGACCCTTATAATGTTTTAAACACAGCACGGGCGAGGAAGAAATTAGGAGGGGAGAGAAAGGAGGTGTCGATGAACATTGGTTTTGAATGTTTGCAAATTGAAATGGCAAGGGAAAACTGTGCCGGGTAAGTTATTCCATAATCGTGTTGTGCGACTAAAAAACGAATCTCTATATTTGACGGTACGACCAAAGTTAGGCTCAAGGGTGAACTGATGAGCATTCCTAGCGAAGCGGGTATCACGGGTGAATTGGTAAAGGGGAGGAATGCAACTGGCTACTTCGAGTGAGCATTGCTTGTGAAAGAAGCGATAAAACAGGGAAATACATGAAACATTCCGACGGTGTTCAAGAGATGGGAATGAATCCATGATAGCTCTGTTTCCAATCAGTTTTAACGCTCTGTTTTGAATTCTATCCAATAAATGGAGAGAAGATTGAGCAGCGCCTGCCCAAAGGTGTGAGTTATACTCGAGTTTTGGACGTATATACGCCTTATAAATGGTAGCCAGATCAGAAGGGGTAAAAAATTTCTTACATCGATATAGAAATCCTAAGCATTTAGCAGCATTCTTGGCGGTCTCGAGTATGTGATCATTCCAACGAAGATCGTCGTTAACACACATACCGAGTACTGAGAGCTTTTCGGTTTCTTCGATGCAAGTGCCATTTAAGGACAATGGCATAGGGGGTATATTTTGCTTCAGCGACAATAGACAGCATTGAGTTTTCGAAGCATTAAACTCCACACGGTTTTTTGTACCCCATTTAACAATGCTGTAAAGATCGGAGTTTAATGAACTTATCATACGGTACCGTTGCAAATTCACTTCCGAAGGAGATGGACGTGAATTTGGGAACGAATATGAAAAGCTTAGAGTGGAGTCGTCGGCAAAACAATGAAGTGGATTAGAAGTTTCAGACAAGAGATCATTTATAAAAATGAGGAAGAGAGTCGGAGACAAAACGGAGCCTTGGGGAACACCAGCATTTATTTTGTGAAGATCAGACTTAAAACCATCCAATACAACATGTATTGAACGATCTAGAAGGTAATTTCTAATCCAAAGAATAAGGGTTTCGTTGATGCCAAACGCACGCATTTTCGATAAGAGAGCCTGGTGCCAAACTCTATCAAATGCCTTAGAAATATCAAGCGCAATAATCTTACTTTCTCCAAAACAATGTAAAGATCTGTTCCACTCTTCGGTGAGATATGCCATCAGATCACCAGTGGAACGATTGCTGCGAAAGCCGTATTGCCGGTCATTAAGAAGCTTTCGATCTTCGAGATATTTCTTGAGCTGATGATTTATCAGCGATTCCATGACCTTGGAAAGAAGGGACGTAAGTGCGATTGGTCGATAGGACGAGGGGGAGGAAGGGTCACCTTTTTTAGGAACAGGCTGGACAAATGCTGTTTTCCATCTTCTAGGGAAGATTCCAGAACAGTAGGAGCGATGGAAAAGCTTACGCAATGGTTTTGCCAGCGATGAAGAACACCTCTTCAGAAGAATGGGGGGTATACCATCAGGACCAGCGGATTTGTTTATATCAAGATCTCGAAGGGCTCTTGCAACTGTACGAGTGCGGAAATATACCTGTCCCATTGAATGATTTACGTTCTCAAGTACAGGAGGGGCAATGTTGCTAACAGGCAACCTGGAGCTTGCAGCAAAATGAGCTGCAAGTACATTTGCCTTCTCTAAAGAGCTAGTTATCGGTTTGTCTTTGTAGATGAGCGTTGGAACCGAAGATGAAGTTGAATTTTTTATGTTCTTGACAAATGACCAGAAATTTCTACTGCCTTTGGGACATTGCAGGATTTTTTGCCTTAATTTCTGTTCATGTAAGAATTTGGTTCTCTTTATAACAGTGTTGCATTGGTTTCTGATTTGTTTAAACTTTTTCCGATTTTCCTCAGTTGGGTTGGCTTTATAAGAGCGGAAACTTACTTCTCTTAACCTGATAGCTTCTTTACAGCTTATATCGAACCAAGACTTTTCTTTAGGCTTTATACTCTTAATTCTGTAAGGAATAAACGTACGCATCCCAAGAAAAATCACTTCTGTGATCATATCAGCACTGGCATCAACGTCACTATCGAGGAAACATAGTGACCAGTTAAAAATTCTAAAAAAGTTATTAAGACCGTCCCAGTTGGCTTTCTCGTATTGCCAAACGGTCCTAGTGGGATGCTTCTCTTTAACTGGATGAATGGGACTCGAGAAATTGGCTGATATTACACAATGGTCCGAAGTGCCGAATGGAGGTTTTACCGTTATGGTATACTTATCAACTATGGGCAACTATTGGGCTTTTTCATATAAGAAAGTAGTGAGATTAAATTTTTTACCGATTTCCAAAAATATATTTGACTATCATAATATAAGAATCACAATGAAATAAAATGTTATGGACCATAAATTAAAAAATTAAATATTTTATCGTATGAAGTCAAGCAACGACAAAAATATCAGTTAGTTGCATAAAAAATATATATAATTTAAAATATAGAAATTTTAAAAATTTAATAGCAAACATTATTTTAAGACTTTATTTAACATAAAATTGTTTGGGGAGTTAAGGCAAAGAGAAAAAGATATTTTGAATCAATAATTCAAAAAATCCAATTACTCGTAAATAGTGCTAAGTCTTCTTGGATAATTTATTTCATTTATTTATTTATTTTATTTAACATACTAATACTATTGGAATAAAACAAAACAGAAGAAAAGTTTTTAAATAATATTTTTTCTTGAAATTTAAATTAAGTATATCTCAATATAAAATAAAATTTTGTCTTATTTAAAAATGGCAAAAAGAAAATACAAAAAAAACTCTCTTTTCCTTCAAAATATTTTTTCATTAAAAAGTTCTATTTTTCCGAGAGGGATTAAATCGATTGAACTAAAGGGTTATTCAATTGGTTCTGCTAAATTTTTACATAGTGTGTGGCAGCCATGTTGTTTTGGTGACATATTTTGTTTATAATTCATTTACTAAAGTCAAATCGAAGCTAAAACTTTATTATCAAAATGTGTGTTTCTTCGTGCAAACTATAAAATTTTACAGTAGAAGTGATCGGACTTCACAGTCGAGTCTGCAACGGTGTACAGATAAATTTGAGACGTCCGATTCGGTAATCAATCCACCAACATTCATATGTCGGTTCTTAAAAGGGTACAATGGAACGCGAGGCAGTCGATTCCTCGCTATGCACAAGAACTCGATACTTCGCAGAATTCATCTTGGCGAATTTTGCATCGGACTTAAGCTTTCACCGTACAACCAATCTAATCCAGGAGCTCAAATTACATGACCAGAGACAGCGCCGTTTGTTCGGTGACTGGGCTTGGAAGCATTTTGAAGAGTACCCCAATTTAGCAAATAGGCGAATTTTTTATCAATGGCTGTGTTTAACAAGTATTGCCGTATAAAGGACGATCCCAACTTGTACGAGGTTCACCAGATGATATTGCATTTTTAGAAAGTTACCACTTGATATGGATCTTGGGCCGGCGGCGGTATCATTTGTCAGAACTTTTTCAAAAACGACATTGGTGAGGCGGTCATCTTCAATGGCGAGCGCTGTAGAATGTTGATAAGCAATTTCTTGTGACCTTGATGACATGTGGTTCCAGCAGGAAGGTGTTACGTACCACACAGCGGATGCCATGATTGACATTCTGCATGAACGATCGCTCAGAGAATTGACGTGGATTACCCACTACGATCATCCGAAGTCACCACTAGACAGCTGTGCAAATGAACTACAATCGTCTGATGCCCTTAACGTGAACATAACACAGGCCATCGCTAAAATTTAGTCGGGTCTATGTGGAGGAGTTATTGAAAATTGGACACTCGGTGTCATGCCACTCTAAGAAGCCGAAGCAGTGATTTGAAGGATGTTAAATTCAATACATAATGGAATATATGGGCCTTTAAAAAAAAAGAGAAAAAAATGTTTATACCTCACACACAGCTTGTTTTATTCCATTTTAAAATCTACTAGCCCTCATTGAAAAATTCTTGTTTTTTTTCTTGTAAAAATAGAAAGTTTAAAAGTAATTTCAAACTCAAAAATTCCCTCAAGAATTTATATATAGGATGTTTAACCCTTTAGCAAATTAACAGAGGCTGTAACAAAACTAAAGGGACAACATTTGATTCAGATTAAAACCAATAGCTTTGTTAATCCTGAGAAATTCAGAACTAAGCAGTTCATAAGACCACTTGTCTACAAAAATCATTATTTTTACATCAAACATAAGGTCTACTCAATACCTATATACACCATTAAGGCAAAACGTTCTGCATGGCCTATTTTTCGAAATATTCCCATTTTCGCCTCCCAACTATCTAAAAATGCTTTTGCTTTTCGATATTTTCGAGACCAGGCCTCGTAAGGCTACACATCATGCAAAAATCATTCTATTTCGATAGAAAAATGAACCTCCGTGAAACTCTGTTTACCAATCCAAAAAAAAGCTGTCATCTCACGAATTTTATTCACTTTAGCACCTTGCAATGATGTACCTAATTTTTGTCACTACCATACAAATGTCGTCTCAATACTATTCTTCTATCAACAAAACTTCATTTGTTCTTGTAAACATTTCCATTATTTTGTATACAAGATATTTCATTGAACTTTCGCTTCAATGAGAATGAGAGGAAAAAGAAGAAAAAGCTGCAAAAAAATCAACAACAAAGTTAGAACTTGTTCCTTTTTCGATAAGAAAAATGTTAAGAAAAACAAAAAACTCTAACAGAGACTGTTGTTTGCAGAGTACAAAAATTGTTGTCTTTTCATCTAATAAAAATGAAAACGGGTGCCTAAGCCAGCCACAGGAAGGGGAACGGGCAAGGTGATGGTGCGGTGGTGTTTGAAACGATTTGCCGCAGCCGGCTGGTTGGCTGGCTGCTGTACGCTCGGTGGTGCGCGAATATTAGAAGAATGCATGTTGAGCTAGGTCGGCTGAGGTCGTTGCCACTCAAAATCTAAGAATGTTGCTAAACAACGAAAAAATTCTGTTCTTTTCTGGTGTTGCATGGTATTTTGTGTGTTGGTGTGTTTCTTTTATTCCCAAAAAAAGAAAGATAAAAGTGATTTAAAATTGATCGAACGGGAGACGATTTTTTTTTTCGATTTATAATTTAGACACGCTTTGTTTATATGAAATCGAGTTTTTGAATCATGTTTTCAATAGCATTGAAGTTATAACATGTATCTGATTGTTGTTGTTGTTTTTGGATTCATGATGCAGTGAATAAAAGAAAAAAAACGAAACAAAAGGAATGTGCAACGATGATTAGATGATAGAAAGCGAAATGCGGAAGGAAGTTTTATCGAGTGGAGCGGTGAGTTTTTTTTTTGTTTTACGTTGCTTCTGATTTTTTCTCTGAATTTGCAGATGCTCATCCGCGGTTTATTAAATTTTCAGCTGATTATAAAATTGCATTAATGTTTCATCGTTTCGTGTGAGATGGGGAAATTGTTTTTTGTGTTTTTTTTTAATGTTTAACAATTTTAATTTCACATAATTATTAGTATGTGTCGATGTGTTATTAGTTTTGCTTTTTCGTGCTTAATGGTATACGGAAATGAGTTTTACTTTCTTTCAGTTTGCAGGAAGCACGCATTTGAAAATATATTTGTTTGAGATAGTTCCGGAAATGCTTTTTGGTGGAATTCAATGCACTCTAGAATTTTAATTGTTTTAAATAGTAACCTACGTACCTACATGATTTTTGTTTTGCTTAGACAAGTGTCTAATGAACACATCACCTTTGCTTTCAATTGAGCTGAAATTCCGGTGAAAAACGCATTAAATTTCATGAATTTTCTTAAAGCTGATACTTTTTTTCATTCTTATTTCCAAATGAACAGAAAAAAAACGAATTACTAGGCATGTATTTACTAAAAATTTAAAATAATTCGTTGACTGTTGAGAATGTTTCAAATTAGAGATCCCGACAAAATTGATCAGAAAATGCAGTAGAAAATGTTTGTTCTTGTTGATTCTCACTTTTTTAAAGAAATAAAATTTTTGTTTGCAAATCCTGTTCGTATCCTACTTTGGCTGAGTGATACTTCTTACAAAGTGTCAGCTTATTCAATTACTTAAGAAATTAGCCCAAGTTTTAACAAGAAAGCCAAAATTGAAAATTTCAATTGGTAAAAATGAAAATATTTGTGTGCACTTTATTCAAAACGAAAATATCTAAATCATAGAACTTCCAAAATTCTGTTTCAGTGAAAGACTTTCAAATTAAATTTATTGTAAAAGTAATGACTTAACACTTTAAGATACAATATCTTATCAAAATACATTTTAATAATTGATATTTTAGCTGGGTAAGAATATGTTGAATTTTGTATGTGGGCCAAATACAAGTTTCTTTTTAAAAATGCAATCAAATGGACAAAATTAATTTTTTTTTTCATGTATTATGGCTTTATTAGTAAGAACAAACATTCCCATTTTATTAATAATAACGTCGTTCAAGTGGGATTGAGCTTAGTATGAGACCTGAAATAAAAGAACGGGACACGTCAGGGGACTGAGAATCAGACACTTTGGAGAAATTTTTGAGCAAAACAAAATAAGGTCACCTTAATAATATTATTTTGCCAGTTGATATCAATCAGATTTAATTTTATAAGAAATAAAAAATCAGAATTAATAATTGAACGGATTTTAAAATATTTCTGGGACCGCCGAAAATTCCAGCGTTTGTAGAATCCCCCATAAATATATTGAGCAATACAATTTATTACAATTTATGAATAGAATCACAATTACTCGTACTAAATATTTTGCAACAAGCATTATTGATAGAAAAAGTGTTTTATAAGAATGATTCTCATTTTTTGACTTAATCGTTCCATGAGATTGTCTTGTTGACTGCTATGCAAAGATTTTTTGCTAATTTAACAAACTCAATTGGTGAACAATAAGATATAAGTTAGGAAAATACGAGGTATTAATACTCATTCTTGAGATAACTTAAGACTTAGACTTAGAGAGATTTAAAGATAAGCGATTAAATCGAGACCTGCAGAGAATTATGTTAAGGTCATCGTTAACTTCGTGAGCTGCGTTATCCATTAGACTTAAAGGAAAGCTTTCTTGAACTTGAACATCATCGGCACTAATGTCAACAGAACAGTACAAAGTACTCAATGGGAAAACATTTTTAAACATTGTAAAGAAAAGTGGACCTAATATTGACCCCTGCGGGACACCTCTGCTTACTGGAAAAAACTCCGATACAGAGTTATTTGACACAACTGCTTGATACCTCTTGTTCAGGTAAGACGAGCCCAAATTCAGGGAAGACCGTGAAAAATGAAATTGATTGCTAAGCTTCCTACATAAAACTGTGTCGAAATGCCTTCGAGAAAATAAGAAGAGTAACATTGTCTACAGCTTACCTTAAATCATAAACAACATTTATCACAGCGGTATTGCAGCTGTGTTCAGTTTAAAAAAAAATTAATTTCGATTGTTTTGTCGAGTCACTCTAAGATGGCTATTTCGAATAAGAACATCTGATAAATGAGAAACATTGGGTCTTGTGAATAAAAAAAATTGAAAAATTGAAATTGTTGTAGCTTTAACTATAATATTCTAGTTTAAGCTATTTTTAATTTTCTGAAAAATATCTCATTTTTTTCGAATCTTTAGGCTTTTAAAGGTTTTAATCTTTTTCAAGATTGAAATTCGAACATTAAAATATTAAAAATATTTTTTTAATTTAAGATTTAAATTTTCTAGAAATAAGATTATGGAGATATAAAGCAGATGTGTTAAGACAAAATAAAAAGGCAATTAAAGAGATTAGATAAAACAATACTTAATTTGAATAGTAACGATAAGCTAGGGGCCATTATCGATGTGATATTTGAGCCCAAGAGAACTGGCAGAACGGATATATAATATTAGGTTTACCCTTTGTAGTGTTACAATATGGTTTTTGGGGGCCTTGACACCCTCCAAATTTGTGGAGACTTATCGCATACAATTCCAAGACTAATATTCGAAGTCACTTTTTTCTATCTCCCGAGTTGAATCGAAATAAATTAATTTTGGAGGAGAGAAAAAACCGATTGGGTATGGTAAGGGAATTGAAGGACAACAAAAGCTGAATGGTACAAAAAAGTAGGTTTAATTTGAATTTTCTTATCATCTTAAGGTTTTTAATATTTCATAACAATTAATACATAATAAAAACGGAAAAAAATTATCAATGAAGATATGAAAATTATTTCGGTTTAAGTGGAATGATTGAATTAAATTCAATTTAAAGCTCAAATGACCTCAACTCCAAGGTGCGTTTCGCCCAGGTACGACTGTGGGAGTTGAGATCACTTGAGCTTTTAATTGAATTTAATTCAATCACTCCACTTAAACTGAAATTATTTCATATCTTCATTAATTTAATAGTCCGACCACGGACATTATTATTCTAGGTGTCTGAATTTAATCAAATTCCCCTAGAAAAATATAATTCACAGTCTATTAATGCTGTAAATATTATAGGAGTCGGTAAACATCGACCAAATATTGGTCTTAGAAGGGTACGGCAGCATCTAAATGATGAGCCCACTGTCGTACCTGGGCGAAACGCACCTTGGAGTTGAGGTCACTTGTGCTTTTAATTGAAAACAACTATCCTTCAAAATATAATAATTAAACAAACAAAAAATTTAAGAAGACAATTAAGTAAATGGATTTTTGTGTTGAAAAAGGTATAGAATAATATTATACGATATTTTTTCCTCTGTATAAACGGAGAGAAAATTAGGATTTAATGCCGTTTTTCGAAACAATCGTCTACATCAAATATGGGACAGTTAAAAGTGTACACAAAGCATAATGAAAAATTTCCCCAATTTTAAAATGGAAATATTGCAACAAATAAATCAAAAATAGCACCAAAATAAATTTTGTTTGATGCTCAAAATATTGGGATTTTATTAATTTTTCTAATTAATGCAAACATTTTTTCTTTTAGAGTATGTTCAGTCAACATAAAGACGTCTTTCTTTATTAATAGTTTTTGTGGGTAACAGTAGCTTGGATGGCCCACTTCACGGGTTCTTAGGATTTGAACTCCTTTTCTTTGTTGCTCTGATTAGGGTGTTTTCAAAAGCTAAACAGGTGTCAATTTTTACAGTACTATAGAACTTAACACCCAAAACAATGTTTTCTTAGAAAACTACTCGTATTAACATAGGCACCTGCCGACTGAACATACATTAACGGTACAGAGGACCCAAAAAGAGTAAAAACATTTAGAAACTACGTAGTGGGCTAAGCAGGCAGTGTTGATCAATAAATTGTATGCTAATATGCATTTTAAAAACTAAACTAAATTAGTCCTAATAATAAGCACAAAATAAAGACGAAACAACTTTAACACGTATTTTAACTTATAATTCTTACTAATAAATGTGTGTTAGTCTTAAATGATGTTTGACAATGAGAAGATAACTTATCTTACCGATTTTGGTGATTAACGAGGGGCTATTTTTAAGTTGCTCATCAACTTTGACAGAAACATTTTATTTAATAGTACACATTCCACCAAGTGTCCAAATAATGGCTGCCATACGCTATTGTGTTAACTAGCCTTGTCGCCAGAACTCTAATTTTCAGTCTTTTTTTCCTTTCTGATATATCGTTTTTTTTAATTTTTTTTAACTTTCATTCAAAAATTAAATAACCATTTTGAATTTGTTTGACATAAAAAATTATTTGCTATGACTGAGATGACATGTCGACTTTGATGTCGAATGATGAAAAAATAATATTTTAATTTATCTAAGAGATAATTTCATTATCCGTGTGTTGCACAAAAACGTGTGTTAACGAGCAAATTGTGTGTTTTCATTAAAACGGCTGCATATATTTACTCTTGAACATAAAATCTACTTTTTTGTGCATTTTTTTGTTGTTTGTTTTAGCTTTATTTGGATTAAATTTCGTGTTTGAAAAGCTTTAAAAAATTAGACCCCAATGTATGAAAAATCACAGCAAAACCATTCCCAATTTTTTCTGGCCATTATTAATATTTTAAGAATTAAAATTTTCATAATGAAATTTGGCTCCAAAATGAAAATTAAGAAAAGGTCTCCTATATAAATGTGAAGTCACTGCAATTAAACGAAACTGTAAAGAATTTTATGTTTTTATTTTTCGTCCGAATTTTTGGGGCCATTTTTCACTAGCGCCATACTTCATATTTCTTGTAGCCTATCCAACCAACACAATCCATGGTATTGAAACATCATATGGAAAACAACATTTTTTAAAATTAAATAAAATTTAACAAGATATTTATTTAGAGATATGCACAAATTATATTTCCAATTAAAAAAAATTCACGACTGGATCGCACGTACTTGCTCTTAAGTAAAAGTATTTTGGTATTAAAAAATTGCTTATAAACATAAAACCATGGATTTAACTAGAGCAAAATATTCCTATGCATAAAATTTCCCTCGGATTTCAATAGAAGTATGAATTTATGAAATTTATGAATCTAAGACATTTCTTTAAAATCTGTCTGGGAAAAAATTTGGCATGCTAGTTTTATGTTTATAAAACATAAAACTAAAAAATAAAAGATCTAGTCGCTCACACTTTTTCAACATATTTATTTAATTTTCCAAAAAAAGATGTGATTTTTTTTTTCTCAAAAACCTAAGAAATATTTTTTTGAAATATTTTTTTTTTTTTTTCAAATAATTCTTTTAATTGTTATTGGTTAATTCAAAGGAGCTCCTGTACAAAATGTTTGGTCAAAATCGTTAGAGCCGTTAATGAGAAAATCGAATCTAAAAAATAAACTGGTTATATGACAAGTTCCGTTAATAAAATTTTTTCCTAAACATTTTGTTGACCAAAATTCAGTTTATGTCTTGAATAGCTGTATGGCAGAATCCATTAGCCTTAGAGCTAAGAAAAATCAATTTCTTCTATAGGGAATCACTGAAGACCCTTAAGCACCGAGTTTGAAGAAAATACCTCCAGTAGCTTAGGCTGTGTTGAGGAGGCCCAGACATACAGACTGAATTTTCCTTAATTTTTTTTATGAACAATTGTATATGCAAATTTATAGTTATTTTTTATTGATATACATTTAAGGACATAATTTCAAAAATCAATCGTCTACCAGTTTTGAAGGTTTTGCATTTTCAAAAAAAAATTAAATTACATATTTGTTTTAAGAAACCAAAAACAATTTTTTTGAAAATTTTTATAAACAATATTTTTTTTTCCAATTTTAAAGCAGCTCCAATATAAAATAGTCGAAATTCTAAGAAACGGTTCTATGACAGGTACCGTTAATAACATTTTTTCCGAAAATTTTGTTTGACCAAAATGTAGCCCATGTCTGTATTAGCACACCGAATTTTTTTCTTATCAAAATCGTTAGAGACGCTTTCGAGAAAAATAAGATTTTACATAACAGCTGTAACGATAGTTTTGGAACTAAACAAAATTTCAATATCTCATCTAGAAAAGAGCCTTAAATACAGAGTTTGAGAAAATCGCTTTAGAGGCTTAGGCTGTAAGTCGAGGTATAGACATACAGACTTACAAACAGACAGACAGAGAGACGAAATTGCCGAATACACTTTTTCCATGTTCTTTATTATTGTTATGTCAACTTTGATCAAAATTTCGAGTTCGACATTTTTTCAAATTCTTTTATTATTTTTTCAATCAATTTCTTTCAATTGAAATTTTTTGAAAGTAGTTTTTCGAACTCGAAATTTTGAAAAAAGTTAATAATTTAAATTGAATTTTTGTTGTTACTGTTTTTGTTCCTAATATTATCAAATTTCATTCAAACACACTGGTATTTTTATAGTTTGTAAGCTTTTAATATTGGCAGCACTGCTAATATGACAGCTGTCAATAACATTACAACTCTAAAACGTCAAATAAAGTGGCAACTACAAGAGTATGAAAAAGATTGTCCAACTGTCTAAAATTGTTAAATTATTGTTCTACAGAAATAACAATTTTCTACCTACCACTGTGTACCGTAATTTTCGAGAAGATTTATCCCACTATTGAGCTATAAATTCGTTCATTAGCGACCTACATACATATTAAATTATTACAAAGACGAAGTTTTATGCAGACGACTCAATCACATATGCCACCGCCTTTTCACCAGAAATTGCTGCCAGGAGAGTGCAAGAGCACATTAAAAACCTATGGGAATACTATGTCAAATGGGGACTGAAGATAAACAGCGAAAAGACTGAACTCATCTGCTTCCGAACACCAGTGACTGTCATTCGAAGACGAGCGTTTGCAACACGCTGTGATGCAATCAAAATAAAGTTTCCAGACAACACTGAAGTGACAGTCAAATCTTCAACGAAGTACTCGGGAATCAACTTTTCCAACAAATTCAAATTCAAAAGGCATGCAGACTTGATGCTGAAGAAAGCCAACTATTCTCTGCACTTGGTCCATCCGCTTCTCATGAGGAGAAATGGACTAAGTAAGAAAACCAAGCTGCTTGTGTACAAACAACTTATCCGACCCGTTTTGACCTACGCCTTTCCCATCTGGTTTACTATTTCACCTACAGCAATGAAAAAGATGAAGCTTTTTGAAAGAAAGATGCTCCGCATTTGCACTGGACTGTACCGTAACCCACTGACGAAGAAATATATACCAACAAGGAATCTGTATAAAGAAGCAAAGTTAATACCATTGGACAAGTATTTACTGCAGCTCTCCGGAAAAATCATCAGGAACCTGGAAGCTCATCCCAACACAGAAGTGCAACAACTTCTCCAGCATGAACTAGAGCCTAGTGACAAGTGTCTATACACCCGAGCCATCACTGACGATCAATTTGAAGACATCGCATCCATAACAACAACGCACCCTTTTACGAGAAGAACAACAATCAACACTACATGGGGTAAAAAGCCCACTCATCAAAAATTATTATTTAGTTAATATTAAAAAAATCATGAATTAGATTAAGAAAACATTAATATGATATTGTTAGCAAATAGCATTATGTAAAGCCAAATGAAGAACGTTGGGCCCCTATTGTTGAGCCAACATGATTTAATTTAGTAATAAGTTAGTTTTAAGTCAAATTGTATATAAAACAAATTCTATTTCGCTATTTCTGATTGAATTCACAGCAATTTATATAAATATAAAGAATTCACAAAAAGAACCCCTACAACGTTCATCATGTCGATTGACTTCCATTCCATTGGCAATGTGGCAATGTAACGCAATTATTCGAATCAGAATCGTTTAGTTATGACGTTTCATCGTCTGACATTGGCTGAATATTTTCACACACTCATATCATGGCATCGCAACACAATCAGAAAAAAATCTATATCACGTCTTGAATATAAAAATATAAATTTCATTAAAAAAAAATAAAAAAACAATAAATAATTTATAATTTCATTGTGCCACTTGACAGCACACAAAAAAAAACTCAAATTATTTATCTAAATTTAATATCTATTTCAGAATCTAATTTCTTCAAAAATGATGAAATCGCGTCAAGCTCAAGGATATACCTATTAAAGCTTAAAAAAAAATAAAGAAAAAAAAACACACACACCATTGAAACCACCTTGCTTCAAGTTTAATGCCGCAGCCGATCGATGCACACAAAATAGCATAGTGGGTGGCACAGTGAAATACATAAACAACCAATGTCTAAAAGCTTAAGCATTAGGACACAAAATTGGTAATACACCGTGATGGCCAAACAAACGAAACAGCCAACCCTGGCTATTTGTTTATACAATAATAAGTGAATTTTGATATCGAAAAATATAAGGGCAAGATTTTGTCAATAATAGTTTATACGTTCAAACAAATCAATAATTCAAATTGAATTAAAACAAAAATCCCTCAACTACCTACATGCCTATTGTGTGTAAAGTGCTCTACTACTATCTCTATCCTTGTAATCAAGAACTGTTTATTGTACATAATTGTATTTTTATTTTAACTATTTTAATTAAGAAAAAAAAAACGCTCTCAAAAAAGGCAATTTCAACAACAAAATTCAGCACCGAACCGGCCTCCAACAAGTATAATACAATCGTTACTTATCTCGCTGCTGCCGCTGCTCTCGAGAGTTTGCAATGTCGCTCACGACCGACAGTCAGCTAGCTCACCTCACCGCACATTCAACGACAACGACGACGACGACGGACGTCCTAGTCGGGCGTTCGTCGCCGTCGTCGCTGTCGTATCGTGGATATGGCAATGTTTATACACGTAAGCTGAACTTCAATAGCAGGCCAGGGTTGCTCGACATTGAGCGAAAAAATGGGCACACGAACACTACATTGAGGGAGAGCTTTTTCGTATCTATATTTTATACCCGTTATCGGAGCAAACAGCACACAAATCCACATAGTCAAGCTAAAATCGTGTAAAATTTTACACCTCTCTCCCACACTGCCACCCAACAAATTAGAAAAAAAAAATATAAATATATTATTATATGACTGTTTTTGTGCGTGTGGAAAAGTTTATTATTTTGTAAAAGCTTTTTTTATCCAATGCCGTTGATCATCAACATTATGATAATTATGGTTACCACTTGGATGGGGGTTTTCATCTTTCGCAGACTTTGAATTATTTAAGATAAAAGTAGATGCCTAAGATCCCTAAATTGGAAGAGAGCTTATAGGAGTCAAAGGTGGAAAATGTATCTTATTGACAAATGCTCAATTTTTCCATTAAATTCAACTATGAAATGACTAAAACATAAATCTTTCCGGTTTGAAGTTTCGAATCGGAAATTCGTACAAGCATTTAGTTTTGAAACTGTTAGAAGAAATTCCATTTTATAACAGTTTAACAGTTAACATCTTGCAATTGACGATTTGGAAAATGGCCTACTGCACCTTGAATTGAGCATCATTAAAGATTTAAAAGTTATGTTCTCATCTAGAAAGGACTGGGATGATGACGTCGTGATGAAAGACTCTGACAAAATTATTTTTACCGATGGCTCAAAGATGAACTGTAGTATTGGACCAGGAATTTTTCCTAAAACTCTGAATATGTTAACGTCTTTTCGGCTACATGACATTGTTAGTGCTTTTCAAGCCGAATTACTGGCCATCGGGGAAGTATGCAAGTAACTCAAACAAGATGCAAATCAGAACATCGTTATAATCACAGACAGTCATTTGGCTGTTAAAGACGTTACTTTTAGTATATCATCCTCGAAATTGGTCTAGCAATTCCGGAACGAACTTTTTAGCCTGAATATCAACTTAACTTATATTTGGATTCCGGGTCATCGATTGGAAATTAATGGGCAGATGAGCTTGGTCAGGTAAGGATCAGCCCTTTATTATAAATCATGAATAAGCAATATCCAGAATCGTTGCTACTTGCAGCGGACTGGGCAATGCAAATGCATGCAGCGAAACTACACATTCCTCACAACACTCACTGTCGTAGCTGCGGGGACCAGAAACAAAAAGAAACAATCATTCATTTCAGCGTCCCCATCCCCGGGCAGATTGCATATATTTACTCGTATCTATATTTGCCAGATCACTAAGATCATTGTAGTAGAAATCTCCCAAACGGAGTCTACGTTTTTGGGATAAAGCAGAACTTGTACAAAAAACGTGAGTTATCGATTCCTCCTCTTCTTCATCCATGTAGCTTCTACCACGTTGCGTGCTTGCCTTACAAACGGTGTCCTGTTATAACATCTATTACAGAGCCTAGATGAAGATATTAAACTTTTGAAGTGCTTTAGATTCAGCATTGGACAAATCTGTTGGTGATATGGTTTCTTCTCTGTATAAGCATCTTGGTTTAGCATAAGTTTACATGTAGCGATAGGAAAACGTGTAAAGATTTCATTGTTCCACTTTTGACGAATTCGTCAGCTAAACAATTTCCTAAAATGTCCCTGTATTAAACTGCTGCGCCATCTCCATTAGAGACGATCGGCAGTTATTGAGTTGATAGAAATAGAATCAAAAGATTTAATGGCTGCTTAGTTGTCTGAGAAGTTGCGGATATCTTTGATTGATATCACATTTTCTTAAAGCCAAGCCAGGATAGGCCAAAAGTCCACCTGGAACACGCTACAGTGATGGGGAAGATGCAAAGAGAGACTTAAATTTAGCCTGACTGAGTAAAAGCCTCCACCAACCCCCCTTGTAAAAATGGATTGAATCATTTTCAAGGAATACCATGTACTCCCAGATTTCTCTAGAAGGGATGGTTACCTGAAAGTTTTTATGAAATTGAATATGAGAGATTCACTTTTAGCCAAAATTATAGCACAATCATTAGGAAGGGGATTTATTGGCGAAATTGACAAATTTTCGGAAATGACGATCAAAGGCTCTTGTCTCAACCGGATAATCACTCAATGGGAGTTGACTAGTTGAGCATAGTGTAGATGGTTTCAGATGCGTGTGGTGGTCCAGTTGGTGAGTGATTTGATCTCTCATAACTGGGCAAAAGCTAACCACATAATACCACAATATAAACATACTATATTCTTTCTTTTTGAACTCAATTTAAATTGAATGGCTCCATGAAAATGTCTGCAATTTTCCATTTCAATACCATCCATAGGTACAAATGAGTTATGGTATCAAAAGTTAAGTTAAGGATCTTCGGTGATTCCCTAGAGGAGAAATTGAATTTTTTTTAGCTCCAAAACTACACCCGTAATGCAAAATCTTATTTATCTCGAAAACGGCTCTAACGATTTTGATAAAAAAAATTAGGAGTGATATTATGAACATAGGCTACATTTTGGTCAAAAAAAATTTTGGGGCAAAATGTTATTAGGGGTACCTGCCATAGACCCGTTTTTTTTTATTTTCGACTTTCTCATTAACGGCTCTAAGGATTTTAACCCAAAATTTTCAGCAGGAGTCCCCTTAAGTTTAAAATAATATTGTATATAAAAATATTCGAAAAAATATTTGTTGGGGTTTTTTGAAATTTTTTTTTTTAAATCAATATCTTCAAAACATATGAACGATTATTTTTTGAAATTATTTCCTAAAATCAATATTATTTAATACTTAAAATTCGCATCTCACATTTTTTTCTTGAAAAAATTTAGAGAAATTTCTTATATAAAAAATTTATTCAATAATAAAACGATTTCTTAAAGTTTATTTGCATAAATTCATACTTTTCCGGAAATCAGACGGCAATTTAATGCATTTGAACATTATTATCTCATTAAATCCATGTTTTATATTTATAAAATGTATCTTAAATTCCAAAGTACTTTTACATAAGAGCAAGTTCATGCGATCCTCTTATATTTATTTATTTATTTATTTTGCTTCCTAGCAGTTTGAATATTATTGTGTATTCAAATTTTCCAAAACAAATTTGTTGGATTTTTAAAAAAACTTTCAAATTTTTTTTTGAAAACTCAACATTTTGAAAACCCCATGCTCGATTTTTTAAAAACTTGATAAATAAAAGTTTGGAAAAATAATCTACAATATATGAGAAAAATAAATTAATTTTACCTAAAAATAACGGTACCCTCCATACAAATGTTAAAAAATGGTTTTCGAAAATCGTATTTTTCTCGAAAACGGTACCAAGAATTTTGCTTAAATTTTTTTTCTTTCTATTATTTTTTGATATCAGTAATTTAATAAAAAAGAATTTAAAAACAAGATATTACTGACTGTATCTACCATAGAACGATTTTTTAAAATTTTGAATTTCTCATTATAAGCACAACGGATTTTAATGAAATTTCGTAGGGAGAAGCTTCTAAAAAGTTTAAAAAACATTGTATTTCAAAACTTTAAGAAAAATATTTTTTTTTGAATTTTGAAAAAAAAAAATCAATTTTTTGTTTTTTGAAAATTCAATATTTCGAAAACGACTCAATGCTTTTTTTGTAAATTTAATTTTTATTCATACAATAATAAAAGCTTCAAATTGGCGTACCAACATTTTTTCTTAAAAATGTTTTAAAATTTTCTTATATAAAACCTTATTTTTTAAGAAACCACTACAAAGACTTATAATTTTTGTTCTTGCATAAATCTTTATTTGCTTGAATCACATGGCATCCTATTCTTACCTTTAACTACTAAAGAAGTTTTTTTTACTCATTTTAAAAATGAATTTTATGCTTATGAACAGATTCTCTAATAAAATTCATTTTTGAAATTCTTACACCCATATTAATAAAAAACGCTTATTCCTTCTATAGTCCACTGTCTTACTAAACCATAGAATAGGAGTCTAGTCCTGGATTAAATATTTATATTAATAAAAACAAAATGTTCCCGGAATAGTAAAATGACGTTTACCAAAAATCCTTTTAAGAAAATCTTCTACAAAAGTAAGCAATCTCTTTTTTTATATTCTGTGGCTACCTAAATTGATTGTCAATCGCTTGTGTCTGACTGCGGACATTTCTATTTCTTATTCCTTCGCTAAACCACCTACTTCGGTGGTTTAACTTAATCATAATTAGTAAACGTCACTTAACAGAAAATTTGTTTTATTAATGAAATTTCGCACTTAGTCCAGGACTTAACGATAAACCTCCACTAAACCATTTTTATTAATATGGGTGTTAGTCTTTTACATAGGAGCAAGTTCGTACGACCCAGTAATTGTTGACCTAATCACTATCGGTCTAGCCAATTTAAAAAGTAAAATCTGACAGTAAAAATGATATTGCATATCAAAATTTAAAATAAGTTATATAATATCAAAACTTTAAAAATTGAGATACCAACAGTTTTTCTTTTAAATGGTTTAAAGATTATTATATTATTTCGTGACCATTTTCTTAAAAACTATATTTTCTTGAGTGGACTTAATGTTATTCTTAGTTTTGAATAGAGCTGCGATATTTCGAATGTTCTTTAACAACTCTATTTAAAATTAAGATCAACCTTGAGTCCACTTAAAAACATATTATTCATAAAAAAATATATTATTAAAAATATGAAGTTCCAAGCCTCTAGCATAAGATTAAGTATGAATTACCCAATTTTTTTTTACTTTAGCCTAAAAATTCATAAAACTTCAATAAAAATTCAACAATTTCAATTTAAATTGAACATTTTACTTACATTACAATACATTACATTTTACACTACTCCGTAGATAAATCTACGAAGTAGAGACACTGAAAAGCACTGGCAACTGAGGCCATCGGCTTTAGACAATACAACAGAGAGAGACACACAGAAAGAAAGAACAACAGAAGAAACACATGTCAACAGCACACAGTTGGTATTTGAACGGTCCCCCATCCAAGTACTAACCGCGCGCAATGATGCTTGATTTCGCTGATCGATGGGAAGCGATGCTTTCATCAAAGCCAAGGCCGTTGACACATTTTACTTTTTGCCAGGGAAAAATAGTATATTTTGTATAAAGATTGCTTAGGCTGGGCTAATTTCCGTTTCTCCCAACGTATTCTCATAAATAGACTTGAAGTTTAAGCATAAACGGAAATGATCCCCTAAGCTTAACTTGCCTTTGCAATATGTCATTATTTCAAACTAAACGGTGATTTAACTCTGTTTTCCAATTTTAACTACACTATATGTAAAAAAGACAACAAATTTCTGAAAATGTCAAATACGTTCTAAAACTAGATTTATGTTACGAGGGCTCAGCCACAACTCAACACGTTCAAACTATTTAGCTATTGTGTTAAAAAATTAACTGTATGAGCATTGGAATGAACAAAACAGTAGAGAGCGAACATATCGGATAAAGAAGACAATCTATCCATCATCATTACACTCGTTCAGAGCATATTCGAGAATACTTAATATTTAAAACATTTTCTGTATTTTATTTCAAATTTTATCCATCTCTCCAAAGAAACTCCCTTTACATATGCCTCACAAGCTTAGGATTTCGACCTAATTTTGATTTTTGACAAGCTTGATAAAAATAATATTTTGTTTGTGAAATTTTTGATTACCACATTTCCTTGTTAGTGGCAACCATATAGATAAGGTGCGAACGATCACTACTACTTAAATAAAACAGAATGAATGGCGGAATATCATTCAGCAAAATAGACAAAAAAAAACGTTATCTTAGCGTGGGAGCTTCAATTCAAATTAATGGCTGTTTCGAGAGATAAAAAGCTCGGTTTTTCTGTCACTGCAAATTTGGTGGAAAAGGTTACACTTAATACCAAATAACAAAAATCTTACAGATAAGTACAAATACAACCCTGCGATTAGGAACGATTCTGACCTTCGAGCGAATTTATACGTTGAAAGCTGCGTGAATATGAGAGCGAGTGGTGTCGTTAGTTTGCTGTGTATCTGTATTCATTTTATTGCAAAATATTATGATTAATGAAATGTATTTGGTTTGTGTACGAATACAAAAAAAAAAAAAAAAAACTTTCAATGATTTGTGTTTTTTTTTTGTTGTTTGAAAAAGCTCACTTGTAAGCATTTTCACAAATAACAGCGCATTTTCCCGTTCTAGAGTGATTATCATGGCCAATGTCTAGGTCGAGTATATTATATACACACAAGTGACTTTACAACAAACAATCAATACATTTGACCGTGAGAAAGTTCGCCCCCCATTTACACAAGTGCAACTTTGCAATTTTTCAAATCATTGTCGTCGTCGTCGTCGGTCGTCGTTGACATCGTCGTCGTCGTGTGCACAACTATTTGATGGGTGCTGTGGCTGTTCTTATTGTAAAAAAAAAATTATTTTAGATACTTTTTGCCTTCTAAGATTATTATGAAGTTTATAATGTCTCGTTTTTCGTTGCATATTTATTGCGGTAGCGACTTAATTCAAGGACACTTTGCCGCATTTTTGTTTGTCATTTTAAAAATAGGATTTCGAATAAGATAGTACTCACCGTTAATCGGTGTTAATATATAGATTTAACAGAGCAACTTTCAGCATTCCGGATTAGGTACACACAAAAAATCGTAAACAGTTCAAATCGCCAGCTCGATGGTATCTGTTGGCGAATTTTGTATCAAAACGTGATTGTGTATCTTTCTAGGTACGTAGGTAGATAGCCAAAAAAAATTAGGTGACCTACTTTTGGTGTGCGACGAAGTTGATTATGTCACACATGGCTGTCATGCTTTTTTTTAGGTTTTTTTTTTTTTTTTTGTGTGAAAAAAGCCATGTGTTTTGTATTTTTTTTTAAATTGTATTGTTGTCTGAGGCTTCAAATATTTTGACTATCAAATAAGTTTGACGATGGCCAAGAAAGAAGCGCTCTCTATCCAGAGGGGTTTTGCTTTTCAGTCTTTGTATTGGTTTTCGTATGCAAAATAAACTTATGTCGAGAGGAGAATGGCAGATGATCATCATGGAGAGGAAAGGTTTATCTTTTGAATTTTGAGATTTTAGCTTTAATAGCTACAGATTTATTTAACATCAAAATTGTGATGTGTGCGGTTGGTCATTTTGATGATAGGTTTATATTAGTTTGCCAATCTAGGTCAACTCATGTATAAATTTTGCCATTTGAATGATTTTTTTAATAGGCATTTGCGAACATAAGAGTTTTTAATTTAAAATGGAAAAAAAGGTCAAGGTGATTGCGAGGAGAGATGTGATTTTTCTGCAATAATATTTGACAATTTATTACGGACTATAGACTGAATGTTTGATAATGAATTCTAATTAACAATTGAAATTATGTATTTTATTTTAATCACAAATTCGATTATAGGAATTCAGTTATTGATTATGTATGTTTGTGTGTGTATGTGTTATGTGTTACTGTTTTATGATTTTTTGTATGGAATGATGTAATGAATTGCCAATGTCAATAAATTAAATGTTTAAGCAATGAGAATCAGGTGACGAATCAGTGCGCGGGTTTTAGTATCTGATTTTGCTAACTGAAAACATACTTCCACAATAACAGCGACAACGCACGTCGAGACATATGGCCAACATGTGGAAACTATAATAATATATAATAATACCCAAGTGCGAATTTGTGGAGGCTGAGCTGATTTTGCGATGAAATAATGTCTACATAAGTTTAATTATTGTATTTCTTTCAATGAAATGATTAATTTTGTAGCAATATCTAATCTATTTATCAGATGTTGTAAAAACCCGTTAAAAGTTTCTCGTGAAATACTCAAGCTTTCGGATTTTCTTTTTGTAAAAACCCTAAGATAAATCATAAATACTCCGATCTCCATTGAACCTAAGCTAAGACGATAAGTATATTCTTAAAATAGAGCATAATAAGTCGAATTGAACCAAATTACCAGATCATGAAAACTAAAAATCGCAAGAATCCTTGAAAATAACTTAAGTGGATGAGAATGTGTATTGGGTTATAACCAAAAAAGCATGTTAAAAAATATTATATGAAACTTGCCTAAAATCTTTCAAATCTATAATATTATAACAAAGTGTTCTTTTGTTTGTTTTTTCAGTTTTTCTGTATATGACAGCAAAACTAATGAACAAGCAAAAAAATACTCAAAATAATATATAAATTTAAATTTGTTATTTATCTGTTTTAAGCACCATCTGAAAGTGAAACATTTGATAAATAAACTATACTAATAAAATTAAAAACATATTATAAACAAAAATTCGAAAAATCGTGATTGTTTTCTCTTATTCTTATTTACGGTCATCTTAACGATAGCAGCGCCAATGTTCATATTTGCCATCCACTTAAGGTGTGCTCACACGCGTCATTATAAGATCCTGTCTAGGTTGTGACCTTTCATTACGCCATCTATGGAAATGTTTCTGTCAATTAGATCCGTGAGGAGCTCTGTACACTATTGAAGCAGAGTCTAACGGGCATTTTATTCATTCGATTCATCCAGATTAAAACTTACATAAATCTGGATGTTAATTATACAAAGTCAATGTCCGGATTTAGGTTTTAATCTGGATGTATCGAATGAATAATATGGCGGTAATTGTCTATTTTCATATTCATTCTACTGAAAAGCGCATGCAGTTTAAGCGAGACAGTTTGGTTTTATATCCGTAAAGAGATTCCACCCACCCAAAATCTACCGATGTGCCAGTTTTCATAAATATTTTCCAATTCATCAAAAAAAAATATGTATTTTGTGAGAGACAGATTAATTTTAAGGGTGTGATATGGTAATCATCCTTTTCATATTACATCTCTGTTTCAATTGTCAAAACACATTTCCATAGCGTCGCACATCGATTTTGACAGATATTTTTCAATTGACAATTTAAGTTAATTCAAATATTTCTGCGTTCATTTGGGTTCAATTTATTCGGAGGTTTAGCTCAAAGTTATCACCAGCACTGAAAACTGGGCGCAAATATTCTAAAACCTGCTAAAATTCTTGTCATAAAAAAGGGTAGCATTTACAGTTCTGAAATTAACACCGGGTATTATCAGCTAGTATACCTAACATAAGAACAAAAGAATCCATACAAGTTTTTAAAGTAAATTTTTATTTCGATGTAATCGAAGCGCATTATAACGGGTGATTTTTTTGAGGTTAGGATTTTCATGCATTAGTATTTGACAGATCACGCGGGATTTCAGACATGGTGTCAAAGAGAAAGATGCTCAGTATGCTTTGACATTTCATCATGAATAGACTTACTAACGAGCAACGCTTGCAAATCATTGAATTTTATTACCAAAATCAGTGTTCGGTTCGAAATGTGTTTCGCGCTTTACGTCCGATTTATGGTCTACATAATCGACCAAGTGAGCAAACAATTAATGCGATTGTGACCAAGTTTCGCACTCAGTTTACTTTATTGGACATTAAACCAACCACACGAATGCGTACAGTGCGTACAGAAGAGAATATTGCGTCTGTTTCTGAGAGTGTTGCTGAAGACCGTGAAATGTCGATTCGTCGCCGTTCGCAGCAATTGGGTTTGTGTTATTCGACCACATGGAAGATTTTACGCAAAGATCTTGGTGTAAAACCGTATAAAATACAGCTCGTGCAAGAACTGAAGCCGAACGATCTGCCACAACGTCGAATTTTCAGTGAATGGGCCCTAGAAAAGTTGGCAGAAAATCCGCTTTTTTATCGACAAATTTTGTTCAGCGATGAGGCTCATTTCTGGTTGAATGGCTACGTAAATAAGCAAAATTGCCGCATTTGGAGTGAAGAGCAACCAGAAGCCGTTCAAGAACTGCCCATGCATCCCGAAAAATGCACTGTTTGGTGTGGTTTGTACGCTGGTGGAATCATTGGACCGTATTTTTTCAAAGATGCTGTTGGACGCAACGTTACGGTGAATGGCGATCGCTATCGTGCAATGCTAACTAACTTTTTGTTGCCAAAAATGGAAGAACTGAACTTGGTTGACATGTGGTTTCAACAAGATGGCACTACATGCCACACAGCTCGCGATTCTATGGCCATTTTGAGGGAAAACTTCGGAGAACAATTCATCTCAAGGAATGGACCGGTAAGTTGGCCACCAAGATCATGCGATTTGACGCCTTTAGACTATTTTTTGTGGGGCTACGTTAAGTCTAAAGTCTACACAAATAAGACAGCAACTATTCCAGCTTTGGAAGACAACATTTCCGAAGAAATTCGGGCTATTCCGGCCGAAATGCTCGAAAAAGTTATCCAAAATTGGACTTTCCGAATGGACCACCTAAGACGCAGCCGCGGTCAACATTTAAATGAAATTATCTTCAAAAAGTAAATGTCATGGACCAATCTAACGTTTCAAATAAAGAATCGATGAGATTTTGCAAATTTTATGCGTTTTTTTTTTTTTTAAAGTTCTCAAGCTCTTAAAAAATCACCCGTTACAAGCTGGCGCAAAATTAATCACCCTATTGGAAAATGTTTTAATTTTTGCAAATGGCGTCGTACGTCAATCAAATTTGCCATTTGTGAACTTGACAGCTGAAGTATACAAAAAGACAAGCAATGGAGCGCTATACTCCGCATAAGAGTAAAATAATTGTGTCGAATTCTTTGACGAATAATCGGTCGGTGGTGTTAGCGAAACGTGAATTTCGACGTCGATTTCCTAATTGTGTCGCACCAATTGCGCACACATTCCACGCTTAGCTACTCGACTGAAGCATACTGCAACCACAGGAGACCATGTAGAGCGATCGGCAGAAAATATCGCGACTGTGGCTGCCGTCAAACAGACCAAAGGTTACCAGACGAACCCTGCACCGAATTTTAGTGTAAGACTTACACGCGTTCCAGTACAAAGTGCAAATAGTGCATCAGTTAATGCCTGCTGACAGTCTATCATGTCATGTGTGAAGTACTGTCAACCAATCCTCAATCTTAACAACGAAGAATAAGATTTTATGTCGAAAATCATCATGAGCGACTGAGGGGATTTCCATTAAATCAGTCACTTCAGTAAGCAAAATCTTCATTTTTGGAGGCGCACGAAGAGCCATTACATCCACTCAAAACCACTGTGTGGTGCGGCCAGCGTTCACACGGGAGGAGTGATTGGGCCGTATTTTTTAGGAGGCCATCCGCAATACGGCCACTATACTCTGTTCAATAAAAATTGTCAGTCCAGGCCTTATGGGAGAGCTTTTTCCAAAGCAGTGTCGCCTGATGCACTTATCACTACACTACGTTGAGAAAAATGCCACTTAAAAAAGAGCAAGCCATTGACTTTCCTTAAAGAATTGTTGTTGTAATTCTTTGCAAAAAGTTGTATACCCCAACGCGACCGTTGAATCCCACTGCTGAAGGGATTAGGGATACTGTCAAGTCAATACGATCGTGCGCTTGTTATATACATCAGAACAGAGTTACCATTATCATTCTAAATTACAAGCAAGAAGCGTATTCAGTGGATTTTATTAAGGAGTCTTTGGGAATTGAAGCTTTTGAGAACAAGTTTCATGAAGTTGAGTAAGTTGAGTGTTGCCGATTTATAATGCAAACTAGGAAAACCCTTAAACACACTTATGCAAGCCAATGAAACCAGAGTGAGAGGCAAACGTCCTATCTTCCCTGTACTGACAATTTTTGTTGAACAGAGTATAATACTGGGGAACGATACGGGCAATGATAAACGACTTTTTACTACCGGAATTGAATGAACGGGGCTTAGTGAATACTTGGTTTCAACAAGACGGTGCAACCACACACACAGCACAATGGATATTGTACAGGAAGCGTTTCCTGGTCGCCTAATCCTCCATTTTGGTGATTTACCATGGCCAGCAAAATCACACGATGTAACCATCCCAAACTTCGTCCTTTTAGGTTACACGAAGTCGTAGATTTATGTCGATAATTCTCAGACATTCGCAGCCCTTAATTAGAATATTCGACAGGAATGTGAACAGTTACCACCGGAAATCTTGCTTCAAGGCAAAATCTAATTTAAATATGACTAAGATCATTTAACCACCCTTAAAAAAATTTAAGCCATTTTTAGGTGAAAAGGGAAAAGTAGTTAGCTTAGAATAGGCAGATCAAAAAGATCAAAAAGTCCTTAAAAGAATTACTCTAAGACTATTGATATATTGTTTGACACTTTTGACTTCTTATTTACATGACCTTTAAAAGAATTGTATCAAATTTCATGATGCTTAACCCACTTCCCTTCTCCTAATAAAAACTCACTTTCATCATGTGTGAATAATACAAACTTTCAGAGAAATTAGGTAAGTTAAGTTAGGGTGGAGATCAGCGTGAATGCTTGACAGACTTAGACCATACAAGTTGATCCATTCCTATACCATATGAATCAAATCCCTACTTGTTGAACTACTTACAGCTCGTTACGAAACGTTCGAGTCTACTGATGTCTATATTTGCCAGGTTGCTAGAACCATTATAGCAGAACTCTCCTAGATGGAGCCTAAGCCTCTGAGATAGAGTAGATGAGGAATTGATTCTTCATCTTTCTCGACCAACCATCTTGTGCAAAATTCGTTTGAGAAATCTCAGAGTCTCCAAGATGTTGCTAATATTATGTAGAGCTTACTTCGAACCGAGCGATCAGATCTATTTAAAAAAACTTAATTGAGTTCAATAATTTTTTTTATAAAATGTCCAAATTGTCAGTTTTGCATGACAAATTGGTGTTTACAAGAATTTTGTTCTTTTTAATTTATTTCTAATTAATGTAAAATGGAAAAAATTTATGAATTAAGTTACACTCTGCTTTTCGCTCGATCTCGGTCTCGGTCTTTTTTTTACTGAGCTCATCAACGATCCCTGATTGAGCTCTGAGCTTATAAAGAAATGAGAATTAAGTGCTCAGAGCACTCCGTGTTACGTGAGCTGACAGCTCAGTGCCCTGCTCGGTGCTGAACATTTACTCTAAGTTCCTAAGTCAGTTAAAGTTTGTACGAGTGAAGGCCCAAATTACTATGCAAAATTCGCCAAATTTTGGTCTGCGAAAGACTGAGTTCTTGTGGCGGCGCGGAATTGACTGTCTCTGATTCTTCTGCACACTCTCGCAGACAGTGGCGATATTTTAGACAACTCTTACATTTCGTTGGCGTACTGGTGTTGACCGATTATTCTCTCAATCCGTCAACTCAAATTTATCCACCACTTTGCGAATAGACCTGGCAGTTAGAAGGCTGATTTATGGCTACTGTAAATCGGTGCACGGAATGTTGCCTTAACAGAAGACCCACTTTCATAAAACAATTTAATCATCTACACATGTTTTTGAATGCTATATGTATATCTCCACGGCAAGACTCAATAAATGCCTGCCCATTTGACAGATACAGCTTCAACAGTATGGGCAGAATCAATTTCAAATTTTAGACATACTTATTTGAAAACCCGAGCGATTGGGAAGATATGTGGAGAGAGAATGGAGGTGTCGATGAATATTGGTCTTCGATGTTTGTGCTGGGTAAAGTATTCCACAATCGTGTTGTGCGACTAAAAAACGAATCTCTGTATTTGGTGGTACATCCAAAATGCTCGAGGGTGAACTCATGAGCATTCCTAGAGAAATTGTTATCACGGCCGCGAACTGAGCACAAACAAAAATTTGTCGGCCAGGTTTGAAATATTTTTTGGGTAAGGAAAGCTATTGGAAAGCTATTTTCAAAGTGTAGAGACGCATAATTGTAGCTTCAATATCGCAGTTTCATATCATAACATTTTGAAAGATTTTCGTAAGAAAATATTTTCAGTGATTCTGTTCACGTATTCAATTTGGAACAACCTAGTTGAGTCCTGGATATCTTTCGAGGAGTCGAATTTCTCTCTTTATTCCCAGATTCCAGTAAAAAAGTTTAAATTTTGAAAATGCTTTCTTTAAAATTATTCCGAAGATTCTATTGAGTAAAATATGCATATAAAACATCTCATACTCCAAAAATATGTATTTACACATGCAATTGAATTGTTGCTGTATGCACACGTGAATTTATATGTAAACGTGTATTTAATATTACACGTTTATTAAGTTTTACACGTGCAACTTTTTTTTGTATCTGTGTTATGTGACATTTTAGTATTCAATTGTCAAATTAAGTGGAACCTCAACTTAATAATTTTAAAATCTTTATTCTGAAAAATCACTTTGCACTCGAGTGCATAGAATTTATCAGGGTCTTGATACAGCAAGCTTTTTTTATATTAAAAGAATCACCCACCACCTAGGGTCTTATGTTTAATAAATCAAGTATGGAAAAGAAAAGTTGGTTTTTGTAATTGCACTTCTATTTTAAAGCTTCACACACGTGTACAATTTACACTTGAGGATAGATTTGTACTACACCTCTATATGTGTAGTTAAAAACTTTGCGTGAAATCTAGGGCTCTAATACCTATTTATCCAGTTTAATAAATTAATTTAAGAATTGTCACGTTCCACAGTGCGTCGATTGTATGCAGGTAGTGGAAAAAAATCTATTTTTCAAAAGTAAGATAACTGTGATCAAAAATTGGTTGCTAAATATAATAAATAGGGGATTTTACTCAATTTGAGGAATTTTCACGCCCCCTACCACGCCCATTTTTGATAGTAAATTACTTACATGAAATTTTCTAGTACGATAGTGATTTAAATTATTAATATTCTGGTCAGTGAAGAAATTATGAGTTAAAAAAGCGCAAAGTTCGCCCACTTACACGCCCACTTTTGCTATAAAATTGATTTTTCTTTTATTTTTCGTATGATATTAAAAAAATGTACAAAATTAATGTGTTTCATAAGAAAAATTTATTTGAACAAAAATCCACCCACTGCCACGCCCACAATTGTAAAATGATTAGTTAGAAGCCAAACATTTAAAAAATGATGATTAAATGATACACAAAAGTTGTAATATTTTAAAGGTTAGTAGGAAAGTACGAGTATACATTTTTTCAAAGCACAACGACCACAGAATATATCGCATAAAAGATCTTGCAAAATATAATGGATGCTTTTATTGTTGACAAAAATAATTATTCAAAAAAAATAATAACAAAAAGAAAAACCGAAAAATAAAAAATTACGAAAAAAGATCACTATACGAGTCTTCGAGTGTATAAGCGATGGAAGTGATAACGTTAATTTATTTCTGAGCAAGTTGTTAATGTGTGTCTTGCTAAGATTTTCTGATCTTCAGACTCTTAATTTGATTGCATATTTAATTTTATATCCATAAACTGCAAAACATCAAGTACTGGGGCTGTTGAGTTGGAAAACCAAACATCAAAAAGCTCTCTGTTTGAACACATTCTGTAAAAAATGCTCGTAAACAAACACTTGTTGCAAGAAAAAGTGCAAGTTGTTGCAAGAAAAACTTACTTTTTTCAATAGATATGATTGTTTTCTTTCTTTAAATAAAAACACTTTTTTCCCATATGGCACCACACAAAATATATGACTTATCAAAGTCAGTACTTAATACGAACAAAGAAGCTTTGATTTAGACTCTCAAAAAAACAATTTAAATTTAAATGTAAAAAAAAAATATGCAGTTAGAATAACTATATTTTCTCTCCTGACTGTGAGCATAGCGAAAAAAATATCGTATGTTCTTTCCTTTTCTTCAGTAAACGCTCTTTCAACCGGTAACTACAAATCCTACAAATCATTATTTGTTATTTTGCTGATCTTCTGACGATCTCTGACAACAGAAAATTGAACTTTATCATAAATAAACTGTCGATTCATTCAGTTAGACCTTTTACCTTGAATTTGGCATACTTGCTACACATTTTTGGCATATTTTTTTTTTCATTTTTTTTCCACTAGTCGCCGCACTGTGCGTTCGTTCTCCATGAGTATTCATAAAAAAAACTTACATTTTTGTAAGTAATGTGCTTCGGCGTTTTAATTTATTTCCCTAGACCGTATTTTCAAAAAAGTGGCAACGCCTTAAAATTTTTTTTTTCAATTTCCTAAGTAATAAAAAACATTAAATGCAAAATAGAGCAATACTCAGTAAGTAATATTTATCTATTGATATTATTATAATGGAAATACTTTAACGAAATAGTTTAACGCAATGGCGTTGCCATCAAACCGACAATCGAATCGACACTTTTTCATCGTAAAATGTATTTTTTTAATATTTATGTCTAAATACATTTAACTCTGTAAATTAAAAACCGAATCATAGAGTAACAATTTCGGAAACTGTCGAATTACAAAACATACAAAATAAAAGTTCAAGTTAGTACATCTTTGGAATCACCGAGTGTTCGAATTATCAAGACAGTACTGTATTATTATTAAGGCAAAGGCAAGTCTATATTTGCCAACATAAATCTTTTTTTAGGAAAAAGTATTAAAACCTGAAAGACTAGCTCATTTATTTCGTGTACTTTCGTCTTCGGTGACGATGAAGATGACGATGATTCATGGCCTTGAACTTGCATGTTGCATACATTTAACTACGAGCATACTTTCAGCTTAAAAATGTAAAAGTCAAAAATCCACCAAAAATAAGCAACAACAAAAATTAGAAACAACAAACATTAAAAAAAAGAAACAAAAATCCTAAGGCTATGCTAACACTCGACTGCGTCGTCGTCGAAACAACCACACCAACGCCATTGTACCCAAACTGATGAAAATTGCTGTCACGAAGACCCGAAGACAAGAAAAAGTTTCTCTTTCACTTGAGTTCACTTTTGTTCGCGCGTCAACTTTTGTTTGGTGGTTCGTGTACCTTTTGCAATAATTTGCCATTTCTGCCTGTGTGCCACCACCGCCAACGTTGAGTCGTCCATCGAATTGTATAGACCGAGTCAATACTGCCGCAGATCAATCCCCGCCCCCAAAAAGAGTAATATAATTTCGTCTAATGCTGCAAAATAGCTCGCATTAGAGTCTCCAAATCCAATACCAGAACCATGTGCTATACTCCAAGAGAAATTTCATCGTGGGGAGTATAATATGACATGGATGCACTTTCGGGGGAACCTATTCAATCCCGCCCGATCGTAAAGACCGTTCCCTCCTGCACCCTGTGATATTTGGCTGAGTGCTTCGCCTTCGACACAGCCTATACTGATCGTGCATTGAGGCTCTGCGAGATACAATTCATAGAAGAACTCTACCATCACGTAGCGGGTGTGTTTTTGTTTTATTGGATCTGTGTCTTGGTGCGGTGCATTAGAAGCTGGACCTGAGCTCAAAAATGCCAAAGACTTTACCTTACAAATGGTTCGAGTCTTTGTTTTTCTATTTGCTTTTTTTGTTCAAATGCTGCCTTGCGGGTATAAAACTCGAATCAGGATCCTTATTTCTATTCAGGCGCAATAGTTCACGATTTTGTTAAAACTGCTTGCGCCTGTGTGTGGTGATTGGTGTGGTTGGTAAGTAGATAGGTATAGGTATAGTTGGCGGCTAGGTTAAGTTCATTGTGCGCACAGCTTGCAACTCCAGCGGGTTTTTTGTTGCAACAAAACAAAAAATACTTAATACTCGTATAAAAAATATACATACATTTGTGACTTTGGAGAAAGTGCATTCGATTGTTTGGTGAAGGTAAAAGATATGAAATTATGGTGGAAGAGGATGCAAATTTCAGGAATAGGTATACCCAGGCAAACATAACTGATAATATGATATCCAGTGAATTAGGTATTTTAGAGATTTTTGTACCTATACTATTTTTGTAATTTACTGATCTTAGCTGCAGGGGATATAAGGTAAAGTTTGTTAAAAGTATAAAACTGTAAGATGAGCCCTTGAAGAATGATACATTTTTCATGCCGTGAAGGGTTTTTGATCAAAGGAGTTAGTTTGAAAGTACTTGCCAACCAACAAACAGTTCAACAATGAAAAAGAAAGCTATGTACCCAGTAAAGAGAGTTTTTCGTAAAATACCTTTTTCAAGTCGTATTTTACTCACTATTCTAAAAGATAATGGTGACTGGCCTGGTAGAAAACACCGGACGTCTACGAAAGTTACAGTCTGAACGAATATATTTTGAAAAATGGGAAGTTTTGTTGCCACACTCTGTATGTGTACTGAGTTTGGGTTTACAACGAGATATCTATATGTAAAAGGTAAAAAATCGTGTGATTAATGCATGCACACTATCAAACGTGGCATCTACACAGGAAATTTTAGTTACTACATCAAGTTATACAAGCAACTTATGTTTACCCAAAAAAATATGTACCCAGTAAAAGTACATATCTCACTTCAACAAATTGTATCAATTCATACACTTGAGTAATTGAATTCAAAAATGAGTAGACAAAGTTGATTTTGTTAAGAAGAAAAACTCAAACTTGAACATTGACATACATATATGCGAAGTTAAAATAGAGATGACGTACAAATATGTAGTGAGTACAAGAATCTGTATCTACCTACTTTAAACATCAAAACATTGTGGTGAATACAGTGTCTATGTAATCACTACATATTTATGTAATGCTAACATAGAATACTGGCTTCATAACACAGGCATACAAATTATGTTCTCAGTACAGATTTAAAATGTATTTTGTAAATAAATTATGTGATTAGTATGTACATACATGCGTTTATGTAATGATTACATGTATTTTTTCCTCAGTGTGTTACTTTCCTTCGTAAAATATTCAAAAAATTAGTGCAACTTATTAATTAGTTATTTTTAAACGAAGCCACCTATATATTTTTAAATGACGGTTGAACTTTCAAAATAAAATGCACGACTGGGTCGCACGAATTTGCTCTTATGTAAAAGATTAAGAATTATAAAAATGAATCTTATTAGAGAAAGACTGTTCAAAAGCATAAAATTCACTTTTTAAATGGCTAAAATTTTTGAAACATTTTTAAGAAAAAATTTTGGCACGCTAATTTTTTTTTATTACTGTTCGAATTAAAACTAAATTTATAAGAAAAGCTATTGAGCCGTTTTTGAGATATAGAATTTTCCAAAAAAAATAGATTTTTTTTAATTCAAATTTAGAAGCTATAAAAAAAAATTCATTAAAATCCCTTATGCCGATAATGAGAAATTCGAAATTCGAAAAAATCGATCCACAGTCAGTAATATGTTGAGTTCAATTTTTTTATTAAATTATAGATCATAAAAATTAATGAAAAGAAATTTTTTTAACATTTGTATGAAGAGTACCGTTATTTTAAGGTAAAATAAAATTTTTTTGCTAACATCTTGTAACCTACATATATATTAAAAAACTTTTATTTATCAAGATTTAAAAAAATCGAGCATGGGGGTTTTTAAAATATTGAGTTTTGAAAAAGAAATTGATTTTTTTTTAAACCAAAAATATGTTTTTAAAAATTTGAATACACAGTAATATTTAAACTGCTGGGAGCTTTAGCATACAAAAAAATGGTCAAAATCGGTTGTACCGTTTTTGATAAAATCAAAAACCAAAAAATGCTTCCAAAAGAGGTACCAAAAATAACCATTTTTTGGAAAAAAATTTTCTACCATTTTCTAGCTTTAACTAAATGAAATTTTTTTTTCAAAAAAATCTGTGGGACAGTTTTTGAGAAAAAAATATATATTTATAAAATTAAAAAAAAAATTATGGCAGGTACCGTTATTTTTGGTTAAAAAAAAAAAACAGAAAAAACGTTTGGGGCAAAAAATTTTAAAACGATATCCACCAATGTTTAACGAAAATCGGCCGAGCCGTTTAGGCTGTAGTCGAATAGACAGACAAACAGATAGACAGAATTTCGGGACCCACTTTTTTAGTCTTTGCTAGCATCGTAATATCAACTTTGATCAAAATCTTGAGTTCGATTTTTTTACGAATGCATAACTTGCCATATAGTACCTATAAGTCGCAAGTAAAAATAAATTAAAGGGTTAATATTGGCACATGGTGTTCATAACAAAAGATAGTAAATAATTTTACTAGATATTTTTGAGTATACACTTTTTTTGATGTTTATTGATCAAATTAAGCAAATGCTGAAAATAAGTGTTGTACTACGAGAACTCCTTCCAGATGAACTTTTTTAGTAAAAAGGTACTTTATTTCAAATACATAAGAATGAGATTATTATTATAGAAATGACTTCGTTTTTTTTTAAAGTTAAGCCCACACTAAAGGATTTTGAATACGCTTAAAAACTATTAAGTACAGTGCAAAGGAAAATAGGAAAAGGAGCACATTAGGAGAATATACCGATGCACATTTTTTTTTGATAATCTGAATATCAAAATAGAAGGAAAAATTAAAGCAATGTAAAGTATTTTACATTCATATAGTGCGGCTTAAATTAGATTCTATACTTGACAGTAAGTGAAAAACTGGGCTCATGGGTTGTGTCCGGAACTCTCGAAATATTTCGATAATAACTTTTATCATTCAGTCCGAAGTTTCTAATTATTAATTCATTCATACATTTTTGTTTGTTTTGTTTTCACATTTAGAACTAAACAATTTCAACTGCTGCTTACTTTATTCTTCTTCTTCGATAGTTATTTTCATTTTTGACTTGTTTGTTACTTCTACTATTTATTCTGATAAAATTAATATTTCGATAAAATTTTGCGTGGAAACAAAGTTAATATTTGAATTTTGATTTATAATAAATTTTCCAACGACAACTCTGGAATGTAAGGTTATAGCTGCCAGCTGCCATGTTTTTAAGTAAACATCTATCAAATTCCTTGTTAATTAGCTTAGCAGTGGATGGCAAATCACCATGGAAGATTATAACGTTGAACAACGTCTAAAATCCATAAAATTTTGTTTTTTTTTTTTAAATCAGTGTTCAGTTCAAGAAACGTTCCACGTATTATACCCCAAGAAAAATTATGTTTAGCGAAGGGATAAATGGAAGTGGAGAAATGGAAGAAATAGTCTAATTTGAAATGGAATACATAATTCTACTAAATAGCAATTTATCCTCCTTTCACTTATTAACAAGTAACGAAAACTTCACTTTGATGAACCTGATATTCGGTTTATATTTTTGAAAGCAAATAATGAAATTTTGGCAAATTAATGGCTTTCACTTTTGTCGTGGACCGATTCGTAAAGTTAAATTTTAACATTTCTATTCTACCATCCAGTAAACTGACGTACGGTGGATGTTCCAAGTAGATATATATCTACCAACCTCATTGATCGAGAGCAATGAAATTAAACCAAAGGGTTTAAAACATAGTTAAATCTTGTTTTAATTCTGCATATTCGCTCGATAAGATGAGATACCACTTTGTATACTCTCTATTCTCTTTCATATTTGTTTTCCAATTTATTGTTAATTAATCAAATAAATATATGTATATATTCTGAACTTTTGTGTGATGAAACCATTCCAATAATATATAATTTATCCCCCTTCGCCTCCTACAAATGATTCACTATTGTGCTAAGTTTACACAATGATAATAATTAATTATTATTCAGAATTAGAACATCAATATATTTGCCCGTGTAAACTAGATCATTGCTTTTATTTCTGAACGTACTCATCGATCTTTGAGTACTTTGACATTGACATTGGAGATTTTTATTAGCCGTGTTTTATTGGTAATCTATGACGGTGTTCACATTGGACTCACTCCGTCGACTTATTTTGACGAGTCTGTGTTTTTTCTCATCCGCACTTCATGGTAAGAAAGAGGCGAGAAAGTGGGGCAGGATTTTTAAAACAAATTGAAAATTAATGGATTTATTTTTGACATTTATTTTGGTGACATATGACACGACAGTCAATGCCGTTATTTATTTATTTATTATTGGTTTGTGTTTTGAGTTGAAATTCATTTTAAATATTAAATTTTGTAAACATTGTCAATTATGACAACTACAAGACGTCAAAGTGAGTCTGGAGTGTTCACATTACTTTTGTGTCTGAACACGACAGGGTGGCCTTACGTCAAAATAAATCGGTTGAGTAAGTCCAATGTGAACACCATCTATAGCTAGCGCAGTAACACAAGCACCAAAAAAAAACGCTTTATTCACTACAAAACTCACTCATAATAAACTCCCCTATAGTTGGTATTTAGACTAAGAGCCCACAGCAATTTTTGGGTGTGATTGATAACAAAAAATAATTAGCATAATTAGATAGGCCTTTTATAGTTATTTACAAATGTGAACGTCTTACATACTCTAGTGGGAGCAATAGTGCATAATAGTGCATCAAGTATGCAGTTCTTTCCAAGTCCAAATAATTTTGATAACAACTTAGCCAAAATGTAGTGTTAAGCCCCTTGATTAAAAATATCGAGGTCCAAGACGGTTTAAAGATAACCTTCTGCCTGCCAGACGCGATAAGAAAATGCTACTTCTTGCACTAAGAAGGCCACCTTCAAAACGTCTTGGACCTCGATATTTGCAATCAGGGCACTTAGCTATTCATTTTGGAGTTATGGCAAATTTTATATCCCAATTTTTTCGAATTTGGAGAGAACTGCATACTTGATGCACTATGATGCACTATTGCGCCCACTAGAGTATGCAAGACGTTCACATTTATAAATAACTATAAAAGGCCTATCTAATTATGCTAATTATTTTTTGTTATCAATCACACCCAAAAATTGCTGTGGGCTCTCGGTCTAATTATAGTGTATCATGTGTCAAAACCTTACACGGATGTGTGTCTTAAGCTGTACTTGAAATACTCATGAAAATGCAGATCGAGTTCAAATATTCATGAAAATATATAATATATATATTATATATATATATATATAATTTATAATTAGCGCGCACACAAGGGGTTATTACTACCCTTACAATGATTTACACAGTACGAGCATTAGGAAAATAAGGAGGGGTTTAAAAGGAGATACCGATGCACATTAGTTTTAAATTTTTGAACATTACAATGGGAAGGAAAAATAGAGCTGGGTAAAGCATTCCACATTCGTGTAGTCCTGCTAAAGAAAGAATCTCTGTATTTCACAGTACGTCCGAAGGTGGACTCAAGGGTAAACTGATGAGCATTCCTAAAAGCGCGAGTATTGCGGTTAAATTGTTTAAGGGGAGGAATGCAACTGGCTATTTCGCTAGAGCATTGTCTATAGAAGTAACGGTAAAATAATGAAAGACAAGAAACATTTCGACGGTGCTCGAAAGATTTAAATGTTTCTGTTATACTTCTATCACCAATCATTTTTAAAGCTCTTTTTTGGATTCTATCCAAGAGACTCAAGTGTGTTATTGAGGCTTACAAAAGTACGAAAATATATCTTTTTGATACCATCTACTCAATATGTTCTCGTATACCTAATTTTACTATTGTATTTCTTGAACATTTACATTTGAACTGAATTCTTTTGGATGTTGAATAAAGAAAATACACAATATTCAATATAAAAAAATTGTCTCAGATGTCATATAAATTCAGCATAATGCCGCATTTACATGACATTTCTGAACGAATGCTAGTGCACTGATAAAACTTACTAATCGAAACTAATCGCCTTCGTGGAAATTGATTTAATAATTTGTGACAAAATTAATGGCAGTGTCAGTAGTGGAATTATGGTATGGATTAGAATTTTGCAATTGAAAAATATTTGCCCTAAAAAATTTAAATTGCGGAGCGATCACACTTTGAACATGTGAAGGCGAAGTAAGAAAATAAATACCAACGAACACACTCTCACGCATGCCAACATATATTTTTTTGGTCACTATCTAAATACCAATTACGTTTCAACATCCGAGACTTCATCTTTACTAAAATATTCTTTAGTCCATTACTGACTTATATTTTTCTTTTCACTAATCGTTTCTTATTTTTTCCCATGTTAAATTTTGCAATGCAGCGTATTCACTTATCAATAAAAAACGGCTATTATAGTTCAAGGCATAACTGGAATGAGGTACGAGTATCTATATACAATTGGCAAAGCACTGAGCAAAGCACTGAGCAGAGCTTCAGCATGCGAGTATTCTCTGAGCAGGGCTCTCCAGAGCACTGAACTGCCAAAGGCGTCGATATCCAATTTTTTTTTTTTTCGCTGTCTATTTCTGTCATACCATAGGAAAACCAAATGAAGTTAATCACACCCAGTTTTTTACTCAATCTGCTCGGTCATTTTATTCTGAGCTCATAGAGCCCGCTTGAAACTAGATCTGATTTAAAAAAGAAACACAAACTGAGCGCTCTGTTAGTCACATCAGAGCGCTCAGTTTGTGTTTGTGTTAAACAAGCTAAAAGAAACAGCTAAAAAAGAAACACAGATCATTTTTAGATCATTTTTGACAGCTCAGTTCCCTGCTCTGAGCTTAAAAAGAAAAACTCCTTGTTTTCAACAGGTTTTAATCCAAAAAGTTAATTTAAATGCGACTTCATTTTAAAATGGGAAAAGATCTAGACTTTAGCGTTCTGATTTGTTTTCAAATTAAATTTGAAAATTTAGTTTTCAAGTCCTGTATGCAATCTTTTTTCTTTTATTTTCCTTTCTGTCAGTGTGACATTTCATGTGCTCAAATTTTTGCTCAGTCTACTTGCATACACAGAACATTTTTTTGTGAGCTTCTGACTTCTTTTAAGGCAATATATGTAGGTAAGTAAGACCACGGAAGTAAACATTAGAAACTATCAAAAAATTTGTATCAAAATCTAATTCAATTTATAAGCAAATGAAGTTAAAATGTTTGCGATTTTATAGAAACTATTTTCGAAATCATCTCAATCGTTATAATTTGCAAGGTTAATTAGGAGGGACATTTGCATTTGTTTGAATCATTTTCCATAGCGAACATACATACATAAGTCATTGCAAAAGGCGGAAATAAAAGCAATTTTTTTTTGTTCTTCACAAGGTTTTGCTTTTATGGATAAAGTTTGAGGGTTGCTTACTGATTAGTGATTAAATATATAAATTTATAATGAATAAAATTCATTAAAAAAAAAAAAACATTTTAAAACAAATAAACACAAACAAAATGAAAACACATTGTACTCGTAAACACGTCCTAGTATGAGTAATGATAGAACGTAGTATTTATTAATTGAATCTATAAATTAAAAAATCTTACAAATTATAATTCGCCATTTATACTTTTCTTCATTACACAAATGCATACTCAAATAAAGCCATGAAATTTTTAATTTTCTATTAATGTTTGACTCGTTTAAAGTTTTTTATGCAACCAGGGTCGTAGCTAGTGAGATTTTATTTTAAAAGGAGTTTCGATGAAATGGAAAATATTTTAATTGAAATTTCATACGAAAATGGTGTATTTTGAAATAGACTAAGCGACGTACGTCTTCCGTGAGATAACCTATCTGCCATACTGCTGTAGCGTGGGAAGATGGTAACCCTCTGTTGTTTTCATTGAAAGTATTCACTCAAAACTAGAGTTACCATTGCTAACATTATTCAAATCAACTAAACGTTTTTCTAAAGTTTGTGTGTAAAAGCTTACAGAAATAATGACTTCTTTTTATTTTTCGATCATTAAAGGGGTTTTGGCTACCCTTAAAATGTTTGAGCACATGCTAGGAAAATTAAAGATGAATTTAAAAACGATACCGATGCCCATTGGTTTTGAATTTATGAATATCGTAATGGGAAGGAAATATTAAGCTGGGTAAGGCATTTCACATTCGTGTAGTACGGTCGATCATTTTTTCACCACTCACCAATTTCTTTATATTGTCAAGCGAAGAATTCAATACTGCTGACATTCTTTATTCTAGATTTTCTACTGGAAATATCAGGGGTTCAGAGGCTCTTTATATACTTCATAAATCGCTAAGGGTTGCCATGTTGATAGAACTTGGATTATTTCAAAGTGTTCTTGAAGATGTTTTGTCCAGTTTGTTTTCTAAAAGTTGTTGTCAATCACATGGAAATATTCCAGTTTCCCGAAAGCCGGCACACTCTGGAGGTTATTTTGTTCCGGGCAAGCTATAGCCTGTCGTCACATAATCACCTGGTTTAGGAAAGGTAGACGCCTGTTAAGGGTGTAACATTCCAGGGGATTAAGTCTAACTTCTCTCCTCTAACCGTACAAAAAATAAGGCTGTTACGAGTTAACTTTTATTCTTGTCTTCCTGGGCTTAATTAAAAATGCTTATCCTGTGTATCAAAGGAATCAATATAATGCTCTGCAATGTGATTATGAAAAACTTTTCATCCTTCATTAATGCAACTTGTATATGGCCATGGCCATACGTGAACTACTATTTTAGGTGGATGTTAGACCTTATTCTATGGTTTAATGGAATTGTTCGGTAGAAATGCCGACCACTGGCAATCTAACCCTGTAGCCCAATCAGGACCGAAACGCGCCATTTTAATATCATAACTCGTATGAACCTGTGGAAATTCTCACGAAGTCACCTACTTCGAATTTAGTTCAAAAAGAAGAAAGGATCTAGGAGATGTTTGTCTGCTTTTGCATAATCATCTGGGATTTGGATCAATCACTCAACCGGAATACCTCACTTATCCTCACTTATAGGCAGCTTGTTGACTGGTGATGAAACAGTAGCAAATCCGATTGAATGATCATGCGGACCCATACACCGTACATAATCTTTCCAGATATACGGAGGCTGTTTGAAAAGTTCTCGGCCTAACATAGAAGACGTTGTTTTAATAAATAAATTTTAATTCCTCAAATAGCCTTATATACATAATAATTGTATGTGAAGTTTCATTAAAATTGGTCGCGTACTTATATCAGTGCAATTTTTTGTGTGAACGAACCTATTGCTAACAACGAAAATGGAAAAAAATGAAATTAGAGTCGTCATTAAATATTTGGTCAAAAAGAATATGACACCAAATCAAATTAAAGATGACTTCGATGAGACATTGGGGGAATCTGCACCTTCGTATTCCATGGTCAAAAAGTGGGCAGTCTTATTTAAACATGGCAGACAGAGCGTCGAAGATGATCGCAGAAGCGGAAGGCCAACAACATCAATCTCTTCAGAAAACGTCGATAAAGTTCATAAAATGGTTTTAGACGACCGAAGGTTAAAAATGCGAGAAATAAGCAACACCATGGGGATCTCTTCTGAGCGGGATTATCACATTTTGACCGTAGAATTGGGGTTGAAAAAATTGTCCGCAAGGTGGGTGCCGTGTTTGCTGAGCGAAGAACAAAAATTCAATCGAGTTGAAATCTCTGGAGATAATCTAGCGTTATTTCGGAGGAATACCAGCGATTTCTTGAGAAGATTAATTACCACCGAAGAAACATGGATTCATCACTATATTCTTGAGACAAAATAATAATCAAAACAATGGAAACATAGCGGTTCTCCAGCTTCAGCTGGGAAAGTCTTTTGGGATTACAAGGGAATTATTTTTATTGATTACCTTCCCAAGGGCCAAATTATCACTTGTCAATACTATTCAAACCTGTTGGACAAATTGGATGAAAAAGTTGCCGAAAAAAGACCAGGATTAGCCAAAAAGAAGATCCTTTTTCATCAGGATACTGCTCCAGCACACAAGTCGGTTATTGTCATGGCTAAACTCCATGAACTTTGATTTGGTGTACTGAACCACCCCCTTATTCACCAGATTTGGCACCATCAGACTATTACCTCTTTCCTAACTTAAAAAAACATTTGACTGGACGCAAATTCTTCACCAACGATTAGGTATTTGCTGAGACGGAGCGGTTTTTCGAAGAGCTGGAGGAATCGGCCTATAAAAAGGGTTTAGAAGCACTGGAACACAGATGGAATAAGTGCATTGATACAAGAGGAGAATATGTAGAAAAGGATTAAAAAAAAGTTTTAAAATTTATTGCGTTTTATTGGTCAGGCCGAGAACTTTTCAAACTGCCCTCGTAATGCAGTTAGTTAAACACCTCCACCTATATTGAGAAAAATTGAGAGAGTATTGCCCTTCATAGCTTCGAGCGGCATTTTGACTTTTTCCACAAGCGAGTTTCTTCAAGGGCTTGTCTTTGCCTGGCAAGCTCGTTGGCCCGTTCATTCTAATCAATTCCACAATGACCCGGAACCCAGATAAGAGTGACATTGCGGTTGGCTAGCAAGTTTATTCTGGCATCGCTAGGCCAATTTGGAGGATGATGTACTAGAATTAATGGCTTTAACAGCCGTCTGACTAACTGTGTTAATCAGGGCCGGATTAACAAGTAGGCATAATAGGCAGTTGCCTGGGGCCCCCGATTTTAGGGGGCCCCCGAAAAATGAAAAAGACTTCTTAAATTTTCTTACAAACATAAAATTCTAGTAACACTTTTTTTTATTGCAAAATTTTGTTGTCAAGTCCGGCAGCAATGGAGTAGGTCTTTCAGTCGCTATATATTTGCAGATTTGTCTACTGAATTCCACTTGTAAAAGGGTTTGCTTATAAGTTTTTCAATAACACAATCACAACGGTTTTTAATAACAACTTTTTCACTACTTGATGCCAATTTCTAGTTAAATTTTACACGCAAATTATAAAAGCAAAAAAAAAACAACCTAATGACGGAAATGCTGCAGAAGTAGAATTTTCGCCACGCGATGATTTTAGACAAAAGGTTTCCTCGAAATCATCGACAATCTTCGCAGTGAAATCAAACGACGTGCGAAAGTGTATATGGAAGTTTCAGAGAGATTTGCATTTCTGATCAACTTTTCTCTAAGTGATGGAGACCTCCACGAAGCTATAAATAACTTAGTTCGTTTTTATTCTAGAGATTTGGAAGAATTTTTCATTGAAATGAAACAATTCCAAAGTTACGTTAACTCCAGATACACTGATGCACAAAAACCACATAGTCATTTCACATTTGTATAAGATTCTAATGGAAGATCAATTAGCCGATGTATTTCCTAACACAGAAATAGCTCTTCGGATTTTTTTAACATTAATGATCACAAATTGTTTTGCCGAACTATCCTTCTCGCAATTAAAAAGAATCAAAGCTGCTGAAAGAGCTACAACGCGACAAGAGCGACTCGAGATGTTAGGTATACTTTGCATTGAATCCGATATATTGAACAAAATCGATATTAATGATATAGGTAATTGATAAATTTGCCGAAAACAAATGTAGAAAACGACATGTTTAAAATGTAGATAGTAATTTTATTGATATTATTACATTGTGACAATAAAATTTTTATGAAAGATATAAGTTTGTATTTTTTAATCGAAAAAAGAAGATAACGGACGTGAAAAAAGGGCCCAAAATTGATGGTTGCCTAGGGCCCCGTTGAGGGTTAATCCGGCCCTGGTGTTAATAGCTATATTCCGGTTTCGGTTTGGATCTCGTTTGAGTACCCTGATAGCCAGTAATTCAGCTGATAAAATCTTGCAAAGCCGAGAAGAAGTGTTAATTTTTATATCAAATTTATTTCTTCATATTTTTTTTTTTTTTGAACAAATATGTTGTACAAAATATTGAAAAAAAATTATTTAACATATATGCTTGAAAAACTGTATATTTTGGTAATAAATCTCTGATAATTCACTTTTTCCTCTTTTGGATAATTCAATTGTTAAAAATCGATCGAGTATAAAAACGACAAAGTAAACTTTCAAGACTGAAATTTAGTTAAGTTATTTCCTTCCGTTAAAGACGTTTCATAGAATTTAAAAGTTTCAATTATTTGTTTCACAAGCTGTGTCAATTAATCAAGTTTAACTTGCAATGAATTCAATGGCTTTGAATCGTTCCCCCATTTTTTTTTAATACGCGCCTGTTTCTAACTAGGCCTAATCTAAACATACACACATGTGTACATATGTTTATATTGTGTATAGCATTTCAAATATAAATTCATAAAATTGTTAATAAAGCACGCACAAGATTTTATTTGCGTGATTTTTACTTAAAAATTATTCGATGCATACTTGTATACCTACGTATTTAGCAGTTGTGTGTATAGTATGTTTCAGACAACCTTGGAAAATGCAAAAACTGTTGATATAGGCACAACGATTATTGTTATTAATAATTAATGAGGTTATTGTAATTGACCATTTTTTTTAAATTTTTATTAGAACACTCGTTGATTTCGGAGAGATTTGGCTTAAATCTACTTTTTAATTGATCGATTATTTTTTTTTTTTTTTCAATATGACAAATGGTGGAAAAATTGCTAATGTTAAATTTTCCAAAAAAAATGTTTAATTTATTTACTTCCTCTATAGGAAAATTATTAGTTTCATGTTGAAACAAAATTTGTATGCTAACCTTAGGTATTGAATGATTTGCGTTTAAAATCCACCTGTTTTCGACATAAATATATTAGTTTTCAGAAAAAAAAAATTTGTTTTGAAATCCTGAAAATATTGCGGCTCGAAATTCTAAATAGGCTATTTATTTATTTAACCGTTGAATGTCAACATTACATTAGAATAATAATATACATATGCACACACTTATAAATCACAGAATTATTTCTAACATAAATTAGTGTTATACAATAAAGCTTTAAATTTGGTACATTTGAAATTGTCGTTAATCGTACCGTAGTAAGATCTATTGAATATTGGATGCAAAGGTTGCTGGCTTCATACGCTTCCTTGGCTAAAGATAAAATTTATTTTACACAAATCTGATGGAGATGATATGGAGCCATTCAGAAATCCAGCAACGAAAAAAATTTTAGGTACATGTATATGTGTTCAGAGAATTGGGAGATCTATAAGTGTAGGTCTTTGAAACCACGAAACAAAACGAAGGCAGAAACGCATAAATCGTGTCTGCACAGCTTCTAGTCTAGTTATATTTACAGAGTAGTAAGGGGCCTCCACAACACACACGTATTCAAGAATTGATACAAAAGGAACCTTTAGGACGTATGTTTCTTGAAACTCACTCGAGAAATTTGAAAACCTCAAAACTCTGTTAACTTAATTTATGATAAAATAAATGTCCAACTTAAAAAATAAATGTCCAACAGACAATTTATTTAAAGGGCACGATTGAAACATATAATTATACATAATAGCATTTTAGTTTAGCAAAAAACACATGGACTTGCCCTTGTTTATATTTAAAAAGAGACAATTTATACTGCATCATTCCATAAGTCTAACAAGCTCGTCTTATAACTGTTTACAGTCATTGGGAGATTTTATTCTTTTGTAAAGTTTAATGTCATCAGCATAGATAAGAACAGAGGAATTTAGAATGATCATTTATAAATAAAATAAATAATATTGGGCCGAAATGGCTCCCTTGAGGAACACCTGAGTTAACGAATGCTGAATGTTAATTTCTCAAAGAAAAACTACCACATCTATTTGCTAAATATGACGAAATCGATATTAGAAAAACATCATTAAATCCCTTGTACTTGAGTTTCATCAAAACTGTTTTATGAAACAACTTATCAAATGCTTTATTGAAATCAATAAAATCTAGTGTTATACGTGTTAACAATTTAATAACTTTAAAGCAGTTTACTAATTCTATCTTAATTTAAAAAAGAAAAAATTGGAACTTATATCTTACTAAAGCTATTTTGTTTATTAAATTGCTTCTGAGCACATATTAAACAATGTCAGTTTGTGTAAATAACAAAGTAAAAAGACTTTTTTGACGTTTATAAATGTCAAAGAGTCATATGAAGGTAGTACCATATGATTTTAACTTTAATAAAATGTTAAAGAGTGTATGATAATAAAATAAAATAAATTTGGTGGTGCAACAGCTCGAAGAGAACCAGAACCTAGTTACTTACAACTCTCAACCATTTCTGTGTGTGTGTGTTGTCAGGAATGGAGGGGACCTACAATTTTCTGCCGATTCCGAACGGCTAAAGAGAAGCACTTTTCATGAAAAGAGATACTCTTAGAGGATTTGTCAATTCCTCGTAAGAGGCAGTAAGCACCTGAAACACTTTTTTTTTACATCAGCGGCTGAGAATTGAACCCAAGACCTTCTGCATGACAGTCCATTATGCCAAGGGATAAAGAGAGCGTATGATGCTTAACTCAATAAAAATTTTGAAAATCTTCGTTTCAACTAATTATCATACAAAAACGGTCTTAACATCGTACTGATTCGGCTAAGATTTTCCCTCATTTTTTTTTCAAAAATTTGTATGCGAAATATTATCTAATTTCAAGTAGCTCAGAAGAGGTATACAGAATTTGATAAAATTTAGTGCAGCCTTTAATGATAAAGTCAAAAAATAAGAAAAAATGTTTTTCGGTAATTTTTTTTACCGAAATTTAGACTACTTGTATATCTACAATATTGCAAAGATTTTTTTTTATAAAAATTGCTAGAGTCGTTTTTGAGATAAGTCATTTTTTTTCCGGGTATGTCGATATTTTTGGAGCTTAAAAGATTCGATTCCCACTCTAGGGAATTACCTAATACCATTAGCTACCAAATCAAAAGAAAATTGCTTCAGTAGTTAAGATTTTCGGTGGAATAAAAAACACATAGCAGCAATAGTGGCACAGTGCCTATCACCGTAATTTCAAGATCGATTAAAATTTCCACTTTTGTATGAATACAAAATGCCCTATCGTACCTATAAATATAATCACAAGTAAAAATGTCGACGTTTTAATCAAACTTAACACCACAAGTGATCGAGACATCAAAAAAATAGGTTCCTTCATTTTTTTTTTCTTTCAATTCTTGCTTCTCGGTCGTTCTGTGAGTCTAGGCGTCCGTGCGTTCGTGCATCTATGCGTCAGTTAGTCCACCTTATATCAAGCTAGAACCGATTTGGTTCAAATTTCACATACATTCGAATTTTTATTTAAGTTCATATTTCATACAACAATTTTGGCTTTTTAAAAATTTCTCAAAAATGGCTTTAAATACTTTGAGTTTTTTTTTGGGTTTTGTCAAAAAGTGCACATAACAGAAATACGATTTTGATTTTTTTTAGGAATTTTTTTTTAAGTTATTGCCATTAATGGTTATTCTAAATGATGCCTTATTTTTTACTACTTTTGATACTCGTATATTCAAGTTTTTTTTTTCCAAAAAATAAATAGAAAAGTGACTCGTAGTGACTTCCAAAAAAAATGTTGCCCTAAAAATGGAGGGAATTTTCAACAAAATCGATTTTTTTTTCCAAAAATCAAAAAAATATTTTTTTTTTTAGTTTTAAAATGCAATGTTTTTTAAGTTTTTTGGAAGCTTCCCTTTATTTTTTTTTATTTAAATCCATTATGTCGATAGTGAGAAATTCGAAAAATGGTTCTATGGTAGGTACAGTCAGAAATATTTTAATTTTAAATTTTTTTATTAAATTATAGATTTTAAAAATTAATCGATTTTTTAAATCAAAAATAATGGTTTTTGAAAAACTGAATATATGAACAATGCTCTCCAAACTATTTGGGAGCTTTAGCATGCACAAAAATGACCAAATAAAATACACGACTGGGTCGCACGAACTTGCTCCTATGTAATAGGCTAGGAATTTAAAAAACGAACGTTATTAGAGAAAACTGTTCATAAGGATAAAATGAATTTTTTAAATTCTTTTAGTAGTAAGAGATAAAAACAGAATGCTATGCAAATATGAATTTATGCAGGAACAAAAATTATAGGGCATTGTAGTGGTTCCTTAAAAAAATAAGCTTTTATGTACAAAATTTTTAAAACATTTTTAAGAAAAAATTTTGATACGCCAACCTTAAGATTTTATTATTGTACGAATAAAAGTCTAATTTACAAAAAAAATACTAAGCCGTTCTTGAGATATCGAATTTTTCAAAAAAAAAATTACTTTTTCTAAAAATTGAAAAAATATTTTTTCTTAAGTTTTTAAAAGCAATGTTTTTTAAACTTTTTAGGAGCTTCTTTATAAAAAAATTAATTAAAATCCGATATGTCGATAATGAGAAATTCAAAATTCGAAAAAATTGTTCTATGGTAGGTCCAGTCAGTAATATCTAGATTTAATTTTTTTTCATTAAATTATAGATCGTAAAGATTAATCAAAAGAAACAAAATTTTAGCAAAATTCTCGGAACCGTTTTCGAGAAAAATACGATTTTCGAAAACCATTTTTTAAAGTTTGTATGGAAGGTACCGTTAGATTTAGATAAAACAAAATTTTTTTTCTCAAATCTTGTAGATTATGTTAAGAAACTTTTATTTGTCTAGTTTGAAAAAAATCGAGCATGGGGTTTTCGAAATATTGAGTTTCCAAAAAAAAATTTTGATTTTTTTTTTAAATCCAAAAAATTAAAAATTGAAAATTTGAATATGTAATAATATTCAAATTTTGGAGGAGCTTTGGCATAAAAAAAAAATTATTTAAATCGGCAGTACCGTTTTTGAGAAAATCAAAAACAAAAAAAAAAATTTCAACCATTAGCTAGTTTTAACCAAATGAAATTTTTCAATTTTTTTTTTTTAAATTCTGTGGGACAGTTTTTGAGAAAAAAAAAATATTTATAAAATCTCAATATTTCCCTCCAATTACGATATTTATACATTCAAAAACCAGTGTGCATCGGTATCTCCAGTTAAATATAAAAAAAAAATCCGGTCCGTAATTGCCAGACCCATCGTTTCTAAACTTTTTTATGACACGATCTTTTTTCCTCAGTGCAATGCATTTTACGTCCCATATTTTTGCAAATGGCTTAAAGTATTATCGTCCTAGTCCCAGGTTTTAACATATTTATTGTATGCTAAATGTGTTTAACACAACACATGCAGCAGTTTTTCCATATATACATAATATAGTATTTCAAAAATTCAACTCACTTTTGAAGCCAAACAAATTTGAGAAATTAGGTTTTTCAGGAAAAAGAAAAATGCACAGATGTTTTTTTTGTAAAATATACTGACAACAAACAGAACTCAAAGCAACCAACATGAACCTATGAATCGAAGCACGGTACATTTTTGACCCGTTTGCAGTCAATCAATTTTGAACATCAGAGCGATAACGTAAATACTAACTGTGCCTTGTTAATAACACCCCCTGAAACAATTATCTACTATTTGCAACAATCAAACAAAAATCCTCGACAATAAACTTGCAACATTGCCTTAAATTGAATATTGCTTAAAGCGATAAATTGCATGAAATCATTTTTTCTTTCTTGTATACAAAATCAGGGTACTAGAACGATGTCAGTGGATTCTAAATGCAGAAGTTTCAGACCCAATAGCGCAACCAACAAAATAAAAATAAATTGGAACAACATTAATGTGTTGCGGTTTCATGGCACAAACTTGTATGTCAGCAAACTTGATGACTTTACTCAAAATTAAAAACAATATCATCGAAAAATATGCAAAGCTTCCTCCCTCGCCCATCAACTGTAGCACAGCGCCAACACCGTGTTAATTATCAAATTTCGATGAATTCAAATCGATGACATAAAATGGGCTAAATTTATTGAATAGTATGCCAAAAAGTTTATGCCAATCAAAAGTAAAGTAGCACAGGCCCAATTATTTATGTTTTTTTTTTTTTGGTTTTGGATTGTATTTTACCCGATTACTTGTTTGTTGTATTTGATTAATATTTGTTTTGTTGTTGGTTGTTGTTGTTTTACCAACACAGCAGTTCAGGTCTCAAGGTTACTTTATACAATAGTTTACTTTTAATCAGATTAATACTTTTTTTTGTTGTTGATTTTTGGTATTTTGTTGTTATGTTTTCATTTGGTTGGTGAATAAAATATTTTTTAAATTCGTAATAATCGAAATTCTGAAGGTTGCGAAAAATGAGGAATTTGTAGGTGCTGTTTGCTTTTGTGCTGCTTAATATAATTCAAAAGATCTGTATTTTAAGGAACAATTTTTGAAAAATAAAAAACATTAATAATACATTTTCTAACCTTCATTGGTATTTTAATATTTTGAGCGGACACAACAAATTGACATAGTGGGTAATAATTTAACGTTTTTTATTGTTTGGACACAGAAATGAATGAAAACGAATCATGGAAGTGCAAAGTCAAGGTGATGGAATTTAAACCGATTTCAGGGACTTTGCGATGACGATAAGAATGTTGGTTTCCTTTTGTAACTCATTATTTATTTTTATTTTTATTTAGTTTTTATTTAATCAACGTCAGAAGTGTGAACAAACAATTGGATGTTTGGGAGCGGCAGTCAATTAAGTAAGATGGCAAACGTTTGTGCGTTTGATTGCTTATCATAGAAATCAGCGCACAGAATGACTTGACAGTTTGAAGAAATAAGATTCTCTATGTCTTACAGGTACCTGACATAGGAGATCACGAGAATTTAACAACAAAACTGCTTAAGTTATGTTGATGAAACTTTTTCGAGCAATAGGATGATTCTTGAAGATGGATATGGCCTATAAATCGGTTTGATTTAAAAACCTTTTAATGATATTAGGTTAGGTAAGGTTGACGTAGCTGTCAGCAGGAGAGCCTGCACACTTTGACCATGAGTTTGGTTCATTGTGATACCACATTGAATTTTTGGAGACTTTCTCCCTAATTGGGAGATTGCCTATATCTACTATTGCCAAATCACTAAGATCTTTGTAGTAGAAATCTGCCACCAGATGGAGTCTATATGTGCATGTAGCTTCTGCAAAAATCTTTAGAATAATTTCAAAGCCACGTTGCGTGCTTGTCTATCAAACAGTGTCCTGTTATAACACCTATAATGGAGCTTATGTCCGATCTGCTTAAAGATAATAAACTTTTAAAGCACTTCAGATCGCCGATCAGGCGGTGATCATGTTCCACATAAGGTTTCTTCTCTGCATATAGCATCTTGCCTTAGCATGGTAGAACGATGGGGATACCTATATTTGCCATATCTGACAATAAAGATAGCATTTTTTCACTTTTTCCGAGTTCGTCAACATTACAATTTTCTGAAATGTCTCCGTGGCTCGGTATCTATCAGAGACGATCGGCAGTTAAGGGTAATGACAATTAGCTCACAAAAATTTGAGTTTCATCCCTGCTCATATTTACTATTTCATATAATTCTGTTTTAAATTTTGTACCAATATAAACCATTCTTATCCTATTACGAATAAGCAACGTCAGAACGGGTCTGCTAGTAATTAAATAGAGCAATCAGTATATAGACTTCAATTGCAAAAAAAAATGAATGATTGTTTGAAGTATTTCTAAATAGTCTGTTATATTTAAATCCTAAAAGTTTTTGGATTTAAACTTAAAATCTTTTTCATTGCCTTGGAATATCTTCGATAGGCTGAAGGCTTGGAACAGTGTGAAACTTTTTCGGGATTTTCTGGAGCGAACTTTAATTGTGTGGTGTCTATCAGGGTTGTAAGCGAGTTCAGAAATGAGCTACGCTCAGCTCTTGTTCGAGCAAGATGAAGCCTTTAACTAGCTCATATTTGAGCTAGCTTAATTAGGACAAGGAAATGGGTAGCTTAAATGTGAGCTCAGTTAAAATGAAATGTGATGAGTTGAACCGAATGAGCTGAGTTAAGTTTTACTGTGCGCATTGAATATTATTGTTATCCGTGCATGCAAATATTTCATTTTGGGACTCAGAAGAAGAGGATGAGGATACGTCGTTAAATGTTGCAGTTAAAATATTAAATGATTTCAACTACAATAGAGAAAAAACCAGAACATGTTTTTGAGAATAAACTTATACTCTAAATAAAAAACTCACTCAATAAAAAAGCCACGCTCAACTTACTGCTCAACTTAACCAATAGCTCAGCTCAAGCCACAGTTCAGCTCAACCAACACCTCAGCTCTACTAATAGATCAGCTCAAGTAATAGCCTTTTTGCATCCCTGGTGTGTATTGACTAGTGAAAATTAAAATTGGCTGCCGATGACTGAACCATAAATCCAAAACTATACTCTGTTCAACAAAAATTGTCAGTACAGCGAAGAAAGGACGTTTGCCTCTCACTCTGGTTTCATTGGCTTGCATAAGTGTGTCGCCTTTTAAGGCTTTCACAGGGTTTCCCTAGTTTGCATTATAAATCGCCAACACTCAACATACTCAACTTCATAAAACTTGTTCTCAAAAGCTTCAATTCCCAAAAGCTCCTTAATAAAATCCACTGAATAAGCTTCTTGCTTGTAATTTAGAATGATAATGGTTCTGATGTATATAACAAGCGCACGATCGTATTGACTACTTGACAGTATCCCATCCCATCAGCAGTGGGATATAACGGTCGTGTTGGGATGTACAACTTTTTGCGAAGAATTATATCAACAATTCTTTAAGGAAAGTCAGTGGTTTGCTCTTTTTTAAGTAGCATTTTTCCCAACGCAGTGTAGTGAGGGTGCATCAGGCGCCACTGCTTTGGAAAAAGCTCTCCCATAAGGCCTGTGCTGAAAATTTTTGTTGAACAGAGTATACATAGATTCAAAAAAAACGTTTACCGTGCTGAAAAGAAATGATGATTTTTTCAACTTTATCGGATGCGATTTTCAGCAAATTTGCGTTAATGATGTGGCTGTAAGGTGAGCTGCCGCACAGAAAAAAATCAAGTCATGCGAAAAATCAGTATTTAAATATACATATATAAGACCTAAAAAAATAAGATCTCTTCGATTTGATGAAGAAGAAATATTTAAGGTCGATAAAAAACTCTTAAAGAATTTTTTATTGACCTATACGAGAACTGACTCATGTTATTCAATAAGATCTACCTTCTTTCTATATATGTACAGTTAGGTATCTTAATCATGTAAAAAGGAATGCAGAAATTATCGAGATGATGGCGCAGTTATGCGTGCAGTGATTCATGCATTTTTCTTGCATATTCGCTTCAGATTTAAATTTAAATTTCAGCCGACCGAACTGCTCTTCAATATCAGCGATGATTAATTTGATTTTCGTGTCAATAAATAAAATTTCTTGAAAATCACAAAATTTTGCTTAAAACTTTGAAATCGATTTGTTCACTATGGATACCAAAACGGCTTGAACGATTTTGATTTTGACAAAATTATCTATTTTTCTTCGATTTTTCTAAAATCCCAGTTGAAAGCGATTAAATTCGCGCAAATACGACAAATGATTGCAGAGGATTCAACGAATTTATGCACATTGATGCTGGCAGAACTGTCATTGATAGTGCTATCAATGACAGTTCTGCTATCGATCAGCCACTGTTTTCATTACAGTGCAACAAGGAAAGCAAAACGCATTCATTTATTCGCTCAATTGTTTCGATTTGATTGTGTTCCTTTGAGATTGAGCAAATCACATTCAAACCTGTTAATCTTTTGCACGATTACAGTTTATAAAAATTTCACAAAAAAAAACCTCCAAATCGAAAAAGATGAAGGAAAAAAGAGCAAATTTAACAAACTGACGAACGAAAATCGCGGCATCTACGTCTACAGCTATGAAAAGGACCGATTATATTTGTTAAGAGCATCAGACACGGAAGAAGAACGGCCAGTCGAGGTGAGTTTTCCAAAGCATTACAATTTTCCATTTCCTTTAAATATATAAACAATTTTTTCTGTTGAGCGTAGCAAGTCACAGTGCATATAGATATTTGATAAGATTTCATCACTTTTCCGTCCCGGTCCTGGTGCTATCTAGTTCAATATCAAATTAAAAGTCAAAACATGATACGTGATTTTTTTTAAATTTGACTTGCGAGCGTTAAAGAACCATGAATATTTAGTTTATACTGGCACTTATTTATGAAGTGGGACTGGTGATTTTATCAGGTCGGTTTAACCCCACACACAGCCCACAAGATAACCTGATGTGATTGCTCCACACTTCTTACTAAGAGATGCGTTTCTGCTCCGCCAAATGTCTCCGTTTGCCAAATTAACTTGGCCGTGTAGATCACTTGATTTTATTGCACCAGACTTCTTACGATGTGGTCTTTGGAATTCACGGGAACAAACCACAGGCTCTGAAAGCTCTCAAAGACAATACCAGAACAAGAGTGCTACAACGATTGAGAATGCGAGATCAAATTGTCAACAAGGCTTAACCGATATGATCTTCAAAAAAGGAATGGAAAGAAAATTAAATTTTGTTCATTTTATTGCATTTTGAAAAAGAAACTTGTGTTTGGCCCACCCCTTATTTACGAAAGAAGAAGAGAGCGGTCTGAGCTTCCATCAGATTCGTCGATTCCCTTTTGATTATGCAATAAAACTGGAAAGGCGCCTTGGCAAGCCAATAAAATTGCTGGTGTTGTTTGAATGCAAGTATTCATGAAGTGCTATCTAACACTTTTTATGCGTAAGCCAGAAAATACTTCGATAGCCAGAAATATGAGCTTCAATGAGAATAATGTAAAATGTTTTGTTTTTTAAATTTCAAAAATCGTAAATGTAGATGAATCTGACTTAATCAGCGCTGAGAATTGTTGCAAGAACCGAATGAAAGCAAGGTAGTGTGTGCAGAGCGTGGGAAGCAAGTATCATTCGTAACAATTGTGACAGCAAGTGGATATGCTATCCCATCTGAATATATATTTCCAAGGTTATTTTTGAAACATAGCTTTTTAGTAGGAGAATAGTTTTGGCTTAGCTTAGCTTAGTTCAAAGTGGTTGGAAGAACAGCGAATCATTCATCAAAGTAACTCATCACATATAGAGAAATACATTTATGTTTCTAAGGAAAAACTGGTGCTCGTTCTTCTCGACAACCACGAGACAGATCAATGGAATTATTGATGTACTGTCGTCAAAATGGACTCGTTTTGCTCGCCTCTCCACCTCATACCACCCATAGGCTACAGCCTCTTGACCTTGCAGTTTTCGGGCCTTTCAAATCACGTTTAAAAGCCACGCTTAACGCATGGTCAGCAAAACGCCTGGAGAAAGCTATATCCATTTCGGATATTGCCGGACTTTCTTGCGAACCATTCCAAAAAGCCTTTTCTCTCAAAAATATTTTGTCAGTGAAGACTAATATCTACCAGCGTCTGTCACTAATATCTCGATCGAAAATGGCATCAATATTGCCGAAGAAGTCTACAAATGAAAATAAAATGCCTGAACCAAGACCAGCAAATTGTCCACCAATAACACCAGAACAAGTGCGGCCGTACCCAAAAGGTGTCCAACAAAAAAGGGCCGAACATTTTGACCGGAGGGCCCAGATGAAAGTTTTATTGACAGAAACCAAATAGCAATCAAAATTGCAAAATGCCCGGAACCTCAAAAATTTCAATTTAATGCTGTGTATCTATACCGACTTTAGTGAGGCTTTTGACTCTGTCAAATATCAAACAGCTTGAAATTGCTAAGCTGGTCTTACCTAACTGATAGAAATCAACAGGTGCAGATAAATAATAATTGCTCTAGGAAAATTATTTGTTCATCAGGTGTTCCCAAGGGAAGACATCTTGGTCCACTACTTTTTATTATCATTATTTATAATATTTTTCTGCGATAAATCATTGTGACTGTCTGATATACGAAGATGATTTAAGGCTCTTTTTGAAAGTTAAGACTTTTGAAGATTGCCAGGGGGTTTAATTCAATCTGATCTGATCTCAAGCGCTTTTCGAATTGGTGCCGTATAAATGGTCTTGAACTTAATATCAAAAAGTGCAATTCAATTTACTTTTTGCAAAAAACATTAAGTCCATTGTCTGATGATGCCTATAAATCGGGTCTCACAAATTAATGATTTAGGCATTTTAATTACTTCTGGCCTTTCTTTTAAGCTACAATTTGATTACTGAATCCCTGAGGTGAACTCGTTGGTGATCGATTGATTGAGCAAAATGCAAAGGATTTCGGAGATTCGTATGTACTTCTTTCTTTATATACATACATCTCTTGTTAGATCGGTTCTTGAATACGCAGATGTTATTTAGAGCCCCGCGTTTAACCTCCAATCTGACCGTCCAGAAACAGTTCAAAGTAAATTCACTAAATTCATTTTCAAACAAATTCACTAGAGTTAAGGTCTTATAAGGCTAGATGCCAATTTCTTGACATAAAATCGCTAGAATTTCAAAGAATAATTGCCATTTTTATAATTTAGAGATATACGAGAAAAACATAATAAAAACAACACTTGGCACTTAGGCTCTACCACTACTTTATTTGCTTCTGTGTACAGTTTTAAAAGAAATAGGCACTTGAATCCATTTTTAAATTATAAGGCTTGGCACTTAGATTGTATTTTGATAAAAATATTGACTTTTGATTTCTTGGCACTTAGATCCTTTGGACTTACAACCCTTCAATTCATTTAACCTCAAAAATAAGATCATAAAACCTTCTAACAGACAATATTTGTCCGAAGAGAACTTGAACTTTCTCGATCTTTTACCTCAACGAATTCCACCTACTGCGTCTATATATTTCCTATTGTGAGTCTTTTACAAATTAAAAAAGTGATGCCAGATAAAAGTTTATTTTTGAGCAAGACAAACTTACCTTAGTGAGAACACCAACAAAATATATCCACAAAGTGTTTATATCCAAAAATGTCAAATAAAAGTAATCCTTTATAATTAATCCGTATTTCCGGTTCAGAGATGCACTTTAGCATTTATGCTAAATATCTCATTAAGATATGATATTCCATGGACAGAAAAAATCCCGCACGACGACTTTACACGAATAATCCACAATAATTTAATTATTATTTAAAACGCAACTTTTTTCTATGCGCAAATGTGTAGATAAAGTAAAACTTTTTTTTTTAATTTAATAAAATTTGTTCACTGGCACTTTGAAATAAAATTGCACTTTTAAACTTAGTAACAGCACAATAATTATTTGATGAAAACCAAACCAGTGAAAGTGAAAATAAACTTTCCTGGCTTATTTATATTTTCCCCCCTCCCTCAGTTATGGTTGGTTTGGTGTTTTCCCGATATAAATTTGCAACACTTTTCTTAAATTTTTTCTGACTCGAAAAATATTGAATTTATTCAAAAAAAAACAAAAAATAATAATAATTACCCTCCGGAAGACGACATTTTTTTACCAAAGGGAGCTGTCACAAAAGTAATACACAAATAATTACCGTTAATATTGTCACAAATCACACGACGACGCACGAAATTCGAATTCGATTTTCGGATAATGTAGTTCAATGACAACCAAAATGTTGATAAAAAAGCCTTGAATCACTTGAATGTTGCCATTGACATTCACTAGGTTTTGTTTTTTTTTTTTTGTTTCAATTTTATTTATCTTTTTTTTTTTGTTATTTGGCGCCAAAAATAAACACACTTCCTTGTGCCAAAAATAAAAAGTCCGTTAAAAAATCACTTTGAAAACCACTTAACGTTTGTTTGTATCAAACGTCGTTCAAATCTCGTCCTTCGCCCGATTGATGGCTGGCAATAATAAGAGCGACCCGCCCGCTCGCTGGCTCGATTTTGCGAACGAACACCGAAATGTTAATTGTTTCACCGAACTTTTTAATTTCGCGTTTTATTTTTGTTGTGATTTGATGAAATAAAAAACAGAGTATGATGTATAAAAATCCAATGCGAGAAAACTCAACAAAATTCAACGAAGAAAAAAACGAAGAAAAAAATGTTGCCCGCAAGCTCTTGCCGAACCGTTTGTTGCAAAAGTCACAGTCTGACTGAAGCTTAAAATGTACAAATTTTAAGTTCGCCGTACAAAGCGTAGTTGCGAACATGAACAGCGACAGATATCAACCTATACAAATGGCTTGTACGTAGTCAGTCGGTGAATGCGAGAGCTCACTCAACAAAAACCCTCACACACGTATGAAGAGATTAGTGAATATGAGCGAAAAGCGAAAATCATAATATCATACCACCCTACCACCACCTCTTGGTTTCTACAGAGCGTCGATGACGACAGCACCGCATATCGAGCACATTTTGCGAAAAATCACTGTGGGCTTAGATAAAGCGATAGATAATTCCGCTACTCTCTTAAAAGTTTATTATTTCTCCCCAATCGAATTGTGGAGTGATGGAAAATGAGGGAAACATATTAGCAGTGCAGTCGCAGAGTGGAAAAGTGTTTTTCTATGTTGCTTTAGTTTCTCATTCGAATAAAAAGCTTGCACTCACAAGAGTCGGGGCTCGGAGTGCATTGGTTTCGGTGGTTTAGCGATTTGGCAGTGTTTTGCTGCGTGGATTTTTTGCCTCAAAGTTTGCTATGGAAAGAGGGATTATCTCTTATTTGTTGCAGCATCATGTTGCAATGAAATGGAAAGATGGCAGGAATCAGAATCGAGAAAACTGAAAATAATATCGCGTCAGCCAGCCCGAGCCACCTCATCGTCCGTTCCGTCGTCGTCATCATCATTATCATCATCATCATCATCATCGACGACAACAGATTTTTATACATTTGGCGACTGGCGAGAGGTCTTTAACTTCTGCAAAGTTCGTTCGTTTGTTTATTTGATCGGCTACTAACCTATGGTTGGTTGGTGTATATGTTTTTTGTAGCTTGTCTTTAGCTGATTCTTCCTTCCCTTTTCACATTGCGGTTGTTGTTTTTGCTGTTTAGGTAGTTGGTTGGTGAAGCAGGCCTCTGTACTGTACAGATGCATCTCTATAGGATGCACTGCACAGGCAAAGCAAAAGCACTATACAGAGTAATTGCGATGTGATTGTTTTTGGTTTTACTTTTTATTTTTTTTTTCTCTCAAAAAGGGGAAGAAAACGAAAAAACAGAAGTGTGTTTTGTTGTTGGTGAATATTGTATAACAAATTATTGCTATTTATGTGCAGATAACTTTTGTTTCTCTCTTTTCGTTTTTCATTTTTCATTTTTCTTTTTTTTTTTTTTTGTGTTATTTTCTTCGTCAGCGAACTTGAGCGATGAAAGTGGTTTGGAATTCCCATTCACTGGATTTGATGTTGAGAAACATATTTGGTGGGTGTTGTATAGTAGGTGCTTTCAGGAATGAATTTTCTTTAAAAAGTCTATTTGAATAATTTAGAGCGGTTTTTAACCTTTTTGAATATTTCAGAAAATACATACAATTTTACGTGGGTTTCTACCTATTTTAAGAGGAATTAGAAGGTGATGTTTTGTTAGATATATATTTCCGTATTGAAGAGGCTGACATTGTTGCACATTAACTCGACGAACGAACCGAAATACCGAACAATTTACAAATTAGATAAAAATTAATCAAATTATAAACTTTTTTTACAAAAATGGATGACGAGCGCGAGATCAACCGGCACGACTTAAGATTTTGACTTATGTGTGTCTTGACTATGAATAGTTTTGTAAACACGAGTGTAACTGTCAACGTGACAACAAAATGGAAAACGAAGTAGAAGTTGAAGAGCAACAGGTAGATACTGTGATGTGCTTTTTGCTTTCCAGCCGAGGTTTTGCTCGCCAGATTTCCAGGGTTGCTCTGAAGAAAAACACGAAACTTCAGTAGGAAGGTCTTTAGAACCTTATACAAAATCTTTATTGAAAAACAAATCTTAAATTCATATAACAATTTAAATATTCTTGACTTCAATTAATTACACCCTGCCTGGTATATCTGGTAAACATCGGTTATTCTCCTTGTATCGGGGTCCTGCTGGTTTCCTCTAGAAAGCTTTATTCTGGCATCTGGTTCCTTTGTTAACTGGGATTCGGTATCGCTTTATTCTTTTATAAATACGGACTACGCTCTTGGCGCTTACAAGATCAGCAGGTTTTAGGCCCCTGGTAGGCACTAGATCGGCAGGTTTTAGGCCCCTGGTAGGCACTAGATCGGCAGGTTTAAGGCCTCTGGTAGGCACGAGCTCAGCAGGTTTTAGGACTCTGGTAGGCACGGCCAGTGTATAAACACCGACAGATCAGCAGGTACCAAAGCCCCTGGTGGCAATTAGGACGTTTTGATCTTCGAACCAAACTGATGGAACGAAATAGCCGGACAATTTCAGATGACTTGTAAACTAAAATCTAGCTCGTCAGCTTCGACCGTAGCAAACAAGTGACTTTCCTTCCCAAAAGGAGGTCCTCTTCTTATATTTTTCGTATAAACTGTGTGCGAACTATATACTGGTCGAATGCAAATCACCCAATGTGTTCAACCAACTGTGACGTCATGATCTTATAGTGACTGCATATTGAATTAAGACAAGGTATAAAATTCCTTTATCTTGGCGAGGTAACTGGTGTCCTTGGTAGCTGCGGCGTCGTATGGTGTCGTCGGTCGGTGCTGCGGCGGCGGCTTCTTAGTCATGGTGAATTAAATCACCCAGTGTGTTCAATATTGGTAGAAGCATGGAACGCTTTGTTACAATACCACTGTGGATGCTACTACATTGACTAGCTCAGCTTAAGGGTGGATTCGACTAATCAAATTAATTGATTCGATTAAAGATTTATCGATAAGTTTGAAGATGATATTAAAATATCTTATTGCCACAGGTGCGTCGTTCCTGACAGAAAATAAGGGGCACCAATTTTTTTTTTTTGTTGTATAAAGGAAATTACAAGCCTTTTGAAGCGCAAGGTGACGATTAAAGCAAGCGTTGAATGTGAAGTTAAATTTATTTACTGTCGATTGGGAATCCTTTATAGATTGCCTATTTTTTTCAAATAATGGAAATTTTTTTTTTTTTTTAATTTCCAAGACGAACCGTTACCGCTTGGTCCCGAATGAACAAAAGATTTCTAAAAAATGTCACGAGTTCGGAACAGAAGCAAAAATCGGGATCGTTTATTTAAAATAACGCTCCGATCGAAGAATCAATAAAACGCAATTCGGTAAATCCGAATGACCCACTCAAAAGAAAAATATAATACATACTTAGTTTTGTTTTATTTAAAAATCCTGTCGATTTCTTGCACCTTTTTAATCAATCTTCTTAGGATTCCTCCTCAAATATCCAATGATTATCTTTCTGTTCGTCACTTCATTTTCCACCAATAATTATTATTCATTTTATTTCTCAAAACTTTTCTTAATAATATTAAGATATATATTATATTTTCTTGCTTTTTTCAAACTTCTGTTTTCAACAAAAGCCAAACTCGGAGTATTCTCCGAACTCTTCTGTTGAGAGCTCCTCCAGTGTTTTCGGGCAATCAACGGCCGTAGTTTTCAGTCACGTGATCATTCAGCTGCTCTTCGCCATCTTTTCTAGAGAGAGGGACAAATGTTATTGAAAACCAGCGGTTCTTCTTACTCGCACTTTCTCCCTGGAATATGCATGCATAGTCATCATAAATTTTCAAGATATTAAAAAAAAGTTTTAAGAATCAAAAAATGAATGTTATGCTAAATACACACGAGGCAACCGTAGCAGCAACGTGTTGCTGTAACGTGTTTCGTTTGTTCACTAAATACGAGGCAACTGTTGCTGCAACCACAGTACTGGAGCAACCGATCGAAAATATTAAAATTTTTTGATATTTCTGGCGACGGTTGCAGCAACACAAAATCAATGGGCAACACAGCTATACACGAAGCAACAGTTGCTTCAACATGGCTGAGTTGCTGCAACGGTTGCCTCGTGTGTAGCTAACATTACGATCAATTTTCCCTCCGAATAAAACAAAATGAACCCATAATTGTGGAAATCTACTAGGAAGCTTTAATTAAGGTATCTTAATATCAAAGGATGATATTGACATTAATACCATATTTCGCCATATTGCTCTAAATCGAACAACTGTCACCCGTGCTCTTCAATAATAATAATAATTGAATAGTTGAGACTGGAGAGTTCATCCACTTTTGAGACCATAATGAAGTCGACTTTATTTCTCCAAGATACTGAGAGAGCGCATCGATGGCTGTTCTACTCTCTTTCAGTAAAATGAAAGAAATACTTTTAGGGAGAAGATGGAATTTACCGTTACAATATGCGCTAGGGTTCATTTAAAAGTTTGGAGAAAGAATTTTCATTCAGGGTAATAATTTACTCGCCATAAGCCAAAAACTTACGTTAGTTTTATGGGAAAAAAATTAAAAAAATTTTTCCCAGGATGGAAGATAGAAAATTCGTATGGGTTCCATGCAATTGACAGGCAATAAACCATGCTTATAGCGTTTCGGTTGAATGAAGAGGAGGTTTTTATTCAATAAAATCTGAACTACTAAGCTGATTTTGATGAAACTTCCAAATATTCTTAAAAATTGGGGGTGGCCGTGGCGCGATGGTTGTGTGCTCGCCTGTCAACCTCATTATCACAGGTTCGATCCCTGCCGTCGTCTATGTCTTCTTTAATTCCATTAAAACCTTCTAAAAGTGTCATCAATGGGTTGCTGGTTTACTCATTCCATGTTGTTTAGGCATAACACTAACAACATGTGATTGAGTTAAACTAGTATGCCCAACAAGGATGAATACGAATAAAAAAATAATGCGAATTATAAGGGACATAGAAATAAGACACGGCAGTTCTCCGCTTTAGTTCAGCCGCCATCCCTGGAGATAACAAATCTGAGACAACCACCTTCAGTCTCAACATCGTGCCACACATCTTTCCTATCCTTCTTTCTCTTCCGTAACTTCACGCCCGCGCTGTGTTGAAACATTTAAAGGGTTAAAGGGTAATCATAATCCCTTGAGCGCGAGTAAATTATAAAAAAAAAAAATGACATAAGAAACAACATACGTCACATTAAATGATCAAATACCAGTACTTGCGACTTATACATTATGTAGGTACTATAAGGCAAGTTATGCATTCGTAAAAAAAATCTAACTCAAGATTATGATCAAAGTTGATATTATGATGATAGCGAAGACTAAAAAAGTGGGTCTCGCAATTCTGTCTGTCTGTCTGTTCGACTACAGCCTAAACGGCTCGGCCGATTTTCTTTAAACTTGGTAGATATTATTTTTAATTTTTCCCCCCACACGTTTTTTTCTTTTTTTTTTATGACCAAAAATAACGGTACCTGCCATACGATTTTTTTTTCGAAATTTTATAAATATTTTTTTTTCTCAAAAACTGTTCGATAGATTTAAAAAATGAAAATACAAAAAAAATTCATTTAGTTAAAGCTAGGTAATGGTTGAAAAAAACTTTCCGAGAAATGGTTATTGAGGGTACCCCCCCATGGAACCAGGTTTTTTGTTTTTGATTTTCTCAAAAACGTTACCACGGATTTTAATCATTTTTTTTGCTAAAGCTCTCCAAAAACATAAATTGAATTGTGTACTCAAATTTTCAAAAAAACTTCAATTTTTTTTTTCAAAACTCAATATTTCGAAAACCCGATGCTAGATTTTTTTTAAACTTGATAAATAAAAGTTTCTCAATTTAATCTACAAGATGTGAGAAAAAAAATGTATTTTACCTAAAAATAAAGGTACCTACCATACAAATGCTAAAAAATTAAAAAAAATGGTTTTCAAAAATCGTATTTTTCTCGAAAACGGCGCCTAGAATTTTGATAAAATTTTTTTTCTTTTAAGTAATTTTTATGGTCTTCAATTTAATAAAAAAATTTAAATTGAGATATTACAGCTTGTACCTACCATAGAACCATTTTTTCGAATTTTAAATATCTCATTATCCAAATAACGGATCTTAATGAAATTTTTATAAAGGAGCTTCTAAAAAGTCTTAAACACATTGCATTTCAAAACTTTAAAATAAATATTTTTTAAATTTTTGAAAAAAAAATCTATTTTTCTTTTTTTGAAAATTCGATATCTCAGAAACGGCTCAATATCTTTTTTTTTATAAATTTCATTTTTATTCGAACAATGATTTAAATTGGCGTACCAAAATGACTTATAATTTTTGTTCTTGCATAGATTCTTATTTGCATAGCATCCTGTTTTTGTTTGTTACTACTAAAAGAATTTAAAAAAATAATTTTATCCTTATGAACAGTTTTCTCTAATAACATTCGTTTTTAAAATTCCTAGTCTATTACATAGGAGCAAGTTCGTGAGACCCAGTCGTGCATTTAATTTTTATAATAAAACTGGCAAAAGTGTTCTTATTTTTGGTTTTTATTTTACATAACTGAAAAACTACGTTTATATCAATGGTTGAACTTTCATCCATTTGCATACCTGCCTCGAGTTGAAATCGGTCTGGTTCGATTCCATGGTGTTCTTGAGTTGAAATTTTGTCCGATATGAAGCACCTACCGCGCCTGCTGTACGCAAGTTTGTGCAAAAAAATCGTGAGACTTGTATGCTAATGGACACACTCATCGCCATCGATACCAAATCACTTGAGGCTCTATGCAACGGAGTCTCGTGACTTCGACTGCAAAGGAATTCTGATTACCTTGACTTTTGGAACTATTCTATCCGCTATAATACTCGTATCATCAGCATCCGAAATTGTCTGAGTAAAACAACCTATCAGATCCCTGGTGTAAATGCTAAAAAGAATCGGCGAGTTGACCACTCCATCTGTTGATCCAACCGCTACCAAACTTCACATGATCATCCCATAGGCTAATCTAAATAATCCCTGAAAATATTATCAAAAACGGGCACATCCCTTTGGAATCCCAGGAGCTTAAGATTCATGATCATAGACAATTCCGTTTGATTGCTGACTGGGCTTTGGAGCGTTTGGAAGAACCCCAGTTTTGCCCGAAAAGTCAAAAAAGGGAAGAGGCGCATTTTTGGATGAATGCCAAAAGAAAAATTGCCATATATGGAACGACATCAACCCACTTGAGGTTCACCAGATGACAATGCATCCTCAAAAAGTTATCATTTGGTATGGATATTGAGCTGGCGACGTCATTAGTCCGTACTTTTTTCAAAAACGACTTTGTTGACACGGTCACAGTGAATGGCGAGCGCTGCGGGACAATGATACCCAATTTTGTATGGAACAAATTGAGCCATATGGACTTAGCCGAAATGTGGTTCAAGTCGGGAGGTGCTACGTGCCACATAACAGACATAAAAAAAATTATTTCAAGGGAGGAATGCAACTCGCTATTTCATTAGAGCTTATAGAGTTTATAGAAGAAGCGATAAAACAAAGTAAGACAAGAGACGGTTTTCGAGAGAAACAAAAGTTTCCGTAATAGACCCTTCTCCAATCAGTCTAAGGGCTCTGTTTTGGATTCCATATGAGAGGTGCAAGTGAGTTTTAGGAGTACCTGTCTAGATATGGGAGTTATACTCAAGCCTAGGCCGAATGTATGCGTTATAAATTGTAGCCATATCAGAAGGGGAAACAAACTGTTTTCATATTCTGAGGAAACCTAAGCATTTCGCCGCATTTTTCGCAACATCAAATATGTGATCATGCCACAAAAGATGGTCTGTAATGCATGGAATATTTTGCTTGATAGACAGGAGACAGCTTTGGGTTTTCGAAGCATTAAATTTTACGTGGTTTCTAACACCCCATTCTACAATGCTGTCTAGGTCGGAATTTTATGAACTTATATTGTAATATTTTTCCAAGGTTCGTTAAATAAAACTTATTACTCTTTTTAGTATTTCTTCTTTATTCATACTTTCCAATTCAAAACAGTAAATCTCAATTTATAAACAACTCAAATACTTTTATTCAAATTTAAATCACACTTGTTTAATAACACAATCCAATAAGCAATACTTTTGCACACTTTCATAATCCAAAATCAACTGTCTCGCTCACCGTGAACACTCCCTTATATACTCAAATTAGTTGTTCTCGAAAGTTCTTGTCTTGGAATGTTCTAGATGTTTGGAATAAGGGGAAATACATTTGACATTGGAAAAGAGCTTTTCGTTTCTTCCATAAATTAGATATGCAGTTTTCCAACAGATGGCGCTGTAGTAGTATAAAGCTCTGTTCACAACAATATGCTGCCGTTGCAGAGCCACTTCCAAAAATGAAGGATGTGGATCTGGAAACGAATATGAAATGCTGAGGGTACTGTCGTCAGTAAAACAATGTAGTGGATTAGAAGATACAGACAAGAGATCATTGATGAAGATGAGGAAGAGAGTTGGAGACAAAACAGAGCCTTGCGGCACACCAGCATTTATTTGGTGAATATCATCATCATCGATTCCAAATGCACGCATTTTCGATAAGAGAGCTTCTATCAAATGCTTTAGAAATATCAAGTGCAATAACCTTGGTTTCACCAAAATGGTGCAAGGATTTGTTCCACTTTTCGGTGGGATATGCCATCAGATCACCAGCAGACCTGTTGCTACGATAGCCGTACTACCAGTCATTAAGAAGCTTTCGTTCTTCAAGATATTTCTTAAGCTGATTCTGATTATTAATCAGCGTTTCATGATCTTGGAAAGAAGGGACGTAAGTGCAATTGGTCGGTTATTTGTGGGTGAGGAGGACTCGCCTTTTTTATGGACTGGCTGGACAAATGCTGTTTTCCATCCTAGCTCATAAGAGCGAAGAAAACTCCCGACTCGGCAAACCCCTAGTAGTGATAATAATAATGATCCTTGGAAGTATTAATATGTACAAATGACATCCGCTTGCGGTTGGATGCAATGGGAAAAAGATTTACAGAACGCCAAGTATAAACCCAAGCCCCCCTCACGGTTTCCGCTTTGACGATGGCGAGGGGGCTTACGTTTGACCCTCCAGCAATCCAGCTGCAGGGACCTTCAACTAAGAGAAAACAACAAAAAACAGGGATGTTTATCCAAAAAAAATAATAAATATGCAACAAAGTTTACTAGGAAAAGATAAAAATCGAGTGGGGATATACACTCAAGTGTCGGCAGAAGTCACGGCTGCCGGCGAAGGCTTGGCTTCACAAGAAGCTAAGTCGCCAGTGACAAAAAAAGTAAACAAGCCAACCCTAATAAAACAACACAACCTTGCAGCGGCTCTTCTCTCTGCTCTAGATAGCCTGGCTATTGACGGTAAGGAGATCTCGAACAGACCTCCATCTATAGGAAGTCGGACCGAGGACGAGTTGCTGGAAGACTCGAGTCAAGAAGAGACTATGCTGAAGTCTACTGCACCGCCCAATGCTTCGATGCAACGCAGTAACTACATATCCTCTAAAAGATTCGTGAGTGTTACGGAGAAAAAGGACCCAACTACTCTCAGTCCAAGAGACAATGCCGTTCTAAAGAAACATAGAAAGTTGATAAAGAACTATGAAAGTCAGATGGCAAAGACTACCACTGTACCCATAGCTTCCTCCTAACAACAGAAAGATACGAAACCAGTCAGCGAAAGAGTAGTTGCTTCCACATCGAAGTCTATCCCTAAAAAGATAAACCGAGAACAAGACAACAATATCTCAACAGCTCGTACCGGCAAAGATACGAATAAGACGACTTCCCTCAAGAAACAGCAAACCATCGCTAAATCGAACCCGAAAGGGAACGACAAAGCAAAGGTAGGCAACTCTTCTGGGACAAAATCAGTTTCGTCCAAGAGGGCAAGATCAGAGGAGACAGCCAAAGCCGATGGTTCTAAAAAGTTTAAAACCAACAGCTTTGACAACACCCCGATCGATCTTCAGGTGGCCATTATTAGTCGAGAGGATCCGGATGGGAAAATCACGGGCAAGAACTGGTTACTCGTGGAAAATGAAATCCTTAAGGCCATGATGGCGACATCCGAAGTCGATAGTTCTGAGGACTATACCTTCGACGGAGCTGGTTGGCGGAAAGGAGTAAAAGTGGTTTGCTGTGGAGACCAGAAATCCTTGGAGTTCCTCACTCACACAATCGCTAAAATTGGTGAACTGTGGGAGGGTTCATCTCTCGGGGCTCTTCCTGTCACGGCTCTACCACTTCGTCAGCAGGTTAAGATATGGATTCCTCCTCCTGCCACGCATGAGGACTCATTCATTATTAAACTGATGGCAAAACAACGTGGAGAACGTGGATGTGGCCTTAATTCAAGAACCTTGGATTTGTTAGAATCAGGTACTAGGGTTGAGGTCAAAAAATCGCGGCAATCAACGTTGAATCCAAGGAAGGCAACTTCGTCTTGGCGTCAACGTACATGCCGGGAGATGAAGAAAATCCTCCATCAAAAACGGTCCGCGATCTTGTGGATTACACCACAGCAAGAGGGACACCTTTGGTGATTGGATGCGACGCCAACGCCTATCATACACAATGGGGTGGCAAAGATATCAACAAAAGGGGTGAGTCAATTTTTGAATACATTCTCTGTTCTAATCTTATGCTATGTAATAGGGGCAATCACCCTACATTTCGTAATAAAATCAGGGAAGAAATTTTAGACCTCACTCTTATGAGTAATAATGATAAGATCTCTGTAGGGAATTGGAGAGTCTCTCCTGAGAAATCCTTTTCGGATCACTTAAGGATACTCTTTACCTTAGATAGGAGAATAAATGATATAAAACCTTTTAGGAACCCAACTAGGACGAATTGGATAAAGTATTCAAAATGGTTGATTGAACGAATCGATCCTCCAGAGGAAGAAACGCTTTCGGCAACCTCAATCATTGACAATGCTGTTCAAAATCTTACTAGTAAAATGAAAAAGGCATTTGAAAAACACTGCCCCATATCTCGTAACATTAAACCCACTAATCCACGATAGTGGAATAGTGATCTTAAGAAACGAAGAACAGGGGTCAGAAAACTTTTCAACAAAGCCAGACTGATTAAATCGGAGGAAGATTGGAATTCATATAGATCCGAACTTAACTCATACACTAGAGAGTTAAGAAGCGCCAAAAAGGATTCATGGGCAAGACACTGTGAATCCATTGAGAACGCAAGTGAGGCGGCGAGACTTCGAAAGATCCTTGCATACAATCCCACGATTCCGGGATGCATTAAGCATCCCGGTTAATCGTGGTCGAACTCGAGCCAAGAAACACTTGAACTCTTTATGGAAACGCATTTCCTGGGCTGTAAGAATCATCAAGGACCGGCTTTTACACAACCACACACCTTAGATATCTTACAATCAGTACCAGAATTGGAACAGGTTACTCGTATCACAGAGCAGAAGATTATGTGGGCAATAAACTCGTTCAAACCCTACAAATCAGCCGGAACAGATGAGATTATTCCGGCATTTCTTCAACATGCTCTACAGATAATCACCCCATGGCTTAGGGTAATCTTCAAAAGTTGTATCAAATGGAGATACGTCCCTATCAGTTGGAGGAAAGTTAAAGTAGTCTTTATTCCGAAAGCTGGAAAACCGACATACTCGACTGCAAAAGATTACAGACCGATAAGTCTCTCTTCGTTTCTCCTCAAGACACTAGAGAGAATTATTGATCTGCATGTTAGGGACCTACTCAAACCAAGCAACCTGTGCAACTACCAACACGCTTACCTGAAAGCTAAGTCAGTGGAGACTGCGTTGCACGAGGTCGTCTCACAAATTGAGAAAAGTCTCGAGCACAAAGAATACACCATGGCAGCACTTTTGGACATCGAAGGAGCGTTTAACAACGTAAAAACGGAGTCCATTAAATCTGCTCTAGAAGAAGTTGGCGTTGAATCTGCTATTGTGGACTGGATTTATACCACGCTCAATGGTAGAATCATTAGCTCGCAACTTGGGGAGGAATCGGTTACAAGAGGCACTCCACAAGGAGGAGTAATTTCACCTCTTCTCTGGGTCCTGGTTGTTAACAAAATGCTCACAAGATTTAAGAATCAGGGCATTAAAATAGTAGCCTATGCGAACGACATAGTAATTCTGATATCGGGCAAATATCTTACCACCATCAAGGATATTATGGAATCTTCACTTAAAGAACTATCTTCTTGGACAGCACAAAACGGTCTCGGAGTTAACCCTTCCAAAACCGAACTAGTCCTGTTTACGAAGAAAAGGAAATTGGAGGATTTTATCCGCCCAAAACTTAACGACATTCCTCTGAAACTTTCCAACGAGGCTAAATATCTTGGAGTAATTCTTGATTCCAAGCTAACATGGAAACGTAACATAGAGGAAAGAATGAAAAGAGCACTATGCGCTCTCTACACATGCAAAAAAACCTTCGGTAAACGGTGGGGCATGCGACCGCAGGTCATCCAGTGGATGTACACGGCGATAGTTAGTCCCATACTTACCTCATGTGGTGGACGGCTGTAGAAAAAAGAAGCTATCTCAAAAACCTGAATAAGGTACAGAGACTAGCCTGTTTACGAATAACGGGGGCACAGAGTTCTACCCCACAGGCGGGGCTGGAAATTATTTTAAATCTTCCAGTCCTGGACGAGCACATAAAATGCACAGCAGCCAAATGCGCAATTCGGCTTAAAGAAACGGGCTCTTGGAAGCACAGCAGTCATGGTCATGGGTCTATCCTGCAAAGGTATGACAAAGTGGCAGGGCTTAATGTGACAACGGACTACTTACCACCCAGAATAGATTTCAACAGACACTTCTCGACTACTATACCCGAAAGACAGGAATGGGAATCCAACTCACTAATTAGTGAACAAGGTATTTCATTCTACACCGATGGGTCAAAAATGGAAGAAGGAACAGGAGCTAGGGTGTTCTGTGAATCTCTCAATATAAAAGAATCATTCAAACTCCCAGATGAGTGTAGTGTCTTTCAGGCTGAGATCTACGCTATTGAAAAGGCGGCAGAATTGGTACGCACGAAAGAATTGAACTCGTCGGAGATCACATTTTTCGTGGACAGCCAAGCTTCCATCAAAGCTTTAGCCAGTGAGACTATAAGATCCAAAACAGTAACAAAATGCCTAGACATGCTGAACAATATTTACAACACCAACCAAGTCAATCTCTGCCGGGTTTCTGGACATAGTAATATAGAAGGGAATAAAATGGCAGATGAACTGGCAAGGAAAGGGTCAGAATCAAATAAAAACAGCAGTAGCCATTTAAATTTGGGACCAAAAATCCCGATTGGCGTGATTAAAAGGAAAATAGACCTAATAACGAAAGAGCGAATCAATAACTCCTGGTCCTCCAGGGACGACTGCCTTATCTCTAGAAGCTTATGGCCTAGAATTAATGAAAAGGAAACTCGATATATCTTATCGCTCAGTAAAAAGAACATCAGAATCCTGATAGGTGTACTAACGGGTCACTGCGCCATTGGCACAATGGCCACAAGAATGGTTGCATTTGCACCAGATTTCTGTAGGAGCTGTCAGGATGTCGAGGAGATTGAAACCATTAAACACCTACTCTGTGACTGTCCAAACCTCCAAACAAATCGCCTCCGCTACTTTGGAAACAGGTTTGTTGGAGAACTAGACGATCTAACGCAGGTCTCAATGGCAAATATGAGAAAATTCATTGTAAGCACAGACTGGTTCGAAAATGAACCAGTCTACATAAGACATTAGTTAGGAGCATCTCTGCTTTTATTAATAGGGGATCACAATGGACCAATAGGCCCCGTGTACGCAACAGCCTTGTGCTGTGCACACCCCTCCTAACCTAACCTAACCTAACCTAACCTAACCATAAACCCAAGCTGTAGAAGCGAATATTAAAGGTCTAGTGAGTGGGTAAGGAAGTCTAAAAATTATGTAATGTTTTGGTAAAAAAAAGACTGCGATGTAAAAATTAAAGGATTCTGTGCTTATCATGCATTTCATCCATCTGACAGAGCAAGAGGCGGATCCTCTCTATTTATTAAGGATACTATCGAACATTCAATTAGAACTATAATTAAGATCGATATGATGCAAATAAGTTCAGTAAATAAGTTCAGAAATTCATACTTTAGTGTTGCGTCAATCTACTGTCCTCCTAGAAGTAAAATAGTGAAAAACGACTTTATAGATCTATTTGAAGTTCTCGGGCCGAAATTTATTATTGGTGGCGACTTTAATTCGAAACACACTTTCTGGGGATCTAGGTGCATCTCAACTAAAGGTAGGCAGCTCTTCAAAGCTTGTATGGCATCTTGTGTTGATTTTTTCTCGACAGGTAAACCAACATACTGGCCAACTGAGCGAAAATGCCAGACCTTGTAGACTTCTTTATCGCAAAAGGACTAGATAAAAACTACACGAAAATCGAGGAATACTTTGACCTTTCCATCGATCATTCACCAGTCATATTGACAGTTAGTGGAAAGCTAGTCAAAAAGGAAAGAGCTCCATTTTTAAGTAACAACAAAACTAACGGGGATAAATTCAGAGAACATTGCGAAAACAATATTGCGCTTAATATATCTTTGAAAACGCCTTTAGAGCTAGAAGATGAAGTCGATATATTTATTAAAGTCATACAAGACGCTGCATGGAAAAACACTCCACACAACTTTAGAGATCCAATTGGAAGCCCAGATACAATTCCACCGGAAGTAAAAGATCTGCTTCGCGAAAAAATAACTGTTCGGAAAAGATGGCATCAATCACGAGCACCTCAAGACAAAACCATCTTAAACCGCCTCTCTAATAAACTCAAGTATGCTATCCGCGAATCAAAAAATCGGAAGATTTCTACCTATCTTGAAGGTCTGACCGCAGATAAAAATACGAATTATTCATTGTGGAAAGCTATAAAAGATGTTAAAAAGCCACAAATACCTTCAGCACCAATCAGACAAAATAATGATGAATAGGCTAAGTCCGTTAGAGAAAAAGCCGATTTATTTGCTGAACATCTAGAGGAAACCTTTAAACCGGTCAGGCATTGATAAATGAACATGGTGATATCCAATGGCCATCTGAAAACTTTCTTATTCGGAATATCACGTTATCAGAACTTCATCAAGCTATTAAAAATCTTAAAAATAATAAAGCTCCTGGGTACGACCTAATAAATGCTCGCGTGCTTAAAGAGCTACCCAGAAAAGCAGCAATTAAACTTCAGCACCTTATGAATGCGGCATTAAGGCTTTCATACGTTCCACGCCAATTGAAAGTCGCAGAAGTTTTAATGGTTCCAAAACCGGGAAAGTCTCCGAACGAAAAGAAATCTTATAGACCGATTTCCCTCTTGCCACTGATCTTCCTATTATCGAAGAAAAGCGGCTTATTCCTGGCCATCAATTTGTTTTCCGGAAAAGCAATTGATCAGGTGTACAGGATAACCAACGAAATTGAGAAATCACTAGAGCGAAAAAATGTATGTTCAAGCGCATTTCTAGACGTCTCTCAAGCCTTCGACAAGGTCTGGTACGATGGTCTTAAGTTTAAACTGCGACAGGTCTTTCCGGATCAAATATATTACATCCTTGAGTCGTACCTCGAATATAGGCTATTTCGAGTTAAGCAAGGGAGGGAATATTCGGATTTTAAGGAAATCAATGCTGGTGTTCCCCAGGGAAGTGTTCTCGGTCCGATTCTGTTCGTACTATACACTAGCGATATTCCTCAAGTAGAAGATACCATAATAGGTACGTTTGCAGACGATACGGCTATACTTGCAACATCCGATTCAGTTGAATCTGCAACCGAGAAGCTCCAACGAGCTCTAGATAAAATTTCGGTATGGAATAAGAAATGGCGAATTGTTCTTAATGAGTCCAAATCAACACATATTAATTTTACTTACAAAAAAATTACCAATCTGCCCACCTACATTAATTCGGTGCAAATACCATATGCTAATGAAGCAAAGTACCTAGGAATGACACTAGACCCTAAGCTTAAATTAAAAAAAATAAATTACGTGAAATGAATTGGCTTATTGGAAGATATTCCAAACTCAGCATCTACAATAAATTGCTTATCTATAAGCAAGTGATAAAACCAGTATGGACATACGGTATACAACTTTGGGGTTGTACTAAACCAAGCAATAGACAAATACTACAATCTTTTCAGAGCAAAGTTCTCAGAGAAATCATTAATGCTCCGTGGTACATTAGAAACAGTGATTTACACAGAGACTTACGAATGCCAACTGTTGAAGATGAAATAGCAGTTTTCGCTGAGAAGCTACGAACTCACTTAAATAACCATAGCAATAGAATTATTCGACAAACAATTAATGAGACAAACCTTGTGCGCCGACTTCAAAGAACGAGACCGTTCGACCTAGCGCCATAAGGAGCATCCGCAGAACAAAAGGGAGGTGTTTTTTAGTGAGTAAAAATCTCACACTACTATGAGTACCGGGCTCATAGTGTCTATGAAGATTCTTCACCTACCCACGAAAAAAAATGTTTTGGTATTCACAACTTTACCTTTCGAGCATCTCTTGAAAATTTGCAAGCTAACTGTGCACTCATCAGTAATTTCCTTAAAGTCTTAACAAAAAAGTAGTTAAAGATCAGATTTGATTAGCGGTGGTGATCCCTTTCTTTTAATCAAATGATTTCTTCAAATTATAACGATATTGCTCCAGCTGTGACATAAGAACTTAATAACATCCGATGAATTTGCATAAATTTTGACTGTCATAATTTGCCTAATGCTTTTAACTTAAAATTGATAAGAGATGTAGAAATTGCAGATACTCGTATAAACCCGCATTGATTAAATTAATTTAAATTAATATTTCAGCACAAAAACTGTATATTCAATGTAAATGTATCTTGACATTATCATAAAATTGGTATCTAACGAAGGTTTCTCATATAACATCAGAGAAACAATTAATTTGCAAAAGTCAAAATAAAAAAAAAAAGAAGAAGCAAATACCCACAAGCTACACATGAATGTATCTCTAATTAATTAAATCACAAAAATCTTTCCTCATGTATCTCTCGAATCACCTTAATTCATTACAATAGCTACATATATCTCACACCAAACCTTCATATTTTCTTCTTTTTTGTTGTTGTTGTTGTTTTTGTTATAGAAGAAATACATAATATAATAAAATTGGACCTCCAAACTGGTACTCCATCAGTCAATAAATTTAACCTTGGCCATCATTGAAACTGATGTCGGTGTGGCAATTCGAACGAATAAAAACTCAAAAATTGGTGAGAGAAACAAAAAAAAGTAAGATACAACTTCCAAATCAAGATCATTGAAGGGCAAATTATACACGAACTTGCCAACAAAAATCACCTGTGTCTGATTAACTGATTTGCAAATTCATAGAGACAACTCCAAAGCAAGACATAACACACCCATGGCAGTGTGCACAGGCTGTTGCCTAGTTTCCATTCAAAAGTTGTGAAATTGAGTCAAGCTGCGACATGGGCATCCAAAAATATATCTTGACCTACCACTTTGCAAAAAGCCAGCATCGTCAAATAAAATTAAAAAAAAAAACAGATATTTAGATACAATTTATGTATGTGTGGTATTACAGATATGAACATACGTTTGTTCAATTCCGCTTACTCTCGTCGCACATTGGGACAGAGTGACTTAAAAGTTGGCACGAAATAGAATAATAATAGACTAAAGGAATAAAGGAGTTCAATTCTCAGCCGCTGCAAGAAAGTTTTTTTCAGGGGTGTACTGCCTCTTGCGAGGATTTGACAAATTCTCCAAGGGTATCTTTTGTCATGGAAAGTGCTGCTCATTAGCCGTTCGGAATCGGCAGAAAATTAAAGGTCCCCTCCGTTCCTGGTAACACGCATACAGGAATGGTTGAAAGTTGTAAGTCCGAGCTGTTGCACCACCAAATTTATTTATTTTATTTATGATAGCACTTGGAAACTCTACAAAATTTTAAAGATACTCTCAAAATTTAGAAGAAACTTAAGTATCCTAAACTAAATCTAGATTTTACTAACTCCGAGTTTCAAAAATTGTAAAGGCATTCAATCCAATTTTATACAAAGATATTGTTAAAGAATCTGATTTCTGGCCAGACTTTGGGCAATCTTGCCCCAGTGTATGTGGCGAACTTGAAGCTCTTGCCAAATGTTTTGGCTGTCTATCAAACAAAGCTTAGGCAAGCATAGAAACCGCATTGGCTTATAGCTCACTTTCACTTTTGTTTTTTGGCTCTAAGCTCTTTGACTAGCTTCAAATTGGAAGGGGACTAGGTGGGGCTAAGACTTATACCGGACTATATAGTGGTGTGACTGTTGTTGGGCTCATCGTCATTTGCACGTATTTAAATTTTGAATGACGGTTTGTCTGATATAATCGCGTCGTTCGCTTGGGTTGACCTTGGGACAAAGCCAAGGAGCTTGTTATAACAAAGCAGAAGGCATGTAGCAAGTGGTAACACTGAAGTCAGTTTATCTAGCGGTCTAAGCACATTTAAGGGTACCTCTTGATGGCGGCCAAATATTCAATAAATTATGTACGTTTGCGAAACTTACACGCATTTACATACATTCTCTCAATTGGATTATGATGAATTATCTAATCTGTACGCGTATACTCGTAATATGCGTGTGTTTGATTTTCTTCTGCAAAATTGTACTGCCCAAGTGAATCACACTTGAGAACGGAAAAGCTTTTAAACAATTTATAATTTGTATGACGTCCCAAATATTAGTATCAGTAACTAGGTATGTAGGTCAAGGTTTTCGCTTTGAGCATTTCGCTTGAAAATAAAGATAACCTCTACAAACAAAAAAGACACATACGAAACTTCTGTTAGAAACCTATTCACACGAATATAGAAAGATGGAAACATTAAGTTTTGCGTTAAGCTGTCTTGAAGGTTGCTTTGATGCGCAGTATGACGTATGGATTAAAGACGAACTTTGAAAAGAAGTTTTGGTGTTTATTGTTGGTTTTTATTTATTGTGTCAGGAACAAGGTTGTTATACGTATATTCCAAGTTCAGCAAAGCAGGTATATTTTTGAATGTTCTTTACCAACAAAAAAATATACTCTTCTTTAACAATAAATATAATCTATATTTATTAAGATGTTGTCTGTTCGGTGGTTGTGATAAGAGAGCGAAAACAACTTAGTACATTCAAAACTAGCTTAGGTATGGTATGGATTAAGGGATTAAAAGATTAACTGCCATGTGGATGGTGTGGTGCTATATTTATCTAATGTAAAGACTAAGGTACTTAAATATTAGCACAATACAATATTTGTACATTTTATATTTATTGTCCTTATTGTCCCATTATTTTTTGGTACAATTACAATTGAACTTGCTCATCATCATCATCATATAATAGAACGGCGAACATGTTTTTTGTGGTGCACTTTTCGCGGCCCACAAAAACCGAAGGGGCATAAATTACATTATTAAACGAAAGCATTTTTTGTATAGATGTGCAGAATGCCAAAATTATTTAAATATACTACACAGAAATTGTTTAAAACAATAAATAAAAATTGCAAAAAAATGCCCGGAAAACAAAAACAATTAGAAATTTCAAATCGACTGACACATAATAAGAAATGTCAATTCGAAAATGAAAGCATTCAGCAAAAACCCAAAGCCAGAAGCCGAAACATAAAGATGGATTCACATTACACAAATCCGCCAACACGAAAAAAGTAGATGAACATGTTGTTGAATGCGAACCCCCCTAAGTGAAGAAATATTATCAATATAAATATTAAACATGTGTTTGTTTAGTATTTGAGCTCTTATAATAAAATTTTGAAACATTAAGCGTAAACTACAATCGGCACATTTTGCAAAGAGTGAAAAAGAATACACACATACACTAGTTACATCTTTTGCTAAAAAGAGCGTATAATTTACACCATACAATTTCAGTAGACATCTATCGGTGATTTTCTGAAAAAATGTATTCCATGTAATAGTGTTTTTAAAAAGTGAAAAAGTAAAAAGGTAGAACCATTTAAACCATCAAGCGTTAACTACAATTGGCAATTTTTAGAAAAAGTACAATAAGTGAAAAAATGAAAAAGAATACACACATACACTAGCTTTCAGTTTTTTGAGATGGGAGATAAAATTTAAAATTGAGTTGAAAAAGGAGAGCAGTTTTTTTTAACATTTTCACTTTTCAAGTTCATTGCAGTTATGGCTTTACAATAATAGAGGTATTCATGCAAAAGTGTAAGCTCTGCGTATTTGTATAAGTCAATTATTTTCAAAACTTATTTACATTTGTCGGCATTTGAATTTCAAATACTTGCGAAAAAAGAGAATAAAAAAAATAGGAAATGTATTTGTCAGGGAAAGAGAGAAGATGGAAAATGCAGACGTGAGACTTAGCGTCGTCAAAAATGCGGACGAACATGACTTACGATATAAATTTAAATCTCCATGGCTGAATGCGTTCCATGGGTTCAAACCTACCTCATTTTCGGAACACTTCCATTTATGTCATTTTTTGTTGACAATAAACAGCTGGCCGATCTATGTTCAAACAAAATAAAATGCACGACTGGGTCGCACGAACTTGCTCCTATGTGATAGACTAGGAATTTTAAAACGGATGTTATTAAAGAAAACTGTTCATAAGGATAAAATTAATTTTTTAAACTCTTTTAGTAGTAAGAGATAAAAACAGAATGCTATGTAAATATGAATGATGCAGGAACAAAAATTATAAGTCGTTGTAGTGGTTCCTTAAAAAAATAAGCTTTTATGTACAAAATTTTTAAAACATTTTTAAGAAAAAATTTTGGTATGCCAACCTTAAGTTTTTATTATTGTACGAATAAAAGTCTAATTTCCAAAAAAAATACTAAGCCGTTCTTAAGATATCGAATTTTTCAAAAAAAAAAAAATACTTTTTTTTTTTAAATTGAAAAAATATTTTTTCTTAAGTTTTTAAATGCAATGTTTTTTAAAATTTTTAGGAGCTTCTTTATAAAATTTTTCGTTAAAATCCGTTATGCCGATAATGAGTAATTCAAAATTCGAAAAAATTGTTCTACGGTAGGTACAGTCAGTAATATCTAGATTTCAAATTTTTTTTATTAAATTATAGATTGTAAAGATTGATCAAAAGAAAAAAATTTTAACAAAATTCTCGGAACCGTTTTCGAGAAAAATACGATTTTCGAAAACCATGTATGGAAGGTACCGTTCGTTTTAGATAAAACAAAATTTTTTTCTCAAATCTTGTAGATTATGTTAAGAAACTTTTATTTGTCAAGTTTGAAAAAAATCGAGCATTGAGTTTCCAAAAAAAAAATTTTGGATTTTTTTTTTTAAATCCAAAAAATAAAAAATTGAAAATTTGAATATGTAATAATATTCAAACTTTGGAGGAGCTTTGTCATAAAAAAATGATTTAAATCGGCTGTGCCGTTTTCGAGAAAATGTTTTTGAAGTTAGCTATATTTCTTTAGGCGCGTTATGAAAAAATGATGAGATTGAAATTTAAAAAAAAAAATTCACATGTACTCTGTAACACAAAATTCACAGATTGACGTCACTCCGGCGACGTGGGTTCGATTCCAATATTATGACCATAACAACAGCTGAAGGACAATGACATGAAAGAATCGAAACAAAAATTGTTAATGTGTATATGTTTGAAAGTTTGTTTACCATTAACTGTTTTCCTATGGACTCCAGGATTGAGTGCTTAGTGGGTACTTCTCATTGCATTCAACAATTTAAACAAATCATGAATTTTCTGTCTTTTATTGAATGATAATGAATTAAATAAATAAATTGGCACTCGAATTTTGAGAGCTGGGTCGACTAGTTCACTTAATTCCACTGGAACAAGAATCTTTTCGCGAACTAACCTATCTAATTTTTGTTCAATTTTATTACGTAACTTATATGAAACCCGATATGCAGCATGTGTTTGAGACTCTTTTAGCACAATCTCTCATATCCTCATATCCGACAATCGGACGGATTAATCTCTGATATTTTTGGAAAACCAGATTTAATAAGACTCAAGAATTGTGTTTGGTTACTTAGAATACCAATATATGACTTTGAAAGCTGATCTCTCCAATTAGGATATATTGTGTCTAACCACGTACGTCCCATCAATATTTTCCTTGGCATATCACCACCAACAACAAGAATAGTTAGCTTCTATGACTGACCTTCAGATCTGACCCTAACCTGCCTAGCTCTTGCAATCGAATACCTTCGACCGAACAGAGATTAAAGTTTTATTTTAAGTTAGGTTAAAGTGGCTGTAATTTAAAGCATCTGACACACTTAGACCAGTAGACGTCCATTGTGATACCACGATCTAATAGGGAACAAAAAATTCCTTACAGTTAAAACCATTTGGAGCTTCTGATGAAGCGAAGGAGACTTTAATGTCTGTGTTGATGACATCACTTGGTTCATTAAAGAAATAGTGTACTAGATGAAGTTTGCATCTATAAGAGAGAGCAGGGCATGTACAAAGAAGGCATGGGATTGTTTCCTCTTCCTCCTCCTTCAAGCAACTCCTGCAGAAATCGTTTGATAGTACATCAAATCGTGCGGCATGTCTATCTATAAGACAGTGTCCAGTTATGACACCTATTACGGAGCTGATCTGAGATCTACTGAGGGACAACAAACAATTTGACCGTTTCAAATCTAGTTTGGGCCAGATTCGTTTGGTCGCCAGACAAGTGTTGGTGTTGAGCCATCTTGTATTTGATTGTTTCAGAGCAGTTCGCTTTATAAGCATACCTCTATTTACTATGTCGGGCAAGATAGGCATTTCCGTTCCAATTCTGGCGAGTTCGTCTGCCTTAGAATTCCCCGGAATATCTCTGTGTCCCAGTACCTAGAATAGGTGAATATTAAACTGTTTGGCCATCTCCATCAGAGACTATCGACAGTCTTGGACTATAATGGATTTTGAAGAGACTGATGCGAGGGATTTTAAAGCAGCCTGACTATCTGAGAAGATGCGGATATCCGAACTAGATATCACGTTTTCCTTAAGCCAAGACAATACTTCCTTAATAGCCAGAATTTCCCCTTGGAATACGCTACAATAGTTTGGTAGGCGGAAAGAGAGAATAAGGTTTAGTCTATCTGAGTACACTCCACACCCACTCCGTTTTCGGTCTTCGATCCATCAATATACAAATGTACAGATTAATTTTCCATCAAAGCCCCTTCTTTCCAAGCCGACCTTGAGGGAATGGTGACTTTAAAGTAAAAAAAATCTAGCATGAGGTTTTCGAAATACATATTGAGTTTTGAAAAAAAAAATTTGAAGTTTTTTTTAAAAAACCAAAAAAAAAACTTGTTTGAAAATTTGAATACACAATTCTGTTGAAATTTTTGGGGAGCTTTAGCAAAAACAAATTATTAAAATCGGTTGTACCGTTTTTGAGAAAATCAAAAACAAAAAATTGGTTCTTTGGGTGGTACCCTCAATAACCATTTTTCGGAAATTTTTTTTCAACCATTACCTAGCTTTAACTAAATGAAATTTTTTTGTGTTTTTATTTTTTAAATCTGTCGAACAGTTTTTGAGAAAAAAAAATATTTATAAAATTTTGAAAAAATTCGTATACAAGGTATTTTTAGTCTTAAAAAAAAAAGAAAAAAACGTGTGGGGTAAAAAAATAAAAATGATATCTACCAAGTTTAAGGAAAATCGGCCGAGCCGTTTAGGCTGTAGTCGAACCGACAGGCAGACAGACAGAATTTCGAGACCCACTTTTTTCGTCTTCGCTATCACCGTAATGTCAACTTTGATCAAAATCTCGAGTTCGATTGTTTTTTCCAAATGCAGAACTTGTCCTATAGTACCTATATTGCAAGTAATATTTTTAGAGGTACTGCCTGTAATAGAGTAACCAACAAGTATCCAAGTATTATTATTCAGTTACTGATGCCAAATCACCATGGCAGACAACACGATTGAATATCACTTCCAAATGAAAAAAAACTATTATCAAAATGAATATCACGCCCATTTAACGGTAGACGTGGTGGGCCTTCACAGTCGACTCTTTAATGTTGCGTGGCAAAATTTGAGAGATTGCGCTGAGAATATCTACGGAAATTGTATAGCGGAACACTAGGCAGTCGATTCCTTGTCGTGTACAAGAACTTGGCCTTTCGCAGACTTCAACTTCGCGAATCAAGCTTCGGGACTAAGGACCACACTCGTACAAGTGACCCAGGAGCTCAAACCTAGACAACTAGTTTTTTTTTTCTGATAAGGCTATGGAAGAGGACTCAATTTTGGCTGAAAAATCACCTTTAGCGACGAGGCACATTTTTAGACGAATGGCTGTGTTAACAAGAAAAATTTCCGTTTATGAGATGACACCAACCCGAGGCTCACCAGGCAATAATGCCTCCTCAAAAAGTTAACGTTTGGTGTGAATTTTGGTCCACCGGCGTTATTGGTCCATACTTTTTTCGAAAACGAAATTGGTGAGGCAGTCACTGTCCATGTCGAGCGAACCATATGGACCTAGAAGACATGTCGTTCCAACAGAACGCCGCACAGTGGAACGAAAACATGAAAAAGTGGTCATCGGGCTGTAACTTTTGAAATAATGGATGGATTTTGAAACGGTTTTCACTATTTTGTACTTGAAACATTATAGTTTCATACTATATTTCAAAAACTCTGAAAAAATGAGCAATTTTCCAAAAAAAAATTAACATAACCCCTGAAACTTTTTAAACCTTAGCTTTAGGCAGATAAAATTAATTTTATGGAGGAAGAACAATTAATAATGTACTGCTCTTAATTCATATTACAAGTTTGATGTGCATTTTTGCACTTTTTTTTTAAATATGTATTTCGAGACATCGTTCGCATTTTAATTTGAATGTTATTTATATTGAATATTGTTCTAATTAATATATGTTTAAACAAAATTTCTTTTGCCTTTTCAAGGTATTTTATTAAAAAATTTATTACCTTTAAAGCATTAAGCTTAACTTCACCTTTCAGCTTCATTTTTCCGGCTAAAAGAAGCGTAGTGCTGCATGTACTTTGACGTAAATCTTAGGTTTTACGCCTGTTTTTTTCGCTCACTAAAGTTATCAAACTGTTCATTAATGTTGTTAGCGGTTGATGGGGGTGGTTTTATAAAGGTTAATTTGTAAAATTCTGCTTCAAGCCACGTTTTAAACCGTTTTTTCGCATTTTATTGTTACTGCATTCTACAAATCCATTTTTCAGCTTCAAACAAAACTTTTGCGAAAAAATATAAACAAGTCCAATTTGTTTCTCGAGATTTTACTTTCGCTGTTTGGATAACAATATTTATAGTCAGTTAAGTCACGCCCGTTAGCCTTTAAAACGTTGACAAAATCTTCGTAAGTAAACACAACCATTTTACCTTACTAGAAGGCTTCAAAATTATTTGTGTATACTAGGCGATCGCTTTGTTAAAAAAAACTAAACAAAAATGGCATTCATTATTATAAAATCACGTGATTACATTTTTTTAAATTAAGATAGAAGAAATAACCGTTAGCATGAGAGCCATACTTTGTTTTGCCATTAAGTCTATAACAAATAATGATAACCTAAATAAAAAGTCTGTATAACCAAAGCAAATAAGATTTAATTGATAAAGGGAGAATCCCCCACCCCCTCCTTCTTTTTTTTCATGTCAATGTATGCACTGTTTCATAGTTTAAGATTTCTTAATGTTAGTTATTATTATTTACAATGCAAAGATGCCCCTACCCCCTTCTCCAGTTAACAAACTTATTTTATTTAAGAGTTCTCAGCTCTAAGGGAGATTTTTAAAAACCCTCCAGGAAGCGGGGTCGGATGTGGTCGGATCCAATTTTTTTAAAATATGACTCCAAATAAGTGCACAATTCATTTAAGACTACCCAAAAACCGAGCATTTTTGAGCATTTTTTTAAAATCATCTTCAAACCCGAAATTAGAATTTTTTAAAAATACTCACAAAAACAGTTTTTTTTAAGGCTAAAACAATCTTGTTTCAAGGATTTTTTTAATTGTTAAGCTTAAGTGAATCAATTGCATGCCTACAAAATTTATTTCGAAAAGAAAACATGAAAAGGGTCTGAGAAAAATAAATTACAAAAAAGCGTTAAAATTCCAATTTTTTTTGGTTTTAAAAATACTGCATCTTTGAGTCCTTATTATTTGAAAATTAAAGAGTGTACATAGAAAAAGGGTTTTATATGTAAAAGAGGCGACAATTTTCTATGCATATCAAACAAAAAATATTTCGAATAATGAAAACAAAAAATCACCCAATGTCCGGAATTTTGTACTAGACGTTCCACTGTGCGCCGGTGCTTAGCGGATTTCACGTTTGACATTCTGCATGAACGATTTGGAGGTAAGGCTATCTCTCACAGAGAGAACGGGAGTTGGCCACAAAGGTCTTGCGATTTGACCCCGCTAGACTTTTTCTTATAGGGTTTCCTAAAGTAGCAGGTCTATTCGAATAAACCACAATCGACCAATAGCCTTAAGGTGAAGTTAACGCAGCCCGTCATCTAAATTCAGACATATACCTACTATATGTGGAAGAGTCAATGAAAATCGGACCGCTCTGATCCGTGCCACCGTAAGAAGAGCCGAAGCGGATATTTGATTTATGTTTTTTTAAAAATGGTTTCTTTTGAAATCAAAAATTCTAAAATAATTTTTTGAAATTTTAAATTGCTCCTCTTTTAGATATCTCGTACCCGTGGCTCTAAACCAGAGATGTATATTTATGTGCGATCCAAGGAAATTTTCCTATTTTTAGCCATTGGCTTTTTATAAAGCAAAAATTGGCTAGTGAGTTCAACTATATTTTAAACCTCGAAATTTATCTCTCGCATCTCACTACAAGTAAACCTACCTGCACCTTCAAAACACCTGCTTAAAATAACCACCCAGCTTACAAATTAATTTTCTTAAAATTGTCAAACAACAAATAGCTAAGTCCCAAATAATCTCAAGCTATCTAAATCTTTCCTTCTATGATTTAAATCTTCAAAACAAATACACACATACAAACACACTTAGCCCTATAAAATGCTAAAATTCTAAAACTTCTTTGATGTACAATTGCATGTGAAACTAAACATCAGAAGAAAAAAATCAAAACTTTTTTCTATTTTAATCGAAAAACAGAAACGAATAGAACGAACAAAAAAAAACTCAATCTTGCGATAGTTAACTAATTTCTCTTAAAGCAAAATCCCATAGCGAAATTAATTAAAATTCCTTCTAACTTCTAACACAAAACTATACAAACTCAAAAGCTACATACACACACACAGCATACACGATGTATATCTATGTATTTAATGTAGGTAGGTACTCAAAAAGTCTCTTTCAAGAGTGATGCATTAGTCCTATATAAAAAGAAAAACAAAATACAACGAAAATAATAGAAATATAGGGAAAAAAGTCCTAAAAAAGAGAAGAACACACAAAAAATAAACTGCATCTAAAAAGAACTAGCAACGGCAACCATAGTTCGAGTAAACAGTAAGGCAATATATACACACGCCAAAACTATTCAACCATACTACAATAGGCCCTTTAATGTAGGTACAATATCTAGATGTGCACATGCACAACCAGCAACCAACAACCACCCTATTAAAGCGTCGTCGTCGTAGGTACATATCCACATAAATAGACCAACCGGCAAAAGTATCTACGCCAGGTTTAGCAACGCATCTATTAGTATGCCAATAGCCCTGGCTGTTACCGCCGCCGCCACACCGCTTGCCGCCTTCACCTCTCCGCCTATGCCATGGCCAAGCCATTGCTGTTTTATTCTAAGAGCAGCCCGAGGAGCATGAAAAAAGTCGTTGCCGGACAAAATGAACCTCCATGCCTGTGCCGTGCCGCACTACAATCCTCGTCATCACTACTTCAACGAACAACACATTTTTCGTTTTCGTCGCTAGGGCAGAAGAAGCAGGCAACCGCCATCGCCAGCCACCTCCGTCGCAGTCGTCACTGTCGACGACGAAGGCTCAGGCTCGGCACAAGAACACACTACATCGGCAACGATAACGACAACGACAACGACTACGTCGACAAACGCCAATGACCACATAAACGCCAGGAATATAGGACAACAAACTTTTGTGACACTCTATAGGGCAATGGATTCATCGGGATGATGTGAATGTGATGCCAAAGCAAACGAGAAAAAAAGAAACCCCCAACAGAATAATCGCTCATACAGCCAGAGCCAGAGCCAGCCCAGAACCAACAACAAATGCTGGCGCTGGATGCACAAATTCAAGACGTAAAATGCCCATCCGACGAACACTACAATGCACACTATGCACCAGCACCACACCGAGGCAAAGACCGTCGCTCGTCGTCATCATCGCGACCGCCGAGAGTTGGCTCTTGTCAGTCTTCCCTGCACCCAAGCGTTCCACCGAGGCACCAGCACCGCCGCCGCTGTGCAGCCTCTCTCCAACTACGGATACAACTGCAATGAGCCAACTAATGAAAGTCTCTGCCACCGCACCGCTGCCACCGCTCCAATCTATCCCAGATCCAACCAAAAAGTCACATCAAAAAACATCTCACTATAGTTCCCAGATACAGAAAAACAGCTCTCTCTCTTCTCGTGCGGAGGTGGTGGGTGTTTCTGCTTGGTAAAGGGTCGGGGACAACCCGACTTCAACGTCTCCTCCACACACAAAGACGTCTTGCATTTCTATACCCTGCCGAGGCCCATCAGGGCCTCTGTACTGCGGTGCTGAGCTGTGCATGCATATGGGGCTGCTTTTCTCTGGGAAGATAATAGACGTAGACAACATGGAGCACCGTCACCTTCATCGTTCAAGAGTGAAGTGCACCACAGCTGAGTTGCATTCATAGAAAAGTTTCTCTGCGAAGCACTGATGATGGTTGGTGGTGGTAGTGCTGCTGCTGCTCATGGCTGAAGCTGAAGGTCTTTGTATTGCCAGCAACTTGTTTATAAATTTGGATGAGATGCAATGTAGCGTTTAATCAACATCCGCAACATTCTTTTATACAAATTTAGTATTATTATAAAATGAGAGGAATTTTGCGGACACAAATTTTTTTTTAATTGGAATTTTTAATTTATTGAAAGTATCAAATCAAAAATCATCATAACTGTCACGATCTAATGGAGGTCAAGAGAATTATTTAGTTTGTCCAGTTTATACAATCAAAATATTTTTAAGAGTGTGCTAGTTGAGCTACGAGTATGTTTTGATAATTTTTTATTAAATTGAAATATTCAAAAAATTAATACAAGGACATGAAGCTCCAACAAGACCTATTCACGGTGAACTAAATGATTTTTAAGCTTTGACAGATGATTTCGGCCATATTGTTGAGGTTACTACTGTCAAATTAGCTGTCATAAGGCATAGCGTTGAACAATATGTGCAACTGATTAAATTGTTTTAGGAAAGTGTACGTGAAACACTTCGGCCATTTTACGGTCGCCATTTTCCCGCCCATTTCTTTGTTAGTCAACAAGCAAAACTGTCAAGTTTAGGATTATCAAAATCCACACGAGATCCACAAAATTACAATTCATCCAGAGAAAGTCATTGTTTGGTGTGGATCATGGACTGGCGCCACTGGAACGACGTTGCCCAGGAAATCACCGTCAACAGTGAGCTCTGTCGGTCGATTAGAACCAATTTCTCGAATTAGATGATTAGAACACCGACGCCATGTGGTTTCAACAGGACGACGCTATACGTTCCACAATGTACCTCCCCGATGGGTTTCACCTTGTCCTGGTGGGGAGGCTGTCTATTTCTCCGGCAATCCAGCTGGAGATTTAGGCAACTAAGAAAACCCAAAAATTATGTGACCACAGAAGTCACGGCCAAACATAAAGAAAAGTAATTGAGAGGGGCATTCTCTTTTGCTATGATGTATTGGCCTAGCAATCTATGGAATTGATTTAAGATGATGGTAAAGTAAGATTGCTTAGGACTGTCGTTCCTAATTTCCTGTAAGGCGAATAAAGACTAATTGAATAATTATGGATACTGGTTGGAGCTCAAGCTGTATCCAAAATGAATCTAGGGCAATATCCTATCTCAGGTATCTGAGCAACGGATCCCGGGCACTATTTATTTATAAATCTTGGACAAGTGATAAGGGGAAATTACTGCCAAAACATAAAGAAAAGCAATTGAGAAGTGTTTTCTCTTTTGCTCGATGTTTTGGTTTAATCAATCTGGATAATTGATGATCCTTCCCATTGCTAAAAGATTTAAAAAAGATTGCTTAGAACTATCTTTCCTAGTTTTGTTGTAGGGCGAAAAAAGACTAATCGAGAATATTGGTGCAGATTGTGGTTGGCTTCGGTCAGCTATGGTCTGCACCACGGAGTTTCTACTCCATTTACTACTTATTTAGAACAAACAAAATAACCCGAATTGGGTACCTCGGGAATAATGAGATTGATGAAATTGCCCCGCTAATTAGAGCCCCCAGGGTGTAAAAACCTTGGTCTCATTATTAATTGGGTAGAGGCTCTGTAAAGAGAGCACGAGGTGGCTGTGGTTATACCAACCAAGTCACGCGGTTGGCTATTGTTACCGACAATAGTTAGATAAAAAAACACGGACCAAGGGTGGTACTGCCTACACAGTGCAAATTTGGATCAGTATGAAAGCTGAATTTCGAGACAGATTGTACGAGATATTGATGGGTAGAATGTCGAGTTGGTTTGTCAAGGAATCAAGATCTGACTCCCGCTGGAAAAGGGTTGCAACCTTTCTTCCATGATAAAATGCAACTAGGACTATGTCCTGGGGGCTTTGTTCAATAGTCGTTCATTGAACCCGATAGTGCTTGGTAGGCCAAGTAGTGAGATTAAGTCTTAACTGACAGGTGCTCACTATAAAACCTATCTACAGTTCTGTTCCATAATCTCCATTTTGCAAGAGCGTTTTCCGAACTTTGTAATCTCACGTGGAGACGGTGTGAATTGGTCCGAGAGATCGTGTAATTCGATCACTTAAGACTTCGTCTTGTCGAGTTTTCTTAAGTCACAGGCTTATGGCAATGAACCACAATCCTATACTGCCTTGAAAATTTTGTCTTCCAATCAATGCCATTGGTTAAATCCAATGTGATTTATGACAGTAAGCTATGGAAAATTGAATGTTTCGGATGCGTTCCACACAGCAAAGCTCTGGTAAACATTTGGTTGATGTTATATTTCACAAAAAATGGCATAAACAGACCTTTTAAATAAATAAAAAAAATTTGGTAACAACTTAGTCTTAGTTTGTTTAATGCAAATTGAAAGAAAAAAAAACGTTTATTTTTTTTTTTTTTTTTTTTTTATAATTAACTCACGCTCAAGGGAATATGATTACCCTTTAAATGTTTTTAACACAGCGCGGGCGTGAAGTTACGGAAGAGAAAGAAGGATAGGAAAGATGTGTGGCACGATGTTCTGAGACTGAAGGTGATTGTCTCAGATTTTTTATCTCCAGGGATGGCGGCTGAACTAAAGCGGAGAATTGCCGTGTCTTATTTCTATATCTCTTATAATTCCCATTATTTTATTCGTTTTTCATCCTTGTTGGGCATACTAGTTTAACTCAATCACATGTTGTTAGTGTTATGCCTAAACAACATGTAATGAGTAAACCAGCAACCCATTGATGACAATTTTTAGAAGGTTTTAATGGAATTAAAGACGACATAGACGACGGCAGGGATCGAACCTGTGATACTGAGGTTGACAGGTGAGCACACAACCATCGCGCCACGGCCACCCCCAAAACCCTTAACATTTGAGATTAATTTGAGTACCCTGATCTTGAAAAATCGATGTTATAATTGTTATAAAGTTTGTTGGCAGTTTTGAAAAATCAATTTCCCTCTCACTGGTTGATGGTGGATAACGTAGGATGACAAGTTGTACAAAAATTTGAATTTTAAAACCTATGGCCTTGCTGTCAGCTTCTTCTTTTTAGCCGCCGCAAATTTTTTTTTTTTCAGGGGTGTACTGCCTTGCCTTGACAAATTGACAAATACTCCAAGAGTATCTCTTGTCATGAAAAGTGCTGCTCATTAGTCGTTCGGATTCGGCAGAGAATATGGAAAAATATGTTGGGTCTTTAATGGCAGATTTTAGATCGCCATATTTGTTAACTATTCCGAAACCAGAGCCCTCACAGCTCTTTCGCCCATCCGAGTAAAGCATATTCCACGTGTGTTATCGGAATACTTGTTCAGCAGTTCCAGAAAAAGTTGAGAATATTTTCCATTTGGTGTGGTACTCTTCGGGTGTTTAAACAAACTGATGTTTGTCCTTATGTGGGCTCAAGGACAATTATTAATATTTTTTTTATTTTTATGTGTGAAGTTTCGGGTGTGATTAAACCCTTCTTCAGACCTTTTTTAATTTTAATTTAAGAAAAAATAAATAAATAAATAACATTCCTAATACCATCACATCACACACAAAGACAACATAAAAATCATCTGGATCCCAAGTCATACAAACATTCAAAGTAACGATGCAACTGATAAAGTGGCAAAACCTATATCTTTAAATACAAACACTGACGTAATATATTACCGACCCACCAAAAAAAACCTAAATAAACTAATTAACCATACGAGGGCGGTCCGATAAGTACTTAGCCTCACCGTCCGATGGAGCCATTATCGCAAGGGAGAATTATTTTCGTGTAGTCCATTTTCTTAGACGGCTACTGTCAGCCGAATCAAACTCGTAATTTTGTTTTGAACAAGTGTGAAAACCAATTTGTCCGCGAATTTAAGAAAAATGGAAAAAGAGCAATATCGGTCGGTAATTCGATTCTTGTTTTTGGAAGGGAAATCGCGCAGCGAAATCAGAGAGCGCTTGCATGTTTTGAATGGTGACTCTCTCCTTCGATAGCGACCGTCAAAAATTGGTATAACGAGTTTCAACGTGGTCGCACATCAGTCACGGTGTATAACGTGTCGAAAATCCACGATCTTGTATTGGCAGACCGCCAATTGAAGGTGCGCGAGATAGCTGAAACAGCAGGCATCTCAAAAGACCACGTAGGTCATATCTTCCATGAAATTTCGGGCATGAGAAAACTGTCAGCGCGATGGGTGCTGCGTTTGCTCACTCCGGACAGCAAGCGCAACCATGAGACCACAGCCAAATAGGTCGAATTGCACTACGAACTGCTGCCCCCATCCACCTTATTCTCCAGATTTTGCCCTGTGCGTATTCTTTTGTTTGCAAACTTGAAAAAATCACTCGCCGGGCAGAAATTTGAGTCGAATGAGGAGGTCATCGCCGCCACGGAGCCCTACTTTGCAGATCTCGAGACAACCTATTTTTCGAATGGGTTAAAGAAGTTGGAGCATCGCTGGATCAAGTGTCAGGAATAAATCGCCACTTTTCCAAAAGTTTTGTTTTTCCTTTGTAGGCTAAGTACTTACGGACTGCCCTCGTAACTTTCTAACCCAGCTACTTTTCCATCGGATACCTCACCCAATATGAACGGATGCTTTATCCAACTTCGACTAGAACCCACTTGGTTAACGCACAGCTACATGTTAACTGTCAACTCACTTGTCACCTTATTACAGAATGTAGAACCATTAGACGTACTTGTAAAAATTTAAACAAAGAAAATGTCAGTAATCTTCTATCAAATCCTTCATCCTACCTACTACAACACCTCAACCTAAACAAATTTATTTAATTATAAAATATTTCTTCAAATCGGGGGAGAAGTCAATAATTTCAGAAGAGTGCGTACAGGTATTATGCACACCCTTGACATCCTCGGGCTCTCCCCTCATATTCACATTATATTCATAAGTAAATATTGTCAAAGAACTATATTGTTATCACAGCCAAAAGCATATTTAATTGTAGAGCTGTAGTTTTAAGATTAATTATGTAACCATTATTGTTGCAATTAATAAATAATAATAATTTCTTATATCCATTTGCTTAGACGACTTAGGGTCAATGAACATTACTGACGCGGACAAGTAACAACAAGTAACTTAAATCGAATTCTGGTTTAATTTTAAATTAAGATTATGAAGCTTGAATAACATGTATAGTACAATAATGAATAAGATATAAATATAATTATCGTCTTACCGACTTTTGGATTAAGGAACCCCCAAATGTATTCATCCATACAACAGATATGAGGTAGTAGGTATATGTCCCCTACTACCGAACTGTTCTCCATTCACAAGTTCTCTAGGAATTTACATATATCCATATCAAGAATTTTCATCATCTGTCCAAAATTAATATATTTCTTGATCCACCTTTTGAAGAAAAAAATAAAAACAAAACCAAAATAATTCAAATAAAATTATACGAATATAAATTTAAAAATTTAATGTTTTTCTAATAAATAAAGATTAGAAATCAGCCCCGAGAACTTAAATGTCAAAATTCAAAAACTGGATAACGATTGGAATGTCATATGCCACTAAATACTGTGTTGAACCTGCGCATAAACCAATGTTTCTTCAGCTAGTTCTAGACCTCTGACGCAAAAATAAAATCTCTTACATTTACAAAAAAGATGCACGAATTGGTCGCATGAACTTGTTCTTCTGTAAAAGATTAAAGGTTTCAAAAATGAATTAGAGAAAAACTGTTCATACATATGTAAGTAATAAATTCATTTTATAAATGACTAAAAAAAACTCCCCCTTGGCATAATGGTTAGTGCGTTGGACTGTCATGCGGAAGGTCTCGAGTTTGATTATCAGCCGCTGCAAGAAAGTTTTTTTTCAGGGGTGTACTGCCTCTTGCGAGAAATTGACAAGTCCTCCAAGAGTATCTCTTGTGTTGGAAGATGCTGCTCATTATCCGTTCGGAATCGGCAGAAAATTATAAGTCCCCTCCGTTCCTGCTAACTCGCACACAGGAATGGTTGAAAGTTGTAAGTCAAGTCACTAGGTCCTGGGGCCAAATTACCGCATCAGTTATCGAGTAATACGTGACTGAATTAAGTGAGTTTGGCATTACCGCTTACGTTATCGAGCAATCGATTACCCTAATTTGACGTTTTCATTCGATCACTGATGGAACTCACTCACTCGGTCACTGAAGCGGTAATTTGGCCCCTGGTTCACTTCGAGCTGTTGCACCAACAAATTTATTTATTTTTTTTTAAAACAACTCTTTCAGTAGTTGAAGCTAAAAACAGGATGCCATGTGATTCAAAAAAATATTAGTTTATGCAAGAAGAAAAATTATAAGTTGTTGTAGTGGTTTTTTAAAAAAATAATTTTTCATACACCAAAATTTTCAAAACATTTTTAAGTAAAAAACTTAAATTTTTGTATTAATATATGAATAAAAATTAAATTTCCAAAAAAAATATTGAGCCGTTTTTGAGATATCAAATTTTCAATTAAAATTGATTTCGTTTTTAAAGATTCAAAAAATATTTTCTTAAAACTTTGAAAAACAATGTTTTTCAAACTTTTTAGAAGCTTCTCTATAAGAAATATCATTAAAATCCGTTAAGCCGATAATGATAAAAATTCAAAGTTCGAAAAAAGGTTCTATTGTAGGTACAGTTAGTAATATCTTAATTTCAATATTTTCGCTAAATTAAAGATCGTAAAAATTAATCAAAAGAAAAAAATATTTCAAACTTCTAGGTGCCGTTTCCGAGAAAAATACGTTTTTCGAAACCATTTATTAGCATTTGTATGATGGATACTGTTATTTTTAGGTAAAATAATTTTTTTTTCACATCTTGTAGACTGTATTAAGAAACTTTTATTTGTCAAATTTAAAAAAATGCAGAATGGATTTTGAAAAAAAAAATTGAAGTTTTTTTACGAAATTCAAAAAATTCAAACTTTTGGGGAGCTTTATTATAAAAAAATGATTCGTTTTGAGAAAATCAAAAACGACAAAAATGGTTCCCAGGGGGGGTACCAGTAATAACAATTTTTGGAATTTTTTTATTGTTTTTTATCTATGGGACAATTTTGAGAAAAAAAAATATTTTTAAAATTTCGAAAAAAAACTCGTATGGCAGGTACCGTTATTTTTGGTGTTAAAAAAAAGGAAAAAAACGTGTGGGGGAAAAATTAAAAATGATTACTACCATGTTTAAAGAAAATCGGCAAAGCCGTTTATGCTGTAGTCGAACAGACAGACGGACAGAATTGTGAGACCCACTGTTTTCGTATTCGCTATCATCCTAATAACATTTTTTATCAAAATCTCGAGTTCGATTTTTTATACGAATGCATAACTTGCCTTATAGTACTTACAAGTCGCAAGTAAAAAGGTTTAAGTAAATTTGAAATTTACATGTGGCACTTAGTTTTTAGCTCTAAGCTTCCTTAAGATAAATGGACATACTCGTATGCTCAACTCTTTTTTGTCTTAGTCCATTCCAAAATTTCAGTGCAGTTTCATTGAAATATTGCTTATAGCGATTCAATTGAATTGGATGTTGCAAGTGTATAACATCATATCAACTTCAAATGTAGAAATAATAGCATACGTGTTTTAACTTAAACTAGAAAACAGAACCGGACTTAGAACACTTCCTTGCGGTATTTCATTGTTTATTTCACAATATTAGCAATCAATTTAGACCTGATCAGTGGCCTTCGAGATATTAAATAAAATGCACGACTGGATCGCACGTATTTGCTCTTATATAAAAGTATTTTGGAATATAAAATATATTTTATAAATATAAAACATGGATTTAATGAGATAAAAATTTGCAAATGTTTAAAATTGCCGTCTGATTTTTAGAAAATTATGAATTTATGCAAACGAAGCTCGAAAATCGGTTTATTATTAAAGTAATCCTATCCTACTAATATTATAAATGTGAATGTTACGATGTATGGATGTTTGTTACTCAATAACGCTTGAACAACTGAATGGATCTTGATAAAATTTAACACACAAAAAAGTTATAGTCTGGATTACCATATAGGCTACTTTTTTTTATTATCAGGGGAGGGGCATTGGGTGGTCGAAACACCCCAACATTATTTATCTCTACTTCTATCTTCGTATTGCACTGAAATGTAGTACATATATGTACATTTGTACATAAGTAGTTGCATTGAAATGCCATACTTTGGTGGTGCGGGCCCAGAGGAGGGGCATTGTTTGATTAATTTACCTAAGCAGTAACGATAAAAACACTCAAAAAAGTTTAAAAAAAAAAATAAAACAAAAATAAAATTCTCCGAATTGAAAACAAAAATAAAAAAATTGACAAATATTTGTGTGTCTTTGAATTTAAACTTTTTTAAGGTAAGTCAAACTTTATGTGCCTACAGGTTTAACTACATACATTGTTATAGGATAGTTACATACGTATGTGATTTGCTCATTGTTTGTTAGTTTTTTTTTAAATATCCTTCGCTTGGCTCCATTACCTTTAAGAAAAGGGCTTGATTGGATTTATTGGTTTGCTGTTTTGTTTTAATCCAGGTATGTACATGCATACGTTAAATAAAAATAATTCGTACGCTTTCAACTTCTCATGTTGAACAGGAGATCAGTTGTGACAGTTCTTGGATAAGCTTAACGTCTTTTTCAAATAGAGACGATGACACACAGAAATAAAATAAACACCCAAAAACAACATTCCGTACTTCACACAAGATTTCCATTTACACAAGATTTCCAATGCAAGAAAAACTGAGCGAATCTACAGAAACTTTTATACACATGATTTATTTTGAAAAACTTCAGTTGAAAAGAAAAATTTGCTTGTGGGAGTTCCCGCACCGGTACGCTAGTTTTTTTTATAAGAAATTTCTTTAAAATTTTTCAAGAAAAAAATTTGGATACCAATTTAAAGTATTTAGTAATATAGATTTTATAAAATAATTTCCAAAACTAATCGTTCACACGTTTTGAAAACATTAATTTTTCAAAAAAGAAATTTCAAAATACCCAAAATAATTTTTTTCGAATATTTTTATATAAAATATTATTTTAAATTTAAAGGAGCAAAAATGTTGGTCAAAATCGTTAGAGCCGTTAAAGAGAAAGTGGAAAATCAAAAATACAGTTCTATGACAGGGACAGGCCTATTTTTAATTTTGTCAAAATAATTTTTTTTTATCAAAATCGTTAGAGCCATTTTTGTCTGCA